>JAKSZU010000004.1:92105533-92705533 GCA_026018925.1 Tupaia tana
CCCAAAGCAAAAACCTCTCAAAAAAAAAAAAAGATTTCAGTGTTTAGTCTTACATTAGCACACATTTTGGAGATATTTTGTGTTATGTTTTAGTTGATGTTATGGTTCAAAATAGCAGCCTAGATATGTTGTGTTAATGTATCAAAATACATGAGACCGCTACCTTTCTCATTGTTGTATCCTGGGTACTTCAAGTTGGCTTGCTATTATTTTCCCTAGAGATGTTACTTCAGCATTTCCAATGGAGTTGGGCAGCACCCTTCTGATACATTTTATTTTCAGAATTATTTTTACTTAACTTTATTTATTATTTATTTATTTTAATTTGACCAGAGAGGGATAGAGGGGGGTGACGGGAGAGGAGTGAGAAAGCAAGTTGTCAGGTCCGAGACCCGAACCATGGTCGACCACGTGGGAGTCCAGTACCCTTAACCACCGTACCAACTGCTGGCCCCCCTTCTGATAACTTTAAAAGGTTTCACATTACTTAGCCAGAGTTACTGATCGATGGGGGAAAAGCTTAGGACTTTTCATGCCATATCATGTAGCTACATATATATGTGTGTGTATCTATGTGATACATGATATATAATCATAGGTAGGGCTCAGTAGTCATCTGGAAATCTGTGGAACCCTCTGGCGGTCTGCTCCATCCAAATGAGAGCAGATTGTTCTCATTTCTTTCTGCCACTGACATTTGGGTGGTAAGAACATTCCTCCAGTTCCAAGCCTATTTTTCTGACTGGCAGTGATCATGAAGATCTCTACTCACATGTGCCAAGGGGTCTTCAAAACATTCAGTAATAGTATGAAGTGAGTACTACGCGCGGATTTCAAACTTTTTGTACTGAAATAAATTCATACTTTAATTCAAAATTTTCAACGAACTTTCTGAAGTTTGTCTGTATGAGCCAGCAGCATGAGAGTTGGGACCAGCAGATGGCGTAATGGTTATGTTGCTGGACTCCCGCATAGCCGACCGTGGTTTGAGTCCTGGCCCGGCAGTTTAAGATTCGTGCTGGGCGCGTGTGCATGCATGCCCAAGGTCTAAAAAGAAGAAGGGATTGCAGAGTGGTCATCCCCCCGGGGGGGTGATTTCTTGCTTTCTATCTCTCTGTTTCTCTCTCTGTTGCTCTCTGCCTCTCTGTCTGTCTCTGTCTCTCTGTTTCTCTCTCTGTTGCTCTCTGCCTCTGTCTGTCTCTGTCTCTCTGGTGAGTGCACATGCACAAAAATGTCTCAAATTTTTTTTTAACTTGTCTTTTTTTTTTAAAAAAGAATTATTTAACTTTATTTAGTTAGCTATTTATTTTAATTTGACCAGAGTAAGAGAGAAAGTGAGAAAGCAAGCTGCCAGATCTAGGACTTGAACCACGGTTGGCCATGTGGGAGGCCGGCACCTTTAACTACCATGCCTCCTGCTGGCCCCATGGAGCAGTACCTTCTGATCACTCCACCCACAACCTCTCCTTGTTACCACCATGTACTGCCCCATGCCCTCTGTCACTTGCTCCTGTACTGCTGCTACTGTAATTCCGGAATTCAGTAGTTCCTTGTTTCTGAGAGGCTTAAAGGCCTTACATCCATTGGACTACCTAAATGTGTCTCATACATATGGTCCATACTCAATATATTATTGCAGAGTTTTACCTGTGACACTTCAGAGAATTTCCATGGTGGTAGGAATTGTTTCCCCTAACAGCACTTGGTTTACTAGCATATTAACCTACCAAACTGAAAAATCTAAATTCAACATAATATATGTAAAGCTCTTAGAAAAGTCCCAGGGCCTACAGGTGGCATGGTGCTCGAGGCGCTAGAATCCCACGTGGCTGACCGTAGTTCAAGTCCTAGATCCAGAGGGTTGAAAATCACAAGTAAACAGGTAAATAAATAAATGTTCAAAAAGAAAGAAAGGAAGGAAGGAAGAAAGAAAGAAAAAAAAGGGAAGGTACCTAGCCCTAGGGCCAGCAGGTGGCATGGTGGTTAAAGCGCTGGACTCCCACATGGCCAACTGTTTTTCCAGGCCCAGACTTGATGGCCTGCTTTCTCACTTTCTCTCTCTTTCTCTCTCTCTGTCTCTCTAGTGAGTGCACACGGCCTATAGCAAATTAGTAATAAAAAATAAAATCAGGGACCAGCAGATGGTGTAATGGTTACATCACTAGACTACCATGTAGTCGACTGTGGTTCGAGTCCCGTACCCGATGGCTTGAAACTCACATCGGGCACATGTGCATGCATGTCCAAGATCCCAAAAGGAGAAGGGATTGTGGCATGGCCATCCCCCATGGAGGGGGGTTATTTCTTGCTTTCTATCTCTCTGTCTTTCTCTGGTGAGCGCACACACCCTATAGCAAAAATCTTTCTCTTAAAACAAAAAAATTATTTATGGGGGCTGGCAGATGGCATGGTGGTTAAGTCACTGGACTCCCACATGACTGACTGCAGTTTGAGTCCTGGATCTGGTGGCTTGCTTTCCCACTCTTCCTCTCTCTCTATCTTTGTTTCTCTCTCTGCTCAAATAGAATACTACTACTACTTATAATAAATAATTAACTTTTTTAAAAACTAAAGTAAAAAAAGGTATCTAGCACATAGTAAGTAGTAAGTATTAGCTGTTATTAATATTGTTGATCTAGGGACCAGCAGTTAGCGTAATGGCTATGTCGCTGGACTCCCACGTGGTCGACCGCGGTTCGAGTCCCGGACTCACGCCGGGCGCGTGTGCGTGCGTGCCCAAGATCCCGAGAGGAGAATGGAGGAGAAGGGATTGCGGCGTGGCCATCCCCCCTGGGGGGTGATTTCCTGCTTTCTGTCTCTCTGTCTCTCTCTGTCTGTCTGGCGAGCGCACGCGCCCTATAGCAAAAACCTCTCCAAAAAAAGAAAAAAAAAAAATATATTGTTGATCTAGGGACCAGCAGATGGTGTGATGGTTACGTCGCTGGACTCCCACATGGTCAACCGTGGTTTGAGTCCCAGACCTTGAAACTCATGCCAAGTGTGTGAGCATGCATGCCCAAAGTTCTAAGAGGAGAATGGAGAAGAAGGAATTATAGCATGACCATCCCTGCTAAGGGGTGATTTCTCGCTTTCTGTCTCTTGTCTTTCCAGCAAGCGTACATGCCCTATAGCAAAATTCTCTCTTAAAAAAATACATGTGGGGACAGCAGGTGGCGTGGTGGATAAAGGCACTGGATACCCACATGGCTGACCACGGTTCAAGTCCTGGACCTGGCAGCTTGCTTTCTCACTTTCCCTTTCTCTCTATCTCTCTCTGGTCAAATTAAAAAGTAATAATAACAAATGGAATTAAATAAATAAATAATTCTTTTTAAAAAATACATATGTGTATATATATACACACAGCCACACATACTTGATATGTCAAATGGGAAAAGCCACCTACCATATCTACCATGTTTATTTGCCATACTTCAATGTTTTGACTATTTGATATATTAATTCAGTATTAAATGTCTTCTTCTTTTTTTTTTTTTTAGTTTGTTTTAGAGCACATACACTCACTAGAGAGAAATGGAGCAAGCAAAAGAGGGAAAGTGAGAAATCAATCCCCGAGGGAATGGCCATGTCACACTTCCTTCTCCTCTCAGGATTTTGAGCACACATGCACATGTAGCTGGCATGATTTCAAGCTGACGGGGGGTGGGGGGAGACTTGTACTTTTTTTTTTTTTTATTGCCAGAGGGTGCATATGCTCATAAGAAAGAGAGAAAGCACCCTGCAGTGGATATAGCCATGCTGCAGTACTTTTCCCTCCATAGCTGTCGGGATTTTGTGCATGCATGCAGACATACCATGCCTGTTTGCACAAGCTGCCAGAGCCAGTATTTGAACCACAGCCAGTCATTTGGGATCCAGGTCTCTTTACTGCTGAACTGTGAAACTGGTCCTATCCCCATTTTCTGATAGAAATGATCTACTCTAATTTATTTACCTGAGTTCTATGGTCTATCTGAAGATACTTCCTGAAAAAAGAGTTCTAAGGGGGCCAGCAGGTGGTATAGTGGTTACAGCACTGGACTCCCACATGGCTGACTGCAGTTTGAGTCCCAGTTCCAGTGGCTTGAAAATCATACTGGGCACAGGTGCATGAGTGTCCAAAATTCCAGGAGAATGGAGGAGATGGGATTGCTGTGTGGCTCTCCCTTGCGGGGGCGGGGGGGGGCTGATTCATCACTTTCCCTCTCACTGTCTTTCTCTGTTTACATCTGGTGAGCACACATGTCCTCTGGGAAAAACCTTTAAAAAAAAAAAAAAAGGTGTTCTGGGACCAGCAGTTAGCATAGTGGCTATGTCACTGGACTCCCACGTAGCCAACCGCAGTTCGCGTCCCAGATCCGGTGGCTTAAACTCACGCCAGGCGCATGTGCGTGCGTGCCCAAGATCCCGAGAGGAGAATGGAGGAGAAGGGATTGCAGCATGGCCATCCCCCCCCAGGGGGTGATTTCTCGCTTTCTATCTCTCTGTCTCTGTCTGTCTGGCGAGTGCATGTGCCCTATAGCAAAAACCTCTCAAAAAAAAAAAAAAAAAAGAGGCGTTCTAAGATCAAATATGTTGTGGAAATTCAGCATATTATACTCTGTTGGAAGACTGCAAAGCTCATTAGCTTATTGAAGTCTCTGATACTTCCTACAAAACAAACAAAAAAAGTTTTAAGCATATTTAAACCAACATTTTGAAAATATATTTATACCTAGAACCCTTTTTTTGAGAGTTGGTCTTTTTTTTTTGCTATAGGGCGCATGTGCTCACCAGAGAGAGAGACAGAGAGACAGAAAGCGAGAAATCACCCCCTGGGGGGTGGCCACACCGCAATCCCTTCTCCTCCATTCTCCTCTCGGGATCTTGGGCACGTACGCACATGTGCCCAGCATAAGTTTAAGCCACCGGGTCCAGGACTCGAACTGCGGTTGGCTACATGAGAATCCAGCAACATAGCCATTTCGTTAACTGCTGGTCCCCCTAGAACCCATTTTTAGTGAAAGTTATTAACATCTCACTGAAGACATTTGAGAAAACCCTGTTCTAGTACATTCCCTACTTTCTTTTCTCCTCTTAGTATTGTTCACAAAAGCAAGCTGTTGAACCTAACTTTTTTTTCAATTTTTTTCTCTCCCTGAATATTGTCAATTTTAATGAGGCTGAAATTGCTGTGTTCCTGTTTTTTAAAAAGCTGAAATTTTAAATTTACTTTTGTTACCTCTAGCCAATTCAGAGGAGATCATAGAAGAAAATGCTGTTGACTCATCAATCCAGCAAGTGGTGGGGAGTGGAGGCCAAAGGGTCATCACCATAGTGACTGATGGAGTCCCTCTGGGTAATCTCCAGACTGCAATCCCTACTGGTGGTCTTGGCCAGCCATTTATTGTAACTATGCAGGATGGACAGCAAGGTAAGTTATCCATGTAGGCAGTCATTTATTAAATACATTTTTGACCCAGCTGCAGTGGCACACAGTAGATGCTGCCACTCAGAAAGCTGAGGCTACATGGGAGACTTGGGTTTGATTCCTTGTCCCAGCCTAAAAGCTGAGCAGGGTGGCTTGGGCTTGTTGTACTGGCAACTAGGGAGAATGAGGCAGGAAGATCATGACATATCGAGATTCTGTGTAAAGAAGACATTTTTGGAGCCACACAATGACATAACAGTAAAATGTCACATTATCAGGCTGACCCACATGGGAGGGCCCTGGGTTTGCCTCTTGAGACCTCCCTGAGTATGCCAGGCACACACATGCCCATGATCTAGGACTGGCTGAAGCTAAGGTAGATCATGGAGTCAAGACTCTTTTTTTTTTTTTTTTTTTTTAAAGAACAGTCCTTTTTTTTTTTTTTATAATTATTTATTTAATTTTATTTAGTCACTCATTTATTTTAATTTGACCAGAGAGAGACACAGAGGAGGAAAGAGAGAGAGGGAAAGTGAGAAAGGAAGCCACCAGGTCCAGGACTCGAACCGTGGTCGGCCATGTGGGAGTGTCCAGCACCTTAACCACCACACCACCTGCTGGTCCCCGAGTCAAGACTCTTTTGGGGATGCTGTCTCGCTGTCTGTCTTATTCATAGCAGAAATATATAAAGTTTTTCTTATTTTTTAGATTTTTGCTATAGAGCATGTGTGCTTAGCAGAGAAAGACAGGGGGAATGTGAGAAATCACCTCCCCAGGGAGGATGGCCACACTGCAGTCTCTTCTCTTCCATTCTCCTCCTCATTGATGGGGCCAGCAGATGGCGGGAGAGTTAAGGCACTAGATCATACATGGCCAACTCTGTGGTTCAAGTCCTGGGCCTCTGGCTTGAAAAACACCAGGGACATGTGCATGTGCACCCAGAATCCCGAGAGAATGGAGAAGGGGTTACAATGTGGCCAATCCCCCCCCCCCCCCCCAGGGATGATTTCTCACTTCCTTTTCTCTGTCTTCCGCAAGTACATGCACCCGATGCCAAAATCTTTTTTTAAATTATTTCTTTTTTTCTTATTTTCTTTTTTTCTGTCGTTTATTTATTTCTTCCATGAGCATAAGAGACAGAGAGAGAAGAGAAAGATAGCACCCCTGGCAGGGTCCCAGTGCCACGATATGTCCCTAGCCTCTGTCAGCTCTGGTTCACGGGTAAGCCTGTGAATGGGAGCACGTCAGAGGCAAGGTGGGGCAAAGGGGCTCTGAAAAAAAGAGGAGGGAGAGACAAAGCCAGAACCCAGTCTTACAAACACTGTTTTCACTGTTACATATAAAATTTCTGAGTAAAAACCGATGATCTGGTAGAAAAAAGAACAAATAATGTGAACCAATAGTTCACAGAAAAGAAAGTACTTTTAAAAACATGAAAATATGTTCAGTCTACTTATTTGTAACAAGAGAAAAGCAAATAAATACGGCGCTGAGATGCATTATATCACTGTGTTGTCAAGGGCGTAGGGAAACAGGCACTCGTGTAAATCACTTATGAGTGTAAATTAATGGACTATCTAAAGAGCAAATTGGGAATATCTATCTATGTATTAAAGATAGACATGTCTTTTGACTATGTATTATGTATTAAAGATATACTATCTTTTGACTAAACCATTTGTTTTTTATAAATTTATACTCACACAGAGAAATGTTATATATACTAAGTTATTCATTATGGCATTATTTGTAATTGCGAAAGATTGAAAAGAGGGACTGGCTCAGGACCAGCAGATAGCATAATAGTTATGTCTCTGAATTACCACGTAATTGACTGCGGTTCAGGTCCTGAACCTGGTGGCTTAAATCTCACACCGGGCACATGTGTGTGTGTGTGTGTGTGTGTGCCCAAAATCCCAAGAGGAGAATGGAGAAGAGACTGCGGCATGGCCATCTGCCAGGGAGTGATTTGTCGCTTTCTGTCTCTCTGTCTCTCCAACAAGCGCATGTGCCTTACAGCAAAAAATCTCTCTTAAGAAAAAAAAGAAAGAAAAGAAAAGAGAGACTGGCTTTGTGGTTTAATAGTTAAGGGAGTCAGATCCCACATGGCTGACCATGCAGTTCAAATCCCAGCCCCAGCAACTTGAAAAACATGCTAGGCGTGTGTACATGTGTGCTCAGAATTCTGATAGGATAGAGAGGTGAGACAGAATTACAGTGTGACTACACACTACTGGAGGGTGCTTTTTCCCTCTCCTTCTGTCTCTGTCTCTCTGACAAGAGCAGGTGCACTCTGGCAACTTTATTTTTTTGTGGGGGGTGGGGAAGTTTTTGCTGTAGGGCGCATTGCGCTTGCCAGAAAGATAGAGACAGAAAAACAGAAAGCAAGAAATCCCCCCCACCCCGCCGGGGGAATGGTCACACCACAATCCCATCTCTATTCTCCTCTTGGGATCTTGGGCACACACGCACACGTGTCTGACATGAGTTTTAAGCCACCGGGTCCAGGGCTCAAACTGCAGTCAACTGTGTGGGAATCCAGCAATATAACCATTATGCTATCTGGTGATCCCTTTTTAATCTTTTTTTTTAAAAAGCATTTCCTGGGCCAGCAGGTGCTGTGGTAGTTAAACCACTGGATCCCATATGGCCAACTCCATGGTTCAAGTCCCGAACCCCATGGCTTGAAAATCATTCCAGGCATGTGTGCCCAAAATCCTGAGAGGAGACTAGAAGGAAAAGGGATTGCAGCATGGCCATTCCCTTAGGAGGTGATTTCTCATTTTCCCTTTCTTTTATCTCTCTCTGTTTCTCTGTCTCGCTCCACCAAGTGCATGTACCCTGTGGCAAAAATCAAATCAATCAATCAATTCTTTATATCTATTCTTTCCTTATTTCTTTCTTCCATAAGCATGAAAGACAGAAAAAAAGTAGTAACATGATGGGTCACAATGTCATAATCCAGCCTCAGCTCAAGTCAGATCATAGGTCCACGTGTGCTAGTATACTCTGGGAAATCCCCAGGCTTGTACTGGGAATCTTGCCATGTTGGGTTGCCTTACAGAGGGTTTTTTAAAAGAATTATTTATTTAATTTTATTTGTTGTTATTAATTATTTTTACTTCACTAGAGAGAGAGAGAGAAAGGAAAAGTGAGAAAGCAATCCAGGTCCAGACTCAAACCATTGTCAGCCATGTGGGAGTCCAGCACCTTAACCACTACACCACCTGCTGGCCCCCACCTCAGAAATCTTACATGAAGACTTCAGGCTGGGGCTAGCAGGTGGTGTGGTGGTTAAGGCACTGTATTCCTACATGGTCAACTGCAGTTTGAGTTGAGATCTAACAGCTTGCTTTCTCTCTTTCTCGCTCTCTGGTGAGCGCACATACCCTATAGCAAATTTTAAAAATAATAGTAATAATAAATAGAATTAAGTAAATAATTTTTGCACACACACACACACACACACACACAAAAGACTTTAGGCTGAGGGATAACAGATGGTATACTGGTTAAGGCACTGGACTCCCACATGGCGAACCACTGTTTGAGTCCCAGATCTGGCAGCTTGAAAATCATTCTGGGCATGTGTGTGTGCATGCCCAGAATCCTAGGAGGAGAAGGGATTGCAGTGTGGCCATCTCCTCTGGCGGGTTATTTCTCAGTTTTTCTCTCACTGTCATTGTCTCCCTTGAGTAAGTACATATACCCTCTGACAAAAAAAAAAAAAAAAAAAAAAAAAAAAAAAAAAAGACTTCAAGCTAGGCCAACTAGCAGCACAGTGGTTAAAAGGACTGGATACTGCACAGTTCAAGTAACAGAGTTAGTGACTTAAAAAACATGCCAGGTACGGGGCCAGCAGGTGGTATGGTTGGTGGTTAAGGGCACTGGATTCCCACATGGCTGACTGGTTTGAGTCCTGGACCTGGTAGCTTGCTTTCTCTCTCTTTCTCTCTGTCCCTCTCTGGTCAAATTAAAACTAACAAATAGATAAAGTTAAAAATAATTCTTAGGGAACCAGCAGTTAGCGTAATGGCTATGTCGCTGGACTCCCACGTAGTCGACCGCGGATCGCGTCCCGGACCCGGTGGCTTAGAACTCACGCCAGGCGCGTGTGCGTGCGTGCCCAAGATCCCGAGAGGAGAATGGAGGAGAAGGGATTGCGGCGTGACCATCCCCCCTGGGGGGTGATTTCTCGCTTTCTGTCTCTCTGTCTCTCTCTGTCTGGCGAGCGTACGCGCCCTATAGCGAAAACCTCTCCAAAAAAAAAAATTCTTAAAAAGAAAAAAAAAGATTGGGGACCAGCAGGTGGCATGGTGGTTAAGGCGCTGGACACTCCCACATGGCCGACCAGGGTTCGAGTCCTGAATCTGGTGGCTTGCTTTCTCACTTTCTCTCTCTCTCACTCTCAACTTCTGTCTCTCTCTGGTCAAATTTAAAAAAAAAAAAGAATGAATAAAATAAAATAAATACTTATTTTAAAAAAAAGAAAGAAAGCCAGGTGCACATGCGTGTGTGTCTAAAATTCAGAGAAGAGAAAGGAGATGAAGGGATTGTAGTATGACCATCCCCAGCAGAGGATGCTTTCTCTCTTACTTTCTCTCGCTCTCTGTCTCTCTCCAGCAAGTGCACATGCCCTCTAGCAAATGAAAGCCTTTAGGCCTCCTTTAGGCAGATTATTTCTGCAAAATTTATAAACTGGTCACAGCTGCTGATCTGTTGTTAAGACATCTTATATATGTCTCAGGGACTTACCTTCATGGCGTCCAAACTTGCACATTTTTACCCTTCCTCTCTGTGCCCTTACTAGCATTTCTTTAAATTTTTTTTAAGAATTATTTTATTTAACATTTATTTATTTATTTATTTATTTATTATTTTAATTTGACCAGAGAGGGATAGAGTGAGAGAGAGAGGGAGGGAAAATGAGAAAGCAAGCCACCAGGTTCGGGACTCAAACCTTGGTCAGCCACATGGGAGTCCAGCGCCCTTAAGCACCAGGTCACCTGCCAGCCCCTCTTTAATTCTTTTTATTTCAGGTAAGGCCAACCTTTCTTATTCACTCTAAAATCTAGAGAGAGATGAAAAGTCATATATCAGAAAATATATTCTAGTTTGCTTGCTTTTTCTTTTTTGCTTGCTTGCTTTCCTTCTTCCCTTCCTTATTTTCCTTTCCTTTTCTTTCTTTTCTTTATTTCCCAGAGGGCACATGAGCTCACTGAAGAGAGACAGAGAACAAGAGGGAAAGTGAGAAAGCATCCCCAGGGAAGATGGCCATACCACAGTCTCTTTTCTTCCATTTTCCCTTCAGGATTTTGGGCACACAGGCACATGTGTCTAGCATGTTTTTCAAGCTGCTGGGTCCAGGATTTGACTTATACAGGTGCCATGTGGATCCACCTGCTTTAACCACCACACCACTACCATCTGGTCCTTGGTTTGCTAATCAAAAGCAAGCAAAACCAAGCTGGGCATGGTGGTACACACCTATAATCCCAACTACTTGGGGGGCTAAAGGATCATAAGTTCAAGGCCAACCTGAGCAACATAGTGAGATATTGTCTCAAAGAAAGGAAAAAAAAAAAAAAAGCTAAGCAAAACCTCTTTGTTTTGATAAATTCATCACCTCTACTTGTGTCCTCTGACTTGTAGTTCTAACTGTACCTGCTGCTGGTCAGGTTGCAGAAGAGACTATAATTAAAGAGGAAGAAACAGAGAAGTTGCCAGCCACAAAGAAACCAAGGATAGAAGAGATAATAAACAGTGTGGAGGAAAACAAGGTAATGCTTTTAGCAGTGACAAAAGAAAGTATCAACAGCCGTAACTACAAGGCCTGAGTCCTTCATCTTTTTGTCTATTGTCTGGATAATCCATGATCAGGAATCCTTACCTGCTGTAACATGGTTTCCTTTACAGGACGGCAGCGAGAAAGAGCTTTTGCAGCAGCAACTCCAGGAGGCCAATCGAAGAGCCCAGGAATACCGACACCAGCTCCTAAAGAAAGAGCAGGAGGCAGAACAGTACCGTCGTAAACTGGAGGCCATGGCTCGACAACAGCCCAATGGAATTGATTTCACTATGGTGGAAGAGGTAGCCGACGTGGATGCTGAAGTCCTCACCGAGGGAGAGGCGGGATTGAGAGAGCCAGCAGTGACTGGGTCAGCAGGGACCAGAGAGCCTCCTACTGGAGTATCCCTGGAAGCCGTTTCATCGTAACATACAAGGGCCGCCACTTGCACTGTGTTCATCTTATTCTCTTTTAAAAAGAAAAAAAACAGATGACAAACATTGTATAAAAAGTAAGAATGTCCTTAAGAAGAAAATATAGCAGGGTACAATTCTTGAGCTCGGGAAGGCTCTCTATGCAACTGGAAAATTCAAAGCCTTATTAGGGAATACTTCTTCTGAGTGGCCGAAAGAATAAGGACCAAATTTCTCAGCTCACATCATTGCTTTAAGCCTAGAGGTTAAGGAATGCTAGATGTTGGGACCAGCAGATGGCATAGCGGTTATGTCACTGGACTCCTACATGGCCGAATGCTGTTCGGGTCCTGGACCCGGTGACTTCAAAATCACACCGGCTTGTGTGCATGTGTGCCCAAAATCCCAGAAGGAGAATGGAGGAGAAGGGATTGCAGCATGGCCTATCCCCCTTAGGGGGGTGATGATTTCTCACCCTAAGTGCATACGCCCTAAGGCAAAAACCTCTAAAGAAGAATGCTAGATGTTGTGGGTTGATGTCTTTTTAAATAACTGACTTTCTGTCAGAAGACTTTAACATTCCTCATACATACACACCAACTGCCTTTAATAATTATACCATTAATTTACCTGAAAATTTGCCTTACATTTATAATGTATGTCTGTTACAGAAAGGAGGAAGGTTAGGATAAAGCTTTGGAGGAAAGAGCAGGAACATATTCCACCTCCGAAGGAGCAGGCACTCAAAGCTGAGCGGGGTCGATCTGTGATTGCCTGACATTGTCCACAGCTCAGACACTAGTTTAGAAAACCAAAGTGGAGTTTGTAAAAACTGGAAAGAAAACGTGTTTCTGTGAGAGAAGTGTATGTAAAACCAACCTCCAGGCTGTGTTTCCACCATGCTGGGAAGTGGCCAACAATGTGAGAGTTATGGGGCAGCGAAACTCTGGTCTGGAGATACAAACTTTGCTCTGGCTGAATTTTATAAAATCACAATCAGGAGGGTAGTCTGTTGTCAGAACAACTTGCTTCCAAACATTTATATATGTAATACCAAGCTCATGCTCTCTAATAGTATAAAGCTGTCGAATTTTCTGATTGTCATTCAGGACACATGTGTGCTTTTGCATGGCGCTTACAATGATATCTTCTTATGTGCAAAAAAAAGGGAGGGCTGGACATGAATGCTGATGATACGACACAGTTTTATTTCATTTGATTTGGGATGCATACACTGCTCTGTTCTCTTAAGCATGGGTCTAGTGTGGACAAACGTCTGTGCCTCGTAGGTGCTCGGTGTGTGTTCACAAAGGGAGTAAGAACCGTCCGTGCCATAAAGCAAAGAACCAAAGGTTCCGGTGAGAAAGCACGTCTGCCTCCCTCCCTCCTCCCCCACTGTGCCTGCTTCCTCTGCCCAGAGACTTTCGGGGAGTGTTTCAATGCTAGGTTTTCTTTGTATGTCAGCATGGAATTTTCTCCAAAGAAAGGGACTAAGGATGGAGAGAGAGAGGTTGTGGAGAGGTTAAATTACCCAGGTTATTGCCTCTGAAACTGGGCCCTCGTCATTCTAGACTTGCTTGCTTTGTCGTAAATGACAAGAAACCAGAGGGAAATGTGCCAAGTAAACATCTGAATAACTGTTTAGAATATGGTTTTCCTAATTAGTGATCATGGGGAAAACATGCATTTTTAATTTGGAAAAAAACTTGACAGTTAACATGGTTCTGTTTACCTTGATTAGCGAAGTAATTTGCCACAGTGTTCCAGAGGTGCAGAATCATTTTGGCTCAAAATAGACTGAAAACATAACTCCTCAAACCAAATTTAACAAACAGAATTGGCCGTGAGAGATTTATAGGCAAAAAATACCAGTTTCAAAATTAATCTTGGCTACTGGCCACTCTAGCCAGGTTTTCTCCACAGATACTGCATAGTGTATCTTTCTGTGTACTGAGCGCTTCCCAGACCGTCGGAGATTATTCCCGGCTGCGGGACCAAGGGAAATGCAGTCGAGGAGCCTAGGAAAGTGTGAAGATGAAATTATGGTATCTGCTGTCAAATCATCCTGTTTCTGTTTACAGTGTTTTTCGTTTTCCTGAGTCCTTTGGGAGCCAGGTGCTAACAATAAGCTGCTACGGCGTGGTGTTTGCTAGCCTTAGCTTAACTATTAAGGGACCGAATATCATCATAGATGTCTCTGTTTATGTTCTTGGTGCATACACGAACCTTTTCCCTATTTCTCTGCTAGGGATGGTAATGAACTCTGCAGAAGGATCCCAGGCCCAAACACCTCACATTTGGACTGGGGGTGGGGAATGTCCACCCAACACTCACTTCTGAGCATACAAAGTCCACTTTTTTGAGGGACTGTTTAGGAGTTCGGACTATTTTCTTGCTGCAGAAGGTATCATTCCCACTCCCCAAAAGATAATATTACAGACCAAGTCATTTTGGATGATGGGCCTCTGAGATAGGGGTTTGTCAGAGAAGCTGGGATAGGGAGGGAGAGAACTATCTGAAAAGGAGTAGATAAGAGAAAAGGTATTAATTTTTATTTACTTGAAAATAGATCTTTTAGCTTCCCAGAGAAGGAAAGTAGGATTTGTCCTTCAAATATATTGCCAGGGGGAGAATAAATCAGGATGCCTTGAAGTAGTTAGAAATTAAATATTGAATGCATTAATGGCAATCCAGTTCGTGATTTTGCATATCTTTCTGGATCAGTCATGAAGTTGGAAAAATGTTGCTTGGGTTTTCTGGGTTAGGGGTTCCAGCTGTTTTATTGGCAAGGATGGATTATTGAGAATTAAATAACAGACAAGTGGTTCAGAGTTGGTACTTGAGCAGGAGAAGTATGGAGTTTAGGATGGGTATCTGATTTAAAATAAAGCTGCTTTAACATTGCCAGTATTAATGTTAGCACTTTTAGACCCTACATTTGCATTTTGGTCTTAAGCCTCCCTCCCAAAAGAGAAAGAAGTAAATTTTAATACTTCTTGTTCCTAGATTCAGGGAAATTGATTATAAATGTGTAAATGTGCATTCCCTTCCCATCACTACCTCTATGGAAATGTAATTGTAATGCCAGGGTTGAGGTCTCTTGGGTAAAATAAGGGAGAACTTGGCTTGAGGTTTTCTATGTTTTGAATTCAGTGCCTTAGAAGACATCCCTTTTCTCTATCAAAAATGCATTTCATGTGACTTTTGATTTTGCCTTTCCCCCTTCTTTACCTCTTAACATTGTCTAATTCAAATGTCTGTGTCTGCTCAGTAAGGTTAGGAATCTTTGGCATACAAAAGGGCTTTTTTCCCCCTTGCATTGATGTAAGAGGAATAAATTTACTAGAGGACACTCCAGCTGAAGTTAAGTATTACATGACCAGCACATTTTCGATACCCCTCTGTGGATGTATATTAGTGTGTACCTACGTGAATACATAGGGATTTCCCCAATTTTCTCTTTCAGTTATTTGAGGTTCAGCTCTAAAGTACCTGGTATAACCTAGTTTTATTTCATTAGACACATGAAAAGGGTTTGTTTGGATTCACTGGGTGAACTGAGGGACGAAAAGCATTACTGTGACCCTGTGTCTGAGAGCTGTGCTCTACCAGGCAGTTAGGAGACACCCAGGACTGAGGCCCCAGGGAGAGCCAGTATCTGGCCTGCAGCGCAGGGATACAGATGGCACTGCCCTCCCGGGGGCAGCAGGCCTCCTGTCCACTCCTGTGGAAGCCGTTTTGACCAGCAATGATAAGATTTTTATGCCTCTGAACAGGTAGGAAACATTAGATAAAGGACCACAGCAGAAGGAACAGACATTGTATACTTCTACTTTTCTATGGGGTTGTCAGGAAAGTCATAACACATTTTTGCATAGAGAAACAAAAAATACATCATGACTTTTCTGACAACCCAATAGAAAGCTTATCACTTTTGAGACATGATGATCATTTCAGGGCGTCGGCACGTGGCGTGAAGGTTAAGGCAGCTGGATCCCACATGGCTGGCTGTACGCTTAAGAGCCCCAGACCCAGCAGCTTGAAAATCATGCTGGGCATGGGACCAGCAGTTGGTGTAATGGCTATATCGCTGGACTCCCGGACCCAGTGGCTTAAACTCACGCCAGGTGCGTGTGCGTGCGTGCCCAAGATCCCGAGAGGAGATTGGAGAAGGAGGGATTGTGGCATGGCCATCCCCCCTGGGGGGTGATTTCTCACTTTCTGTCTCTCTGTCTCTCTCTGTCTTTCTGGCGAGCACACACACCCTATACCAAAAACCTCTCAAAAAAAAAAAAAAAAAGAAAAAATCATGCTGGGCACGTGTGCATACCTGCTTATAAAGAGCAGCCCCGTTCTGAGCAACACAATAGTGACCTTCAAACACATGCATAAACGCATCTCCCTACACCTGCCCAAAATCCAAGAGGAGATGGAGGAGAGAGGGGATTGTGGCGAGGCCATGCCCCTTGGGGGGTGATTTTTCCCCACTCCCACCCCTGCTTTCTTCAGTGAGTGTATTGCCCTATAGCCAAAAAAAAGATAATTTTGAGAAAACTCATATAGCCCTCTCTTTACAAATTATGGCCCTCCAAAGGGAGAAGATCTAAGGCACGTAGTGAACTCTAGGTGGGACTTTGACATTGGGTGGGAATCCATTTTGTTCTAATTTATTGGAGAATGGCTTCCTGCTCTGTGTTCCTTGTGCAGCCCCATCACTGGGTGGCTAGAAAAGTGGCTTTAAGATGGACTACCTGGGCACCAGCAGATGACGTGGTGGTTAAGGCACTGGACACTCCCACATGGCCGACTGCGGTTCCAGTCCCGTATCTGGCAGCTTGCTTTCCCACTTTCCCTCTGCTCTCTCTCTGTCTCTCTCTGGTCAAATTAAAATGAATGAATGAATGAATGAATAAATAAAGTTGAATAAATAATTCTTAAAAAAAAAAATGGAATACCTGTCAGGACCTCTTGTATGTGCTCCTCCAGGCTCCTCCTGTCTCCACTTTACGTGATGAGTATTTCTCTCACTTTCCTACGCCAGTGTATTTAACAAGAGACCAGGAGCAAAGAGGATGCGAATTGGATTCGAGCCTCTGGCATTGCCCTTTTATTTTCTATTTTAAATTTTTTAGCCTTTCTAGGACTGGGGGCAGGGCATTCCTGGCCTCTACAGTAGCAATCTGGTTTGTTAATAGTCGGAAATTGTGATTTCCTACCTGCTCCCCCACTACTGTGAGCCCATTGTTCTGATCTCGTTGTCTTTCCCAGGCTCTAGAACTTAATTAGGAGGTCATTTCTAACCTACAGGCCTTGTCTTTGCTCTGCCCTCCCCCCTCCCTACCACATACGTTCTGTTTATTCTGAGGTGGTTTGTTTCTGAGAATGAATCTAGGTCACACCCTATACCCTGTGCTTCCCAGTTGGTTTCAGGCTTCTTGCTCTGTCAACAGTAATGGTAGCGGCTCTCTTCCCTGCTTGGCCCCTTGTGCTGCCCTGCCAAGGCCATTTGTGTGTGTGTTGGGGGTGGGGGGTGCTAGATTCTTCTCCCAGTGTCCTCTGTTTTTCAGGTCTGACAGCTTTATGTACAGCTTTGTATTGAAGGTTTTAGAAAAACTTAAACATTCATCTCTTTTTTATTTAGGACGAAATAGGGTTTGATTCTGATGAGCAAGTTTGTGTGTGTGTGTGTGTGTGTGTGTGTGCATGAATACTTGTATGGATATATACCTATACAGATCTATATTATACAGTTTTTGTACTATCATTTAAAGTAAAGATGTTTCTTAATAAAATATCAAAGACTTAACCATTTTAAAGTGTCACTGAATTTTAACCCCCACCTTATGGGCAAAAATTGTATCTACTCTCATCACAGATAAACCTCAAGAACAAGTTGTCAGGGGCAACAGGTAGTGTAGTGGTTAAGGCACTGGACTCCCACGTGGCCGACTGTGGTTCGAGTTCCAGACCTGGCGGCTTTCTCTCTCTCCCTCTTTCTTTCCGGTGAGTACATGTGCCCTGTAGCAAATTATCAATAAATAATTATAGTAATAATGATAAATAAAAATAAATGAATAATTATTTTTTTAAAAACAAGTTGTTCCTGTCAGATTGAGGAGGGTTGGGGTAGAGGGTAATCTTCTAACCCATTCACAGCTTCTACCTTTTCTTTATCTAGCTACCCCTTTGAGC
Source organism: Tupaia tana (assembly GCA_026018925.1). Classification (NCBI taxonomy): domain Eukaryota; kingdom Metazoa; phylum Chordata; class Mammalia; order Scandentia; family Tupaiidae; genus Tupaia; species Tupaia tana. Next base: position 92,123,337 of record JAKSZU010000004.1, read on the forward strand.
ATGATATTCTTCTTTTTTTAAAGAATTATTCCACTTGCTCTCTCAAGATGACAAAGAAAAGAAGGAACAATGGCCATGCCAAAAAGGGCCGCGACCATATGGCCTATTTGCTGCACGAACTACGCCCGATGCGTGCCCAAGGACAAGGCTATTAAGTTCCTCACCCAAAACATAGTAGAGGCCGCAGCCGTCAGGGACATCTCCGAAGCAAATGTCTTCGATGCCTGTGTGCTCCTCAAGTTGTATGTGAGGCTACATTTCTACGTGAGCTGCGCCATTCATAGCAGGATAGTCAGGAACCCATCTCCTGAAGCTCGGAAGGACCGAACATCCCCACCCCGATTTAAACCTGCGGGTGCTGCCCCTCGCCCTCCGCCAAAGCCCATGTAAGAAGCCGAGTCTTTAAGAACTGTAGAACTGTCTGTCCTCTGGGAAAAAATAAAATGCCAATTATACATTTTTAAAAAAATTATAATTAAATTAAAAAATTAATTATAATTAATTAAAAATTAAAATTAAATTCCATTTAACTTTTTTTTTTGAGGTTTTTGCCATACGCATGTGCACTTGCCAGAAAGACAGAGAGAGACAGAGAGACAGAAAGCGAGAAAGCACCCCCAGGGGATGGCCACTCGGCAATCCCTCCTCCTCCATTCTCCTCTCGGGATCTTGGGCACGCACGCACACGCACTTGGCATGAGTTTAAGCCACCGGGTCCGGGACTCGAACCATAGTCAACTACACGGGAGTCCAGCGACATAGCCATTACGCCAACTACTGGTCTAAAGTATTTTATTTAACTTTATTTATTTACTTATTTATTTTAATTCGACCAGAGAGAGACAGAGTGAAAGAGAGAGAGAGAGAGAGAAAAGAGAGAGAAAGTGAGAAAGCAAGTTGTCAGGTTCAGGACTTGAACCACAGTTGGCCATGTGGAAGTCCAGCACCTCAACCACCACACAATTTACTGCCCCTAAGCATTTTTTTTTTTTTTTTTTTTGAGCCTGTTGGCCTGCCGGGGCCCTTCTTTCCTGCTTCACTTTTGCCCTTGGCACGGTATGCAGCAGTATCTCCTACTTCTCCATTAGTTTGGCCGCTTTCTGTTCACATGGCTGTTTATCTTTGGCTGACTGTTCAGACCACCTTTCACCCAATTTTTTTGCAGTATCCCCAATGGACAGGCCTGGGTGTTCACTTTTGATCTTTGGGCAATGTTCAGAGCGAAACAGGAAGAAGGCAGATGGAGGCCTTTTTGGAGCATTAGGATCCTTTTTCTTTCCCTTGTTATCACCTTTGGGAGGGGCGTAATTTTTCATCTCCCTGTCATAACGAGCTTTGTCACTTTTTGCCATATCTTCAAACTTCGACTTTTCCTTTGCAGACATGGTCTTCCATCTCTCTGAACATTTCTTAGAGAATTCAGCGAAATTGACCAGAGTCTGTGTGTTTCTTCTTGTGCTCTTCCTGGCAGGTCTGCACGAAGAAGAAGGCATATGAGGACATTTTGCCCCTCAGCTTGTTGGGGTCTCCTTTGCCCATGGTGACAGATGGCATCTACCTGGTGTGAGCTCTCCTCAGGGTCCCACAGAGCGGCAGGATCTGACAGAGAAGCTTCCTCCCCAGGGCTCCAGAGTCCCCAGAGTGATTTTCAAGCCATGAGGTCAAGGACTTGAACCATGGTCGCCCATGTGGGAGTTCATCACTTTAATCACTATACCACCCACTGGCCTCAGCCTGACATTCTTTTTTCATTTTTAGGTTTTTCCATAGGACATGTGCTCACCAGAAAGAGGCAGTGGGAAAGTGAGACATGACCCCCACACACACCCCCGTGGGGAAGGCCATAATCCTTTTTGGGCATGTACAATGCCCAATGTGATTTTCAACCAACCAGGTCCAGGACTCAAACCATGGTGGGCCATGTGGCAATCCAATACCTTAACCACCACTCTACCTGCTGTATCCTGGACCCAATATTCTTTTTTTTTACGTTTTTGCTATAGAATGGATGTGCTCATTGGAGAGAGAGGGAAAGTGAAAAATCACTGCCTCCCCCCACCCAAGGGGGATGGCCACATTACAATCTCTTCTCCTCCATTTTCCTCTCAGGTTTTGGCCACACACACACATGTACTCCATGTGAGTTTCAAGCCACAGGGTCTAGGACTTGAACCACAGTTGGCCATGTCGGAGTCCAGCTCCTCAACTACCATGCCACCTGCTGGCCCCAGGGTCTAATCTTAAGTGATTGGAAAAAACATGAACTAGGGCAACTTTCCTAAGATTTTCCTTTTCTGATCTTCCCTATTCCAAAGAGATCGATAGGTAGAAATGATGAGATAAGCTGAAGTGGGAGCAACATAGTGATAACTATGCCTATCTAAGGTTGTGCAAGGTGTTTAATAGGTAAGAGAAAAAGTTAAAACTAAGTCAGCAGCAGAGCTTAAGGCACTGGATCCCATATGGCCAAGTGCATGGTTTGCGTCCTGGACCCATCAGCTTGAAAAACACACCAGGTGCATATGCATGCATGCCCAAAGGTGAGAATGGAGAAGGGATTGTGGCATGGCCTTCCCTCCTGGGGGGCAATTTCTCACTTTTCCTACCTCTTTCCATCTCTCTCTAGCAAGCATACATGCCCTATAGCAAACTACTTAAAAAAAAAAAAAAAAAAAAAAAAAAAAAAGACTATAGGGACCCCCCGAGCAAAACTGTGGAGCTTCATTCTGTTCCTATAACCAGTGCTAATTTCAGAGAGTTATTACTGTAAAGGAAAATGGTGTTTGGGAATAGGGCCAATATCATCAATAACAGTAGCTATCAAGCTTTACACTTTTTTTTTTGGAAAGGTTTTCGCTATAGGGCGCGTGCGCTCGCCAGACAGAGACATAGAGACAGAAAGCGAGAAATCACCCCCCCAGGGGGGATGGTCATGCCGCAATCCCTTCTCCTCCATTCTCCTCTCGGGATCTTGGGCACGCACGCATACGCGCCCGTCGTGAGTTTTAAGCCACGGGGTCCAGGACGCAAACCGCGGTCAACTACGTGGGAATCCAGCGACATAGCAATTACGCTAACTGCTGGTTCCCTACACTTTTTTTTTTTTGCTACATGTCGGGCAACCAGCTAGGCACTTTCCATTCACGTATACATACCTATCTTGCAAGGTGGGTATCATCCTCATTCCATAGTGACAAAAACATAGTTGCCCTTAAATCAGAACACTGTCTTACTTAGTTGACTTTGAGCTGCTTAATTCAGATAATACTTAAGAAATTGGTGACAAGAGGGGCCAGCAGGTGGCATGGTGGTTAAGGTGCTAGACTCCCACATGGCTGACTGCGGTTTGAGTCCCAGACCTCAAAGCTTACTTTCTCACTTTCCCTTGCTTTCTCTGTCTCTCTCTCTCTCTGGACAAATTAAAAATAACAATAAAAATAAAATTAAATAATTCTTTAAAATAGAAACTGGTGAGAAGAAACTCCAAGTGGCTTTTCTTGCAAATTCCCCAAATATATTTTGTTCCAGCACGAATCCAGGGGACATTGCATAGAGTTGCTGGCTAGCAATGTTTGAACGAGAATTAAAGATAACCTCTCCTGCAGGGAACAGTGGGTCATCCTAGTATGCTGGCTATCTTCTTTCTATTCAGATTACTCTCCTCCCTTCTGTATCCTGCTTTCTGTCCTGGGAGGATGACTTATATGAACTTCTTCAATAGGTTCCCTGTGCTTTGGCTTTCAGTTGGATTCAGCCAATACGGAGCACAGCAGGAGACTAGAGGGAGAAAAAGGACTGAAATCAATGTACTGACCTCCCAGGCGCTCTCCCTTGAGGTTACCACTGTCCAGCTTTATCCCTTGATTGAAAATAGCTGCTCCTCTCAGGGCAATCCCCCTTTCCAGGTCCCAGTAACCAATGTCTCCCTTTGTTTTCTCAGACTTAAGGCTGTTGTTTGCCTCACAGTTACCCATTCCTTGCCCGTATCTTTTTTTTTTTTTTTTAAGAATGATTTGTTTTTATTTATTATTTTTATTTATTTATTATTTTATTATATTTTTTTGGAGAGGTTTTTGTTATAGGGTGTGTGCACTCACCAGAAAGAGAGAGAGAGAGACAGAAAGCAAAAAATTACCCCCCAGGGGGGATGACCACACCACAATCCCTTCTCCTCCATTCTCCCCGTGGGATCTTGGGCACACACGTGCATGTGCCCGGTATGAGTTTAAGCCACTGGGTCCGGGACTCAAACCACAGTCAACTAAATGGGAGTCCAGTGACAAAGTCATTACATCAACGGCTGGTCTCTATTATTATTAATTTAGAATTAGCTATAGAGCATGTGCCCTTATCAGAGAGAGATGGGAGCAGGGCATGAAAAAGCAAGCCACCAGGCCTGAGACTTGAACCATGATCACACATGTGGGAGTCCAGCACCTTAACTACCATGCTATCTACTGGCCCTGTGCCTATATCTTTTTAAAATGTCTCCTTAGGACCAGCAGATTGCCTAATGGTTACATTGTTGGACTCCCACGTAGTCAACCGTGGTTCAAGTCCTGGACCTGGTGGCTTAAAACTCAGATCAGGTGTGTGCCCAAGATCCTGCAAGGAGAATGGAGGAAAAGGGACTGCAGTGTGGCCATTCCCCCTGTGGAGGTAATTTCTCACCTTCTGTCTCTCTGGTGAGTGCACAAGCCCCATAGCAAAAATTTCTCTCTCTCAAAAAATAAAGGGGAGCTTTTCATTGGGACCAACAGATGGCATAATGGTTTCATTACTGGACTCCTACATGCCTGTGGTTCGAGTCCCAGACCTGGCGGCTTGAAACTCATGCTGGGTGGGTGTGTGTGCATGTGCGCCTAAAATCCTGAAAGGAGAATGGAGGAGAAGGGACTGTGGTGTGGTCGTCCCCCCTGAGGGATGTTATTTCTCGCTCTCTGTCTCTCTGTTTCCCCTGTGAATGTATGTATCCTATAGCAAAAATCTCTCTCTCAAAAAATGGCTCCTCATTATTTTGAGCATGGCATCTATTTCCTGTTGAGACTGTCCAGTACACATGGTAAAAATAGGTGAAAAACACACTGGGCACATGTATTGATTGGTATGCTCAAAATCCCAAGAGGAGGGTAATTTTTTCGGTTTCATAAGATGCAAATTTTACCTATTTACTTGAATCTTACTCCTATAACCTTCCTTTTTTTTTTTTTTTTTTTTTTTTTTTTACTCAACAGTTCTGAAGGGTCAACGGCTAGATTAAGTAGCAGATAGTGACCGGCGCTCGTGTAGTTCTCAAGCATGGAGTAGGAGCATAAAGGCGACATAAATTTCAGGGACAAGAATAGATCAGGCCCCTGTGACTTAGCCTCCAAAGAACCCAAGATGCTGAACAGCTTTTCAGGCTCTGGGACTGTGGAGCCTTCTGTGTTTCAAGTCCCCAAAGCCTTACACAAGCTGATGGACTCTGCCTGCTGGGGCCCTGGTTTCTCCATCACCTCCCAGGATGCCGCTGAGAAATCAGCTTACAACTCCCTGAGGATGATTCTATCCTCCTGTTGGCACATTCTGATTTTTCTAAAGACAAAGTTTGAGCTAATATTCTGATTTTTTAAGAAAGGCTATCAATGGATTCCTTAATTTAGGTCACGTTTATCCCACTGTTGTCAGCAATAATAATTTCTTTGAATTCACCTACTTAATTTATTATTTACTACTTTCTGTCAAGAAGTATTTCATGAGTATTAATGAATTACATAGTTGGTAGTCTATTTTGGGCAAACCATTTCCCACAAAGCACTTAAGGACATATATTAACCTGGTACTTTTGGAACCAGCAGTTGGCGTAGTGGCTATGTCGCTGGACTCCCATGTAGCCAACCATGGTTTGAGTCCTGGACCTGGTGGCTTAAACTCACGCCGGGAGATTATGGTGTGACCATCCCCCCCCCCCGGGGGGGTGATTTCTCGCTTTCTGTCTGTCTTTCTCTGTCTGTCTGGCAAGTGCACACGCCCTATAGCAAAAACCTCTCCAAAAAAAAAAAAAAAAAGGTACTTTCAAATCTCTACGTATGTTCTTTCCATTCCTTACAAAAGAAACTGAGACTCCCAGAGGTTGAATTGCCAAGGTCACGTAGAAAAGTAGTCTGCAGAGCTCAAGGACTGTTGGTCTCACTGCAATATACTTACTTCCACTACCCCTGAGAGTCCAGCTTAGATAACTTTTGGCCAAAGAAGTCATCAAACTCTTGTAAATACTAATAGCCGAACATCCTTAACAATTAAACTACAACCAGGTCTTTAACCTGAAAATTGCTGCTGCCTGCAGAGTCACAAGCTTAAATTTCCACTGTTTTGTTGTTTTTTTGCCAGAGGGTAGCACGCTCACTGGACAAAGAGACAGAGGGAGACTGTGCCCCCTCCATTGCGGTGGGTGGGGTCCCATCCCTTCCTTCTCCATCCTGTTGGAATTTTGGGCATGCACACACAGGAGCCACGTCCCAAGTTTTCAAGCCCCAGGTGGCTAGGATTCAGAGCCCTGCGTTGGCCTGGTAGGATCCAACTCCCTCAACCACTAGGCCACAAGCCCAGCCTAGAATTTCCATCGAATATACTTCTCTTTGGTGGTCTATATTTAAACCTGAGGACCATTTACCCTTTTTGCCCCATGATCTCTTTCAAAGGAAGAATTCTATTTGTGCCATCTGCCCCTCCAGGGGCTGTGAAATAGCTGCGGCCTTGAAACCTTTGTCCTTGCTTGAACGCCTTGGTTTGAACAGGGTGATTACAGGTGACTGGATTCTCTGCTCCGTCCTTGCTCTCCTCCACTATCTAGCAAAGTAGCAATGGCTCTAAAGCATCTTTGTTTAAGAAAGGCATCCAAAGAGGAAAACCATACCCAGAAGACCACTCTGACCTCGTGAAACAAGATCTGAGCAAAAAGATTTTGTCAGTCTGAAGGACAACTAAATTTGGCCAAAGGAGCTTATTGGAGATGAAGGAATGTTCAAAGGGTATTTAAAAACCTTGAGGGTAACATCTATAATAAAAATTAAGGTTTCCAGACGGAAGGATACAGAGAGAAAGGTGTGCCTAGTAAGAGCAGAAGGCAAAGGTAGGAATAGCCCGAGTTTGGAGGAATCACTGTATCTCACAGCATACCAGCCTTTCTCCTTTTGAAAGCGTTTTTCACATTATAGCATTTGGGCCTCTAAACAATCCCAGTTTTCAGATGAAGAAACTGAGGCTTAAGGCAGAGTTTGGACTAGTCGCAATCACAAATAGTGAAAGGAAGAGTTAGAAACAGCCTCAAGGCTTTTCACTAAACTATACTCAGCCGTCTCGCAGCAGTGGACACTTATGCAGCGAACAGGGAGAGGCTGCTCCGGCCTCCAGGCGGCGCTAGAGGGATGACAGCCGAGGGCTAGGACAGGGCGCGGAGCCCGGCCGCGCGGGAGAACGCAGGACTCGTAAAGCCGCAGAAGCAACCGCAGCGGGCGCAAGGCCTTAAGTGGCCTTAGCGCGAGCGTGGTGGGCGGAGCGGGCGGCCCTATTCGCCGCTCCCATTGGCTCCCAAGATACCAGTTTTCTGCAGCCAGCCCCAGTCCCAGGGAAGGAGCCACACGGCGGCCTCACGCTGACTGATCCCGGCACGCGGGGTTCGAGCGCAGCCGGGAGGCGCCTCAGGGGCACCGCGCATGCGTGGACGAGATCCGCGCTCCACGCCCCCTCCCGCCGCCGCTGCCGGCACGACCTGGCCCTTCGGGAGCTGCGGGCGCAGATCCTCGCCCCCAGCAGGGCCGAGCCTCTCGTGCCCCTCTTCCACCCGGATTCTCCTGAAGACAAGATTTCTTCGTGTGAAACTTAGTTCACTTACGCTGCTTCATTTTATTTCTCCGAAAACTCCCTCCGCCACCACTCATTCCCATAGACTAGGCCGCGAAGTCGCCGTCACCTCGACCCGGGAACGGGAACGCTCCGCGCCCCCCCCCCCAGCCCCACCTAGACTCCCGCGAGCCTCCGGGGCGCCTCCGCCCGCCGCCTGCAGGAAACCTGTTCTGATTAACCCCGGGGGGACTGCGGCCGCCCCAATTACCTGGGCGAGGGCTCAAGGCCAAGTGAAGGCTGAGGCTTGGGGGCAAGGGCACCAGGCGACGCCGACCGCTGCCTGCCCGCCCGCCCCGCGAGTAAAGAGGCGGCGGCCGGCTACGCTGCATGGGGAGCGGCGCTCCTACACAGTAGGAGGGGCACGTGCCAGGCCCAGGAGGCCGAGAACACAACGCGGCCCACCCGGCCCAGCCCGTGGCCCGCCCGGGGCCCAGCCGCCCGGGCCCGGCCCCGGCCCGCGGAGAAGCCCGGAGGGCGAGTTAAGGCAGCTTGGCTGGAAGGGAGGGGGGAGTGGGAGCCCGCCGGGACCCCCGAAACGCTGGCTCACCGGGGGAGCGGCTTCTCGCCTCCCACTCCTCTCTCGAGGACAGCGGGAAAGACATGGACAGTCAATAAATAAACCCGAGTCCGGGGGGGCCCGGGGAGACTCTCAGAGTCCAGGAAGGCTGGAGGCGCGGAACCCGGGGGGACGGTCTGTCCTGGGAGAGGCGTCCATGCCCCGGGCCCCGGAAGCCACCGATCAGCTCCCTTTAAAAGTTAAAGTGGCTGCCGCTGGGGCCTGCCGGGTGGGAGGACGGCCCAACGAGGGGAGGCTTCGGAGACGACTGGGGCTTCTCGGCGTCCACCCTCTTCGGGGCGCGGCCCCGGTAGCTCTCGGGCCGGCCCAAGTACAGAAGGTGCTTCCCGGGTCCCCCGGAGTATCTGGAGGGGCCCCCCGAGGGCACTCGGGTGAGCAGGGCAGGGGGTGCCCGGTGGGTGAAGGGCAGCCTCCGACCGCCGACGCCCAGCCGGGGGGCGCGCTTGCCCTCGGGGGGCACGTCCAGGCGCGTCGGCGGCGCGCACTCCCGGGGGAGGGGGCTGAAGACGGCGGGCGCGGGGGTCGGCTCGGGCGGCGGCGGCAGCGGCCGCGGGGTGAAAGGGGCCGGGCCCGGGGGCTCGGCCGCCTTGCGGGGCTGCGGGCCATGCAGGTAGCGCAGCAGTTCCTCCAGCGTGGTGACCTCCACCGCCTGCCCGGGGCAGCCGGGGGGCGGCGGCCTCACCAGCACGCGCGGCGCGGGGCCGCCCACCGCCTGCCCGCCCCTGGCGCGGCCCGGGCCCTCCTTGGCGTTGTTCCCATTCTGGTTCCACTCCCAAGGGCCGCCGGCGGCGCGGAGGTGCTTGACCGGCAGCTCGGGGGTGGACTCCGGCGTGGGCAGGCAGGCCAGCTCCGGCGGGGGCACGCCCTCTGGGGGCAGGAAGGTGGTGTAGAGCTGCGGCGTCTGCACCGCCTCTCCGTCTTTTGGCGGCGGCGGCGGCTCTGGGCCCCCGCCGTGTAGTCGAGCCAGACTGCGAAGGGAGAGAGGGCGCGGGAGCCCCGGGGTCTCGATGTCCTTGCTCCGATGGCGGTGGGCGCGGCGACAAGCACAGGAGACCAGGAGGCCAGAGACTGAGGCGCCCAGGGCGAAGGCTGCGGCCACACAGGCCAGGAGGAGTGGGACGGGGACCGAGCGGGAGGCCGAGGCTGGGGGGAGGTCCCGGCGCACGCCTGCCGACCGAGAGGAAGGAGGGAGGGAGGCTCAGGCCGAGGACGGTGCAGGGCCTGGAGGGGCATGGCCATGGCGATGGTGAGACACCGTGTCTCCAGCTGCTGCTACTCAGCTTCACTCCACATCGCCCTGATCGTCCTCCGGGTTTCCTCCCCCGCCTGCGCACACACGCAGCCGGCCCCACTACCCCTCACACAGGCTAGAGCTCGGGGCCAGGCCCCGTCCCGGTTCTGACCCCCGTAGCCATGCTAAGAACAACTGCCAGGGCGCCTCCAAACAGGCGTTAGTGAGCACCAAACACCGTGGGGGGGGGGGGGGGTGGCTTAGAGGTCTCCAAGAACCAGCAGCCCCACACGTCACTCCTGCCCTCCCAGGCAGCCCCCTTACCCTGAGTGTGAGCTCCAAGAGTGGAAGACTGGGGCCAGGGGTGGGCATCACTGGGGGGACTGGGGATCTCAGGGGAAGGGCCAGGACCCAGAAGCACTGGTGACAGAGACCAGGTCAGAGCCAGTGAGGCTCCTGCTCTCCACTGATACCCATCCAGGGGGTCCTCCCCCCTCCTCCTATGGAACCCAGGAGTGCAGGACTCCAGCCTCTGTTTTCCTCTAGACACGGGGAAGGGGTCGCCATGCAGGACATTCATTTATTTGTTCACAGTGATCAAGCACCATATATACTGGGAGTGTGAAGGATGCTGGGCTGCTGCTGTCAGGGGCACAGACTGGGGCCTGCGCTAAACAAGGGAAAGCAGAGCTGGGACAAGAGGACTCACCATAAGCAGAATCCCCAGGGCCAGACCGACTCCCAGTAGCTCCATCTATGAAGGGAGAGAGGCAGTGAAGATGGGGGAGAGAAAGACAAAAGGCCTGTGCCTGGGATGGTGGCTGTGGCCATCAGTCACGCCTGTGTGGCTGTGGCTGCGGCCGCGGCCGCCCTGTTTACCTTGGCAGTCAGCACGCTCTGTGGATTCCTGGCTCCCAGCCCGATCCACATCAGTCCTAGGAGAAGGGGGTGGCTCAGTGCAGTTCTGCACCTTGTCCCAATCTCCCACCCTGGCCCTCAGCTTCCTGGTTCGGAGGTGGGGTACTTCATCCTCAGGAGGTCCGGAGGCTGGCCCCTCACTCACCCACCAAGTCCCCTGATGTCCACACATCCTCTGGAGCCATGCCACCCACAGTACGGGTCCTGAGACGCCAGACAGCTCCTGGGGGAAGCAGTCACGTGAGGCTAGGACCCTGCTGTCCAGTCCCCCCTCCCTTCTGCTGCTGCCCCTCTCACCCTCGCTTACAGGAGCTTCCAGCTCTGTATTCCCACCACGTGCACCTCAGCCCCTACTGCAGACCCTGGTTGCTGCCCACCTCAAAATCTTTGAGGTACCCTCCCACCCCAACCAACCCCTACATTTCCCCGCCACCCCAAGACCTGTGTTTCTGAGCTCCTCTGGCCCAGGGAGCTTGCCCCAGCCAGGGCCTGCACAGGCCCCCTCACCTCTGACAGGCCCCATGCCGGGCACACCGGCTGAGGGGGAGGTAGACAACACAGCCGGAGAAAGCCACGAAGAGCCTGTGGCCCTCGGTGTCCAGCTCCAGCCCTATGATGCGTCGTGCTGTTTGGGTTGCCCGCTTCCTGCTACACCTAGGGTGAGGCCAGAAAGAATCAGAGATGGGGCAGCGGAGGCTCCATTCTCCCTGGACAACTTGAACAGAAAGTGGCAGACAAGCAAGTAAGCACAGCCTGGGTGCCGCCCAGCCCCTCCACGTGGCCTAGTCTTCTTGCCCTCTCTCTATCCCACGGCTCCTGCCCACAGAGCCAGTGCTGGTGCTCCCAACCCACTCCCACACCTCTCCTTCTGCCATCCTGCCCCTGCTCTGCAGGAGCCTCCCCTCCAAAGGCCTTACCGGGAGGGGCTGTAGACATCAATCTCTTCCAGTAGGATGGGCTCAGGTCCCCCAGCTTGTCCTGGGGGCAGCACCTTCAGCACCGTCCCATCATTGGAGCCAAGAAACAGGACGGTGGTGTTACCGTGGGGACCAGCCATGCCATCCACCGCGACCTGAGTCAGCAGGGCCCTGGAGGAAGAGGCCTCAGGTCAAGGCAGCCTGTCCGGTAGAAGCCCAAGTGTCCTGGTACCCACTTCTGTGCCCTTGTCCCCACCCCAGGCTCCCTTCTTGGCTCCTACTGTGTCAGGGTCTACCTCCCAGCACTGCGATTTCCCTTGTGGGGTCACAGAGAGGGGAGTGCCTGAGACGGAGGGCAGTGGGCAGTGCTTCCAGCTCCATACCTGCTAGTGAGAGTGAGGAGAGGCTGATGGGTGGCAGGTGGCACAGCGGGGTCCAGCAGCGGATGAGCCTTGATGAAGATCAGAACGTCATCGGGGAGGTCTCGCGAGGAGGGGAACGAAGCAGCTGCACCTGTTCCCGCACAGGATCCTGGCCTGGTGGGAGCATGGAAAGGGGCCACCTGATGGCAGGGAGCCCAGGCTCTGCACCCTCGCTGCTCTCAACCCGGATGGGTACCCCGGCTCCCCCACACAGACGCAGCACTGCTTCCCTGCCCAGAGCAGCCCCACGCCCACTGCCCACCCACTACAGGCCTCCCCAGCCCCTGGACACCTCACCCCCTTTCCAATCCCAGCATCTGCTCCCAAGAATGTTCCCCACAAAGCACTTGCATCCTGGGTACCTGGGCGAGGGGACCCTGTCCTCAGGCACAGGGGTCCAGGCCCCATCCAGACTCCTCTGCTCCTTGAACTTGCCCTCAAACCCATGTTCAATATCGTCCAGGTAGAAGGCGCAGACCGCAGAACCTGGGATGCTGGGGACCCAGAAAAGGTGGGGGGCAGGTGTTGAAGGAAACGGCACAGCTCCTCCCAGGTAAGCAATGGCAGCTGCCCTTCATGTACCAGGTCAGAGGGTGCCACCCCAGGAGAAAAGGGAGTGAGCAGGGCGGCAGATTGCCTTTGCTTGAGCTTGCCCTCTGCCCCGTCAGCAGGCTCTCAGAGGGGAGCTTGGGAGCTGATGGGTCGGGGGGCAGGTCAGGCCGCACTCGTCCACCTCCTACCAACCTATTCGTCTGGGTGGTGAAGACTCCGAAGAGAGCAGAGCGGCCGTGCAGGTTTACAGGCCCAGTCAAAGCCTGTAAGACGTCGAAATAGAAGGCAGAGTCCCCGGGGACAGAGCAGTTGAGCCGCAGCTTCAGGAAGGAGGTCCAGTGGCGGTCCAAGGCCCGAGGCGAGCCGCCCACGTCTCGCTTACACACACGGGCTACACGGGAGAACTGCACCTGGAGAGTGGGGAGAGGAATGTGGCAAGTTACAAGCACCAAGGACAAATTTTAGGGCCCCTGCAAGTAAAGGGATGGTGTGGTAGGTCCATTCGGGTCAGGGCTGAAGGGCACAGCAGCTCGTGGGGCAGAGGCCTGGGGCTACTGCCATTTGGGGGCTCAGAGTCCAGGGAACTGTGCTGTGGAGATTAGGATCAGGTACGCAAGCCTGGCCCAGGACGCAGCAGCACCCTCTAGCTGCCCACCCCTAGTGCCCACCTGCTTACCCTCCCCAGCCGGGCATCCTCCACAGAGACCTCTCGGAAGAAGAAGTAGACATGGTCTCCATGCTCCAAGGCGTGGACAAAGTGTGGCTCTAGGGAAAGGGTATGGAAGAGTATCTCTGCGTGCCCAGAGACCCTGGCCCCACACACCTTTCCCCATGGCACACATCCACACTACCCTGCCACCTGCCTGCCCCGACACCCCGTCCTCCCTCCGTACCCCCTCCCCAGGCCCGCCCTGACCTCGGAGCCACTTGGAGTCGTACTTGGCGGAGCGCAGTGGGGGCTGCGGCCCCAGGCTTCTGTAAACGACAGCGTCACTGGCCTGGAAATCGGCGGCTGTGGCTGAGTACAGGCTTCCCTCTGGAGGGATGGGTCGGGTCAGGGAGAGCTCGGGGGTCTGTGTCCTGCCTCGTCTCGGGCCCCTCCGCCCCCACCTAGGCCTGAGCCTGGCCCTACCTCAGCCCTCCAGAGAGGGGCATGGGGAAAAACAAGCTGGGAGAAGAGCTAAGGCGGGCGCTCCCTCCAGCCACATGGCTGCTGCTCACACGCCCAGGTGCACACCTGCAAAGATGGCCACGTTGGACTGGGTGGCATCGAAGGGGCATCGAGCCTGGCCACTCAGCTCCTCGCCCTCCTGCTGCAGCGATGTTATCTGGGGGCAGAGGGAGCAGGTTCCTGGAACCCTGGGGGTCTCGGAGTCTGGTTCCCAGTCGTGTCCCCTTGCCTCCTCTCCCAACCCTTGCCGGACCCGTGGGGCAGAGGCCTGGGGCTACTGCCATTTCCACTCCCGACCTCAGTCCTGATCCATTCCCATCCGTCTGCCCATCCTGGGGTGCTCCTGACCCCACATTCGTACCCCGTAGCTGCGGCACACGGGGCTGAATGAGTTCGTTCCACAAGCAAGAAGTGTCTGGGAGTCCCAGGGAATGAGAACGCGAATGTAGTTGTAGCACTCGTCCTGGAGAAGTCAAAACTCCAGGTCAGTGACAGGCGCCTGGGACTGGGACTGGGGGTCACAGGAAATAAGGCTGCTACCCTGGGGCCTGTCAGAGTAGTGGGGGAGAATGTCCCAACTAAGCAGTCGGCTAGCCCTGAAGCCTTGGGCCTGTCCTTCGGTCTGAATCTCCCTTTCCTTGTCCGTGAGGAGTGAAAGGGAATAGAGCATTGGTTCTTCCCTTCTCGCCTTCCCCTGGCCTCCGTGGGAAGGGGGCCTGGGAGAGGGCCGCTGAGACAGCTCTGGGCAGGCAGCCCTCTCCCTCCCACACACATTCATGGGCCCCTCACCGTCAGCTTCCCCCGCACGGCGCAGTTCTCCACGTCTTGGCTCCTCCATGTTAGATACTGGGGAGAAGTAGAGGAGGGAAAGTCATGTGGTGACCTGGACCCCTCCTCACATCTGGCTCCTTCAGGATCTTTCTTCCCGCCCCCTGGGCCCGCGTTGGCCGTTTCCTGACCGCTCTCCACGCCTGCACCTCTCCACACAGCCCCTCACCTTGTCAGGCACCAGGCCCTCCCCTTCTGCTTGGGCTTGAAGATTGAAGGAGAAAACGTGATCCCTGAAAGGGTGGGAAAGGGGGGATCAGAGCCAAGCAAGGCACCCCCCCCCCGCCCCCCGGCACCACAGTTCCCACCTTACCCACGGTCAGTTGCCCAGGGACCAATAGCACAAACCTCCTGCCCCCTCCCCCCATGCCATGCCTTGGCATTTGTGCTCTGATTCAAGCATGTCCGTGTCCCATGGCTTGTGCACCTGCACGTGTCCCCTGCAGGATGCTGCAGTGGCCATGCAGGTCCCATGTCTGCCCAGGAGCATGCATGTCTGCCCCACAACTGTGCCACGGCCAGTTTACCGGGCAGCCACTAGCAAGGTCCGGTTCAAAGTCAGGAATCTCTGAAAGTCCAGCCCAAGTTCCACAGCCACGGCATCGTCCTCCAGGCCCCGGAACCAGGATGAAGGGGGTATACCTAGAGACCACAGAGCAGTGGCACACTGAGGGCTGGCCGGGTCGCCACGCGTTCCCCAGCACCCTCTCCAGATGAAGCCCAGCCACGGATAGGGTGCACACGTGAGGTGAGGTGCCCAAAGACTGTCCATAAAGTGATAACAGTAAGGAGCCAGCAGGTGGTGTGGTGGTTAAGGAGCTGGATTCCCACATGATCAGCCACAGTTCAAGTCTCAGACCTGCAGCTTGCTTTCTTATTCCTCCCAACCCTCATCTCTCTCTCTGGTGAGCACACATGCCCTATAACATATTAACAAAATAATAATTAAATACTTTTTTTTGAGAGAGAGATTTTTGCTATAGGGTACGTGTGCTCACCAGAGAGAGAAAAAGCGAGAAATCATCCCCCAGGGGAGATGGCCATGCCACAGTCCCTTCTTCATTCTTCTCTTGGGACATTGGGCACGCACACATGCCTGGTGTGTTTTTCAAACCTCAAGGTCCAGGACTTGCACTGTGAAGTCGGCCATGTGGGATCAAGCACTTGAACCTTCATGCCACCCACTGGCCTCTTCTTTCTTTTCTCTCTCTCTCTCTCTCTCTCTCTCTCCCTCTCTCTCTCTCTCTCTCTCTCTTTTTTTCTTTTTTTGTTTTTTTTGAGAGGTTTTTGCTGTAGGGCACGTGCACTGGCCAGAAAGACAGAGAGAGACAGAGAGAAAGCGAGAAATCACTCCCCGGGGTGATGGCCATGCCGCAATCCCTTCTCCTCCATTCTCCTCTCGGGATCTTGGGCACGCATGTACACATGCTTGGCATGAGTTTAAGCTACTGGGTCCGGTACTTGAACCGTGGTCGACTACATGGAAGTCCAGCTACATAGCCATTACACCAACTGCTGGTCCCATGTCCTTCCTTCTAAAACAATTTTTTTAAATAATTATTTTATTTAACTTTACTTATTTACTTATTTTAATTTGACCAGAGAAGGACAGAGCAAAAGAGAGAGAGGGAAAATGAGAAAGCAAGCTGCCAGGTCCGGGACTTGAACTGTGTCAGCCATGTGGGAGTCCAGCGACCTTAACCACCATGCCACCTGCTGGATCCTCTAAAACAATTTTTAAATTTAGTCATTTAGGGGCTGGCAGATGGCATGGTGGTTAAGGGCGCTGGACTGTCATATGGCCGACTACAGTTCAAGTCCCAGACTTGGTGGCTTGCTTTCTCACTTTCCCTCTCTTTCTCTCTCTCTAACTCTGTCCCTCTCTGGTCAAATTAAAATTAATTAATTAATTAAATAAAATAAAGTTAAATAAAAAAAATCTTTGAAAACAAATTTAGTCATTTATTTCTTGCATGAGTGAGAGAGACAGAGAGCACCCCAATATAGTCGTCACACCGTGATTCAGCCTATACCTCAGGTAACCCTGAATCACGGGCACCTGGCGTATTCAGCGAGTTCTCCAGAGGCAAACCCAGAACCGTCCCTGTGAGCCTCGCACAGTGCTGTGCTACCTCTGCGTCACCATCCAGCCCCCAGCCCCTTAGAACTGCCTTAGGGTGGGCAGCCAGAGCCCACAAATCTTATCGCATCGTTCAAGTCCTAGACCCAGTAGCTTGAGAAACACCGGGTTTGCACAGGTGTGCACAAAATCCCTAAAGGAGGGAGAGACGGAAAAGAAGGGATTGCGAAGTAACCGTTCCCGATGGGGGATGCTTTCTCCTCTCCTTCTCCCTGTCTCTCTTTTGCTAGAGAGAGAAAAAGAAAAAGAAAACAGAAAGGAAAAAACTTCTAGAGCTAGCAATTCCTTTTCCATGCACCTGGTGCACTGCTTATCTGGAGCATTTTTTCCCAGCCCTCTTCAGCACCCTCCCCTCAAGGCTCTCCATAGGCCACCTCAGCCCTCCTCAGACCAACTCCAGCATCTGCTGGCCTGATCACGGGAACCATAGTCATCAGCATTCCGAGGGAGCCCAGAGCTCAGGATAGATAATGTAACATTCCCAAAGTGCTTACAATTGTGTCTAGTGCATGTGCGTGTTTTCTATCCTTATCTATCCCCCAGCAATGACTCCCCACGACCCAACTGCAGTTCCTCCATCTTTTTTTTTCTTTTCTTTTTTCGGAGAGGTTTTTGCTATAGGGCGTGTGCACTCGCCAGAAATACAGAGAGAGACAGAGAGACAGAAAGCGAGAAATCACCCCCTAGGGGGATGGCCACACCGCAATCCCTTCTCCTCCATTCTCCTCTCAGGATCTTGGGTACGCACACACACATACCCGGCGTGCGTTTAAGCCACCGGGTCTGTGACGCGAACCGCGGTCAACTGCATGGGAGTCCAGCGACATAGCCATTACGCTAATTGCTGGTCCCTGCAGTTCCTCCATCTTTAAAATTACTCTGAATCCTGCATATAAAACAGGGACCTGCAAATAGATAAGAATTCTTCTCTGGGGTCAACAATGCCATAGTGGCTAAAGCACTGGATTCTTACGTGGCTGACTGTGTCCTGGACCCGGCAGCTTGAAACTCATACCGGGTGCATATGTGTGCATACCCAAAGTCCCAAGAGGAGAATGGAGGAGAAGGGATTGCAGCATGGGCATCCTCTCTAAGGGGTAATTTCTCGCTGTCTCTCTGGTGAGTACATGCACCCTACAGTAAAAATATCTTTAAAAAAAAAAAAAGTATTCTTCTCAGAAAAAGTAGGTGTATGGCTTCTGTGGTAGCGGGACCTAGGCCTATGGTGGTACATGTGGTAGAGAAAGAGGTACGAGGTATTAGGAATCACCGGGCTACTCCCCAGCCTTCACTTCACAGCCAGCAATGATAGCAAACATATTTAAAGCATTTGCTTTGTGCCAGACAAGGCTCTCAGCACTTTACATGTACTACTTCATTCGATCCCCACTACGACTCCATGAGGCAGAATACTGTCTTCATTTTGCAGGTGAGGAGACTGAGGCAGAAAGAGGGTATATAACAAAACCAAGGGGCCAGATGGTGGAGCAAGGTAAACACAACACTCTGCAAGGTCGCCCCAGATAAGAACATTTCAGGTTCCTGTCTAGAGACCCCCCTGACCATACCAGGCACACATGTGCCCATGATCCAGAATGGCTGAAGGTGAGGGTAGATTGCAGTGTCAAGACCCTGGTGAGCGGACAGTAGGTGGTGTGGTGGTTAAGGTGCTGGATCCCACATGGCCGACTGTGAGGTTCAAGTCCCAGACCCAGAGGCTTTGAAAAACATACCAGGTGCGTGTACACGCATGTCTAAAATCCCAGAAAGAGAATGGAGAAAGGCTTGTGATGTGGCCATCCCCCCAGGGGGTGATTTCTCACTTTGTCTCTTTCCAGTGAGCACACATACCTTATAGTAAAAATAACTTAAGGGGCTGGCAGGTGGCATAGTGATTAAGGCACTGGACTTCATATGACTGACCACAGTTTGAGTCCCGGACCTGGTGGCTTGCTCCCCCCCCTTTCTCTCCCTGGTCAAATTAAAATAATAATAATGATGGTGATGATGAATAAAGTTAAATAAAATAATTATTTTAAAAACATAACTTAAAAAACCACACTAGACGCATATGCATGTGTGCCCCAAATCCCGAGAACAGGAAAAGGGACTGTGTTGTGGCCACCCCCCACCCCAGAGGGTGCTGTCTTACTTTCCCTCGCTGTCTCTCTGGAGAGTGCACACATCCTATAGTAAATTTAAAACAAACAAACAAACAAACAACCTTAAATATCAAGAAAATAACCTAACTGGGTCGGCACTACAGAATTAATGGATTAATTAAGGGAGCTGGATCCCATGTGGGAAACCACAGTTCAAATTCCACCCCGGACGGCTCAGAAAGCATGCCGGGCATGTGCATGTGCCAAACCCCTCCAGGATGGAGACTTAGAGAAAGGACTGCAGCGTGACCATGCCTCACTGGGGGTTGCCCTCTCCCTCTCCTGACTCTCTCTGGGAGAGACACAAACACACTCTGGCAAGTAAATAAATAAATAACCTAACCAAGGTCACACAACACGGCTAGTGAGCAGCTTAGCAGAGATTCAAACCTGCTAAGGTTTGGTCTGGCTGAGAGTCCGTATTCTTACCACCAAAGACAACGATGCCACCTTCAGGAGAACCCAGGCCCGGGGTGGCAGACACTGACCTGAGACCCGCTGTTCTGCGCACTCTGCCTACTCACTGCCCTGCTGGTCAGGCTTGTAGCCTTCTGGAGGCTGGGGGCCTCCCTGCGCCTTGCTGCCCACACAGGGGTGGGAGTCAATTGCTCACAAAGAGGACTGGCGTGGGGGGGGGGGGGGGATGCTCACCTTGCAGGTCAGAGGTCAACAGAGGAGGGGGGTCCTGGGGAAAGGCAGCCTTGGTGTGGGGAAGTGAAAGCAGCAGCAGCAGCAGCAAGGGCATGAAGTGGGGGGCACGGGGCATCCTGTGCGGGGCAGCTCAGGCCCCAGGGGGTGCCCCCTCACCCATATGCTGGCCCTGAAAGGAGAGACAGAAAAGTGGGGTCAGGGGCCGAGTTCTCTGCACCCTTGATGCAGGCAGGCTCTGTCTCAGTCTGTCCCCAGAAGACCCTGTGGGGTGGTGGGGGGGGGGACCCTCTCTGCAGCCCCGTCCCAGTCCCAACCGGCTGTCACTGTCACTCAGGGCCCTTCCCTCTCCAACTGGCCCAAACTAGCTGGTATGAGGCCTGCAACATGACCCCAGGTAAGGACAGGACACACCCGCTCCCCCACCCCCAGCCTTCTCACTCAGCCTCTCCTCCTCTCTCCTGACTGGGTCTGGGACATTCGGTAGGTGACACCTCCTGGCCCCCCTCTTGCTAACTCTTCTCAGCTATAATTAGACACTGAAGATTTAAAATTATAAATAGTGACTCCTTGGCACTGGGAGGAGGAAGAGGGCATGGTGTCTGTCTCCCCCCCCCCCCACAGACCCCCAGGACACCCAGGGCGGGAAGATGCAGGCACTGTGCCCAGGCAAAGGCAGCTGTCCCACAGCCATCGTCCTCCCTGGGGTTGAGGAAGAACAGACTGGGGCGGGGGTGGGAGGCAGCCTAGGGGTCCTTACCCTGGTCTAAGCTCAAGCTTCAGGGGCCCTTCCCACTGCCAGGGAAGAGACTGGGTAGGGAGGGGAGGGGGGAGTGTCTTAGCCAAAAATGAATCTGCATCAAAGCCAGATCAGAGGCTAAATTTAGCTCCGGCTGCAGCTGTCTCCTGGACCACTGTGCCCCCTCCCAGCCTCTCTAGCCCCCTGCTCCCTCCCTGGCTTCCAGGAACCGTGCATGGACTGGAGGTGGGGAAGAGCGAACCCACCCACTGCGAGGAACCAAGGATACAAGGGTCTGGAGAGGCGAAATGGCTGAACCCGACCCTTTCCCTTCCTTCCCTCATCAGGCTGCCTCTGAAATTGAAATATAAATAATTCAACAACAGGCAGGCAACTGGAGCCCAAAGTCCAGGAAAAGATGGATATGGTGGAAGGGATGGTGAGGCGGGCTCCCTCCTGCCCATCAGCCTCCCCCCAGCCATGACCACGACACTGCCTGGCACCCACGGCACAAGGTGCACACCAGCTTCCTGCCTTCTCCCAAAATCCGAGAGGGGCTGAGCAGGCTCCGGAAACCAGGTCAGGAAGGGCGCAAATTCTTCCTCACCAATTCTCGGTTCCCCATCCACCTCTTCCTCAAAGAAGAGACCCTGGGCTTCCAGGCCCAGCCCCTGCCATTTCCCCTAGAATTCCACTCTTGGAGCCAGGACCCAACTGTCCCTTCACCCCCAACCAGGCGTCATTGGTGGGGAGGCTGACGTCAGGTGGGGTCCCACGAGAGCCGGAGGAGGGGAAGGGGTAGGAACACCTAATGATGACCCCCATTCCCCAGGGCAGTGCAGTCAGCTAGCTAACGACCCTCTGGTACTGAAAGGCCGAGCCTCCCTCCCTCCCCACACCCGTGTTTCCGGATGCTGCTGACACTCCCATGGGAAGAGAAAGGGACACAGCTTGTCTCCCAGCCTCCCCCACCTGCCCTCCCCAAGTTGCCCTAGGCAACTGGTATCTTCACCCTGGAAACAACTTTGGTCTCTGGCAAGTGGGAGGAACAGGAGACCCTCCTGCTCTGTGGCTATGCCAGCCTCCAACCCCTGCCCTGGGGAGCTGCTGCCCTTTCCTTACCTGGGGTGGTGACTCCTGTGGGGGGCTAAGGGGGGTAGGAGAACGCGGACCTGATGGAAGAAGGGACAGAGGAGGGAAGAGATGAGTTAGGCTTCCCTTACCACATCTCTTCAAAGTAAATGTGGAAATCCAGGATGAGGCTACGAGGCTAGGGTAGGGGCGATGCGGCCCTGGTGGCATTTCGTTTGGTTGTAAAGGTGCTGCCGCTTCCTGCCTGGAGAAGTGAGGGCAGGGAATGGAATGGCCCCTAGCCAGAAACTCCAGTAACTGCAGGGACAGCCTTGGGGACAGGGGTGACTGGGAGAATTTGTGGGGTGTGACGGCCACTCCCATGTTAAAACCCTCAGAATCCAACAGCCTTCAGAGCAAAAGCACCCGCTAAGGACAATAGAGGCTAATTTGCATCTCATTTACATGCTCTTCATTTCCCCGCAAAATGATCTGATAGCAGCACCCCAAACCCTTCCCTCTTTCCTGCCTCCTTCCCACCCAATCCCTTTTCAGGAGCTCCCCCCTGCCCCCAACACACACACACTTTAGGCTCCAATTGTCCAGCTCCTAAAAGCACTGAATTGTCCTTTGCATGAGTCCTCTAGACTCAACTATGACACATTGCTAAGAGGGTTTCTCGTGGCCGTTTTTGGGGAGCAGCATCTGGGCTGCACCCAACCTCTGGCCTGGGGAAAGACTTACTGTGCCCAGGTGGAATCCCAGCTGCTTCATACCCTTCCGCTAAAGCAAATGGGAGAGACCCGGCCGACTTTCTCCCCTTCTAGATCCTCTCCTCAGTACAAGAGGAAACAGCCCTCTCTCCTTCTGGCCTTGCAGCCACCTCTGGGGAGTGGCCGGGGTCATAGCCAGAGTCTACCGAGCTGGGGAAGAGATGGAGAAGGGGAGACCGGCTGGGGACAATAGCAGGAAGCCATCCGGCTGGTCGCCCGCCCCTGTCCACCTTCCTCAGGCGGAGCGGGGGTGCACCGAAGAGCTTCGCCCAAGGGGCGCGCTCCGTCCTCCAAGACATCACATTTTCCCCACCCTTCGCTCTGAGCCCCAGCTCTGCACGACCCTCCTACCCAACCCCCACGGGGATAATTCAGGTGTCAAGAGCCTCACAGGAGGTGGGCGAGGGGCCAGGGGCTCGACGTGTCTCCCCTTGGCTGGATCCAGGGCTCCGAGGAGGGGCGGGTAGCAGAGTCTGGGCCGGGACCGGGTCCCAGAGCCACGTTAGCGGGAGGAGGGGCTGGAGGGGCCTGCAGGAGCAGACCGAGTGGGGATCCGAGCGGGGGTTGGAGAGCGGAGGCGGGTCTCCCAGGCCGGGAAAACAGGGCCAGAGGCTGGGAACCGACGAGGGCGGGCCTGAGGCCGGCGCTGAGAGGGGTCCACGGGCCCGGGATGCAGCAGCCAACTCGGCTCTCCTCCTTTGGAGACCTCAGACTAACAAAGCCCCGGCCCAGGGGAGTGAAGGAGGCGATGGGCGCGGGAGCCAGTGGTTCTTGGGAGCCGCGCTCCCCGACTCTGTGCCCGAGCCAATGCCCCGGAGGGTGCTCAGACTCCCTCTTGCACAAGAACCGAGGTGCGACCGTGATACCAATGTCCAGAACGGCGCGTTCACCTTCCCGTCCCTGCAGGGGCACGCAGAGGGTCCGGTTCTCCGCAGGGCTCCCGGCGGGGAAAGCAAGGGGCCAGGTTTTCCACCCTTTACCGCATGCACCTCAAATAATCCCCCTTCGCGCTCTCCAGTCGAGCGGGACGCGACTCGGAGAAAGCTCAGTCGGAAGAAGTGCCCAGATCCTGCGCCCAGCAGTGCAGTGACTGGAGCCGGCCACGGTCCCCTCCTTCCTCCACACACCCCAACTCCGCCGACCCTCGCCGCCTGCCAGGCACGCAGCACTGGGCACCCTTACTGGTCCCTCTAGCCCTTCAGCAGCTTGCCCCCCGCCTGCGGCGCCCACCGTCCCTCCCCCTCCCTGCAGCCCCATCCCTGTCGCGGGGTACTTGCTCCGAGATCCGGGGCTGTGGGGTTGAGATCTCGGACCGCCAGCGGCCCCGCGCCGCGAGGAGTTCGCAATCCGTGGTTGGGGCTCAGGCGAGAGGCGATGAGCTTCCGAATTGGACGGTGCTCGGATCTGGGTTCTGGGGCGCTGTCCGGTCGGACGAGCCCAGGGTCTCGGTCGCAGCCCCCACTCCCGCCGCGGATCCGCGGAGGAAAACAATGCGACCGCCCGGAGCTCTGGGCTCGGCCCCAGCCGCCCCGCCCGCCTCCAGCCGGACCCCGCCCCCCGCCCACCCCCGGGTCGCCGCAGCTAATCCCGCCCTCGGAGGTCGGCGAGACACCGCCTTCTCGTCGCCTCTCGGCCAATAGTGCCGCTCGGGGGCGGGGCGCCAGGGACTTGGTCCAGCCAGAGGGCCCGGCCGGGAGGGTGAGCTGGAGACCCGGGGCGCGCGATGGAGAGACCCACGGACAGTCGCTGATCCAGGCGGAGGGAGAGACAGACAGGAACAGAGACAGGCCGACAGAGCAGAGGGCCTGGAGGGAGACCTCACAAGAGAGGAAGGAAGAGAATGTTGGAGCAGAAGCAGACAGGAAACCCGGGGGCCGCGGCTGGGCTGGGCTGACAGAGCCTGCCCGATCCTCCCCTCCGCTCCTCAATGCCTTTGGTGACCCTGCCCCCTAGGGGGTCTCCCGCCTCTCCCCTACTCTCTCCGAACCCTCCTCTCTGCGCTTTTTAAAGATATTTTAATCTCATTTCTCCCATGTGCCCCTGGTTCGTCCTGACCCCAATAAGGAGGCCTAGCGTGCACTCGGGGGATTGAGGCCTGGAAAGGAAGGTGGCGGCAGGTTTCCTTGTCCCTATCGTCTCCTGCCCTCACACCTCCGCAGCCAAAGCCAGATGGACTTGGGCTGCTGTGCTAGGAGCTACAGAGCCAGGAGGTCAGGGTGGCTGGCAGTCGGCTGTTGGTTGATAGAGAAGAACAGGTGAGCGGAGCTGAAGCCAAAAGAAAAATGTGGACACCGGAACAATTTAACTCTGAAAATCACACGGAAAGAGCAGGAACACAGAGACCTGAAAGTGAAAAAGTGCCCAGTCGCCCTATCCCTAAGAGCCTTGCTGTCCCACTCGCCAGGATTTGCCAGGCTTCATCTTTCCTCAGAGGGCCCTGGTCATCCTTCACACAGTAAAGCTGCTCCTTCTCCAGGGCCAGCAGGTGGCTGGATTCCCACATGGCTGACCACAGCTGGCCAGCTTGAAAATCATGCCGGGTTTGTGTTCCTTCGTACCCAAAATCCCAAGAGGAGAATGAGGAGGAGGGATTGCAGTGCGGCCATAAATCCTGGGGAGTGATTTCTCACTTTCTCTCTCTGTCTGGTAAGGGCACATGCCTGATGGGGAAAAAAAAGAAAGAAAGAAAGAAGAAAGAAAGAAAGAAAGAAAGAAAGAAAGAAAGAAAGAAAGAAAGAAAGAAAGAAAGAAAGAAAGAAAGAAAGAAAGAAAGAAAGAAAGAAGAGAAAAGAAAGAAAACCTGTTTCTTCCCCATATCCACGCTCCACACAGACCCTTTGTCTCAGGGAACCAGTAAGTAGGAAGAAAGAGGCTACTGCAGGCAGCAGTTTGTCTTCCACCTTGCTAGCGCCTGCTAAGATTCTTCTCTGCGTGGAGCTGGAACAAGAGACGTTCTCAAAATTCCGAGATAAGTGGGTGGCCTGGGAGACATTGGCATTCTTGGATTTTTTTTTATCTGAGTGGACAGTTCACCCACATCTTGTTCCCTAGACTATAGGGAAGGAGGGGCAGGGGTTTACCAGTTCTAGGCCTTCACTGGACTGTGATCAGGGTAGGGAGCTTCGGGGATGGGACAAAGCCCTACAGCAAGTCAGCCTGACACACTTTCACATACACACTCACACACACACACACTCACACACACAGACTTAAGGCCGGGTGAATCTGAAACAGAAACAATGGGCCAATACCTATAAAAGATTAACTGCAGAGGGACCTGGGGCCCAAGGCAATTTGGTAAGCATTTGGTGTTTTTTAAAAATTTTTATTTCTTTTTTACAGAGATTTTTGCTGTAGGGTGCATGCACTCACTGGAGAAACAGAGAGACAGAAAAGGAGAAATCACCCCTTGGAGGGATAGCCACACCGCAATCCCTTCTTCTCCATTCTCCCCTCAGTTTCTTGGGCACACACACACACACACACACACACACACACACATACAAGAACACACGCCCAGCGTGAGTTTTAAGCCACTAGGTCCAGGACTCGAACCATGGTGGACTACGTGGGAGTCCTATAATGTAACCATTACACCATCTGCTGGTCCCAGCATTTGGTGTTATTTTAAAGACTGGAAAAAAGTTTTGGGAGAAAGATACATCAAAATATAGAGGCATTCAGAGGTTAAAATAAATCTCCCTAGAGGCCAGCAGGTGGCATGGTGGTTAGGCACCGGATTCCCACACGGTCAACTATGGTTTGTGTTCCAGACCCGGCAGCTTGAAAATCACACTGGGCACGTGTACATATGCTCCCAAAATCCTGAGAGGAGAACGCAGACAAAGGGATTGTGGCATAGCCGTTCCCCCCCTCCAGGGGGTGTGTGTGTGTGATTTCTCAGTTTCTCTCTCTCTGGCACACATACACACAAAAATCTTTTTTTAAATAAATAACTCTCCTTGTTTCCTACCACAGAGGGCTTAGGTACTCATTATGTGTTTATTGGATAGATGAGGGAATGGAGATTAAGGTGTAATTCATGTAAAATTTTCGGGCCAGCTGAAATCTCAATTCAGTCTAATAAGTACTTTGGTCACAATTTACTGTGGGATGTAGTCCCAATCTTTAAGAAAATGACCATATATATATAGTGGGACCAGCAGATGGTGTAATGGTTGCATCAAGTACTCCCATGTAGTCAACTGTAGTTCGAGTCCCTGACCCGGTGGCTTAAAACTCAGTACCTGGCACATATGCGTGCATGCCCAAGATCTGGAAAGGAGAATGAAGAAGGGATTGTGGCGTGACCATCCCCTCTGGTGGGAGGGTGATTTCTCATTTTCTGTTTCTCTGTCTTTCTGGTGAGCCCACGCACCCTATAGCAAAAATCTCTCCTAAAAAAAATAAAAATGACTATTTGCTTAAATTGAAACAAAGTCTTGCCCCATAGGGCAGTGAGTGGTTAAGCACTGTGCATTGGGAGCTGTATCCCACATGACTGATCAAAGTTAGACTCTTGTCCACATCAGCTTGAAAAAGATGCCAGGTACATGCGTGTGTGTGCCCCAAATCCTGATGGAATGGAGAAATGGAGGAAGAAGAGTGACAGTATGATCATGCCCCTCTGGGTGTGTGTGGGGTGGTGGTGTACTTTCTCACTCTCTCTAGCAAGCATGCATGCCCTCTGGTAATTGATTAATTAATTAAAATAAGATTTACATGTACTAAGTGATGAAAGGAAGACCAAGTCTCAAAAAGAAAGGTTTTGGGTTTTTTTTCCCTTTAACCACAAAATCTCCCTGTGTGCGGCTCCTCCCACCTCAAGTCTTGAGCATCTGGGATTACAAGCGTGTTCCAAACACCAGGCCTCCTGGGTGAAGGAGAATCGAACCCGAGCCTCCTTCGGCCTGCCCACTAACGAAGCCAACCAGCATGCTTGAGCCAAGAAAACCATGTGAGACATAAATTCCCAGCAATAAATGTTCTTCATGATGACAGCAGGGATGGGGCTTGGATACATTTTATCACAGAGGAAGGGAGAACTTTAGTGGGAGTTGGCTTGCTCCAAAAGAAAGGAGAACTGTCCTAAACAGCAAAAGCTCTTACTTGGTGAGCAGAACACTGCTCACCAAGAACACTTACATAGGTAAGAAAATGTCCCGTGAGGCTGATATGAGGCACTAGTTAGGAGCAGGGCAGACAGGGAGAGGTGGACAGATTACAGAAGGCCTGGAATGTCAAGGTGAGTCAGTTAGCATAATCTGATAAGAGAAATTTAAGTTCTTGAATAAGGGTGTAATTTATGGACATTTTTGTTTTTTAGTAAGACTGACTTATTAGTAAGAAAACAGGTAAAGGGGGCCTGCAGATGGTGTGGTGGTTAAGGCTCTAGACTCCCACATGGCCAGCCACGGTTCGAGTCCTGAACCTGGAGGCTTGTTTTCTCACTTTCTCTCTCCTTCTCTCTGGTCAGATAAAATAATAATAGTAATAGCAATAAATAAAATAATTATTTTTTTAAATCTATGTATGGATTAAATTTTTTTGCAACAAAATAAACTTTGTACTTTTTAATTCCATTTTCCATGAACTGTTTTTGCTATAAGGTGCATGTGCTTTCCGGAGAGACAGAGACAGAAAACAAGAAATCACACCCCCCCCCCCCCCCAGGGGAGATGGCCACACCACAATGCCTTCTCCTCCATTCTCCTCAGGATTTGGGGCATGCATGCACATGCGCCCAGCGTGAGTTTCAAGCCCCCAGGTCTAGGACTCAAACCTCATTCGGCCATGAGGGAGTCCAGCAATGTAACCATTATGCCATCTGCTAGGCCCTCCATGAACTTTTTGAAGTCTGCTTTCTCCTTTCTTCACCACATTTGTGCTCATTGCAGCAGAACTCATATCCAACTTTAGTGGTTTTTTTTTTTTTTTTTTTTTTTTTTTTTGAGAGGTTTTTGCTATAGGGCACGTGTGTTCGCCAGAAAGACAGAGAGAGACAGAGACAGAAAGCAAGAAATCACCCCCCAGCAGGGATGGCCACGCTGCAATCCCTTCTCCTCCATTCTCCTCTCAGGATCTTGAGCATGCATGCACACGTGCCCAGTGTGAGTTTAAGCCACCGGGTCCGGGACTCAAACCATGGTCGACTACATGGGAGTTCAGCAACATAACCATTACGCCAACTGCTGGTCCCCATATCCAACTTCAGAAAAAGAAGAGGTAATAAACTGAGAGTTCCACCAAACTTTAATATATATATATATGTATGTATGTATATTTGCTACAGCATGTGTGCTTGCTGGAGAGAGCCAGTAAGGGAAAGTGAGAAAGCACCCCCTGGGGGATGACCATGCCTCAGTCCTTTCTCTTCCATTCCCCTCTAAGGATTTTGAGCACAAATGCATACATGTTTGGTGTGTTTCCAAGCCACCAGGTACAGAACTCGAACCGTGCAGTTAGCCATGTGAGATCCAGCCACTTTAAACACCACACCACCTGGTTGGCCCCTGCATCGTCCTTTTGCTCCCTGCAGATGCACTTAGCTACACCCTCAGCTCTCTGGTGCCAGTGGGTAAGACATCCAGACCACCTGGCCACTTCCCTGTCAATTCCACGCAGTCAGGGCCTGCCTGTGTGTCCTGCTCACACCGTGTCCTTTCTATTTAGCACATTGGCTGCACATAGTAGGTGTCGACTACTAACATATTCACTACCTAGATCTGTGCTCCCTATCTCCTAGTTAGGGACTTTACTCCATGTGTTTTCAAATCAATTCTCCTCATCTTGTTATTTTTAATTTAAAAAAATCATTTATTTTATTTATTATTACTATTTTTTTTTTTTTTTGGAGAAGTTTTTGCTACAGAGCGTGTGCGCTTGCCAGAAAGAGAGAGAGAGAGACAGAAAGACAAAGCGAGAAATCACCCCCCAGGGGGGGATGGCCACGCCACAATCCCTTCTCCTCCATTCTCCCCTTGGGATTTTGGGCATGCACGCACACATGCCCAGCGTGAGCTTAAGCCACCAGGTTCAGCCTTCGAACCACAGTTGACTACATGGGAGTCCAGCAACATAGCCATTACGCCAACTACTGGTCCTTGTTACTACTATTATTTTTTAAAGAATTATTTTATTGGTGGGGCTGGCAGGTGGCGTGGTGGTTAAAGGCGCTGGACTCCCACATGGCCGACCATGGTTCAAGTCTCAGACCTGGTGGCTTGCTTTCTCACTTCCTCTCTCTCTCTCTGTCTCTCTCTGATCAAACCGAAAAATAATAATGATATAATAATAAAGCTAAATAAAATAATTCTTTAAAAAAAAAAAAAAAAAAAAGAATTATTTTATTGGGAACCAGCAGTTAGCGTAATGGCTATGTCGCTGGACTCCCACGTAGTCGACTGCGGTTCGCGTCTCGGACCCGGTGGCTTACAACTCACGCCGGGCGCGTGTGCGTGCGTGCCCAAGATCCCGAGAGGAGAATGGAGGAGAAGGGATTGCGGCGTGACCATCCCCCCTGGGGGGTGATTTCTCGCTTTCTGTCTCTCTGTCTCTCTCTGTCTGTCTGGCGAGCGCACGCGCCCTATAGCAAAAAAAAAAAAAAAAAAAAAAAAAAAACCTCTCAAAAAAAAAAAAAAAAGAATTATTTTATTTATCTTTATTTATTTATTTTAATTTGAACAGAGAGGGACAGAGTGAGAGAAAAAGAGAAAGTGAGAAAGCAAGCTTCCAGGTCTGGGACTCGAATCACAGTTGGCCATGTGGGAGTCTAGCACTCTTCTCCACCAAGCCACCTGACAGTCTCAATTATTACTAATATTAGTATGTTTGCTCTAGGGCATGTATGCTCACCAGAGAGAGATAGAGAGGGAAAGTGAGAAAGTAGTCCACCAGGTCCAGGATTTGAACCGTGATCAGCAATGTGGGAGTCCAGTGCCCAACTACCACACTACCTGCTGGCCCCTTATCTTATTTTTTACGTTTATTTATTTGTTTGTTTCTTCTTAAAAAAAAAGAGAGGGACAGAGAGACAAGTACCACCTCAGGGTCTTCACACTGAACCTCCCCCAGTCTCAGCCAGCTAGACCCAGAATATGAGCTGAGGACCTTTCTTATGTGGGTCCAGTTGTGTTCCCACTCTGGCATGATTTTCAAGCCACCAGGTCTGGGCCTCAAACCACCTTCGGCCATGTAGGAATCCAGTGCCTTAACCACCATCCCTCTTGCTGGTCCTGTCCTGTTTCATTTCTTTCTTTCCTTTTTTTTTTTTTTTTTTTTTTTTTTTGCCATAGGGCATGTGCATGCGTATTTCCTGGAGAAAGACAGTGAGAGGGAAAGTGAGAAATCACGCTCCAGAGGGGATGGCCTTGCTGCAGTCCCTTCTTCATTCTCCTCTTGGAATTTTGGGCACACATACACATAAACCCGGTGTGAGTTTCAAGTCTTTGGGTCCAAGACTTGAACCATGGTCAGCCATGTGGGAATCCAGACATAACCATCACACCATTGGCTGGTCCCCTCCTCCTGGGATTTTGGGCACATACACACGCACATCCACCAGGTGTGATTTCTCAAGCCACCAGGTCCAGACCTTGAACCGTGGTCGGACATATGGGAATCTAGCACCTTAACCACCACACCACCTACTAGTCTCTACCTTTCCTTTTCTACTGGGATTTTCCCCTTAGCGTATATATATATATATATGGAAGATATATATATATATATATATATATATATATATGGAAGATATATATATATATATATATGGAAGATATATATATATATATATGGAAGATATATATATATATATGGAAGATATATATATATATATATATATATGGAAGATATAGATATATATATATGGAAGATATAGATATATATCTTCCATATACAAAAGATAAACGTTCCCAACATCCCCCTTGATTTTGTCACCTCTCAATTTCTTTCTTCCCTTCACACCTACCCTTCTGTAGTCACCTATACTTGCCACATCCTTTGTCAGAATTCTCACTCACGTCTCAATCATTTTTGTTTCCCCCATAGATGGTTGCAATTGCTCTCAAAGCCACCAAGGACATTCTGGTCACATTCAGTGAACAGTTCTTCAATCTTCATCCTCTTGCTTCTTCGTGGCACTTCATACTGTTGACCTCTTCTTCCTCAAAACACTCTGCTCTTGGGGCCAACACATGGCATGGTGGTTAAGGGGCTGGACTCCCACATGGCTGACTGGAGTTTGAGTCCAGGATCTGGCTGCTTGCCTTCTCATTTTCCCTCTCCCTGTGTCTCTCTCTAGTGAGCACACATGCCCTGTGGCAAATTAGAAAATAATGATGATGATAAATAAAATTAAATAATTACTTTTTAAGAAAACCCTCTGCTTGAGACTGAAAGACTGGAGGACATACAAGCATTACAAATGATTATGGACACTAGAGCCAAAGAGGAAAGAGTGTGGGAGGGGAAGAGCGTAGGAAAAGAAATTTGGGGAAAAAATGCAGAGGTAAGACATTTGTGAAATGCAGATATGGTTTATTATTTCTTTTTTTTTTTTTAAAGAATTACTTAATTTTAGTCATTCGTTCATTTATTTTCATTTGACCAGAGAAAGAAAGACACACAGAGAGAAGGAAAGTGAGAAAGCAAGCCACCAGGTCCGGGACTCGAACCGCAGTTGACCATGTGGGAGTGTCCAGCACCTTAACCACCACGCCACCTGCTGACCCCGGTTTATTATTTCTTGATGAGGATCCGTATAGTATTCTCAACTGGGCTGGACTGAGGTATATATCATTCTGGGTAAAGTCTCTTTACAATCTAAATGATCTATAGCAATTAAATGTATAAATAATAATTAAAATTAATAAATAAAAAAAGGAAGAAAAATTTTTAAAAACCCTCTGCTCTTTTGACTCCTAGGATCCTTCTTTCTATGGACAGAATCTAGGGGTTTAATAAATACATTTTTTAAATGAATGAATAGCTTCACTGCTTTTTTAAAAATTATTTTATTTAAGTTATTATTACTATTCTTTAATCTGACCAGAGAGAGAGGGAGTGATAATGAAAAAGCAAGTCACTGGGTCTGGGACTCAAATGGTAGTCGACCATGTGCGAGTCCAGTGACTTAACTACCATACCACCAGCTGGCCCCAAGTGGCTTTACTTCTAAGATGGCCTTTCTCAGGCTTCTCTGACCTTTCCTTACATGGTGCTTCCAAGGGTCATGTCCTTAGCCACTAACAATTACAATAACTATGGGGGCCAGCAGTTGGTGTAATGGCTACGTCGCTGAACTCCCACGTAGTCAACTGCAGTTTGAGTCCTGGACCTGGTGGCTTAAACTCAGGCCAGGTGCGTGTGCGTGCATGCCCAAGATCCCGAGAGGAGAATGGAGGAGAAGGGATTGAGGCGTGGCCATCCGCCACCCCACCCCACCCCCGGGGTAATCTCTCGCTTTCTGTCTCTCTGTCTCTCTCTGTCTTTCTGGCAAGTGTGCACGCCCTATAGAGAAAAACCTCTCCAGGGACCAGCAGTTAGCATAATGGCTATGTCGCTGGACTCCCATGTAGTCGACCGCGGTTCACGTCCCAGACCCAGTGGCTTAAAACTCATGCCGGGCGCGTGTGCATGTGTGCCCAGGATCCCAAGGGGAGAATGGAGGAGAAGGGATTGCGGCATGGCCATCCCCCCTGGGGGGTGATTTCTCGCTTTCTGTCTCTCTTTCTCTCTCTGTCTGGCAAGCATATGCGCCCTATAGCAAAAAACTCTCCAAAAAAAAAAAAAAAATATGACAATAACTACTTATACGCTGCTTACCGTAAATCTAGGTATTCAACTCAGGTCTTTCTCCTGAGCTTTAAACTCAGGTATAGAATTGCTTACTTGTTACTTCCATTTGGATTTTTCATATGTATTTACCACTTAATCTAAAGACAGGAAGCTTGTTTTTTATCTTTTTATCTCCAGCACTTAGTCATAATACTTGGCACTCAGTAAGTAGAGGAAGACATAAATGCTTCAAAGAGTAAAAGCAAAAAATAAAAAAGATTAAAAGCTGTAAACTATCTCTAGCTACCGGCAGGCTGAAGTCTTGCTTAACTGTTGTAAATCACACTGAATTTTCCTTCCCTGAGCTCATTTGAGAGGGCTGATCCCAACCCTGGTAAAAGCTCAGCTAGCCCAAACAGGGGACTGTTCCCTTCTGAGTATTTTTCCAGATAACTGAAGTTTAGCCAGTGAAGTGCAAAACATTTTCACTGAGTTTCAAATAGCGATTATACAAAAAGGTGTTCATTTCCTGAGGATTACGTAGTGCAAAGAGCATGACTTGGAGTCGTTAAGACCTAGATTCACCTCTGGAGTGTGGTGCCGGAAAGGCGGCAATCTCTACCCTCAGGCCTACCTCACAGAAGATAATGGAGGTGAAACTTGGAAACATGTCGCATTTTTCCCTCGCCCTCTTGCATCTTTAGAGTACCATCACTTAGGCCCAACCCCGAGGCCACTGGTTGAGGAGTCAGAGCCCACATGGTTGACCGCACAGTTTGAATCCTGGCCCTGGAGGCTTGAAAAACATGCCAGGGACTTGTGCATGCCCCAAATCCTGACAGGAAGAAGAAATAGAGAAGGGATTGCGTGTGACCGTGCCCCATTGCGGGGGGCTTCCTCCCTGGCCCTCTCTCTCTCTCTCTCTCTCTCTCTGCCAAGGGAACATTAAATTAAAAACAAACAAACAAAACAAGATATCATTTAACTATTTTTTGCTTCAGGGCAGCACTATGAACCTAATGTTCCAGGAAACAGTGAGGCCCTCACAGCCTCGGTAAACACTGTTCACTCCTCTCCACGGCAGAGAAGGCCTTGATGGTCCATGGTCTGCTTTGTCTTCCTGGTCGTCTCTCGCTGTGTCCTCACTGCTACCAGTGTTCATGTTCGTAAAAGAGCGAAGAGCCTCTTCGCTCTTTTAATTTGCTACTAATTATTAGGTTGTAGGAAAAGTCATGGCATATTTTTTCTGTTTTTTCGACGGTCACTTATTTATATAAAGAACAAAGATCAATCCGTGATATAGTACCCGTTTTGTTCAATAACCTTTTGTCATCTTTCAGTGAGCTTCGTAATTCCTCACTCATAGAAGGACCTGTCTTTATCAGCCAAAAACCGAACAAGGTGCTGATTTACAGCCTCACCTGAACTGAATGTTACACCACATGGTGACTTTGGAAGAGAGCAAAACAAGTGCAAGTGAGGTAGTGCAAGGTCAGGCAAGTATGGGGGTGCGGCCACACCTCCCATCCACGCTCCAGTAATTTTTTTTTTTTTTTAACAAACTGCTGTTTATTTTCCTTATTAACCTTATTTCCACTTTATATAAGAATCTGTAGAAGAGCTGGCTTAAGACTACTCTGTGGTTGTTCCCACCCACTCAGTGGGCTGAGCGGTAGGGGCTGCAGACCGGTCTTTGGTGGCAGGCTGAGTGCTCCTGTCTTCAGTAGGGAACTGCTGGGCAGGCACAGAGGGCACCTGAACGCCTTCAGACCAGTCTGCGACCTCAGGATAAGTGGCAATAAACTCGGGAGCGGGAAGAGACTACCCACCCTGACTTTCGTCCTTGGTCACAGCCTGTTCAGCAGCAGCCTGTTCCTCCTTTGCAATCTTTTCAGGATCTCTGGAGAAGTAGAGATCAGGCCTGACCTCCCACGAGTGTGCACGGGAGATCGTGCCACACATGCGGGGAACTTCCCCGGTCAGCACCCACCACATCAAACCCAGTGGGTGAGTTCGCTGGTTGTTGGGTGGGAGGGCACTGTCCACACAGCGCAGAGGAGAGCAACGGGAGGTGGACTAACCTAAGACGCCTCTGTGCGAGGCCGAGGGTCGGCCCCGGGATCAGTCACCACTAGAAGACGCAGCTCCCGGAAGGCTGCCTGGATCTGGTGAGTGAGGTTCCAGGAGTGGAGCGGCAAGAGCAATAGGAGTGGCTCCAGTGGCAGCAGCAGACCTCAGCACAGCCCTCTGGCCAGTGTCCCTAGAAGATATGACGCTGACGTCAGCAGGATGTCCAATGGCAACAATGGCACGAGCTGCCAGCAGAAGGTCTCTCAGAGTACGAGGACGATGCCATCACTTTTCCTGTGGGAGATGTACTGTTCCACTCAGAGGTCAAGGTTGGTGCCGCCTAAGTGGGCTCCGGGGGCAGGAATGTGAGGACATCCTCCTCCTCCATTTGCAGGACATCAAGGACTCTGGACATTGTGAAAGTTTCCCTTCACGTTATTTTGGGAACCCAGAACAACACCATATGGACCCTTGTGTGGGTGGCACGGAAAGCAAGCTCCAAAAATGTTTGACAGGTGATCAAACTTGTGTTGGTCTCGCATGTCATGATAGAACACACTCCTTTACGACCAACAAGCTCTGGATGTTCCTGGATGGTGTATTTGTTCAAACTGTCCAATCTCTGACAGTCTACACTTGAAACGATTGTTTAGCTCTTTAGTAGAAGCTTGAAAAACATAACTTTAAAATCCCAGCACACTGAGAGCATAACCTTTGTCCGATGAAAGTCTGCTTTCCCTGCTGTCTGAGGCGAATCATCACGTGGTGACCAAGACCATTCGTGTCCCACATTGTTGTAAACAATCTACTTCGCATCACTATCAGTCGCTTCAAAAAAGGATCTCTGGGGCTGGCAGGTGGCATGGTGGTTAAGGGTGCTAGACTCCCACATGACTGACCGTGGTTCGGGTCCTGGACCTGGTGGCTTGTTTTCTCACTTCCTCTCTCTCTCTCTCTCTCTCTCTCTCTCTCTCTCTCTCTCTGTCTCTCTCTTTCTCACTGTGTCCCTCTCTGGTCACATTTAAATAAGTAAATAAATTAAATTAAATTAAATTAAATGTAAAAATCAGCAGCATAGAATTTTGTGAACCATCATTGGCACTGACATTCTTGTTGCACATCGTCATCATGCACTTCATGCAATTTTTCACATGCCTGATGTGCACTCTTCCCTTTGTAGAGGTAGAACAGTAAAACATGGTGAAAATGTAGTTTGGTCTTCCATCTTCAACTGGTTGTAAAATCTCCAAAACTTTACCGAGTCACTCCTTTTTTAGAATGAAGCTGGAACTGTCAGCTGTCAGATGACGCAGCGATAACATGGATGCGAGTGACTCCAGTACTTCTGGAACGGAACCAGAGCCATGTGTTGCAAAGATGTGTCATGACTTTTCTGATAACCCAATATCTATATAGGTTTACAGCTGACTAGAAATGGGTTTAGATTAAGAGAAAATAAAAGAAACACTTCCCTATGAGTGAAGCAAATGAACGTTACTACGTGTGACTGTCATGTTGGTACATTTTTCTCCCATAGGGCATGTGCACTTGCCAGAGAGAGACAAAGAAAGACAGTGAGAAGGAAAGTGAGAAATCAACCCTTGTGAGGGGTAGCTATGCCACAACCTCTTCTCCTTCATTCTCATCCTGGGATTTTTGGGCATGCACACACACCTGCCTGGTGTGATTTTCAAGTCGTCAGGTCCAGGACTCAAACAGCAGTCAGCCATGTGGGAGTCCAGTGCCTTAACCACTATGCCATCTGTTGGTCGCTTCTTTTGCCTTTTTTTTTTTTTTTTTAAATGAAGAATTATTGTGAGGACCAGCAGTTGGCGTAATGGCTATGTCACTGGACTCCCATGCAGTTGATTGCAGTTCGAGTCCTGGACCCGGTAGCTTAAACTCACGCTGGGTGCGTGTGCGTGCATGTCCAAGATCCTGAGAGGAGAATGAAGGAGAAAGGATTGTGGCGTGGCCATCCTCCCCCCCGGAGGGTGATTTCTTGCTTTCTGTCTCTCTGTCTTCCGGGCAAGCGCACGTGCCCTATAGTAAAAACTTCTCAAAAAGAAAAAAAGAATCATTTATTGGGTCAGCAGGTGGCATGGTGGTTAAGGACTCTGGACTCCCACATGGCTGACCAGGGTTTGAGTTCTGGATCTGGAGGCTTGTTTTCTTACTTTCCCTTTCTCTCTCTCTCAATATTAAAATTAATAATAATAAATAAAAGTTAAATGAAATTTTTAAAGGAATCATTTATTTAATTTTATTTGTTATTGCCATTATCTTTTTTCTTTTCTTTTTTTTTGGAGAGGTTTTCGCTATAGGGCGCGTGCACTCACCAGGCAGACAGAGAGAGACAGAGAGACAGAAAGCGAGAAATCACCCCCCAGGGGGGATGGCCACGCCGCAATCCCTTCTCCTTCATTCTCCTCCTGGGATCTTGGGCACGCATGCACATGTGCCCAGCATGAGTTTTAAGTCACCGGGTCCGGGACATGAACCACGGTTGACTACGTGGGAGTCCAGCAACATAGCCATTACGCTAACTGCTGGTCCCGCCATTATCTTTTTAAATAGTGATCTGGTCTCTCTTTTACCAGAGTGAGAAAGGGAAAGTGAGGAAAGCAAGCTGCTAGATCCAGATCCTAATGCGGTTGGCCATGCAGGAGTTCAGTGCTTTAAAAACCATGCCACCTGCTGGCCCCAGGACTATAGTTTTTAAATCAGGTAACTTGTTTTTCTGTCCTAGGTGTGCCACCTAATCTGCTCTTCAAGCTAAGGCAAATCGGTGGACTTCTAGGACTGCAAACGGCATGATAGACCCTACTCTGTCTGCCGGGATCTGTGTGTCATATGTAAAGTGCAGACAGTCCCTGACGTATGGAGGTTCAGCTTACAATTTTCACTTTACAACAGTGCAAAAGTGATATGCATTCAGTAGAAACTGTATTTCACATTAAAAAAAAATTGTTAGATGGTATGTGAGCTTGCCAGGGAGAGAAAAAATGGGGAGGGAGGGGCCCGCCAGTGGTGCGGAGGTTAAGGCAATTGGATACCACCAGGCCGACTGCAAGATTCACATTCCAGACCTGGAGACATGAAAACATGCCGGACGCATGTATGTGCATGCCCACAAGCCCTAGAGGAGAATGAAGGAGAGGAGACTGCAGGATGGCCATCTCCCTTGGGGTGATCTCTCACTTGCCCTCTCTATCTTTCTGTCTCCACAGCAAGCACATATCGCCTATAGCAATCTAAAAAAATAGAGGAGAGGGAGAAAGCACCTTCCCCATGGAGAATGGTTATGCTGCAGTCCCTTCTTCCCTATTTCTCCACCCTTTTGGGACTTGGGGCGTACACATACACATATACCTAGTGTGTTTTTCTTTCTTTTTTTTTAATGTTTATTTATTTATTTCATTTCATTTGTTATTATTATTTTAATTTAACCAGAAAGAGAGACAGAGGGAAAGTGAGAAAGCAAGCAACCAGGTCCAGGACTTGAACTGTGGTTGGCCATGTGGGAATCCAGCACCCTTAACCACCTGCCAGCCCCCTAGTATGTTTTCCAAGCCACCCAGTCTGTGACGGGAACTATACAGTCAGTCCCGTGGGATCCAGCTCCATTAACCACCAGGCCACAGGCTGGCTCACAGCAAATTCTTTTTTTTTTTTTTTTTGAGAGGTTTTTGCTATAGGGCGAGTGCGCTTGCCAGACAGACAGAGAGAGACAGAAAGCGAGGAATCATCCCCCAGGGGGGATGACCACACTGCAATCCCTTCTCCTCCATTCTCCTCTCGGGATCTTGGGCACGCACGCACACGCGCCCAGCGTGAGTTTTAAGCCACCGGGTCCAGGACATGAACCGTGGTCGACTACGTGGGAGTCCAGCGACATAGCCATTATGCTAACTGCTGGTCCCCACAGCAAATTTTTAACAAACACAGTATGAGCAGACTTCAAAAAACTCCTGAAGTACTATCCAGGTGGTATGCTGGTTAGGGCAGCTGGATCCCATATGGCCAAGGGCATGGTTTGAGTCCTGGAACTGGCAGTCTGGAAAACATGCTGGGCATATCACGTATGCTGAAAATCCCAAGAGGAGATTGGAGGGGTGGGAATTATGGTGTGGTCCTCCTCCTAGGAGTAGAGGGAATATGCTTTCTCACTTTCCCTCTCTCTCTCTGTCTTGAAAGTGCATGAACCCTATAGCAAATTTTCTTTTTAAATTGGAAAAATGGAATTAAAGTACAAGCTTATTCCGATGAAAGTTTTGAAATCGGGTGTAATTTTTTTTTTCATAATACACATTTCCATAAATATCTTCAAGACTTTGCCTATATGCCAGGGACAGTGTAGACACTAACACGGAATCTCTGCCCTCCTGAGTAGGAAGTTTACAGTCGAGTTAACAAAAGCACAAATAACCGACTGGATGTGGCTCAGTGGTAAGATGTGATGCTGCAAGGCTGACCCATGTGGAGAGTTGAGAGTTCTCTTTGTACAGAGACCCCCAAGTAGGTTAGGCACACACACGCCCATGATCCTGGCTGGCTAAGACTGGGGAGTGTCCATTGTCAAGATTCTATTGGTGTAACTGTCTCTTATTTATGAAAGAAATAATAAACGTTAAAAAAAATTACAGACAGGGCCAGCAGGTGGTGTGGATCCCACATGGCCAACTTCGCTGTTCAAATACCAGAGCCAGCAGCTTGTGAATCATGCTGGGCGAGCATGTGTATGCCCCAAATCCTGAGGAGAGCCGAGAAGGGATTGTAGCAAGGCTATCCCCCCAGGGTGATTTCTCACTTTCTCTCTCCCTCTTGCCCCATCTCTCTCTGGCAAGTGCCCTATCTCTCTCTCTCTCTCTCTCTCACACACACACACACACACACACACACACACACGAGAAGAGCAGTTATTATAATAGAGAAGGTACGCAGTTCTGCAGGATTGCAGGATACGTCACAGGAACGGGTGAGACAATTTAGGGAGTCGTGAACGGGTTCACAGAAGATAGGACTTTTTGGCTGAAATCTGAAGTACAAGTAAGAATTAACAGGGCAGGGAACCAGCAGTTAGCATAAAGGCTATGTCGCTGGACTCCCACGTAGTCGACCACGGTTCGCGTCCCAGACCCGGCGGCTTAAAACTCACGCCGGGCGCGTGTGCATGCGTGCCCAAGATCCCGAGAGGAGAACGGAGGAGAAGGGATTGCGGCGTGACCATCCCCCCTGGGGGGTGATTTCTCGCTTTCTGTCTCTCTGTCTCTCTCTGTCTGTCTGGCGAGCGCACGCGCTCTATAGCAAAAAACCTCTAAAAAAAAAAAAAAAAAAGAATTAACAGGGCATGGGGCTGGCAGGTGGCGTGGTGGTTAAAGGCACTGGATTCCCACATGGTCGACCACAGTTCAAGTCCTGAACCTGGCAGCTTGCTTTCTCACTTTCCCTTTCTCTGTGTGTTCTCTGGTCAAATTAAAGTAAATGAGTGAATAAATAAAATTAAATAATTAAAAAAAAATAACAACAGCAGCGTAGAGAAGAGAGTTCTAGGCAGAAGGACAAGAAGTGTGAAGGGGCCAGCAGGTTAAGCCACTGGATCCCACATGGCGGACTCTACACCTCCAGCCCTGGACCTGACGGCTTGAAAAACACACTGGGCAAGTGTGTGTGCATTTCTAGAATCCCAAGAGGAAAGTACAGGAGAAGGGATTGCGCCATAGCCATCTCCCCTTGGGGGTGGTTTCTCACACACCTACCCCCCACTCCCCGTCTCTCTCCGGTGAGCACACACATAACTATGACAAAAATTGAAAAAAAAAGAAGTGGGAAGGTCTAGAGCAGAGGAAGAAGTGGAGGAAGGGAGGGAGGAAAAAACCGAACACCACAGTCCGCATCAGAGGAACTAAGAAGCCCAACGAGGGATCGGGGTCCGCGTTCTCGGGCAGAGAGCGGAAGTGAGGAGGTGAAAGGGTGGAGCTGGCAAGACAGTTGTGGACCCAGAAGTTATGACTGTACTGCATCTTCTTGCATTTTCATTTCCTTCATTCGCATTTCCCAATGAGACTATCCATTTCTTATAAAAAGGACTTTCACTTGTCCTGTGATTTTGGTGGTGCCACCTAGGACTGTCCCCGAGCATGTGATCAGGGTGTGATACAACGCACAGACCCGGACTGTGACCACATCCATCAGGAGGTGGCAGTTAGGACCTCATAACCTTGTGGAGTACTCATCAGGGAAATGCTTGCTTAGAGAATCATGGGAGGTCCCCATTCTGTCATTCGCTAGCCCTGTAACTTGAGGACTGGTTATTTGAACTCTTTGAGCCTCTTTTTTTCCCATCGGCAAGAAGGATATAATGCCATTTAATTCATAAGGGCACTTTGGGGACCAGATGAGACACGTAACATCCACCAGAGTGCACTCAACAGGGGCTACTCCCTTTCTCACCTCTCACTTCCACCCTAAACCCTTCGTCCACTCCTTCCTGTGGCCCCCACACCATTTCCTCTCCTGGAAATTTCCTTTTTTTTTTTTGGAGAGAGACTTTTGCTATAGGGCGTGTGAGCTTGCTGGAGAGACAAAGAGAGACAGAAAGAAAGTGAGAAATCACCCCCCAGGAGGGGGCGGCCAAGCCGCAATCCCTTCTCCTCCATTCTCCTCTTGGGATTTTGGGCACGCACGCACACGTGCCCAGCATAAGTTTTAAGCCAGCAGGTCTGGGACTCGAACTGCGGGTGACTATGTGGGACTCCGACAACGTAACCATTACGCCATCTGCTGGCCCCCTTCTTGGAATTTTCTAAGCTTTCTTTTCTTTCTGCCTACAAAATGCATGCAACTAATAGCTAAATACAGTCCTTCTCTCAATCCCGCCCTCCAACCCCTTAAGCTTTCTCTTTCTCTTGATCTCATTACTACCAAACTTCTTTAAAAATATGCCAATGTCGGGGGGAGCAGCAGGTGGTGTGGTAATTAAAGGAGCTGAACTCCCACATGGCCAACCACAGTTTGAGTCCCGGACTTGGCAGCTTGCTTTCTCACTTTCTCTCTCTGGTCAAATTGAAAAAGAATGATAATAAATAAATAAATAAATAAATTTTAAAAGAGGTTTTTGCTATGGGGTGCGTGTGCTTGCCAGAAAGACAGAGAGAGACAGAGAGACAGAAAGTGAGAAATCACCCCCTGGGGGGATGGCCACGCCATAATCCCTTCCTCTCCATTATCCTCTCCGGATCTTGGGCACGCACATGTGCCCGGTGTGAGTTTAAGCCACAGGGTCCAGGACTTGAACCATGATCAACTACATGGGAATCCAGCGACGTAGCCATTACGCCATCTACTGGTCCCAGATAATTAAAAAAATAATAATAATTATCAACAGGGACCAGCCAGTGGTGTGGTGGTTAAGACACTGGATTCCCACATGGCTATCTGTGGTTTGAGTCCCAGACCCGACTGCTAGAAAAATCACCAGGCATGGGGACAGTAGGTGGCATGGTGGCTAAGGGCACTGGACTCCCACATGGCTGACCGCAGTTTGAGTCCCAGACCTGGTTGCTTACTTTCTCTCCTTCTCTCTCTCTCTCTCTCTGTCCCTCTCTGGTCAAATTAAAATAAGAAAGAAAGAAAAATAAATAAATTCAATTATACTTAAAAAAAAAAAGAAAGAAAGATGGACCAGCAGTTAGCATGGCTATGTCGCTGGACTCCCATGTAGCCGACCGCAGTTCGAGTCCTGGACCCAGTGGCTTAAACTCATGCTGCGTGCGTGTGTATGCATGCCTAAGATCCCGAGAGGAGAATGGAGGAGAAGGGATGAAGGGATTGCGGTGTAGTCATCCCCCCTGGGGGGTGATTTCTCACTTTCTGTCTCTCTGTCTCTCTGGCGAGCACATGCGCCCTATAGCAAAAACCTCTCCAAAAAAAAAAAAAAAAAAAAAAGGAGGGAAGAACAAAAGGGACCAGCAGTTGGCGTAATGGCTATGTCACTGGACTCCCATGTAGTCAACTGTGGTTTGAGTCCTGGACCCGGTAGCTTGAACTCACTCCGGGCGCGTGTGCATGCATGCCCAAGATCCCGAGAGGAGAATGAAGGAGAAGGGATTGCGGTGTGGCCATCTCCCCTGGGGGGTGATTTCTCGCTCTCTGTCTCTCTCTTTCTATGAGCACATACGCCCTATAGCAATAGCCTCTCCAAAAAAAAAAAAAAAAAAAAAAAGAAAGAAAGAAAGAAAGAAAGAAAGAAAGAGAAAAGAAAATTACTGGGCATGTGTGCATGCCTGCCCAAAATCTTGAGAGGAGAATGGAGGAGAAGGGATTACAGCATGGCCATCCCCCTAGGAGGTGATTTTTCACTTTCTATATCTCTCTCTGGTGAATGTATGCAACCTATGGGGGGGAAAAAAAAGAATGTCCTTCCCAGTCCAGCCGGATGATGTAGTAATTAAGGCAGCTGGATCCCACA
Organism: Tupaia tana; assembly: GCA_026018925.1. Taxonomy (NCBI): domain Eukaryota; kingdom Metazoa; phylum Chordata; class Mammalia; order Scandentia; family Tupaiidae; genus Tupaia; species Tupaia tana. The sequence continues at coordinate 92,166,686 of JAKSZU010000004.1, forward strand.
TAGCTAATTTCCTAATTCGAGTCCCAGACCTTACAGTTTGAAAAACATGCCTGGCATTTGTGCCCAAAATCCTGAGAAGAGAATGGGGGGAGAAGGGATTGTAGCATTCATTGCCATGTCCCTCGAGGGGTGCCTTCTCACCTTCTCTCTCCAGTGAGTGCACATTCTCCAGCAAGCACATATGCCCAATGGAAAATTTAAACGACAACAAAATGTTTTTTTTTTTTTTTTGGAGAGGTTTTTCGCTATAGGGCGCGTGCGCTCGCCAGACAGACAGAGAGAGACATAGAGACAGAAAGCGAGAAATCACCCCCCAGGGGGGATGGTCACGCCGCAATCCCTTCTCCTCCATTCTCCTCTCGGGATCTTGGGCACGCACGCACACGCGCCCGGCGTGAGTTGTAAGCCACCGGGTCCGAGACGCGAACCGCGGTCGACTACGTGGGAGTCCAGCGACATAGCCATTACGCTAACAGCTGGTTCCCAACAAAATGTTTTTTTATAAAAAGAATTCTCTCTTAGGACCAGAAGATGGCACAATGGTAACATTGCTGGACTCCCACAAGGCCGACCACAGTTCAAGTCCTGGACCCAGAGGTTTGAAACACACTGGGTGCGTGTGTGTGCGTGCCTGAGATTGAGAGAGGAGAATGGAGGAGAAGGGATTTCAGTGTGGTCATCCCTCTGGGGGGTGAATTCTCACTTTCTGTCTCTCTGTCTCTCTTCTGTCTCTTTGGTGAGAGCACGCACTCTATAGCAAAAATGTATCTAAAAAAGAAAAAAAAAACATGGGAACCAGCAAATGGTGTAACGGTTATGTTGCTGGACTCCTATGTAGTCTACCATGGTTCAAGTCCCAGGCCTGGCAGCTTAAAACTCATGCAGGGCGTGTGTGCATAAGAGCCCAAGATCCTGAGAGGAGAATGGAAGAGAAGGGATTATAGCATAGCCATCCCCCTGGAGGGTGATTTCTCACTTTCTGTCTCTCTGGTGAGCACATGTGCCCTATAGCAAAAATTTCTCTAAAAAAAAAAAAAATGCCCTTTCCTCAGCTAAAAATTTATTAAAGCATCTCACTCATTCCTACTGAGTTAGTTATTTCACTCTTTTTTTTTTTTTTTTTGGAGAGGTTTTCTCTATAGGGTGCGTGCACTCGCCAGACAGACAGAGAGACAGAGAGATAGAAAGCGAGAAATCACCCCCCAGGGGGGATGGTCATGCCGCAATCCCTTCTCCTCCATTCTCCTCTCGGGATCTTGGGCACGCACGCACACACGCCCGGCGTGAGTTGTAAGCCACCGGGTCCGGGACGCGAACCGCGGTTGACTACGTGGGAGTCCAGCGACATAGCCATTACGCTAACTGCTGGTTCCCTATTTCACTCTTGATTCCACTGCCTATGGGAAAAGTCTGAACTTTTGCTCTTTTAAATTTTCTGCCATCAGGTGCGTGCACTGGAGAGAGACAGAGATAATGAGAGGGAAAGTGAGAAATCACTCCCCGGGGGATTGCATTGCTGCGATCCCTTCTCTTCCTTTCTCTTCCTGGGATTTTGAGTGCCTAGCATGATTTTCAAGCCACCAGGTCCAGGACTTGAACTGCAATTGGCCATGTGGGAGTCTAGTGCCTTAACCACTATGCCACTTGCTGGCCCCCAAGTGTGAACGCCTGAGCAGCTTTTTTTTTTTTCTTTTGGAACTTCTTTTAAACTTGCCATGATCTGGTCTTTTCCCTTCTTCACTTCTCTCAAACACCCTATACTCCAAGCAGAGTAAATGACCACTCAGAGCAGTGCTGTTTACTCTCATGGTGCCCCCTCAACTGGCAAGCAGCTCTTCCCCATCACTGGCTGCCCAATAGCTGAGTCTGTTTAAGTCTTCCAAGTCTACTTCTTCAGCTCTAACAGAGTGAATCTAAGCTTCTTTACTCTCATAATTCTTTAAACCTCTATCTTTTTTTTTTTTAGTTTGCTATAGGGTGCATGTGCAAGAGGGAAAGTGAGAAACCAACCCCCAGGAAGAGGGCCATGACACAATTTCTTCTCCTTCATTCTCCTCTCAGGATTTTCAGGCACACACACGCTGTGCTTGGTGCATTTTTCAGGCCACCAGGTGTGGGACTCAAACTGCACTGTTGGCTATGTGGGATCCGGCTGCCTTAACCTCTTACCACCTTCTGCTTCTTTTTGTTTGTTTTTGCTATAGAGTCCCAGAGAGAGATAGAAAGGGGTGGAAAGTGAGAAGTCACCCCCCAGAACAGATGGCCCTGCAATCTCTCCTCCTTTGGTCTCCCCAGGAATGTGAGTAAACACGCACACGCACCTGATGTGACCTTCAAGCCACTGGGTCTGGGACTCAAACCACGATCAGTCATGTGGGAGCCCAGCGCCTTAACCTCCATACTACCTGCTGGTCCTAAACCTCTATTAAAGTAATAGCAGGACAGGTGGTTGCACAGCAGTAATTCAACTGGACCCACAGAGAAAAGGTCCTGGGTTCATATCCCGGACTTCCTTGAACATCCCCAGAACACACCCATGTACCATGATCCAGGCTGACTGAGGCTGGAGGTGGGCCTTGTTGTAAAGGCCTTGTGGAGTCTTCTCTCTTTCTCAGGCTCCCTGAGAAATAGACATCAATTAAAAAGTAAACGGCATTGTTTGACTTATATTATAGTTGCCTGTGCTTTGACTCGTCTCCTGGTCGGGCGCTAAGAATCTTGATGCTAAATATTTTTGCCTCGTTTAAGAACTGTGGAGGCCAGCAGGTGGCACGGTGGTTAAGGCACTGGACTCCCACATGGCCAACTGTAGTTTGAGTCCCAGACTTGGTGGCTTGTTTTCTCACTTTCCTTTTTTTTCTCTCTCTCTGGCCCTTTCTGGTGACCACACATGCTCAATACAATTTTTTTTTTAATGAATAATAATAATAAATAAATAAAATTTAATAATAATTTTAAAAGGACGCGCAGATGGCATAGTGGTTTTGTCGCTGGACTCCCACGTAGTCAACTGAGGTTCAAGTCCCAGACTCAGCAGGTTAAAACTCACACCAGATGAGTGTGCATGCACGCCCAAAATCCCAAGAGGAGAATGAAGGAGAAGGGATCGAGGCATGGCTATCCCCCTGGGGGGGGGGGATTTCTCGCTTTCTGTCTCTGTCTCTCTGGTGAGCGCACGTGCTCTATAGCAAAAATCTCTTTAAAAAACAAACAAAGGGAAAAAAAAAAAACAAAACTGTGACTGTCCCTGGGTTTTGGTTGCCTTTGGAGGCAGTTCCTCTGGCAGTTGGGTCCTATGCTGACACCTGCTGGCCGCGTGTGGTTCAGCAGCGCTGGCCCCAGCACCTTACTCCATATCAGGGATTGAGGCTGGCTGTGCCGCCCTTACCTGCCAGGCCCTGGAAGAGTATGTGTGCGCTAACGTTGCCCCCGGCACCACCCTCCAGTCCTCAGTACTGTCTCTGCGGACTCCCACCCCAGCGATTCAGACTTTACATCCTCTCCAGGATCACCAAAATTCGAGGATCTCAAAGAACTGAGCAACAGGGAAAGAAATCAGCAAACACACCTGGGAGCAAACATCCTTCCTCCTACCTCAGAGAACCAAGGCTGTTTCTCACAGTCTAGTCCTTCTGTCTATTTCCAGGCTGCTCTTGGGCCATAGGCCTTCTTGTGACAGTGGTGATAAACCGGAGGTTGAGCAGAGAGTAGGTAGGCGGGGCTTGGGGTGGGGCCAGGCCAAAGGACCTCTCACTTAGGAGCTTCTCCATTCTGTCCCCTCTCCGGGACCATCCAAGGCAAGACTGGCACCTGGAACACGACAGGTGAGGAACTGGCGATGACAGGGGGTGGGCTTTAGGGGCGATGATGGCGGAAGAGTCCCCAGCTCTTTCAGCCTTGGCTTTCTGTGTTGTGAATCTCACTTGTGGAATTCTTGGGTCCCCGGTGGAGAGGAGCTTGCTTTTGCCTGGGGCAAAGCAGCCTCTGAAAGCAACCGGGTTTGGGATGGAGATGGCCGTGGGTACAGTACAGGTACCGAGAGATGTTGCATCTTAGGCAACATGGAAGTAGACAGGTAAGGGCCAGAGGGAGGCAAGAAGGCCAGAGGGGGGACTCATCTGAGAGAGTAAGGGAGCCTGGGCACGGGGAGGAGAGCACGGTGCACCAAAGTCAAGATGGCAATGGAGAGAGCTGGGTAACAGGAAGGCCAAGGAGGAAGGAAAGCTCGCATGGAGCAATCTCCTCTTCCGGCTGGGGAGCATGGTCCAGAAAGCCCGGGGTCAGCGGGAGCCAAGACTGGTTTCAGGCCCTACTGGAATGATCGGCTGGGGCAGAAATCCCCCGTTACCCATCTCCCCTGCCTCTGCAGTCTCCCGTTTGGGTTTGGAGAGGGCGAGGCTGCTCCTCACTGCGGTCAGAGCCACATCCTGCAGAGCTGGGGAGGGGGAAGTAAGAAGCAAAACAACCAGAACCACAGGCGAAGACCACGGGGAGAGGGCCTTGGACACAGGCTGAGCGCCAGCAGGAGGGTCCTAGTTCAGCTGACAGAAGACTAGGCCCTTGGTGGGCCTGGACCTTGACACATTCGATTCTCCTGCTTGCGCCTCAGTGAGGGCATTCCAGGGAAGGCGGCTTTCGATGACCTGGTTTGACGTCCATTCTTATCATTTACTAGCGACTTCAGTCACGTTGCTAAATGTCCCCAGCTTCCGTTTTCTTGTTGTATAATGGGGATACCTATCCTACAGAGGGTTGGGAAGACTGAGACGATTCGAATAAAGTGCTTGGCACGAAGTAGGCTCTCCGTAAGTGTTAGTTCTTATTATCAGGACTCCTGGGGCCCCTGTGTTTTTCACTTCTTTAAAAGCAATTTGGGACTGGCCACTGCGGTGCAGCGGTAACGCGGTGCCCTGCAAACCCAGAGGCCACATGGCCAAGTAGGTTCGCGTCTCTGGGTCAGCCTGAAAACATGCTGGGTGGTGGCTGTGGGAGAACTGGGAGAGCGAATGGCTGGCAGTAGGATAGACCCTGCCAAGGGTAGTTCTCTGTCTCTCGTGTGTGCACACGTGCTCTCATAAAGAAAAAATTAAAGGAAATGCAGTGCACAACGTGAGTCGGGGAGGCAGGAAAATAACATAAACCTGTGTACTCGGCTGTCAACCGAGGGGAGCAGTAAGGTGTGGCATGTAGGCAGTGCCCGCCCGGGGGACACTCATTCACAGGTCAGCCGGATCTCACTGCGGCCGGGCAGCCCACTTCCCCGCAGCCCCGCGTGGAGGGCCAGCCCCCGTGTGCCACAGGCCTGCAGCCGGAGCTGGCGCCTCCTCTGGGCTGCTTCGGAGACCAAGGTTTCCTACAGCCCTAAAGGGCAGAAGCCGGGCGGGAGGGACAGTGGCAAAGAGACCACAAGGAGAACGAGACAGAAGCCAAGGCAGCGGCAGAAAGGGAAAAGCATTTCTCTGTGTTTCTAAGGAAGCCTGTGGCCTTGCTTCTAGTGACGGAGCAGAGCCCACCCCCAGGAGCCATGGAGTCCTTCAGCTCGAAGAGTCTGGCCCTGCAGGCTGAGAAGAAGCTCCTGAGTAAGATGGCGGGGCGTTCGGTGGCGCATCTCTTCATCGACGAGACGAGCAGCGAGGTGCTGGACGAGCTCTACCGCGTGTCCAAAGAGTACACGCACAGCCGGCCCCAGGCCCAGCGGGTCATCAAGGACCTGGTGAAGGTGGCCGTCAAGGTGGCTGTGCTGCACCGCAGCGGCTGCTTCGGCCCCGGGGAGCTGGCCCTGGCTGCCCGCTTCCGCCAGAAGCTGCGGCAGGGTGCCATGACGGCGCTGAGCTTCGGCGAGGTGGACTTCACCTTCGAGGCGGCCGTGCTGGCCGGGCTGCTGACCGAGTGCCGGGACGTGCTGCTGGAGCTGGTGGCGCAGCATCTCACGCCCAAGTCGCACGGCCGCATCCGCCACGTGTTCGATCACTTCTCGGACCCGGGCCTGCTCACGGCCCTGTACGGGCCCGACTTCACTCAGCACCGGGACAAGATCTGCGACGGGCTCCGCAAGCTGCTGGATGAGGGGAAGCTCTGAGCCCCGAAGCCGGCACGGTCCACGGTGCAAAGACCAGGACTGCTCGGACTGCTCTGCTCCGCCGCACCAGCTTTCCCGACCTCAGGCTTCCTTCCCCCTGAGAGCGCCTTGCCTGGGGCCCACGCCCACACTGCGGGTGGCGGGCTGGGAGCCCCTCACCCCCTCCAGCCCGGACAGGAAACAGCTGCCTGAAAGGCGAAGTGAAACCGGGATCGCTATTTCTCCCATAAGGGAGAAACAGGGAAGCCCCTGCCTGTGAGCCAGGGAACGAGGACGCTGCCCACATAACCCCCGGAGGACACTAAAGGAGAAAGGGAGAAGGGGGCCCTGAGGGGCATCCTGGACTCCAGCTCCAGGCAGCAGGCGGACAGACCCCAGGGGGCGGGCGGGAGTGCAGGCATAGGGCCAGGGCCGGGGAGAGTGCGGCAGGGGAAATAAAACAACTCAAACAGGCCCAGGGCTCACGTTTAATCTCTCCAGCTTCTGACAGCAGGACCCGCACGGAGGAAAGGCAATAGAAGAGCAGCACTCCACTCGCCTCTCACCACCTCCACAGAGGACACTGAGCCAGGTGCCAGCATCAGTGAGGTTCCCCTGCCTACTTCTTCTGTTTAAAAAACGACGACAACAAACTGTACCACAGATCAGTGCTACAAATTGCAAATAAATACACAGTGAGCAGCAGGGCCCAGCTAGACAGGCTCTGGGGGGGGGGGGGGTTTCACAGAGCTCACTCCCACAACTGTCCTCCTCAAACCCCCAGGTGGTCCTCCTGTCCTTAGCCCCACCAAGAAGGGTGAACCCGTAGGATGGAGAGTTCAGGTCCTTACATTGCTTTTTCTCAGAGCAAGAGTTGTGAAAAAGTTATAGGTAACTGGTTAGTCAAGACTGAGCCCGATCCTTTACTTGAGTTTGGGGAAAGGGCCGGCAGTCTGCCATTCTCTGTAGCGGGGCTCGATCTCTGACTGCCCATCCTCAGTGACATGCTTGGCTAAGGAGCCAGGGGTTGGAGAAGGAGCAGCCCCTGGTGCACTATTCCTGGGTTCACCTCACCCCAGGGCTCTAGAAATCCCATTTTTCTGCAAAGAGTGGGAAGGAACAGGATACAGCAAATAAATATGACTTCAATATAGCACCAAATAAATTAGTAACAGAGGCTTAGATGAGGAGGAAGTTGAGGGGACGCTCTGCTTCCCTGTCCTAAGGCCAGGGAGTGGTAACAGGAGTAAGAAAGGCAGCAGGGGGTAGAAAAAGATTCTTTTGAATCTAAAGAACAACTTTAGATTCAGCCCAACAACTGTGAAAGCGTCTAGTCCCCCTATCCCCTACTCCTGACAATAAGACTGCTCCGGCCAAGGACTTCTTGAAGGACAAGGAGGCTGGGCAGATGGTAGGAGTGGAGGGAGGCAGATTCGAGGGAGAACCCATGTTCTTGAGCCTCACCTCAGGCTCCTCCCCCTCAAATTGTTCCGCAATATCTTGCTTCTTTTAATCAGTTCTGAGTCATCAGAGTTTGAAGATTTCATCCTCCTGGTCCCGTAGTGTCCGGGTGCGCGAGGTCCGGGTCAGCGGCACAGGACCTAGGACAGCTCGTTGTTGCATCCGAGGGGAGCTCAGGTGAAGACCTGAATCTTCCCCAGGTACCCTGCAGGTGAGGAAAGGGAGGAAAGAGTGACAGATCAAGGAAGAGCCTGAGAACGGGCCAAGTGACAGGTGCCTGGGAAGCTGTCCTCATCTCCTAATACATGAGCTGGCTGCTCTAAGGTAGAGTCCCAGGGCCCTCTGGGTAACTCCTACCCTGAATGCTCCTGGAGGATCAGCAGAGCAGTAGAACAGGCACCTGCTTCACTCCAATGAGAGCAGAGCCTCTACCCGCCCCTGCAGCTCACTGTCCTGGGATCGCCTGGAGCCCCCTGGGGTTCCCTGGGGCAAAGATATCTTCCTTCTACTGACCCTGTGCTTGCTGACTTGTGTCTGTGGTCAGGTAAGACCGGAAGGATGGAGGGGTCTATGGAGAAACTTTCTCTTTTTTTTGAAGAGATTTTTGTTATAGGGCGCATGCGCTCACTGGAGAAACAGAGAGAGAGAGAGAGACAGAAAGCAAGAAATCACCCCCCGGGGGGATGGCCACACCGCAATCCCTTCTCCTCTCAGGATCTAGGGCATGCACGCACATGTGCCTGGCGTGAGTTTTAAGCCGCCAGGTCTGGGACTTTGAAGCATGATGGACTATGTGGGAGTCCAACAATGTAACCATTATGCCATCTGCTGGTTCCTGGAGGAACTTTCAAGGAACCATTCAAGACTTACCCGCTCTCCCCTTTTTTCAGCTTCTGGGCAGCAGCCTTCTTTGATAGGCTGATCTGGGAATCAAGCTTCTTAAGGAAATCAGAGGCAGAGAGGTCGTGGACTGCGGTGGGGGGTGCCTGGCCAGATGTGGGGAGGGCTTCACCATTGGCATGTCCAGAACCTGTCTCTTGTTTCTTCCTCTCAGCTGAGTGAGGCCACACTTCATCCTTACTTGGCTGTACCTCTTCCTCTCCATCTTTCTCTTCCTCAGAATCCAAGCCATTGAACAGGTCTCTGGGCTCTGTCAGGATGGGGATGTAGAGGGTTTTCTTCTGGAAGATGGAGTCATTAGTATAAAGGCGGTTTGCACGCTTAATCTGTTCCATCTTTAAGAAAAAAGTCAACAAAATTAATGACAGTAATAATAACCTTACAGAGCATTTTTTTTTTTTTTCCTTTTTTTGGAGAGCTTTTTGCTATAGGGTGCCTGCACTTGCCAGAAAGACAGAGACAGAGAGGTAGAAAGTGAGAAATCACCCCCCAGGGGGGATGGCCACGCCACAATCCCTTCTCCTCCATTCTCCTCTCGGGATCTTGGGCACGCACACACACACACATGCCTGGCGTGAGTTTATGCCACCGGGTCCGGAACTTGAACCGCGGTCAACTACATGGCAGTCCAGCAACATAGACATGACACTAACTGCTGGTCCCACAGAGCATATTGAGCTATTTTTTTAAAGAATTATTTTACTTAACTTTATTTATGTATTTTAATGTGACCATAGAGGAACAGAGAGAGAGAGAAAGAGAAAGTGAGAAATCTAGCCACCAGGTCTGCGACTCAAACTGTGCTCAGCCATGTGGGAGTCCAGTGCCCTCAACCACCACGCCACCTGCCGGCCCCCCTCTTGAGCTTTTTAAAGTGATCATACAGTCTTACCTGACTCCACATCAACCAAACTAATGTACAAAGGGCTGGTATTATTCCTACAGTATACATCAGTGGTTTTCTTATTTTTTGTCTTAAGACCCCCTTTTTTAAAAACAATTTTGCTGAGGCTGGCCGGTGGCATGGTGGTTAAGGGGCTGGACTCCCACATGGTTGACTGTGGTTCAAGTCCCGGACCTGGCGGCTTGCTTTCTCACTTTCCCTCTGTCTCTCTCTGGTCAAGTTAAAAAAAAAAAAATGATGGGGGCCAGCAGGTGGTGTGCTGGTTAAGGTGTTGGAATTCCCACATGGCTGACCATGGTTTGAATCCCGGACCTGGCAGCTTGCTCCCTCATCCTCTCTTTCTCTCTGCCTGTCTTTCTCTGGCAAAAACTCATGTGAAATAATAATAAGTAAACAAATAAATAGTTCTTTTAAAAATAATAATAATGACGATGATGAATAAAATGAAATAATTAAAAAATTTTTTTTCTGGGGGAACCAGCAGTTAGCGTAATGGCTATGTCGCTGGACTCCCACGTAGTCGACCGCGGTTCGCATCCCGGACCCGGTGGCTTAGAACTCACGCCGGGCGCATGTGCGTGCGTGCCCAAGATCCCGAGAGGAGAACGGAGAAGAAGGGATTGCGGTGTGACCATCCCCTCTGGGGGGTGATTTCTCGCTTTCTGTCTCTATGTCTCTCTCTGTCTGTCTGGCGAGCGCACGCGCCCTACAGCGAAAACTTCTCCAAAAATAAAAATAAAAAATTTTTTTTCTATAGGGAATGTGTGCTCATCAAGCAGAGAAAGAAAGAGGAAGGAAAAGTAAGAAATCACTCCCCCCAGGGGGTTGTCCATGCCATAATCCCTTCTCCATTCCCCTCTTGGGATGTTGGGCACACACTATGCACGCTGCATGTTACTCAAGCTGCTGGGGCTGGGATTAGAATCATATACTGGCTCTGTGAGGCCTGGCTTCCTTAACCATTAGGTTCCAGGGCCAGCCCATTGCCTTTATCTTTAACAGCAATTCTCAAAGTGAGGTCTCAGGACTCGAGGAATCCCTGAGATTCTTCAGGGGTCCACCAGGTCAAAACTATTCATAGTAATCATTTTTTCTTTTCTAACTATAGGGCACATACACTCACCAGTTAGGGTGGAGAAATGGAGACGAGATTGTGGTGTGGCCACACTCTACTCGGGGGGTGTGCTTTCTCCCTCTCCCTTTCTGGGAGCATATGTGCCCACTGGAGAAATTCTTTAAAAATAAATTTTAAAAAAGAGGAAGGAACTGAGGCTCTGAGAGGTTCAGCTACTTGCCTAAGATATTATCAACTGAATTGTTGAAAAAGTCATGATGTACTTTTGTACAGAAAAACATAGAAAAAGGGCCAGCAGGTGGTGTGGTGGTTAAGCGCGCTGGACTCCCACATGGCCGATCATGGTTCGAGTCCTAGACCTGGTGGCTTGCCTTCTCATTCTCTTTCTCTCTCTCTCTCTCATACACACACAGACACACATGCACACTCTGTCGCTCTCTGGTCAAATTAAAATAAATAAATAAGGGGCTGGCAGGTGGCATGGTGGTTGAGGGCACTGAACTCCCACATGGCTGACCACAGTTCAAGTCTCTGACCTGGTGGCTTGCCTTCTCACTTTCCCTCTCTCTCTCTCTCTCTCATTCTGTTCCTCTCTTGTCAAATTGAAATGCATAAATAAATAAATAAAGTTAAATAATTCTTTTTTTTCTTTTTTTTTTTGGGAGAGGTTTTTCGCTATAGGGCGCGTGCGCTCGCCAGACAGACAGAGAGAGACATAGAGACAGAAAGCGAGAAATCACCCCCCAGGGGGGATGGTCACGCCGCAATCCCTTCTCCTCTATTCTCCTCTCGGGATCTTGGGCACGCACGCACACGCGCCCGGCGTGAGTTGTAAGCCACCGGGTCCGAGACACGAACCGCGGTCGACTACATGGGAGTCCAGCGACATAGCCATTACGCTAACTGCTGGTTCCCTAAATAATTCTTTTTTTTAAAAAAGAAAAAAATACATCATGACTTTTCTGACAACACAATAGCAAGTTAATAACAGACCAGAACTTGAATCCTGGGCTTTTACACTGTTTCTGGGAATGCTTTTTACACTATACTATTAGTAACTTAGGGACTAGCACTTGGCCTAATGGCTATGTTGCTGGACTCCCACGTAGTCAACCGCGGTTCAAGTCCTGGACTCAGTGGCTTGAACTTACACCAGGTGCATGTGCGTGCATGCTCAAGATCCTGAGAGGAGATTGGAGAAGGAACTGCAGCGTGGCCATCCCCCTGGGGGGTGATTTCTCACTTTCTGTCTCTCTGTCTCTGTCTTTCTGGTGAGCGCACATGCCCTATAGCAAAAACCTCTCCAAATAAAAAAAAGAAAAAGAACCTTCATTGCCCAAATATTTATATTGATTTACTCATCACTGAACACAGTGACTGGCATCACCCTCTACCCACCTGGCTTCACCATGCAAAATATAACTGTCATCCTTAACTCAGTTTTCTGTCATCATCCGAACTGAACTGGTCAACAAAATTGCTTCCAAAATCTCTGGGGCCAGGACCAGCAGATGGTGTAATATTACATTGCTGGACTCCCACATAGTCAACGGCAGTTAGTCCTGGACTTGGCAGCTTAAAACTCCTACCGGGCACGTTTGCATGTGCATGCCCAAAATCCTGACAGGAGAATGGAGGAGAAGGGACTGCAGTGTGGCCATCCCTCCTGGGGGGTGATTTCTCACTTTCTGTCTCTCTGGGGAGTACACATGCCTTATAGCAAAAATCTCTCTTAAAAAAAAAATCGGGGCCGGCAGGCAGTGTGGTGGATAAGGGCGCTGGATTCCCACATGGCCGACCCTGGTTCAGGTCCCGGACCTGGTGGCTTGCTTTCTCGCTTTCCCTTACTCTCTCTCTCTCTGGTGGTAATATCAAAAAATAACAAATTAAATTAAATAAATAAATAATTCTTTTTAAAAAATCTCCAGGCTAGGGCCAGCAGGTGGTGAGGTGGTTAATGCGCTGGACTCCCATATGACTGAAAATAGTTCGAGTTGGGAACCAGCAGTTAGCGTAATGGCTATGTCGCTGGACTCCCACATAGTCGACTGCGGTTCGCGTCTCGGACCCGGTGGCTTACAACTCACGCCGGGCGCGTGTGCGTGCGTGCCCAAGATCCCAAGAGGAGAATGGAGGAGAAGGGATTGCGGCGTGACCATGCCCCCTGGGGGGTGATTTCTCGCTTTCTGTCTCTCTGTCTCTCTCTGTCTGTCTGGCGAGCGCACGCGCCCTATAGCGAAAAACCTCTCCAAAAAAAAAAAAAAAAAAATAGTTCGAGTCCTGGACCTGGCAGCTTGTTTTCTCGCTTTCTGTCCCTCCTTCTCTCTCTCTCTCTCTCTGTCTCTCTCTGGTCAAATTAGAAAATAATAATTAACAAATTAAATAATTCTTTATCTTTAAAGGAATTATTTATTTAATTTGTTATTCTTATTTTAAAATTATTTATTTATTTATTTTAATTTGACCAGAGAAAGGACAGAATGAGAAAGGGAGAGAAAGCGAGAAAGCATGAAAGCAAGTTGCCAGGTTTGGGACACAAACTGCGGTTGGCCATGTAGAAGCCCAGTGCCCTTAACCACCATGTTACCTGCTGGCCCCAATGAGTCTTTTTTTTATTTTGCAGAGGTTTTGGCTTTAGGGCACGTGCACTCATCAGAAAGACAGACAGAAAGCGAGAAATCGCCCCCCAGGGGGTATGGCCACGCAGCAATCCCTTCTCCTCTGTTCTCATCTCAGGATCTTGGGCACGCACGCACATGCGCCTGGCATGAGTTTAAGCCACCGGGTCCGGGACTTGAACCGCGGTTGACTACATGGGAGTCCAGCGACATAGCCATTAGGCCAACTGCTGGTCCCAGCCCCAATAATTCTTTTTAAAAAAAGTGTCTTGGTGGTTAGAGCTTAACTCCCACATGGCCAACTGGGGTTCAAATCTCAGACCTGGTAGCTTGTTTTCTCACTTTCCCTGTCTCTCTCTTGTGAGTACATATGCCCTATAGCAAATTAAAATAATAATAATAGGGCCAGCAGGTGGTGTGGTGGTTAATGCGCTGGACTCCCACATGGCTGAAAATAGTTCGAGTCCTGGACTTGGCAGCTTGTTTTCTCACTTTCTCACTTCTCTCTCTCTCTGTGTCTCTCTCTGGTCAAATTAGAAAATAATAATTTAAAAATTAAATATTTTCAAAAGAATTATTTATTTAATTTGTTACTCTTATTTTAAAATTATTTATTTATTTATTTTAATGTGTCCCTCTCTGGTCAAATTGAAATAAACAAGTGAATAAATAATAAATAAAATTAAATAATTCTTAAAAAAAACCCACGATGTCTTCTTCCTAAAAAAAAATAAATAAATAAACAAGTACAATTTTTAAGATCTCTCACTACTAGAGCTGGCTGGTGGCATGGTGGTTGAGGTACTGCACTCCCACATGGCTGACTGTGGTTCGAGTCCCAGACCTTGTGGCTTGCTTTCTCACTTTCCTTCTCTCTCTCTGGTCAAATCTAATAATAATTAATTAATTAAATAATTATTTCCCCCAAAAAATCACTACTGCTTAGAACAAACCCTTAATATGTCTCAGCTGGGTTACTGCAAGAGTTAACTGGTCTTCCTCTCTCCAGTTATACTCATTCTCCTCTTGACATCTCTTTCAAAAAAATAAATCTGCTTAATCCTGCTTATAAACCTCCCATGGCTCCTCACTGGCTAAAAGAGAAAATCCAAATTAACATTCAAGGGCTTTTTCGACCTAGTCCCCATGGGCAATATCTAGCCTCTTCTCTCTTCTTCCGCCTGTGTTTTGCATTCCTAACTTTTCACTGCTCTTTGATCATTCCTCACAATGCTCCCCATCCCCTGCTCTGCTGGAAGACTTACACTCATCAACCGTCACTCCCTTTGTGTTAACTTCTTCAGGGCTCTCAATAAATATTGTAAGTATCGCTGTAATAATACCTACTCTATTGTATTGTTATTCGCTTCTTCAGAGACTTGTCTTGCCTGAATTCTATGGGTCCTTTAAGGGTAGGGATGGTGATTTGCTATCTCTGTAATCCCAAGGCACCCCTTAGCATCCTGTAGAGCTTGGCAAAGAGCGGGCTCACATTAATGCCTTATGAATAAATAAACTATTATAGATAATAACATATAGGAACTATAGATACAGTACACTAAGGATTTTTTGTTTTTGTTTTTTTGCCACTGGGCAGGTGTGCTCACCAGGAGATAGGGCCACACTGCAATCCCTTCTCCTTCATTATCCTTCTGGGATTCTGGGCGTGTATGCATACATTCCCTGTGTATTTTTTTTTTTAATAATTATTTATTTATTTAATTCCATTTGTTATTATTTTTTAAATTTGACCAGAGAGAGAGAGAGAGAAAGAAAGGGAAAGCCAAAAAGCAAGCTGCCAGGTCCGGGACTCGAACTGCGGTCGACCATGGGGGAACCCAGACTTTTAACCACTACACCACCTGCCACCCCACCCACCCCTGCCCCAGTGATTTTCAAGCCACTGGATGCAGGACTCAGATCATAGTCATGTGGGAGTCCAACGCCTTAACTACCATGCCACCTGGTGGCCCAGTACACTAGTATTTTATTATCAGAAGCCAGAGAGCCAGTTTTATTAAAAATTTAACACATATTCGCACCAATTTAGAAAGTCATATTTCATTAAGACTTTAAAAATTATTTATTATTATTTTTAAAATTTTGCTACATGTGGGTTCACCAGAGAGAGAGATGAGAGAGAAAAGAGAGAGAGATGGGACCAGCAGTTAGCATAGTGGCTATGTCGCTGGACTCCCACGTAGTCGACCGTGGTTCGAGTCCCGGACCCGGCGGCTTAAACTCACGCCGGGCGCGTGTGCGTGCGTGCCCAAGATCCCGAGAGGAGAATGGAGGAGAAGGGATTGCGGCGTGGCCATCCCCCCAGGGGGGTGATTTCCTGCTTTCTATCTCTCTGTCTCTCTCTGTCTGTCTGGCGAGCGCACGCGCCCTATAGCAAAAACCTCTCCAAAAAAAAAAAAAAAAAAAAAAAAAAGAGAGAGAGAGAAAGTGAGAAAGCACACCATCCCAGGTCTGAGACTCAAACCATGGTCGGCCATGTGGGAGTACAATGCCTTATCTGCCACACCACCTGCTGGCCACTCTTTTTTTAAATTAATTTTTAATTTTTTTTTTTTTTTTTTTTTTTTTTTTTTTTTTTTTTTTTTTTTTATATAGGACTCATGCACTCATTGGAGAAAGAGAAAGTGAAAAAGTTGGGTTATCCTTGGGGGGTGATTTCTTACTTTCCCTCCTGTCTCTCTCCAGCAGCACATGTGCCCTATGGCTAAAACCTAACAACAACAAAAAGTGAGAAAATATGCCCTGGGGTGGGGAAATGGCCACACTGCAATCCCTTCTCCACTCTCTTCTCGGGATCTTGGGCACGCATGCACATGTGCCCAGTGTGTTTGTCACGTGACTGGATCTGAGACTGGAGTCACGCAGCAGGTCATTTGGGATACAGTCAATTTAACCACCATCCCACTGGATGGCCCAGTCACATTTCTTGTATCTGTCAAATATCAAAGTCCTTTCTATCCTGAGGTAAGACTGTTATAATAAACCTAATACAATCTTACACTATAATGTGTTTAAAAACAAAAATGGGGGACCAGCAGATGGTGAAATGGTTATGTCGCTGAACTCCCAAGTAGCTGACAACGGTTAGAGTCCCTGACCCTATGGCCTAAAACTCATGCTGGGCTCACGTGCATGTGTGCCCAAAATCCCGAGAGGAGAATGGAGAAGGAATTGCGGCGTGGCCATCTCCCTTGGGGATTTCTTGCTTACTTTCTTTCTGCCTCTCTCTCTCTCTCTGGCGAGTGCACATGCTCTATAGCAAAAACCTCTCTAAAAAAAAGAAATTAATAAAAATAATAAAACTGGGTTGGGACCAGTAGTGTTGTAAAGATTTGCCGTTGGACTCCCACAAGGCTGACAATGGTTTGAGTCCCAGACCTAGTGGCTTGAAATTCATGCTGGGAGTGTGTACATGCATGCCCAAAATCCTGAGAGGAGAATGAAGAAGGGACTGTGGTGTGACCACCCTCCTGGAGGGGCAATTTCTCGCTTTCTGTCTCTCTGTCTCTGTCTCTGTCTCTCCAGTGTGCACACAAGCCCTATAACAAAAATCTCTCTAAAAAAAATAAAAAGAAAGAAATGAGGAGCCGGCAGGTGGTGTGGTGGTTGAAGGCAATGGACTCTCACATGGGCTGACTGCAGTTCAAGTCCTGGACCTGGTGGCTTGCTTTCTCACTTTCCCTCTCTGTCTTTCTCTGGTCAAATTAAAAAATAAAAATAATAAATAAAGTTGAATAAAATAATTCTCTAAAGAAAAAAAATGGAAATGAAAAGTAAAACTGGGGTTAATCTAAATGGCCAGCATGTGGCATAGTAGTTACAGTGTTGTACTCATACACAGCCAATTGCGATTTAAGTTCTAGACCAGGTGGCTTGAAAATCACACTGGGAGGTGCATACATGCCTGAAATCCCAGGAGAAGAATGGAAGAGAAGGATCTGCAGCATGTAATTCCTCCCCCTATCCAGGGGGTGACTTCTCACTATCCCTCTCACTGTTTCTCTCTCTCCGGTGAGTGCACACACCCTATGTCAAAAACCTTAACAAAAAAAAAGTTGAAATTGGCTTGCACATTTATCCTAATACTTTATCAATTATTTTGATGCTTTCTTTGCACGTTATCTTATTTAGTATTAAAATTATTTGTTAAATTTGACCAGAGAGAGGGAAAGTGAGAAAACAAGCTTCCAGATCCAGGACTCCAACCACAGTTGGCCATGTGGGAGTCCAGCACCTTAACCTTCACACCACCTGCTGGTCCAAGTATTCTGATGCTTTTAATTTTATTTTGTATACAATAGATAATATCCTAGCTTCCTTATAGTGTTAAGAAGCTATGAATTAATTTGTAAATATTGCTTTGCTTTTATTGTTAGGAGATTAAGAGGTCATCAACCTACAGTCTTTAAGAAAGAGCTAGATGGGACCAGCTGGGACTAGCAGATGGTGTAATGGTTACGTCGTTAGACTCCCATTTAGATGCTTGCAGTTTGCGTTCCAGACTTGGCAGCTTAATACTCACGCCAGGCACAGGTGTGTGCATGCCCAAGATCCCAAGAAGAGGATGGAGGAGACGGGATTGTGGTGCGGCCCAACCCCCTTGGGGTTGATTTCTTGCTTTCTGTCTGGCAAGGGCATGTGCCCTATAGTAAAAATCTCTCAAAATAAAAAAAAAAAAAAAAAGAAAGAAAGAAAAAGAAAATAAAGGAAAAAAGATGGGACCAGCAGATGGCATAATGGTTAAGTTGCTTCACCTAGTCAACTACAATTCAAATCTTGGATTCAGTGGCTTAAAATTCATGCTGGGCACATGTGCATGTGCACCTAAAATCCCAAGAGGAGAATGGAGAAGGGATTGTGGTGTGGACACCCCTATTGGGGGGTGATTTCTCGCTTTCTGTCTCTGTGTCTCTCTCCTCTCTCCAGTGAGCACACACGCCCTAGAGCAAAAAATCTCTCTAAAAAAGGAAGAAAAAAAGAAAGTACTAGAGGGACCAGCAGGTGGTTTGGTGGTTAAGGGCACTGGACTCTCACGTGGCTGCAGTTCAAGTCCCAGACCTGGTGGCTTGCTTTCTCAGTCTCCCCTCCCCCTTGCTCTGTTTCTCTCTGGTCAAATTAAAAGAAATAAATAAGTAAAGTTAAATAAAATAATTCTAAAAAAGAAAAAAAGGAAAGTACTAGAAAAATTCTAAGAATCTAGTTAGTGTGGGACCAGCAGTTGGCGTAATGGCTATGTCACTGGACTCCATGTAGTCGACCGTGGTTCGAGTCCCAGACCCAGTGGCTTAAACTCATGCCAGGCACGTGTGTGTGCATGCCCAAAATCCTGAGAGAAGAATGGAGGAGAAGAGATTGCAGTGTGGCCATCCCCCTGGCGGGGGTGTGGTGGTGGTGATTTCTCACTTTCTATCTCTCTGTCTCTATCTTTCTGGTTAGCGAGCGCACCCTATAGCATAAACTTCTCCAAAAGAAAAAAAAAAAATCTAATTAGTGTAACAGAATAGTTAAAAGCAAGGATTTGGGGCCAGCTAGTAATGTGGCTGGACCTAACATGGCCAACTGTATAGTTTGAGTCTCAAACCCAGCAGTTTGAGAAACATGCCCAATATTCCAAAAGGAGGGAGAAATGGAGAAGGGATTATGTCATGACCATTCCCCATTGGGGATACTTTCTCATATCTTCTCTCTCTCCAGCAAGTGTACTCAAGCTCTGACAAATTAAAAAAAGCAAAAGCAAAAAAAAAGTAAGTTTCAGGGCCAGCTCCATGGCATAGTGGTGATGAAGAGATAGAAGACGCTGGATCCCACTTGGTGACCATGGCTCTAATCCTCAGCCCAGTCAGCCTAGGGCACATGTGGCACAAGCATGAGTGCCAGGGATCCAATGGGCTGGAGGACTGGAGGAAGGGGATCATGGTAGGACCAGACCCTTTAAAAGGTGCTCCTCTGTCTCTCACCTTTACATACACACATGCTCCGTCATGAATGAAAAAAAAAAATACAAGTTTTAGAATTAGACAATCTAGTCTGTATCCTAGCTCTACCAATTATACTATTTCATTATTATTATTTTTTTGACATTTTTGCCTTAGGGCACATGCTGGGGAAAGAGAAAAAGACAGACAGACTAAGTGAGAAGGGAAGTGAGAAATCACCCCCCAGGGGGAATGGCCACACTGCAATCCTTTCTCCTCCTAGGATTTTGGGCACACGTGCGCGTGCACGCGCACGCACACACACACACACACACACACAGCATGATTTTCAAGTCACCGGGTCCAGAACTTGAAACATGGTCAGTCATGTGGGAGTCCAGTGACATAACTGTTACTCCATCTGCTGGGATTCACCAATTATACTATTGATAGTTGCATGGTCTATGGCAAATTATCTTACCTCCCTAAGCCTCAGTCCCCCCATCTTTAAATGGGAATAGTTAGAGGCCAGCAGGTGGCACGGTGGTTGAGGGTGCTGGACTCCCACATGGCCAACCATGGTTCAAGTCTGGGACCACGCAGCTTGCTTTCTCACCTTCTCTCTCTCTCTCTCTCTCTGTCCCTCTCTGGTCAAATAATAAATACACAAACAAACAAATAAATAAATAAAGTTAAATAAAAATAATTCTTTTTTTTTTGAGTTTTTTTTTTGCTATAGGGCGCATGCGTTTGCCAGAGAGAGAGAGAGAGAGAGAGAGACAGAGAGACAGAAAATGAGAAATCACCCCCCGAGGGGGATGGCCACGCCACAATCCCTTCTCCTCCTTTCTCCTCTTGGGATCTTGGGCACACACGCTCACGTGCCCAGCGTGAGTTTAAGCCACCAGGTCCAGGACTCGAACCATGGTCGACTACATAGGAGTCCAGTAACATAGCCATTACACTAACTGCTGGTCCCAAATAAAAATAATTCTTTAAAGGAAAAGAAATGGGAATAGTTACACCTGTCCCTTAGTCCTATGAGGATAATAAGAGATAACACATGGTACGCACTAAGTGTTCCTTAAATGACAGGTAGGTAATAATTATTATTCAATAACCGAATAACACTATTAACAATTAATATAATAATATATTAGATATACTATATAACGTACTATATATAATATAATAATATGATTGAATAATTATTATTCAAACAATGATCATCCCCTTGAGGGGTGATTTCTCACTTTCCCTCTCCTGTCTCTCTCTGTTTCTCTCCTCTCTGGTGAGCACACGAACCCTATGGCAAAAGCCTTAAAAGAATAAAACAAAACAAAAAAAACAGAACAGCAGATGGCATAATGGTTATGTTGCTGGACTCCCACATAGTCAACTGTGGTTCAAGTCCTGGACCCAGTGTCTTGAAACTCACGCTGGGCATGTATACATGTGTGCCCAAAATCCTGAGAGGAAAATGGAGGATGGATTACGGTGTAGCCATCTTCCTGGGGGGGTGATTTCTCACTTTCTGTCTCTCTGTCTCTCTCTGTCTCTGCGGCGAGCTCACACACCCTATAGCAAAAATCACTCTAAAAAGAAAAAAAAAAACCTGCACAAATATCCAACCTAGCATTCTTCCACATAAAAAATTATCTTCTTTTCTCATTTTCCAGCTTTTGTTTTTTTTAAGAATTATTAATTTCCTATTATTATTATTATTATCTTATTCGACTATATATATAGAGAGAAAATTAGAAAGCAAGCTGCCAGGTCTGGGCCTTGAACTTCAGTGGGAAATGTGGGAGTCCAGCACCTCAACCACCACCACCACTGGAACTGCCCTATGTTAATACCCCTACAAACTCACCATATTCTGTTACCTACAATCATTACTCATGTCCCTGTCCATTTCTCATTAGACTGTAAATTACATGAGGAAAGCAGCCATACATTTTATTTATGTATCTCTCTCCTAGGAGGGTTACTACAGTGTTTGAAGTATAGCAAGACTAAATTCAAGATTTGTTTGCTTGTGACAGAACAGGATATTGGTAGGAGGCAGTGGGAACCTCATCAACTTTAATGCAATTTTTTTTTTTTTTTTTTGGAGAGGTTTTTGCTATAGGGCGCATGCACTAACCAGAAAGGCAGAGAGAAACAGAGAGACAGAAAGCGAGAAATCATCCCCTAGGGGGGATGGCTGCATCGCAATCCCTTCTCCTCTAGGGATCTTGGACACGAACGCACACACGCCTGGCATGAGTTTAAGCCTCTGGGTCTGGGACTCAAACTGTGGTCTACTACTTGGGAGTCCAGAGACAGCCATTATGCCAGCTGCTGGTCCCTAGGCAATGTATTTTTACAACTGTCAAATCTACTCTATGCATGACCTTAAGTATTTGGTGTAGCGAGTACCTGTTTTGTAGTAAGGAGGCTACCTTGGAAAGAAGGCAGAGCATTGAGGAGGAAACAAGAACAAGAAGAGGAACTTACAACTAAAAACTACCTCTTCATTTTTTATGTAAATGTTTAATCACTCAATTAAACATTTTCTACATCGTTAACAGTCCAGACTTTAGTCAGGTGACCTTGTTTGAATTCCAACTTTGACACTCAGTTATTTATTTACTTATTTTAGAGAGATTTCTGCTATAGGGTGTGTGCACTTGCCAGAGAGACGGAAAGTGAGAAATCATTCCTGGGAGGATGGCCACGTGGCAATCCCTTCTCCTCCACTCTTCTCTTGGGATCCTGGGAACACACACACACATACCTGGTGTGAGTTTCAAGCCACTGGGTCTAGGACTCAAACTGTGGTCAACCATGTGGGAATCCAGCCATGTAACCATTACGCCAACTGCTGATCCCTGTTTATTTTCTTTTTTAGAGCGATTTTTGCTATAGGATGCATATGCTCACTGGAGAGACAGAGACAGAGGGAATGGCCACACTGCAATACTTTCTCCTCCAGTCTCCTCTCAGGATTTTGAGCACCCCCCCACACACACACACCAGGCGTGAGTTTTAAGTCACTGGGTCCAGGACTTGAACCGCGGTCAACTCTGTGGGAGTCCAGCAACATAACCATTATACCCATTATACCATCTGCTGGTCCCAACACTCAGTCATTTGACCTTGGTCAAACTGGTTAGCCAATCTAAGTATCAAGTTTCTTCATCTGCAAAAAGGGACAATAGGGGCCAGCAGGTGGCATGGTGGTTGAAGCACTGGACTCCCACACGGTCAACTGCTGTTTAAGTCCTGAACCTGGAGGCTTGCTTTTTCTCTCTTTGTCTCTCTGTCTCTCTCTGGTGACCACAGATACTCTACAGAAACTTTAAAAAACAAATAAATAAAATAATAATTATTTAAATTAAAAAAAAAAATTAAAGGAATAATACAGGGATGGCAGGTGGCATGGTAGTAAAGGCACTGGACTTGACTGTGGTCCAAGTCCTGGACCTGAGGGCTAGCTTTCTCATTTTCCCTTTCTCTCTCTCTGTCTCTCTCCAGTCAAATTTTAAAATAAAATGAAATAAATAGTTCTTTAAAAAAAAAAAAAAAAAAAGGAATAATAGGGCCAACAGATGGCATGGAGATTAAGGCAGCTGGATCCCTCATGGCTGACTTCATGGTTGTAATCCTGGACCCAGAGCCTTGACAAACCAGCCAGGCACTTGCAGGAATGCCCAAAATCTGGAGGAGAATGGAGGAGAAGGGATTATGGTGTGGTCACCCCCTTCCACCCCTCTTCGCCCTACCCCACCCCCCCATAGTGATTTCTTTCTCTGTCTCTGTCTGGTGAGCACACACACACACCCTATAGCAAAAACTAAGAAAAAAAGGAAAAATAATTGTATACCTGATAGAGATGTGAAAATCAAATGGGCAGGGACCAGTAGTTGGCATATAATGGCTATGTCGCTGGACTCCCATGTAGTCAACCCCGGTTTGAGTCCCAGAACTGGTGGTTTAACCGGTGGCATGCATGCACACCGCCGGGCGCGTGTGCACGCATGCCCAAGATCCCAAGAGGAGAATGGAGAAGAGATTGAGGCCTGGCCATCCCCCTTGGGGGGTGATTTGTCACTTTCTGTCTGTCTGTCTGTCTGTCTGTCTCTCTCTGGAGAGCACAGGCACCTTATAGTAAAAAATCTCTCCAAAAAGAGATCAAATGGGCAAATGTAGTCCCGGAAGACTCACCGTCACACCGTATTTGAGTGCTAGTCCAGCCAGGGTATCTCCGGGCTCCAGTTGATGCTCCAGGCGTCTTTCCCTCACTGGGGAGCAGGCCGATTGTACCAGGCTTCCATATGAACGAGTCCGGCTCCCATGAAGCAGTCCTGACCCCCCGAGGGGGGGCTGTCTAGAGGGAGAAGCCATCCCCTCACCCTGCAAATAGCTGGGGTTGCAACTGGGGGGGGTGGGGGACAGATCAGCTAAGTGACCGACAGTGACGAGTGTGAAGTCTGGCAATGGATGGATATTCTCTCGTTCCTTTCCCCTTCTCTCCTAAGTCTCCCAGACTCCCTCCGCACTGTAACGCCCACCCCTACTTCTCTTTCCAAGCCACTTATCCACAAATCTGTCCCCTGAGTATTCAGTCCCTGAGTCTCCCCTTAGCACCCCTCCCACTTTCAACCCCCCACAACTCCTCGATACAGTGACCCCTGGCCTTTGAACTCCAGATACCCGTCACAATACTCTTTCCTCAGTTTGCCCCCAAGTTCGGCAGGCGGGTTTCGGGGCGCCCCCACATCCTGGCTCCGCCCCGCTTGGGGCACGTATGCTAGGGTCAGGAACACAGCCCAGGTGGGCTGTGGCGCCGACGAAGCGCGAGCGGATTCCGCAAGTTTGCAGGACGCTTTCCGCTCACAGGGCCTCGAAGGCCCGCTGGGCATCAGAAAGGTCACAGTCTCAAATTCGGGCTCCACCGCCACGTCCTGCTCGCTCCCAAAGCCTCCAGTCCGCCAGGATGCCAGGGCCTCGGTCCAGCTGAGCCGCAAGCTCTTTGAGAAAAGACTTCATTTCCCAACAGGCTCCGCGTCTGTGGGCAGCACGGCACCATAGGAAATGCAGTCCCGGGGGCGTTCTGAAGGCGTGTTCCCGGATCGCGCAGTGCATGCGTGGAAGTGCGTCCCCGGAAGTGCGGAGGCCCACCGGAAGGAGGCCGGATGTGAGACAGGGGACGGTCCATTCCTGCTACGGTGGCCTGAAGGAGAGGCGAAATAGTTGCAATCGAATATATTAATTGTGCGACTCACAGTCGTGATGTCTTTCAAGAGAGAAGGGGACGATTGGAGTCAACTCAATGTGCTCAAAGTAAGCGCTAGCAAAGAGGGTCTGGAGCAGCTTCAGCTGCCCTCTAAAGGCTGGGATGCAGCTTTGTTTCGTTGCTCTGGCAACAAGTCGGGGCGTGAGAGAGCCTAGAGACTAGCACTAACAGCCCTCTTTTTCTTTTCTTTTTTTTTTCCTTTTTTTTAAGATTTATTATTATTATTATTTTAAGAATTATTTTAGGGACCAGCAGTTAGCGTAATGGCTATGTCGCTGGACTCCCATGTAGTCGACCGTGGTTCGAGTCCTGGACCTGGTGGCTTAAACTCACACCGGGTGCGTGTGCGTTCGTGCCCAAGATCCTGAGAGGAGAATGGAGGAGAAGGGGTTGCGGCGTGACCATGCCCCCTGAGGGGGGGGGTGATTTCTCGCTTTCGGTCTCCTTGTCTCTCTGTCTGGTGAGCGCACACGCCCTATGGCAAAAGGCAAAACAAACAAACAAACAACAACAAAAAAAAACTCTCCAAAAAATTTATTTAATCTAATTTTATTTGTTGTCATTATTTCATTTCATTTTTTTTTATGTTGACCAGAGAGAGACAGAGAGAGAGAGAAGGAAAGTGAGAAAGCAAGCTGCCAGGTCCAGGACTCAACCTGTGGTCAGCTATGTGGGAGTCCAGCTGCCTTAACCACCACGCCCCCTGCCGGCCCCAGAGCCCCCTTTTTCAACTCGTGGTCCTTATGCCATTGATTCCTCTTCCCTATCTCCTTTCCATCCCTCTCTCTTACATGTTTGGATTTCTTCCCCTACCCCCTGCAGAAACGTAGAGTGGGAGATCTGTTGGCCAGTTATATCCCAGAGGATGAAGCGCTGATGCTACGGGATGGACGGTGAGGACGAGGAGTGGATCAAACCTGAGGTTTCTGCGACTAGAGGCGCAACAAATTTTTGTTACTAAGGAGGGAATCAAAAGTATCTAGGATTCTTTGGCAGGGATTAAAGATGGGAAGCAATAGAGACTGAAAGACCTAGGAATTGGGCTTTGGAAAGGACTGATAGGGCAGAGAGTGGGACCTTCCCCAGGATTTCCTCCTCCCTCTCCTTCTCTCTTTAATCCTTCCCAGCTTTGCCTGTGCCATCTGTCCCCACCGACCAGTCCTGGATACCCTGGCCATGCTGACTGCCCACCGTGCAGGCAAGAAACACCTGTCCAGTAAGTGTGAGAAGACAGGATAGAGAATAAACCTTCGAAATCGCTAAGGACTTTTTTTTTTTTTTTTTTTTTTTTTTTTTGCACTTGTTAGCATTTAATGAAACTCTCTCCATGTGGCGTCAAGCCACCAGGACACAAGCACCCCCTACATCCTTAATCTTCTCTTCAGCTCTCCCGCTGAAGAATTTGGCTTTCACAGTGACAGGCTGCTTTGAGCTTCCCCTTCCCCAGAACCGTGTGGTAGCCCGATCACACTACATCAGTGATGGGAGCTACTCCGGTCTTGTTTTTGGCGGCATTTACCCGTGTCTGCTCACTGACCAACATCCACAATTTATCGAGGTTGACAATTGGGCAGAAGCTCTGGTTCCTCTTTACGTGGTAATGCCTCATACCAGCTTTCCCAAAGTAACCTGGGTGATATTTGTCGAAGTTGATCCTGTGGTGATGCAGCCACCAGCATTGCCCCAGCTTCCGGGATGCTTCCAGTGCTTGACAATGCGGCCACGGCCGTGGCTCACGTGGCCTCGAAGTTTCTGGGTCTTCCTCAGTCTGGATGGCATGTCGGCGACTAAGATGAAAGAGAGCTAAAGACCACTTTTAAGTGCTGATTTGATTTCTCTTTCCCTTTCTCTTGAGGCCTACAGCTTTTCTATGGCAAAAAGCAGCCGGGAAAAGAAATAGAGCAAAATCCAAGACAGCAGAGTGATTCAAGGAGGGAAGAGACCAAGGCTGAGGTAATTGGAACGGAGGTGTTTCAGGAAGGACTGCCGTGCACACCAGGCTTCAAGGGTGTTGGCTTCATTCTAGCTCTGAAGGTTCTGACTGTCTCCCATCTCTGTACCAGGCTCCTCTGCTAACCCAGACTCGACTTATCACCCAAAGGGCTCTGCACAGAGCTCCCCATTACAACAGTTGCTGCCGCCGGAAGTTCAGGTCTGTGGGATGGGAAAGCCAGAGGCAGGAAGGGGTAGAAAGAGATAGATGGCTCTAAAATTAGTGTTTTTCAAATTGTATTCTGAGAAATATAATCTAGAGATGTTAACTGATATTTCAGGGAAAGATAACTTTCTGATTTTAAGTAAAATTTGGGAAATGGTACTTTGCAGTTTACAAGGGGTCCTCAGAAAGTTCATGGAAATAAGGAATTAAAGTACAAGTGTATTTGGTGCAAAACAATTGAAATCTGGACCAGCTCGTGTTATGGTGGTTTAGGCAGCTAGATCCCACATGGTCAACTCTGTGGTTCGAATCCTGGACCCAGTGGCTTGGAAAGCACTCCTGGTGTGTGCCCCAAAATCTCCAGGTGTTTCGGCTCCAGCTGATGCTCCAGGCCTCTTTCCCTCACTGGGGAGCAGGCCAGTTGTACCAGGCTTCCAAAAGAACGGATCCAGCTCCCATGAAGCAGTCCTGACCCCCTGAGGGGGCCTGTCTAGAGGGAAAGGCCATCCCCTCACCCTGCAGATAGCTGGGGTTGCAACTGGGGTGGTGGTGGGCAGATCAGCTAAGGAGGAGGGGTTGTGGAGTGGTCATGCCACCTGGGGAGTAATTTCTCACTTTCCCTCTCTCTCTCTGTCTTTCCCTTGTGAGTGCCTACACCCTATAATAAAAACTTTTTAAAAAATTTAGAAACAAATAAATAAAATTTAAAATCCATGCATAGTTTTTACACATTATGCATTTTCTATGAACTTTTGAAAGACCCTTTGTATTTTAAGGGCTATACAAAGTCTTAAGATTGACTTTTTAGAGACTAGTAGTTGGTATAATGGCTGTGTCACTGGACTCCCATGTAGTGGATCGCGGTTCGAGTCCCGGGTCCAGTGGCTTAAACTCATGCCAGGAGCATGTGTGTGCGTGCCCAAGATCCCGAGAGGAGAATGGAGGAGAAAAGATTGCAGCGTTGGGAACCAGCAGTTAGCGTAATGGCTATGTCGCTGGACTCCCACGTAGTCGACCGCGGTTCCCAAACCGGACCCGGTGGCTTAAAACTCAAGCCAGGCGCGTGTGCGTGCGTGCCCAAGATCCCGAGAGGAGAATGGAGGAGAAGGGATTGCGGCATGACCACCCCCTCTGGGGGGGTGATTTCTCGCTTTCTGTCTCTATGTCTCTCTCTGTCTGTCTGGCGAGCGCACGCACCCTATAGCGAAAACCTCTCCAAAAAAAAAAAGAGAGAGAGATTGCAGCAGCGTGGCCATCCCTCCTGGGGGGTGATTTCTCACTTTCTGTCTTTCTGTTTCTCTGTCTTTCTGGCAAGCACATGCACCCTATAGCAAAAACCTCTGCAAAAAAAAAAAAAGACTTTTAAAAAAGATTTATTTATCTAAGTCCACTGGTTATTATTATTTTTTAATTTGATTAGAGAGAAACAGAGAGAGAGAGAAAGGGAAAGTGAGAAAGCAAGCAAGCAAGCCCCCAGGTCCAGGACTCGAACTGTGGTCAGCCATGTGGGAACCCAGTGCCCTTAACCACCACGTACCTGTCAGCCCCAAGGTTGATTTTTTTTTTTTTTTTTTGGAGAGGTTTTTCGCTATAGGGCGCGTGCACTCACCAGACAGACAGAGAGAGACATAGAGACAGAAAGTGAGAAATCACCCCTCAGGGGGGATGGTCACGCCGCAGTCCCTTCTCCTCCATTCTCCTCTCAGGATCCTGGGCACGCACGCACACGCGCCTGGCGTGAGTTGTAAGCCACCGGGTCCGAGACGCGAACCGCGGTCGACTACGTGGGAGTCCAGTGACATAGCCATTACGCTAACTGCTGGTTCCCGAAATTCTTTATACTTTTTTTTTTTTTTATTAATTTGCTATAGGGTGTGTGTATTTGCCAGAAAGAGACAAAATGAGATATAGAGAGAAAGCGAGAAAGCACTCCCCAGAGGGATGGCCACGCCACAATCCCTTCTCCTTCTGGGATTTTGGGCATGCATGCATATGACCCTTACATGATTTCCAGGATTCAAACTGTGTTCAGTCATGTATGAGTCCACTGCCTTAATCACTATGCTCCCTGCTGGTCCTGAACATCTTTTTTATACAGAATACTTATGTCTTGAGGAACAGTGTAGGAAACAGTGCTTGAAGGGGTTGGGAGTCATAGAGTTGGCCTTTTCCTTCACTGCTTTTACAGACTGTGATTCTTCTCTACCCAGACCAGAAGCTCCTGGTCCTTCCGTCTCCCGTACCCCTTTGCCATCCCGGGAGGCTGAACTTGAAAGTAGGGAACCTGAGCCTGGGGCCGGCCCACAGGACACGGAGTCGGAGTCGGCAGCTGTCTCAGCCCCTGCCCCTCTGAGCCCTGCAAGAAGGCGAGCGCTGGATCATTACCTCACCCTTCGAAGGTGAGTATGCCTAATCACTTTCCCAGGTCTCTTTTCTGTCTGGCCCTCCTTTTTTCACACCTATCCAATTTAACCATTAACTTTTTCTTTTTTTTGGAGAGGTTTTTGCTATAGGGCTCGTGTACCCGCCAGAAAGACAGAGACACAGAGATAAAAAGCAGGAAATCAGCCCCCAGGGGGGATTGCCATGCCACAATCCCACAATCCCTTCTCCATTCTCTTTTCGAGATCTTAGGCACAGGATGGCATGAGTTTAAGCCACCTGGTCCAGGACTCAAACCGTGGTCAACTACATGGGAGTCCAGCAACATAGCCATTATGCCATCTGCTGGTCCCACCATTAACTTTTTTTTTTTCTTTTTCATTTTAGTTTTATTTAGTACAATTACAGTATAAACCTTCTAGCACGGGTAGATGACCATAACTGAGTTATTTTTCATGAATCAGGAAACTGCCTCATTAATCAGTGTTCTCCAAACCCTTTGACACATAGTGACAATTGACTCCAGAGATGCCCCGATCTCTTTCCATCAAACACCACTGATACATAGAATGGGCAAATCTCTATTCCTTGTCCCCGTTCATGAACTTGTGCATGTACTTAGTGGCCAGTCCGGGAATGGCCAAGCACACACCCATGGCGGCGACCCCAGGGAGAATCTCGAACCACATCTCAGCACCCAAATCTGGCCTCCAAGCCCCTTAAAGGTGACCGGGCTGCCACCACCATTAACATATATATATTTTATTCATTTATTCATTATTTTCACACTTATGAAATATGTTTATCAGAGAGAGACAGAGAGAGAGGGAGAGAAAGTGAAAAAAGTGAGTAAACAAGCCACCAGGTCTGGTACTCAAACTGTGGTTGGCCATGTGGGAAGTCCAGTGTCTCAGTCACCATGCCACCTGCTGGCTCCACCATAACTTTTTAATGAAACTCTTTCCTGACCAATTTTGTTTTCTCTGATCTTCCCAGCTCTGGATGGATCCCAGATGGACAAGGTCGATGGGTAAAAGATGAAAATGTTGAGTTTGACTCTGACGAGGAGGAGCCCCCAGGTCTCCCCCTAGACTGACACCCCCTTTCCCCATTCAGTTCATAAATAAACTACAATGGGCGCTGGGAGCCCAACTTTCTTCAAGTCTGGTTTCTTTCTTTTCTTTTTTTAAAAGAGTTATTTTATTTAAGTTTATTTATAATTTGACCAGAGAGAGACAGAGTGAGAGAGAAAGAAAGCAAGCCTCCAGATCTAGGACTCGAACTGCAGTCGGCCATGTGGGAATCCGGTGCCATTAAACCCCACACCACCTGACAGTCCTTGAGTCTGGTGTCTTGTCCAACCTCAGGATTTCAGATCTGTTCATTATTTTTATTTATTTTTTTAGAGAGAGAATTTTGCTATAGGGCATGTATGCTTGCCAGAGAGACAGGAAGACAGTGAGAAATCACCCCCTAGGAGGGATGGCCACACCACAATCCCTTCTCCATTCTACTTTCAGGATCTTGGGCACACACGCACACAGGCTTGGTGTGAGTTTTGAGCTGTCGAGTTTGGGACTCGAACCACAGTTGACTATGTGGGATTCCAGAGACGTAACCATTACACCATCTGCTGGTCCCAGAGGCCTATACATTCTTAGCCTGCCCACTCCTTCCCTGAATGTACACAGTTCTCCATACTTCTAACCCCTCCCCCGCCTCCTCCCAAAGTCATGCCAAGCGTCAGCTGCACGCAGCCCGGTGCCCTATTAATAAGTCTGTCAGAAAGAGGTCTTTGCCCTTCACGTTGTCTGCCTCTTTCCCTACCTCTACACAAGGTCCTTTCCCTCTTCTCATCACCTGAGGGCTGTGAGTAGGCAAGGGATGGGGAGGTGGGGTTGGTCGGGAGGGCTGGCCACATCTGGAAGCAGGGCTAAGGCTAAGTATTCTGTGAAAGTAGAAAGGACAGGAGGCATTGGCAGGGTTATGGGGAACACCAAGGGAGGGCACTCCCCCACTCCTCCTGGTAACTTGAACCTCCCTGCCTGCTGATCCCCAGAGTATAAATAATCCCCTGATGAACTGGCAGTAACCCTTGGGAGTTAGCGCCAAGATTCCCACCCCAGAGCCCAAGGAGGGAGGCAGGCAGAGTGGACAGGAGGGCCTTTATTTACAGGAAAGGGGGTAGATGAGGATTTAAGCATCCAGGGCTCCCAGCTCTAGTTGGCAAAGGGAAAACGGTATCATCTCTTCTTTTGTTGGCGACCTGTGAAGGAGGAAGCATAAACACAAGGCTTCGTTCTACCTCTTGCTCTCTCCTAAGGCACTCTTCTCCTTTCCTGTTCCTTAGACTCAAAGGCCACCTGGCAGGCTCACCCCATGGCAGCAGAACAAACCACACCACAAATAAAAAGACCATGCGTCCAACAGACACTTCTGTCTGACTTCCACCTCCCTTAGTACGTATTTGGGGTAGGGGGACTCTTCTATGTACTTTCTTTTTCTTTCTTTCTTTTTTGTTAATGAGAGATTTCTGCTATAGGGCATGTGTGCTCACAGAGAAGAGAGAGAGAGAAAGTGAGAAATCACTCCTCAAGGGGTTTGGCCACGCCACAGTCCCTTCTCCATTCTCTTCTTGGTATTTTGGGCACACACACAAATGCACCCAGCTTGAGTTGTTTTGTTTTGTTTTTAGAGAGAGATTTTTGTTATAGGGCATGTGGGCTTGCAAGAAAGACAGAGACAGAGAGACAGAAAGCGAGAAATTATCTTCCAGGGGGATGACCACACCATAGTCCCTTCTCCATTCTCCTCTCGGGATTTTGGGCATGCATGCACACGTGCCCAGCGTGAGTTTTAAGCCACCAGGTCCAGGACTCAAACCATGGTTGCTACGTGGGAGTCCAGCAACACAACCATTCCACCATCTGCTGGTCCCCTGGCTTGAGTTTTAAGCTACCAGGTCGAGACTCAAACCACTGTCAGCCATGTGGGAGTCCAGTGCCTTAACCACTATACCACCTGCTGGTCCCTCTGTGTACGTTCTGATCACTCATGAAATTTGAACTTCGGTGAGTATCTGGCAGCATCCAGGCCATGTGTCACTAAGCTCGCTCTCAGGAGGCCCCACCGGTTTCTGTTTCTTCTTGTCCTCTCCCCACACACCGTCTGCAGTTACTCACGCAGTTCATTGTTCCGGGTCAT
This sequence comes from Tupaia tana, assembly GCA_026018925.1. Lineage (NCBI taxonomy): Eukaryota > Metazoa > Chordata > Mammalia > Scandentia > Tupaiidae > Tupaia > Tupaia tana. The sequence continues at coordinate 92,198,663 of JAKSZU010000004.1, forward strand.
GGCCTGGGCTGCCCGAGCTCGTGGTCCCTGCTGTGTAAAGTGGTAGCCGAAGCGGACGATAGAGGGACACTGCTCCAGCACGGTGGCCATCTCCATCTCCACTGCATCACCAGGCCACTGGCGCTAGGGGAAGCAGAGACAAAAGCTGTCAGCCATGTTGTCTGGGTTGTCCACTGTCCCAGGCCACAGAGCCCTTTGGGAGGTCAAAGAGATTTGTCTCTCTAGAGTGGGTGAAGAGAGTTGCTGACCTGGCTCCCCTCATAAAGACCACGAAGAAGAGAACTCAAGCAAGACTAGAGAGCTGCCCCAGGGACTGGCTCGGGTAGGAGGCTCATGGAGTACAGCTGGATGCTGAGAAGGCCAACGAAGGGTGTGCTGACCTGGTTGTCTACGCGGAGCTCGGTGAGGGTGGTGTTTTCTCGAACTGCCTTCAGCACAGCCATTAGCCCTGTGCTGCTAATGAAGTTGGATTCGATGTTCAAGCTCTGAAGGCTTCGATTCTCACGTAACATGTCAGCCACTGCCTGGGTAGTAGGGACTTGAGTTAGGATTAGGGGACAGTTTCACAGATGACTGAGGAGAGAAAGAACAGGAGCAAGAGGGAAACACAGCTCTTTGTGAAGAGTCCTTGAGGAGTTGTCAGTGGGGCTAGAGGGAAGTGAGGGAAGTAGGGAAAGCAGGGAGATCAAGAACGTGGTGGTAAATGGGGCCAGCAGGTGGTGTAGTGATTAAGGGCGCTGGACTCCCACATGACCGACTGTGGTTCAAGTCCCAGACCTAGTGGCTTGCTTTCTCACTTTCCCTCTCTGGTCAAATTGAAGTTAATTAATTAATTAATTGATTAATTCTTTTTTTTTAAAAAAAAGAATGTGGTGGTACAGAGCACTGTGGCCCTTTGAGAAAATGATCTCAGGATTTTGGAGTTGTGAGCTGTAGGGCTGAGGCGAGGGGTCTCCATGAGGGTTGCCTAAAGGAAGCATGATGGGAGTAGCACACCTCGCACACACCTTGTATGTCAGCCCTGCCCAGAGGTGTGTCAAGGCGTGGGGAGAGGGCTGGCATGTCAACTGGCCTTACATTGGCGATGGGGTCACCACTCCTTGTAGCCACCAGACTGAAGCTCCGGACATAGGTATTTGTCTTCATTGCATCACACAGCTCACTTAGCATGGGGATTGGGATGTCCTGGCAGAGGGGAACAGGACGGTAGGCTAAGACACTCTCACAGTTACCCCAAAAAGTAGTGTTTGGAGGGTGGACATTAAATACCTGTATGTTATTGAGATTCACTTCCTCCAGCTCTTTGTCATTGCTTTGAACCTTCTTCAGTATCTCCTCGATATTTGTGGGATTTGGGGGCTCATCCGGCACTGGCTTATACTTGTCAGGCTGTACCACACCTGGTCAGGGTAGGAAGGGAACCCATGTCCCACACAGTCTCCTCCTATTGGTTCTCTTGTCATTCATGTGCCGTGTCCCCTCTTAAGATTCATCTGTCTCACCCTCTGCTACCTTTTCTGACTCCGGGACTTTCTGCCCCCAGCCCCAGGGACTGCACTCCCCCGCCACACTCACTGCTGATGCCTTCGGTATTGCAGATCTCGCCGCTGCAGATGGCATCATAGTATTGCTTGTTGCTCATCAGTGTGTACATGTCCAGAATTGCTGGTGAGAAGGAGAGGGCCCAGGCAATGAGGAGGAGGGACCTGTTCCAAGCCCCCTGACTTCATTTCAAATCTGCTACAGGGTTTTGAAAGCCTGACCTCTTTCACTCTTCCAAAGAGGTTTCCCATCCTCCCTCAACCCCAAGTGTCCCTTCCACAAACTGTCCAAAGTGGTGGTTTGTAAAACATTAGGACTAAGGGAAGGTGCTGAGGAGACACTAGAGGGTGAGGGAGTTTGCAGACCCCCTCCCAATTGCAGTCAGAAAATAGCTCTTTTTTTTTTTTTGGCCAGAAGGTGCATGTACTCACTAGGCAGAGCGAGATAAGAGACAAAGACACAGAGAGAGGGAAAGAGAGAAAGTGACACCCACCCCACCCCACCACCACTGCCACCGCCATGGGGTAATGGTCACGCCGCAATCCCTTCTCCTCCATTCTCCTCTCGGGATCTTAGGCACGCATGTACACGCGCCCGGCGTGAGTTTTAAGCCACCGGGTCCAAGACGCGAACCACGGTCGACTACGTGGGAGTCCAGTGACATAGCCATTACGCTAACTGCTGGTTCCCTGTAAAGTTGTTCTTGATATATCAACATACTAAATTTAAAAATGAATGAATAAACAAATAACTAAAAAAGTAAAAACGACTGCCTGAGGCTCTTGCAAACATCTCCATCCTGGTTCAGGGCCTTCCCATGGAGTCCCACGCCATGGCTAGGACTTCCCTGCCTCTGCTCCCCCTTCTCAGCTTTCCACAGCTGCTCACCTGCAATATCACACATTTCGGCATCTGTGGCATTAGCCAGGGCTGCCTCCAGCTCAGGTTCCAGGGTGATCTGCTCCTCTGCTGGGATTTCCCTTTTGGGTTCAATGTAGGGTTTCCCTGATGGAGAGATGAAGGGTGGTTCAGGGAGAGGTCATTTCTCCCAAGATCCTGGCCACCAGCTTCCTTTCCTTCTCTAGGAGGTGAATGCTCAATCACTAGGGGACACTGGACAGCCTGAGTCCCTTACAAGCTCTGGACTCCTGGGCGCTCTCTCTCTCCTAAAAGCTGAAGAGTGCAAGCTGGCATGCAAGCGTTGGTGCAGTTGAGTCCCCGGGCAGCTAGGAGTTGGAAGGCAAGAGGGTGACTGGAGGGGGGACGTGAGAGTCACTTGGGTTCTGGGAGGCATGGATGTCAGGGTCCCGTACCCTTTTTCTCGCCTGTGAAGGGCACCAAGTCATCACGCTCTTTGACTTCTAGTGCCTGCTGCTCCAGGTACTGCAAAAGGGCATCTCGGTCCAGTGGCCCTGTTGGGCTCTTCTTTGTCTGGTCACGTTGCCTTAGTCCAGCTGGCAGGAGCATGTTCTTAGAGATGAATTCGGGGAGCCAGTCAGATCTGAGGTGCCTCTAGGTCTCCCCAAAACATCTCCAGACACCTTTTCCCTGGCTCAGTTGGGACTCCGGGCCCTGTAGGTAGCCCGGGTCTTAGCCACCCAGAGCCCCGCACCCTCCCAGATGACTGGGGACTGCCCCTGTGCTGCAGCCCCTACCTCGGGGTCCATCTCCTGCAGCTCACAATCCAGCTGCTCTAGCTCCTCAGGGCTCAAAGTCCTTAGGATTTCATCTTCATCGATGTCTCTGTATTTCTCCAGTTCCTTCTGATAGGATGACATGGTGGCCCCACCCCCTCCCCACTGTGAGTGGCACTCACAAAGCCTAGGGGACATGGGAAAAGTGGTTGGACAATGGAAAGATGGATGTGGACACAGTAGGGACACAGAGGCCAGCGGGGGTGGGGGGGGGAGATAGCACATCAAGCTGGATACTTTGCAGCTTAGAACTCCAGAGGAATGGTTAGGTTGTTCTCAGCACGAGTTTCTCCAGCTTCCAGCCACTCTGGACGGGGATCCCGGGCATCCGAAGGGTCTGTCTCCCCACCATGAGGGAGAAATCCTAGCAGCACTCCTCCTATAACCTCACCCGCCAGTGCCTCTCGCCCTTGCACAGCTGCTGAAAGCTCTGCCAACACAGCTGGCCCCGTGCCCAGTTCCTATTGAAAGGGGGGCACAGAGTTTCATGGAGATCCCTCCTCTCTGCCTCATAATCCAGTCTTTTTTCTTAAGCACGAAAGACTCAGTGATGAGGGGACAGTCTCTAACCCCACCCCGTTTCCTCGTCTATTGCGGGGGATCAGACTTCACTTTCTATGCTTGTTAAAACTCTAAATCCAAGGGAAAACAAGGGCTCAGAGAAGATGAAGGACTTCCAGGTCGGGGGGAGGGCAGTAAGGCCCAAGAGAAGGGACAGTGTCCCCATACTTTGTCCCTGGCTTTGGACAGGAAGGTGACACCAGACCTGTAGATGGGAAACACCTAAATGGGGCAAAGTTTCTCTAAAAACAGTGTGAAGATTACTTGCACAACTTCTCACGATACGAAAAATGCACAAATTCTGCATATACACACCACACTGAATATGATGCAGAAAGTGAGACACTCGCATTGACAATGCAAACAATCCGCACACAGCGAAGGAGCAGGACAGTAGAGAAATACAGAATGACAGCAAGAGACACACTCTGTACCGTTCCCCATAGGAGCCATTCTTCGCCTCCCATCTCCCACCGGGCTCTCATCCATAAGCCCCCTGCCTTCCCACTTACCAGTCCTGGTGGCCGCCTCCCTCTCGCCTCCTCTTGTCGGTTGGTCTGTCTGTTCTACTGGAGCACTGTTCCGGCAGCAGGAGGCACCCGGTGCAGGGGGAGAGGGTGGGGGAACAGTGAGCTCAGCATTTTATTATTTTAGCTCTGGCCAGGTGGGGGGTAGTGGGAGATCACATATACACAGCCCCCATACCCTGCCCAGCCCTGAGAGCCTCTAGTGGCCGTTCATAGCCATGGCACCTCCTCTCCTCATCCAAACCCAAGCCCTAGACACTGAGGTTTCCAAGAATCAAACAACTCCTACTTATTTGGTACCTGCTACCTTCAAAGCGGCAAATATAAGGTGATATAAAGGTCAATATAATCATTTTGCTTTGTTATTTTTGTTAAGGTATTTACTATCTAGTTAGAGGAATGCACACAATTTTTAAAAAGAGGAGCCAGCAGGTGGCATGGTGATTAAGAGCACTGGATTCCCATATGGCCGACTGAGGTTCAAGTCCCAGACCTGGCAGCTTGCTTTCTCACTTTCCCTCTCTCTCTCTGTCCCTCTCTGGTCAAATTAAAATAAGTAAATAAATAAAATAAATTAAAAAGAAAAGCTCATGGGGCCAGTAGGTGACACGGTGGTTAAGGTGCTGGACTCCCACATGGCCAACTGTGGTTCGAGTCTCAGACCTGGAGGCTTACTTTCTCACTTTCTCTCTCTCTCTCTCTCATAAGCATGTATGCCCTATAGCAAAATTTTAAATAATAATGAGTAAAATTAAATATTGTTTTAAAAGACAGCCCATAATAAATGCTATAAAACAAATATAAAGACCCATGTATGCTCAGACATTCCTAAATTCTTCTGTTCCCAACCCTAAATTAGACACCAGACAATGGAATCTTCCTATTTTATTAGTTTAAAAAACACAACAAAACCAGTAGCAACTAGGGGAAATGATGGGGAAAGAAATACAGAAAAGGGTGGAGCAAAGATCAAGAATGACAAAAGGAAGGATCAGAGGGATGACAGGCACCATCAAGAGCCCCAAGTCTGGGCAGGAACGAGATGGTTAAGGACTAGACCTCTCTTCATTTGATGACAATTTTCTGGCGCAAAGCTCGGGGTCCAGAGCCGGGGAGGGGCTCTGGAGCGGGCGGGCCTGGGCCCAGGGCTGAGGCCGTGGGCGGCAGCCCGTGGGCAGTGATGTACTTCTTGTAGGCCTCACGGATGATCTTGAAGGCTCGAGCGGTGGCATAGGGGATGTCTGTGACAGGGTCCCGGTATAAGGCTGGACGATGGGTCACTGGGCAGACCTCCCGAACAGGGACCTTCGGGGGCCGTCCCTGGGGGAACCATTCTTCAAACGTTGCATCATCACTAAAAGTGATGAAGGTCCGTGAGCAGCGAGCGGGGGGGATGACAGGTCCAGTCCCAGCATGGGGAGTCAGTGCAGAAGCCGGGGGAGCAGGATCAAGTCTAGGGCAAAAAAAGAAAAGTCTGAACATCTGAGGGGAGAAGACAACAGGCACAGAAAGAAAGAAACCAGAGGGATGTAGAGAGAAAGAGGAGTCAGAGTGGAGGAAACACTCTCAGCAAATCTATAGCACGACAGGGGAAAGTGCTGGGCTTCAAGGTAAAAGCAGGAATGAATGAGAAGAGACTGAAAGAGAAAGAAACAAAGAGCTGGAGAGAGAGAGGGCTCTGAGATAACTGGGTGTGAGGGGAACTGTGTGGGGAAAGCACATGAAATGGGGCCAAGAAAACGGAGAAATCGCTCTTCCCCTTCCCCCAGTTCCACTCACCCTTCTACATCCACGTTCTCCTCCTTGGGGCCTGGCTCCCCAATGAGCGGCACTGTCACTGAATGATAGGTGATGATGGGCCCGGGGCACTTCCGCTTCTTGTGAACCTGCTTCTTCTTGTCGGCCTCGAGCCGCTCATATGTCTCTTTAGGGTCAAAGGAAGGAATTAAGGGAATAGGGTCAGAGTGTCCCCATTTTCCACACACTAGTTCTATCCCAAGATCTCCATTTTCCTCCTGGCTGTCTCATCTGCCAACTATGCCAGGCAACTGTGGAAGCCCCGGCGAGCCCTCTAGCACCATCTACCTCACAGTTTCCTGCCTGTGCCCTCAACACGCTCTCTGCTCGTATCTCAAGTACGTGTGAGTCCCGTCCCCCACTCGGAACAGCAAAGCCTTATAGCTGGAAAGGCCCAGAGACAAGAAGCCCGTTGATTTCCCTGATACTGGTATTCCCGCTACAACCACCCTGTCAGCTCTCTCCCATCTAAGACAGCATGATACATTGCGACAGAGCTTTCTTATTTTGAGATGAAATACACTTCCTGAAGATAATTTTACTTTTTAATAAGTTTATTTAGGGACTAGCAGATGTGTAATGGGTAAGTCGCTGGACTCCCATGTAGCTGACTGTGGTTTGAGTCCCAGACATGGCAGCTTGAAACACACACTGGGCACATGTGCATGTGTGCCCAAAGTCCCAGGAGGAAAATGGAGAAAGGATTGTGGTATGGCCTTCTCCTGAAGGGGGGTGGGGTGGGGGATGGAGGTGGTGATTTTTTACTTTCTATCTCTCTGGTGAGAGACATGCAGCCTATAGCAAAAATCTCTCTCTAAAAAGAGTTTATTCCCTTAATAAGAAAATTGAGGGAGAGATTGAGAGAGAGAGACAGAATGAAAGACAAGCACCAACAGGCTCTCACATTGTGATCCCCCTCAGCCTTCCCAGTCAGCCAAGACCATGAGGGTGTGCACCTGGCATGCACAGGTTGACCAGGAAACCAAACCCATGACCTTCCAGATTGGATCCAGCTTCTCTTGAGCAGTTTTACCACCTTACCACCAAACCAGCTCAAAAGTTTTATCTTTCTTATTTATTTATTTATTTATTTATTTAGCTATAAGGGGTGTGCACTCACCAAAGAGACAGAGAGAGACAGAGAGACAGAAAGCAAGAAATCACCCCCCGGGGGGATAGCCATGCCGCAATCCCTTCTCCTCCATTCTCCTCTCGGGATCTTGGGCATACACGCACACGCACCCGGCATGAGTTTAAGCCACCGGGTCCAGGACTTGAACCGTGGTCAGCTACATGGGAGTTCAGCCACATAGTCATTACGCTAACTGCTGGTCCCACCTTTTTTATTTTTTAAAAAAAGGAATTACTTTATGGGACCAGCAGATGGCGTAATGGTTACCTCACTGGAGTCCCATGTGGTCAACTACAGTTTGAGTGTTGGACTCAGAGACTTAAAACTCACGTTGGAGGTGGCGTGTGCATGCGTGCCCAAAATCCCAAGAGGATACTGGAGAAGGGACTGCAGCATGGCCATTTCCCCCAGGGGATAATTTTTTGCTTTCTGTCTGTCTCTCCAGTGAGCAAATGAGCCCTATAGTAAAAACCTCTCTCTCAAAAAAAAAAAGGAATTATTTTTTATTTAACTTTATTATTTCCCAGTTTGATCAGAGAGAGACAGAGAGAGAGAGAGAGAGGGAAAGTGAGAAAACAAGCTACTAGGTCCAGGACTCAAACCATGGTCAGCCATGTGGGAGTCCAGCAGCTTTAACCACCATGCCACCTGCCAGCCCCTAAAGTTTTACCTTTTAAAGCGATAAAGGACATTAAGTCTAATCTAGCTTCCATATGACAGTCCTTTAAGTCACTGGAATAGGGACCAGCAGTCGGAATAATGGCTATGTCACTGGACTCCCACGTAGCCAACTGAGGTTCGAGTCCTGGACCCGGTGGCTTAAACTCATACTGGGCGCGTGTGTGTGCATGCCCAAGATCCAGAGAGGAGAATGGAGAGAGGATTGAGGCATGGCCATCCCCCCTGGGTGGGTGATTTCTGGCTTTCTGTCTCTCTGTCTCTGTCTTTCTAACACATGCACATGCCCTATAGCAAAAAAACCTTTCAAAAAAAAATCATTGGGGGACCAGCAGTTAGCATAATGGCTATGTCGCTGGACTCCCACATAGTCAACCGCGGTTCAAGTCCTGGACCCGGTGGCTTGAAACTCACACCGGACGTGTGTGCGTACGTGCCCAAGATCCTGAGAGGAGAATGGAGGAGAAGGGATTGTGGCGTGGCCATCCCCCTTGGGGGGTGATTTCTCGCTTTCTGTCTCTGTCTCTCTCTGTCTGGCGAGCGCGCGCGCCCTATAGCAAAAACCTCTCCAAAAAAAAAAAAAAAATCATTGGAATAAGTGTCCATGTCTCTACTGAGTCCTCTTCAGGCTGAACACAACACGCACTCCATTGAACCATTCCTTACATAACATGGTCTGAGTTGCTCCCTCAATTCTGCCAATAGTGTGTCTAGCATACTCTTCTATTACTGAACTTATAGATTTTTTTAAATATTTATTTAATTTTATTAATTTTATTTATTCATTCATTCTTTTAAAAATTTTTTTTTTTGGAGAGGTTTTTGCTATAGGGCGTGTGCACTCACCAGAAAGACAGAGACAGAAAGCAAGAAATCACCCCCCTAGGGGAATGGCCACGCTGCAATCCCTTCTCTTCCATTCTCCTCTCAGGATCTTGGGCACCCACACACATGCACCTGGCATGAGTTTAAGTCACCGGGTCTGGGACTCGAACCACGGTTGACTACATGGGAGTCCAGAAACAGTCATTATGGCAACTGCTGGTCCCTATTCATTTATTTTAATTTGACTAGAGAAAGAGAGACAGAGAGAGAAAGTGAAAAAGCAAGCCACCAGGTCTGGGACTCAAACCGTTGTTGGCCATGTGGGAGTGTCCAGCACCTTAGCCACCACACCACTTGCCGGCTCCCCTATTACTGAACTTATAGTTTACAGCAGAGGTTGCACACTGGCAGCCCATTTAAGTATTTGATCTATTATAATGTTGTACAGAAAAATCTGAATTGGTTGTTGACATTTGAGAATTAGGAAATTACACTTAGAGTTCTGGTTCCTCAAAAAATAGTAAAATCTGGCAACCCTGAATCTGCATTCTCACAGGGCAACAACTAGCTAGTCAAGTAACTGTGTCTCTTTTTACCCCCTCTCCAATTCTCTCCAGTACCCTGGCCAGCTGCACTGACTGGCACCTGTGTGACCCCCTGACACTGCTTTTTGGTGAGTCACTGTTGGTGTATATGTCTCCTTAAGGGCAGGAACTGTGACTCACATTATCTATAAATGATCAGGGGCATGCAGCATTCTGCACATGACAGGGACTCAGTATTTGTAATGATAAATAGATCAAAGTATTCCTGTCCCTTTCCTCTGAAGGAACTTTGAATGTCTCTGTCCTCCTTAAATGTGGATACTGTGAGCATGACCCTCTAAAGTCTGATCATAAGAGTCCTCTGGACATGCCTCTAGTGACTGAACCTCTTTTGTTTTGAATTTGGGCTGGAAATACCGCTTTGCCTCCCGTGAACCATGTTCTAACCGCTCTCCTCTCAAACACCTCCCTGTACCCATGGAACTCCTGTTTTATAACCAGGCAGAGGGGACAGGATATCCCTGTCTCCTCCTGCTGCCCATCAGCATCCCTCCCACACACTGCTTGGAGGCCACCACTCCCCTGAAGCCCTCTGGCAGAAGCTGCTCATTCTCTCACAGCCCACGTAGAAGAAGCCTGTATCCTAATGAGCTTTCAGGTCACGACTCTTTGTCTCACCTGCAACTTCCTTCTCTTTTGAGATCTGTGCCAAGAGGCTACAGTAACCTCTCCCTTTCCTAGTCTCAATCACCCCCACCCTACCCCTTGAAAATTTTGGCAGTAGTTTCCACTCTTCTTCCCCACCTCAACTGTTATTATCTTAGGTCACCCTGGTGACATCAGTGTTCATGTGGGAGGCCCTTTAACACTCCACCCAGTTTTTTAGACAGCTCATATATAATAGCCTTCTTGTCTGTGACACTTCAGTTGGTGCATTCCACTACAGCTACAGCCTAGGATTTATCACCGACTCAAATGGTCCCAGCTCTGAAATAGTCCTATCAGTTTTCTTTCTTTCTTCTTCTTCTTTTTTTTTTTTTTTTTTTTTTTTTTTTTTTGTTGTAGGGCACATGTGCTAGCCAGAGAGACAGAGCGAGAAAGCAAAAACTCAACCCCCCCAGGAGAGTGGGCATGCACACACAAGTGCCCAGCATAATTCTGAAGTGACAGGTCTGGGACTAGAACAGTGCCCCTGGCCATGTGGGCTCCTGTGCCTAAACCTCTGTCATCTGCCAGACCTAAAGACACTTTTTTTGGAGAGATTTTTGCTACAGGGTGTGTGCACTTACTAGAGAGACAGAGACAGAAAGTGAGAAATGACCTCCCAGGGGGAATGGCCATGCCACAGTCCCTTCTCCTCCATTCCCCTTCTGGGCACGCATACACGCCTGGTGTTTCAAGCTGCCGGGTCTGAAACTCAAACTGCAGTCAGGAACGTGGGGCTCCAGCACCTTAATCACTATGCCACCTACTGTCCCCTACTGAAAGATTTTTTTTTTTTGTGGGGGGGAGAGGTTTTTGCTATAGGGTGCATGCGCTCGCCAGATAGAGAGACGGAAAGTGAGAAATCACCCCCCTCCCGGGGGTATAGCCATGCTGCAATTCCTTCTCCTCCATTCTGCTCTCGGGATCTTGGGCACGCACACACACGCACCCGGTGTGAGTTTAAGCCACCAGGTCTGGGACTCAAACTGCAGTCAACCACATGGGAGTCCAGCAACGTAGCCATTACGTATCTGCTGGTTCCCCCTACTAAAAGATTTCTTTCTTTTTTTTTTTTTTTTTTTGAGAGGTTTTCACTATAGGGCGCGTGCGCTCGCCAGACAGACAGAGAGAGACATAGAGACAGAAAGTGAGAAATCACCCCCCAGGGCGGATGGTCACGCCGCAATCCCTTCTCCTCTCGGGATCTTGGGCACGCACGCACTCGCGCCCAGTGTGAGTTTTAAGCCACCGGGTCCGGGACGCGAACCACGGTCGACTACGTGGGAGTCCAGCGACATAGCCATTACGCTAACTGCTGGTTCCCCCCTACTAAAAGATTTTTATGAATGTTCCCTGGGGGCCAGCTGAGTGGCCTATGGATAAGGTGACTGAATCCCGCGTGGTTCGAGCCACCAACCCAGCAGCTTGAAAAACACTCTGGGCAAATGTGTGTGCATGCTCAAAATCCTGAGAGGAGAATGAAGGAGAAGGGATGGGTGATCATCCCCCCTGGGGGATACTTTCTAACTTTCCCTCTCTCTTTCTCTGTCTCTCTCTGGCTAATGCATATGTCCTAAAACAAGAATTAAAAAGAAGTTTCCTTTACAGCAATTTATCTCAAGAACTAACTCTACTGACTGTCCATTCTCATGACTGTCATTAAAGGCGGTATTATCATCCTGTTTTGTAAACAGGGAAAGCAAGATGCACATAAGTTAAATAATTCGCCTGCAGTCTTAAAGCAAGTGAATAGCAGAACCAGGAACTAGATCCATTTCTACTCAACTCTTATTTTACACCAAAGTTCTTCTGAGCCCCATAAGTGCCTCGCTCCTTGCTCACGATCACCAACTCTTTCCATTTTTGTCTTCTGATTCCTTTGTCCCAAATCTCCATTTCTGGAGTTCTCTGATTCTTCAGATTTTACAGTTTTTCATGCTCCTCAGCCTCTCTACCCACTTTTCGCCAAACCACACTGACCCAGTGAACGGAGGTTGAGCTCCTCTGTGATCTTGGCCTCCCTGAGCAGCTCTTCCTGGGTCAATGGCCGCTCACAGTGGGGCCCCTTTCGCCGCCGTGACTGGCCCTGCCTCTCTTGAACTCGAAGGAATGTTTGTCGCGTATGCTCTGCTGTAGACTGACGCATAGACTTCCGACCTGGAAAACATCAGAGAGGGAGAAATCTATACATTCATGTCCATCTCCTTTATTTATTTGTTTATTTTTTATCTGTTTCTAAATCTTTTATTTGGACATAATTTCAAACTTACAAAAGTTGCAAGGACAGTACAAAAAACACCAATGTATCCTTTACTCACATGACCTACTGCTAATATTGGGTCACTGGGCAAGTCATGACACATTTCTGCATAGAAAAACATGTCGTAACTTTTCCAACAACCCAGCATTTCAGCCCCTATGTATTCTGTGTTTTTTCCTGAACGACCCAGTATGGCTGAGTTGCATATATCATGGTCTTTGCCCCTAAATATTTCATTGTGTATTTCCTAAGTATAATATCTAAATTCAGCAAGTTTAATACTGATAGAATAATTAATCATCATATTCTAATTTTGTCCATTGACCCAAACATTTCTACTCACTGTCAGAGCCATCATCTTGCAGTTCTAGTGGTAACAGGGCCTTCTCTTCCCGAGTCTTCTGAGAGCTACCAGCTGGGGTGCTGACCTTTCGAGGCCTCAAGCTCTTGAGAGGCTCCTGAAGATGGATTGGAATTAGACACCAGGGGACACAAGTGATAAAGAAAAAGAGGGTCTTCACAAGGAAATAAAATTAGTATTGCAGGAAATAAGAATTGTGTGGGGAGTACTGGGACCTGATGAAAGGAGACTAGGAATTAAGGAAGTCAAGGAAAAAAAAAAAAAAAAAAAACACCCAGGATTTCCCCTGCACCTTATAGGCTTTGGTGACTATTCGTCGCTTCCTTCTTGGCTCTTCTGTTTCTCCATCACTGGATGGTTCATCCCCTTCATCGATGTCAAAGTCAGAGTCCACCTCATCCTCTGTGTCTGACTGGTCCCCCTGATACTCATCATCTCCCGATTCCTAGGGTCACAGGGAGAGAAAGACTGGTTGACACTGGAGTCATTAATGTCCTTCAAGAGGAGCAGAATTTCTTCTTTCTTGACGAGGGCTGCCTGTATTCCTTCCAGTCGAGTCCTTCATTTTCTTCAGGCAAGAAGCCTTTGTAGCTAACAGCCTTGCTCTAGAACCACCACCTCGACTGACTGTCCTTATTTGTAGCATACTGTGTTAAGTGGTAGAGAACCAAGGATACTGTTTTGGTCTCTATCTTCAGGGCACTCAGTCTCCTGAAGGACAGGACATATCATGAAAAGAAGTTTGTCTTGGTTTCTTTATTTTTTTTTAGGTCTTTACCATAAAGTGCGTGTGCTAGCTGCAGATAGAGACAGAGAGAGGTAAAGTAGGAAGTGATCCCCCATGGAGGGTGGCTCCACAATCCTTTCTCCTCTCAGAATTTTAGGCACAGGCACACATGTGTCTGGTGTGATTTTTTTTGTTTTTTTATACTATAGGGTGCGTGCGCTCGCCAGACAGACAGAGAGAGACAAAGAGATAGAAAGTGAGAAATCACCCGCCAGGGGGGATGGCCATGCCGCAATCCCTTCTCCTCCATTCTCCTCTCGGGATCTTGGGCACGTATGCACACACGCCTGGTGTGAGTTTCAAGCCACTGGGTCCAGGACTCGAACTGCAGTCGACTATGTGGGAGTCCAGCGACATAGACATTACGCTAACTGCTGGTCCCTGTCTGGTGTGATTTTCAGGCCACTAGGCCTGGGGCTCAAACCATGGTCGGCCATGTAGGAGTCCAGTTCCTTAACCACCACACCACCTGCTGGCCCTTAAAATTTATTTTCAGTGGGGCCAGTAGTTGATGTAGCAGTTACATCACTAGACTCCCACATGGCCGACTGTGGTTCAAGTCCCAGACCCAGCAGCATGAAACTCATGCTGGGCGTGTGTGCCTGCATGCCCAAGATTCTGGGAGAATGGAGAAGGGAGTGTGGTGAGGCCATCTCGCCTGGGGGGGTGATTTCTCACTTCCTCTCTTACTGTCTCAGTCTTCCTCTCCAGCGAGTCCAGGTGCCCAAAGCAAAAACCTCTACAAATAAATCAAACTTATTTTCAGGGCCAACAGGTGGCATAGTGGTTAAGGCGGCAGACTCCTACATTATCGACTGTAGTTTGAGTCTTGGACTTGGTGGTTTGCTTTCTTACTTTCTCTCTCTCTGTCTCTGGTGAGCACATGTGCACTGTAGCAAGTTTTAAAAAAAGATAAATAATATTACATAAATAAATCTTTAAAAATGGGGCCAGCAGGTGGTGGTTAAAGGTGTTAGACTCCCACATGGCTAACTGTACTTCAAATCCTGGACTTGGCAGCTTGCTTTTTCTCTTTCCTTCTCTCTGTCTCTCTCTGGTCAAATTAAAATAAGTAAAGAAAATAAATGAAATAAAATAATTCTTTAAAAAAAGAATTATTTTTAATTATTTTTTTAAAGAATTATTTTATTTAACTTTATTTATTATTATTATTTTCCAGTTCGATCAGAGAGAGACAAAGAAAGAGAGAGAGGGAGAGCGACAAAGCAAGCTGCCAGGTTCAGGACTTGAACCACGGTGGGCCATGTGGGAGTCTAGCGCCTTTAACCACCGCGCCACCTGCCGGCCCTAAAATAATTCTTTAAAAAGAGAAAAAAGGAGTTTTTTTAAAGAGGTTTTTGTCTTAGGGCGTATGTGTTCACCAAACAGAGAGAGAGAGAGAGACTGTGAGAGGGAAAGTGAGAAATCGTCCTCCCAGCGAGGATGGCCATGCCATAATCCCTTCTCCTCCATCCTCCTACTGGGATCTTGGGCATGCCTGCACATATCTGGCATGAATTTCAAGTTGCTAGGTCCAGAACTCAAACCGCAGTCAGCCATGTGGGAATCCAGAGATCTAAATGCTACACCATCTGCTGGCCCCAGAAAAGAAGCTTTAATACAAGGCAACTTATAAAGTACTAAATGGTAATGAAATGTGAACTTGCTATGGGCTGGTGGTATGGGAAGGTTTCAACTTTAAACTCTAATCTCTTAGACCAGGGGCAGGAAGCTTTTTCCGTAAAAGGCCAGATTAAAACTAGTAGTGGGGCCAGTAGGTGGCATTGTGCCACAAGGACAACTGCGATGCGAGTACCCAACTAGGCAGCTTGCTTTCTCTCCCTCTCTCTCTGGTGAGCACACATGCCTTGTAGCAAATTTAAAAAATACTAACAGGGGCCAGCATGTGGCATACTAGTTATGGTGCTGGACTCCCATGTGACCAACTGCGGTTTGGATCCTGGACCTGGCAGCCTGAAAATCACATTGGGCGTGTGTGTGTGTGTGTGTGTGTGTGTGTCTAAAATCCCAGGAGAAAGGAGAAGGGACTGCAGCGTGGCAATCCACTGTGGGGGGTGATTTCTCACTTTCCCTCTCACTGTTCCTCTCCTGCAAGCACACATACCTAAGGCAAAAAAAACTTTAAGAAAATAGTGATAAATAAAATAAATACTTATAGAATTGTATTTAACTTTATTTATTTTTAAAATTTGACCTGAGAGAGACAGAGCAAGAGGAGGGAGAAAGAAAAATAAAGTGGAAAAGCAGGCTGCCAGGTCCGGGACTTGAACCACAGTTGGCCATGTGGGAGTCCAGTGCCCTTAACCACCACGCCACCTGTTGGCCCCCAATAATTCTTTTTTTTTTTTTTTTAAGAGAGATTTTTGCTATAGGGCATGTGCACTCGCTGGAGAGACAAAGAGAGAGACAGAGAGACAGAAAGCAAGAAATCACCCCCCCAGAGGGGATGATCACGCTGCAACCCCTTTTCCTACATTCTCTCCTCGGGATTTTGAGCACACACACACATGTGCCTGGCATGAGTCTTAAGCAGTCAGTCTGAGATTCGAATTCTGGTTGACTAAGTGGGAGTCCAGTGATGTTAACCATTACGCCATCTGCTGGTCCCAAAATTTAATAAATAAGTCTTAAAAAAAAGAAAAAAACAGTAGTGGGGCCCAGCAGGTGATGCACTGGTTAAGGTGCTAGAGTCCCATAGTTGACTGCGGTTCTAGTCCCGGACCTGATGGCTTGAAAATCACACCGAGTGCATGTGCATGCATACATGCCCCAAATCCCAGGAGAATGGAAGAGACACCCCAGGAGAAGGGACTGTGGTGTGGCCATCCCCCCTGGGTTTTTTTCTCCCTCACTCTAGCCACTGCACAAGCCCTATAGTGAAAACTTAAAAAAACTAGTAACGGGCCACATTTGGCCCATCGGCTGCAGTAGGCTTAACCCTGCTTTAGTCTCTAAAGGATGAAGAGGACTTGAGCCATGGTTTAAAATATGGGTAGTGGGGCCAGCAGGTGGTGCAGTGGTTAAGGCGCTGGACTCCCACATGGCCAACCATGGTTGAGTCCTAGACCTGGCAGCTTGCTTTCTCACTTTCCCTTTCCCTCTTGTCTCTCACTGGTCAAATTAAAAATAATAATAAATAAAATAAATAACTCGTTAAAAAAATAAAAATAAGTAAATATGGGTAGTATTTACAGAGCCAAAAGGGAAGAGGGAATTATGGGCAGACAGAATAGCAGGAACAAAAGTGGAGGAGAAATACATATAGCATATTTATAAATAAAGATTTAGACCAAAGTAAAGTAGGTTTATTTCTGGCAAGAAGCCTTCCTTGCTATAGGGTACGTGCGCTTGCTGGAGACAGTGAAAAAGTAAGAAATTGCACCCCCCCACCGGAAAGATGGCCACACCACAAACCCTTCTCCTCCATTCTCCTCTTGGGATTTTGGGCACACATGCACACGCACCTGGAGTGATTTTAAAGCTGCTGGGTCCACGACTCAAACTGTGGTTGGCCATGTGAGAGTCCAGCATCTTAACCAGTATGCCACTTCCTGGGCCCCACAAAGCCTCCTCCTAACACTGATTGCCCTTGACGACTATAAGATTTCTTTTTTTTTTTGGAGAGGTTTTTGCTATAGGGCGTGTGCACTTGCCAGATAGAGAGACAGAAAGCAAGAAATCACCCCCCGGGGGGACGGCCACGCTGCAATCCCTTCTCCTCCATTCTCCTCTAGGGATCTTGGGCACACATGCACACGCGCCCGGTGTGAGTTTTAAGCCACCGGGTCCGGGACGCGAACCGCAGTTGACTACGTGGGAGTCCAGCGACATAGCCATTACGATAACTGCTGGTCCCAGACTATAAGATTTTAAAAGGTTGCATTTAGGAGCTGGCTGGTGGCTTGGTGGTTAAGGCGTTGGACTCCCTCATGGCCAACTGCAGTTTGAGTCCTGGACTCCTGGACCTGGTGGCTTGCTTTCTCTTTCTCTCTCTCTCTCTCTCTCGGTCAAATTAAAAAAATAAGAAGAGAGGACTAGCAAGTGGTATGGTGGTTAAGGTGCTGAACACTCCCACGTGGCAGACCACGGTTTGAGTCCTGGACCTGGTGGCTTGCTTTTTCACCCGCCTCTCTCTCTCTCTGTGTTTCTCTCTTCGGTTAAAAAAAAAAGTGAATAAATAAAATTTTTAAACTAAGAATAAAATTAAATAAACAATTCTAAAAAATTGTTTCATTAAAAAAAGTTACATTTAGTATACAGAGAAACTCTGATGTCAGGTTAATAAACACGATTTTTCACTTTCAGGTCAGTGATTCTCAATCCTGTCCTTCTCCTTACTTGTCCCAGCACTAATAATCATTGTTGAGGTAAAACTAAAGTTACTGAAATATGTCTCACTCCTTAGGTGTGCTGGGACAGAAAAACATTTGTATACTACTACTGGGAATCACGGGAAGCCACTGAAGATTTATAGGGAGGTGGAAACAGTAGGTACAAGGGGTGTTTCAGAAAGCTCTGGAGGTAATTAGGTGGGCTGGAGTAGAGAACCTCAAGTACAGCCTAGACCTGAGGTGATACAGGTTAGTGCTGGAATGGTAGCCACACTGAAACAAAAGGGGAAAAAAACCACTTGGGATCTAGCATGGTAGCAAAATGAACTGTGGTACTGGAAGTCACATGGCAAACTAGAGGTTCAGATCCCTGATTTGATCTGAATATATGCTGGGTGTGTGTGTAGGCACCCAAGATTCGGAAGAACTGAAAGGCTGGTGGAAGAGGTTCACAGCATGATGAGACTTCATCAAGGGTGCTTCTTTCCCTCTCTCATGTGTGCCCACGCGCATCCTCTCTATCATGAATAAAATAAATTAAAAAAAACAAAACCTTGGGTCAGCAAGTGGCATGTTGTTTAAGGTGCCAGATTCCCACATGGCTGACAGCAGCTGGAGTCCTGGACCTAGCAGCTTGAAAATCACAACAAATAAACAGATAAACATTAAAAAAAAAAAAAAAAAAAGGAAAAAAGGGATTAGCAGGTGGTATGGTGGTTAAGGGGTGCCCACATGGCTGCCCATGGTTCGAATCCTGAACCTGGTGGCTTGCTTTCTCACTTTCTCTCTGGTCAAATTAAAACAAATGAATAAGTTAAATAATTCTTTAAAACACACACACATATAAAATTAAAAAAAAAAAAAAAAAAAAAAAAAAAAAAACACTTGAAAGAGGGGCAGTCAACTGCGCCAGGCAACACCTCTAACATGTGGCTCTCTCTTCAATCAGTGATGGAGACCAATGGACTAATCTCGGTATACATGTTGCCAAAGCAAGCAAACAGCACAGAAGGCTGACACCCCACGGCTGCCAGAGTTCCATGTAGCACTGATGACCATTGCTTCCTCCTAACTGGGTTTGTCAAAGACGGCCTGGGAACTCATTAATCCCCTCCGCCCTGACCTGGGATTAAACCACATCACGAGAGGGTAGTAGATTAACTACACATTAACCTAGTGCCCAATCAAAATGCTTTCACTAAATCATGGATTTACTACCATTCCTTTGGCTTTTATCGAGTCATTAACAGACCTAAGAGAATGTTTTCCACATACGTGTATTTGCTAAATTATCCCTAAGATTTAATGAGATTTAATGTTGAATAAATTTGTCTCCCTTGAAGAACCTACTTCTTTCTTACTAAAAAAAGAAATTCAGAGTTTGGCTGCCAGGAAGCTCACCGCTAAATTTAACGTCAATTGCTATTGCCATTTTAGCTTAGGCTCCTGGTACTATTACTTCTGATCTGTCTCTATTTTTACTGGTCCCGCTTTTTGTTTATATTGTAAGCCTCCTTAAATCCTTTCTGGAAGCATGAAGGGTACATATTAGATAACGACTCATAAAATGACAGGAATAGGAAAATGGCCTTAGAGTAGGGATGAGAAAGTTCTATTTTAAACTAGTTGGTAGGGCTGTATACTGACTCACAATTGGTCACCAAGTCCTGTAGCTTCTATTTTCTTAATTTCTCTTGCACCCAGCCTCCTGTCCATGTTTCTCCACTGCAACTGCCCCCTTCAAACCAGTCTCCTCGTTACAGTAATCTCCCCAAAGAACACATTTGATCATGGAGCTTTGATGACTCTTCTGAGTCCTTTGAATAAAGAGCAAAACTCTCTCTTTTTTTGGAGAGATTTTTTGGCATAGGGCGCGTGCACTCGCCAGAAAGACAGAAAATGAGAAATCACCACCCGGGGGGATGGCCACGCCACAATCCCTTCTCCTCCATTCTCCTCTCGGAATCTTGGGCATGCACGCACATGTGCCCGGCTTGAGTTTAAGCCACCAGGTCCAGGACTCAAACCATGGTCAATTACATGGGAGTCCAGCAACATAGCCATTATGCCAACTGCTGGTCCCAAGGGCAAAACTCTTTAACACAGTTCACAAGGCCCTACATGTGGACCATGCCTCTCTCCAGCTTTACCGATCTTTATTATCTTCCACTCTCTGGAGAATGACAGTAAGACTTGCAGGTCCCAAACCAGGAACTCAGTGACTTTACACTCCCTGCCCCACCTGCACCATGAACTAACTTTTCTCCTACTTGGGCCCTTCATCCAGAAAAGGTCTTCTTTTCATACTGTCCTCAGCTAAACATCAAGTCCCAGAGATGCTTATCCCTACCAACAACTCTGGTCCACATGTGTTACCACAGGACCCTGTGCTTTACCTCCTGTTTAGTTCTTGTCACACAGTATTTTAGTTGACCATTAACCAACTCAGACAGTCCCTCACTGGGGTATCAAATATGTAGCACAGAAAAAAAAATTTTTGTTTTAAAACATTTATTTATTATCATTTTCTCAATTTTGACGAGACACAGAGAGAGAGAGAGAGAGAGAGCGAGCATGCTGCTGGGTCTGGGACTTGAACCACGGTCCAGCACCTTTAACCACCATGCCACCTGCCAGCCCTGAAAAATGTTTTTAATATTTTGTTTCCCTAGAGTCTACCACATAGGGCATGCTTACCGCACTCAACACGTATTTAATGAGCTGACAGAGTCAATCAATGAAAACCCAGCAAGTGCCAGCTCAAGCCCAGACCTGGGAATAGACATCGGATGTATCATGTTGAACCAGACAGACCATCACTAACTTTACAGCGCTTACAATCTAATGGAAAAATATGAACAAGTAAATAAAATCTAAATTGCAAGTTAAAATGTTTTATGAAGGAAATAAATGAGGCATTTTTAGGACAGTCAAGGAAGTTTATCTAAGACAAATACACTGAGGTCCGAAAGCTGAAAAATAGTGGACTGGGACCAGCAGATGGCGTAATGGTTACATTGCTAGACTTCCACGTGGTGGTTCTGGTTCGATTGCAGCCCTAGGAGCTTAAAACTCACGTCGGTCACGTGTGAGTGGGTGCCCAAAACTGCGAGAAGAGAATGGTGGAGGAGAGACTGCAGCACCGCCCTGTCTGTCCCTCCGGCGAGCGCATGCGCCCTATAGCAAAAATCTCTCTCTGAAACAAAAAGGGGTGGGGGGTGGGGGTCTAGGCTCCTCTACTTTTTGGAATGGTTCCTTTCTACACATCGGATGAATAACCCAACAGTGTGGGCCAACGAGTATAGTCAAAGAAATTGACCACGATTTGCCTTGCATGTGCTAGACGTCAGAAGTGCGGTGAGAGCTGCAACCAGATAAGTACATAGTGGGTGTCTGCCGTATTCCGGGGCGCCTCCAGACAGCTTCTCCATGCCTGACCCCTCCAACCCTCGTAGGACTCTACTGTATC
The DNA here is from genome assembly GCA_026018925.1 of Tupaia tana. NCBI lineage: Eukaryota > Metazoa > Chordata > Mammalia > Scandentia > Tupaiidae > Tupaia > Tupaia tana. The sequence continues at coordinate 92,219,898 of JAKSZU010000004.1, forward strand.
TTCCAGACTCGCCCACCCAGTCTCGAGTATCGGCTCCCAGAGCTCCTCTACATTCCCCGCCCCTCTCCTTTGTCCAGGGTTTCTCCCTTCCCTCCTTCGGGGCCCGGTTCTTGCCTCTGTAAAACCCCCATAAGTCGTCTGGTAGAACTCATCTTCTTCCTCTGCCTCTAGAAGCCCAGAAAGCCGGTTTCCAGCCGTCTTCCGGGGGGCCCGGCCCCCAGCCAAACTCATGTCGCCTACGGAGACAACGCCGCTACCAGCGGCTCCTGGCCCAGGTCCCTTCTTGAAGCTCGGCACTCGACACCACTACCTGCGCTGGCCGTCCTTGGCGGAAGTCGAGCGTCTGCAGGCAGAAGCAACAGAGCGTCGAGGCCCCCCCCCCGGTCCCGCCCCCTACGCTTTTAGCCCCGCCCATTCCTGAGCAAAGTCTTCAATCCTGCCGGTCTTTGAACCCGCCGACCTGGCTTGCTTAATGTTTCCACTTGGTGACACCAGGACCTCGTCACTGCTCTAAATTATGATATGCGGGGTTAACAAATTTTATTTTAGAAGAGGTCAGTTTCCTCTGACCCAGACCGTTTCCATATAAAAACCCAGATATTGTCGCTACTCAAAAATCCCAACATCCCCATCCTCTGCAGGATAAAGTCTAAAATCCTTGAGATAGAAGGCAAAGCCAGACAGACCTGAGTTTGAGTCTAAGCTGTAAGGTCTTTAAGTTGTGTGACCTTAGACAAATTGCTTTACTTTTCTGAATCTGTTTTCTCATCTGTGGAGTTAGACCAATAATAATACCCACCTTTTAAAATTGTTGAGAAGATTGGGCCAGCAGTTAGCGTAATGGCTACGTCACTGGACTCCCACGTAGCCGACCGCGGTTTGAGTCCCGGACCCAGTGGCTTAAACTCACGCGGGGCACGTGTGCGTGCGTGCCCAAGATCCTGAGAGGAGAGTGGAGGAGAAGGGATTGCGGCATGGCCATCTCCCCTGGGGGGTGATTTCTTGCTTTCTGTCTCTCTGTCTCTCTTGTTTGGCGAGCGCATGCGCCCTATAGCAAAAACCTCTCCACAAAAAAAATTGTTGAGAAGATTGAGATAATCCCTGTAAATGGCACCATGTTTAGTAAGCATGTAGTAAACTTTAGTAGCTGATTACTATTTACATTCAAGATCCTTCATAATTGAGCTTTTCCCTGTCTTTCTAGACACCTCTCTAGCCATATGTTCCTATCAATCCCCTAACACCAGTTCTCTGTCAGCGTTCTATGCTGCTTCTTTTCCTTAGTCTCCCTTTTCTTTCTTGTTTATCTGGCAAAATTCAAATTTTACAGGATAGTGAGGGCTTCCTGAACACCTATTCCAAGCACAGTTCTATAACCACACGTCCTAGATTCTCCTAGATTCCCATAGGTTGTAGTATTGTCAACTACAGAACTGTAGTTGAAAAGTATTGACTGTAACTTCTGGGGCGGGCAGGTGGCGTGGTGGTTAAGAGCGCTGGATTCCCACATGGCCGATCAGGGTCCGAGTTCCGGACCTGGAGGCTTGCTTTCTCACTTTCCCTTTCTCTCTCTCCTGGCCCCTCTCAGGTCAAAATTTAAAAATGATTAGCAACAAATGGAATTAAATAAATAAATAAATATTTAAAAAAGACTATCGGGACCAGCAGTTAGCGTAATGGCTATGTCACTGGACTCCCACGTAGTCGACCGCGGTTCGCGTCCTGGACCCGGTGGCTTAAACTCACACCGGGCGCATGTGTGTGCATGCCCAAGATCCTGAGAGGAGAATGGAGGAGAAGGGATTGCAGTGTGACCATCCCCCCTGTGGGGTGATTTCTCGCTTTCCGTCTCTCTATCTCTCTCTGTCTGTCTGGCGAGCGCACGCGCCCTATAGCAAAAATCTCTCAAAAAAAAAAAAAAAAGACTGTCAACTTCTTTTCCCATTTTTTATCTTGAAAATATAGTTGTCAAGTCGTAACTCTTGTATACTATATGATGGCACCTATTAAGACTTATCTCAGTAGTCTGTGATCTTTTTTTTTTTTTTTTTTTGGGAGAGGTTTTCACTATAGGGCGCGTGCGCTCGCCAGACAGACAGAGAGAGACATAGAGACAGAAAGCGAGAAATCACCCCCCAGGGGGGATGGTCACGCCGCAATCCCTTCTCCTCCATTCTCCTCTCGGGAATCTTGGGCACGCACGCACACGCGCCCGGCGTGAGTTTTAAGCCACCAGGTCCGGGACGCGAACCGCGGTCGACTACGTGGGAGTCCGGTGACATAGCCATTACGCTAACTGCTGGTTCCAGTAGTCTGTGATCTTAAGGGCAGGGGCTTCATCCTTTTTTTTTTTTTCCTTTGAGAAGTTTTTGCCATAGGGTGCGTGTGCTCACCAGAAAGACAGAGAGAGACAGAGAGACAGAAAGTGAGAAATCACCCCCCCCAGGGGGAATGGCCACAGTGCAATCCCTCCTCCTCCATTCTCCTCTCGGGATCTTGGGCACGCACGCACACATGTCCAGTGTGAGTTTAAGCCACCAGGTCTGGGACTCAAACTGCGGTCGACTACATGGGAGTCTAGTGAGTGACATAGCCATTATGCCAACTGCTGGTCCCGGGGCTTCATCTTTATTGTGTATATCAGGTCTCTCAGAGCGCCTGGGATATTAGTGGGGCTAAATAATGGTAATCAAATGAGTGAATGGATGACTGACTGAATGAATAATGTGCTCGTTCTCCTTTATCTTTTATTTTTAAAAATATTTTTTGCCAGGGGCCAGCAGGTGGCATGGTGGTTAAAGCCCTGGACTCCCAAGTGCTCGACTGTGGCTCAAGTCCGAGACCAGGTGGCTTGAAATTCATGCTGGGCACATGTGTATGCAAGCCTAAAATCCCAAGAAGAGAATGGAGGCGAAGCGATCTGTCTCTCTGGCAAGTACACAGGCCCTAATAGCAAAAATAGCTCTAATATATATATATATATATATATATATATATATATATATATATATATATGTGTGTGTGTGTGTGTGTGTGTGTGTGTGTATGTGTGTGTGTGTGTGTATATATATGTTTGCCATAGGGCACATGTGCTCGCAGGGGTGAGAGAGAGACAGAGAGGAAAGTAAGAAATCACCTCTCAAAGGGGATGGCTACACCACAATCCCTTCCCCTTCATTTTCCACAGATTTGGGGCATGCACACACAGATGCCCTGAGTGTTTATTTATTTTTTTTTTGGAGAGGTTTTTGCTATAGGGTGTGTGCGCTTGCCAGACAGACAGAGAGAGACATAGAGACAGAAAGCCAAAAATCACCCCCCAGGGGGGATGGTCACGCCGCAATCCCTTCGCCTCCATTCTCCTCTCGGGATCTTGGGCATGCATGCACACGCCTTGAGTTTTAAGCCACCGGGTCTGGGACGCGAACCGCGGTCAACTACGTGGGAGTCCAGCGACATAGCCATTACGCTAACTGCTGGTTCCCAGCCCTGAGTGTTTTTCAAGCCACTGAGTCCAGGACTCAACTCATAGTTGGCCAGGTAGGAGTCCAACTTAACCACCTGCCAGATGCTGGTCCCAATGTGCCCATTCTCTCATTTTTGTCTGTACATTGCTCTTGCTAGTCCTCAGCCTCTTCATTCTGATCTTAGGAACTGTTCTTAGACATGAAGGACACTTCAATAAAACTCTGTGTGTGTGCACTTACACGCACTCAAGTCTCTATTCTGAGGTCACCAGACTGCCTCCCTTTGCCAAAGTATGTATCGGTGAACTCCCTTTTCCATTTCCTTGGGGGCACCAAGCCAACATGTCCTGTTCTGCCCCTGCTTCCACACCCTGACACGTCAACCCCTGTTTTGCTATGCCAGGAATGTTACTGGGGAACAGTGGCTCTGTGACTCAGAGGCACCCCAGGGACTCGGGCGGGGGGGGGGGTGGTGGTGGTGGTGGTGGTGGTGGTGGTGGTGGTGGTGGTAGTGGTGGTGGCAAGATTTAGAGAAGGAAGATGGGAGACATCTGCTTCTTAAACATCCCTAGCTCTGTTTTTAAAAATTTGCTTTCATCCATTCATATATTCAGGAGACATGTACTAGACACCTACTCTTTGCCAAGTACTAGTCTAGATCTTTGAAACATAAAAATGGATAAGATATCAACAGTAATCTTTGCCCTGAAGAGTTCAGTCTTATACAAAAGGTAAACAGGTAACCAGACTGACACAGTACAAAGTGATAGCATACGAGTATTCATTTTCTGGTACACAAAAGAGAAACAGAGATCCCCTTAGGAAGCTACAAAACAGGGCTTTCTTCTTTCCAGGCGGCTGAAATCAAATTCACGGATTGGCCCCCTGAGAAAAGATTTCTTGGTTTGACTGCCTTGGTCATCCAGGGATTTATTAGTCTATTCCCAACTTTGAAATCATAAATAATTTTACCTCTACACCAGCTGATTTCTAAAATAACTCAGGAAATGAGCAAAGTACCCCTTTTTCTTTTATGGAAACGAGGATAACTTATTCAATGAAATGTTTATTTATTGAATATCTGTGAGCCAAATCTTGTGCTAGATTTGCCATGCCTCACATTACCTAGTTTTGTACTGTTTAGTTGGGAGGTGGGGGTACGGGTAGAGGCAATCATAAAATACTTCAAAACTATACAATTCCAACCATAAAAAAATTAATAATAGTAATAATAATAAAATCCTATACAATTCCACTGCCCTGGATAGTTTACCTTCAGTACCCAAAGGAGGATAAATAATCCAGCAGGTGGCAGCAGGGAAACAATTATCTTAAATCTTGGCCATTTGGGGGGGGGGGGGGGGCGCTACACAACCTAGACTTTTTCCCTTATTCCTCTTCATTTATTTATTCTACAAATAATTATCGGGTCTGTACTATATACAAAGTTACGGGAAGGAACTGGAGATACAAGAGTGAACCAAATTCAGTCTTGCTCTCCAGAAGCTTGTTCAGAGAAACAGGTCTTCAGGTCTCCACAATTTCCAAGGTACTTTGTAAAACTCAACGGTTAGTACGGAGACCAGCCTACGACAGGGGTGGAATGTTTCTGTGTATCCTTCCTGTCCTTTGGATCATAGATAATCGACAAGTGGAAGAGAAGGGCATGGATCGCGGGAAGGTTGCAATAAGGTCTGATCACCTTCTGTGATTCTTTTAAACACGGCTTCATCGGTTCATTTGTCAAATATTTATTGACCTCCATCATTGTAATCAGCATAGTGCTTGAGACAAACAAAACCTAGATTTATTTTGAGTGTCATTCGGAGGAAGGTAAGACAGGCATGCATGGTAAACAATAAACAAGGTAGTAAAACCAGAAAAGGGCTGGGAAGAGTTCTCGTTGGCATACGATGTTTTGTGATAGCTGATCATCTTTGTGATCTCGGACTTGACACCACGCCTCCATCCGGAATTCTTCCCTTGGCAGTGAATGTGAGAGGACCAGCCTAGCAAACCTTGATCTCGAATTCAAAACACCAATCCAATCCTTTCCTGTAAGTTGACCTACCGAGCCACCGTAGGGGCGGTCAGCCAGCCGGGGCGCGCGCGTCTGCGGCCAGTGAACTCGTTGGTGCGTGTTAAAGACCCGCCCCACGTGACCAGAAGCTGACTCCCGACTGGCTTTGCTCTCCTCCCGGCCCGGCTGAGTAGGCTGGAACCCTGTGGAGGCGGTCGCGCGCATGCGCGGTGCGTGGATTTCCTTGGCCACTCGGAGTGGAGCGGTGGGGTTGGGCCATAAACAGGCTGTGGCTAGGAAGGCGGGGGAGGGGGCGTTCGCTCCTCCGGGACCTCTCATGCTTCGGTTTCCGTTTAGGTATGTTTGGTCGGACGTGGGGTCTCGGCAGCCGGCTTGAGCCCACTCCCTCGTGCGCGGGGAAAGTAGCTCCTGTGGAAAGCGGTTAAAGTTGTGTGGGGGTGCGAGCGGGAGTCCTCCCCCTTGACCGGCGAATGGTGCGGCCCTGAGCTGGTCCTGGAGCCCACCCGACGTCGCTGAGCGAGGCCCCGGAGGGGGCCGGCCGAACGCGGGATCAGTGAAGAGACGTGGGGAAGATTCGATTTCGAGAAGAGGAAGAGCCCGAGTGGAAGGGAGCGAGGCCGCTGAGGGGGAAGGGGCTGCCAAGATGGCGTCGGCCTCCTCTGGGCCGTCGACGGTGGGGTTTTCATCTGTTGATCTCGGAGTCCCTTCCGGCACCTCGTCCTCAGGTAAGCCGGCGGGGCGTGGGCAGGGGCTGGTGAGGATGTGCGGTGCGAGGAAGCGCGAGCCCCGGGGAGCATCTGTAGCTGAGAGCTGGAGGGGTTGCGGGTAGGTAGGATCGGGGCCGGGCTTTCGGAGAGCAGGGAGTGCTGAGAGCGCAGGGGGAGTGCGAGGAGGGGGTGGGCTTGACCTGGAACAGGGAGGCTGTCTTTGAGGAGCCGGGATTGAGGACTTCGAGGAGTAGGGATGGAGATTGAGTAAGGGTACGAAACACCAAGGAGACGGAAGGGAGTAGAGAAGTTCAAATAGGAGGCCTGAGAAGTAGAGAGGAACTTCTGTGGGAGGCAGGTATAATCCAAGTTGGTTGTGGGGTTAATTGGATAAAGATTTTCGAAGAGAAGCTGTGGCACGTAAAAGGTGTTGACCAGTTTGGGGACACTTTCAATTGCCGGGTGGTTAGAACATCGTGATTTTGTTGCAGGTGGGCGTTGTTGGAGCCGCCTTTTTCATGAGAGTCTCCCCCAAATGCGTCATTCTTTCTTAGCTACTCCCTCACCCCCCCACACACAGGCGCAGACATACACATACTTTCTCAAACTCACACCTTTGGTGACGTCTGTCTCTGGACTGCCTAACTTTGGGGGAGGAATGGGAAGTTTTAAAGAGAGCCTGAGGAATATGGGCAGTTAGGGGTCCAAAGACTCTAAAAACATACGGGGAAGATGGAATGGAGTCTTGAATTGCAGCAGAGGATACAGGAAGAGATGTTAGAGATGTTAGGCCGGGGAAAGAAAGATGGGACAGGGGCGGCCCTAAGTGCTGTGGGGGAATATTGCATAATAGGACATGGACCGGAAAAATGCTTAGAGTGGATCAAGGAATTGGAACTTGAAGCCAGGGAATACAGACAACTCAGAGGAGTTAGAAACTAAGGGAGGTTGAGGGAGGGCTGAGGAGGCCCACAAGGAAACCAACAACAGATTGTGTGTAGGAGAGAGAAAGAGTAGATGGAGAGGAGGGGAGGGGTGAGTCAGAAACTGTTCTAGAGCTTCCACCAGAAATGTCTGGTATCCCACAGTGACATCCCTACACTGGGAACAGGAGAGGTGCCAGATGTTGTTGAGTGCTTTACTTGGGATTTTGACATTTCCTTAGGCATGGGATTGTACGCTTGCCATTTTGAATTAGCTAAAAGAGGGTTCCACCTTAAACATCCCAGCTCAGATGAGGGAATAGGAGTCACAAATATCTTCTTCATAAGCTGCAGTTTTATTTATGTACATCTATTTTTAGTTTCTTCAGAGGTGATTTTTGCCTTTCCTGTAAAACCATTAGAGGACCAGAACGACTCATGTCTCCTAAGTGTGAAAAAGGTTAAAGTAAAATTGACAGTCTGTTTATTTTTTAATGCAGTAGCTCCTTAATTTGAAACCTGCTCTTCCTACTCCTCAACCCAGAAAGAAGAAAGGGTGTATGTGGTCCTTAAGCAAATTTCCCAACTATCAAGTCAGTTATTCTTGTTGTTAGAAACAAAGTTAATCTTAAAAGATGTGTATTTGTTTGCCACAATTTGATCCACCCTTTGTTTCATGGAAGTACATGCTAGGTAGACAGGTTTAGGAGTGATGAGGAAATGTTTGTCACTTACTGATACTTCTCTTTTGTCTCTACTCCTACTTCAGATAATGTAAATATCTTTTTTAGATATTTTTGTGGGATTTTATGTTTTCTGCTAGGTTCTAAAATTAGGTTACTACAGATTATATAGGTTTTCTGTTTTCACCAGAAAGTAAAATGTTAGGCTTCAGTGGACATTTTACAATTCCTTGACTCCACTGTGTTCTTATGTGAAGTCAAGGTATGAAAAGAAAATGTTTAAATTAAAAAGAAATAGCCTAGGGGATCAGCAGGTGGCGTGATGGTTAAGGCGCTGGACACTCCCACATGGCCGACCAGGGTTCAAGTCCTGAATCTGGTGGCTTGCTTTCTCACTTCTTCCCTCTCTCATTCTCACCCTCTGTCTCTCTCTGGTCAAACTAAAAAAAGATAAAATGAATGAATAAATTAAAAAAAATAAAAAAATAAATAATTTAAAAAATAAAATAAAAAGAAATAGCCTTAGATTCCTTTTTAAAAAAAAAAAAAAAAGAAAGAAAAGAAAAGAAACAACAACTTTGTTTTCTTACACCCTCTTCTGTTTCTTTGGCACACACCTAAACAGTTGGACTGGGAAGAATTCTGTTTTATAAATATATCTGAAAACTCTATTGGATTATTGTGTACACATGCCGTGTTCTTTTTTGTATCTGTATATTCACTCAAATTTGGGTTAGGTGAAATTCTTTTAATAAAATTTTTTCTTTCAAGCGTGTGTCTTTGAGGAGTATGTGATGTTTGATTCGGATGCAAATAGGACTATTTTAAAGAAAGGGTTTTGATACCAGCAGATGTCATAATGGTTACGTTGCTGGACTCACAGTCAACTGTGGTTCAAGTCCCAGACCTCGCAGCTTAAAACTCATACCAGGTGCATGTGCATACATGCCCAAAATTCCAAGAGGAGAAGGAATTGCAGTGTGGCCATCCCCCTCAGGGGGATGGTGTGATTTCTTGCTTTCTCTTTCTGTCTCTTGTCAAGTGCACACGCTCTATAGCAAAAATCTCTGAAAAATAAATAAATAGAAAGGTTATTTATTTATTTTTAAATTTTTGGGGGGAGAGGTTTTTGCTATAGGGCGTGTGTGCTTGCCAGAGAGAGAGAGACAGAGAGACAGAAAGCAAAAAATCACCCCTCAGGGGTGATGGCCATGCTGTAATACCCTCTCCATTTTTTTTTTTTTTTTTTTTGAGAGGTTTTTGCTATAGGGCACGTGTGTTCGCCACAGAGAGACAGAGAGACAGAAAGCAAGAAATCAATCCCCAGGGGGGATGGCCACACTGCAATCCCTTCTCCTCCACTCTCCTCTCAGGATCTTGGGAATGCATGCACACGCACCTGGCATGAGTTTAAGCCGCCGGCTCCGGGACTCAAACCACGGTTGACTGCATGGGAGTCCAGCGACATAGCCATTACACTAACTGCTGGTCCCTCCTCTCCTCCATTTTCCTCAGTATCTTGGGCACGCATGCACATGCGCCCGGTGTGAATTTAAGCCACAGGGTCTGGTACTCCAAGCACGGTTGACCACATGGGAGTCCAGCGACATAGCCGTTATGTCAACTGCTGCTGGTCCCAAAGAAAGGGTTTTATTAGTCATTGGAGGAGGGTACTGCTTTCTCTGATGATACTAGGGTAATTGGGAAGTTGGCAGGAATAAGCAATAGTTTATGATTTCCTAATTTTGTTTGTTTTTAAGACAAGCTCTGGCAGGCTTTATTAAAGAAAAATGTTGCATGATTTACTTTTCACCAGTCTGTTCGGGCATACGTCTGGAATCACCTGGATTAATGAAAGCCAGTGTGCATACTCTGTAGTAGTTTCTACATGCGGTGCCCAATTCAGTATTATTTCCACTGTAGTAATGGACACCAGTTTTGGCCAACATGGCATAGTACTCTATTTTGGATTTCCTCAAGGCTGGGCAGTTACTGGCAAGGAGGACCAACTTTGCTTTGCCTTGTCTGATCATCTTCAGAGTCTGCTTATACCCCAGGACATACTTCCCACTTTTCATAACAAGTTGGAGCTGAGAGTTGATCGACTCCAGTGATTTTTTTTGTCATCTTTGTTGCCACCATCTTTCTGTCTTAGGTATGGGATGGCCCCCAACCAAAAGCAGCTGCCAGGATGGCTGGGAAGCAAGAAAACCATAAGTTATTGAAGGTTAGACTTGCAGAAATTCAGAGAGGAGATGTATATGTCTATTTTAACCATCTTAGGATGAGTTTATTGTTCTTTATATTTAGCCAAACTCAAGTTTTAGTGAGACACGAAATACTGGATTGTCTGAAAGTCTTGATGCTTTTTTCCATAGGAAAAAAATAGGAAAATGCGTTATGGTTTTTCTGATGACACAATATCATAGGTAAATGTTGAAAATGGATATAAAAGAAGAATGTCGGGACCAGCAGTTAGCGTAGTGGCTGTGTCGCTGGACTCCCACGTAGTCGACTGCGGTTCGCGTCCCGGACCGGGTGGCTTAAAACTCACGCTGGGCGCTTGTGCATGCGTGCCCAAGATCCCAAGAGGAGAATGGAGGAGAAGGGATTGCGGCGTGGCCATCCCCCCAGGGGGGTGATTTCTCACTTTCTGTCTCTATGTCTCTCTCTGTCTGTCTGGCGAGCGCACACGCCCTATGGCAAAGAAAACCTCTCCAAAAAAAAAAGAGGAATATCATGTTTTAGGGACAGGTTGACTGACATACTTTTTAAAAAGCCACTTGGGGCCAGCAGGTAGTGTGATGGTTAACGCACTGGACTCCCACATGACCAACCATGTTTGAGTACTGGACCTGGTGACTTGCTTTCTCACTTTCCCTCTCTCTGTGTGTCTCTCTGGTCAAATCGAAACACTGATGATGATAATAATAATAATAAATAAATAAAATTAAATCATTCTTTTAAAAAAAGATAACTCACTTAAAACTTTACACAAGTTATGTAACAAAGGGGTTACAAACTCTTTGGCATTCAAATTAGGAAGGAGAGATTATTTAGAAGAATTGTTCCCTGCCATATTAAATCCCTGTCTAGATTGTTTCACTGTGAAGTCAGAGCTGGTCTTTTATACTGCTGACAAGTGAAATAAAGAGGTAAAGCAAACTATAAGCTATGAGAGATGTTTAACATCTCTCCCATTGGACTAATTACCATGTTTGGATGTGGGGGAGGCAATTAGAAATGAGTATCAGCTTACAGAAGCTACTGTACAAACACTGTTAATAAAAGGTGATGCAGTTTGGTATCTTGTCCCAGTTGTTTGGTGTGCAAGGAAATTTATTCCTTTCCCTTTTTTCTCCCCCATCCTCATTATTTGGACAATGGGATTATGTACTAATAAAGTCAGCTGTGATGAGATGCTGTTGATAATGTGACCATCTGTCACATCAGTGTTTGGAGAGCTTGTTTCTCTCTAGTTTTAATTTCCTATTGTCCACCAAGATCTTGAAATGAAGCCAGCGAATCCCCTTTACCATCATGACAAGAATAAAACATTTCTGTTCTGGAAACTTGATTTGAGGTTAGTGGAGGTATTAGAAAGAAAAGTTAGGATGCTAAATAAGGTGTATAGTGCTGACCTGAAATAAGAACTGTGTGATAGGGACCAGCAGTTGATGTAATGGCTATGTCGCTGGACTCCCACGTAGTCGACTGTGGTTCGCATTCCGGACCCGGTGGCTTAAAACTCATGCCTGGTGCGTGTGCATGTGTGCCCAAGATCCCCAGAGGATAATGGAGGAGAAGGGATGGCGGCGTGGCCATCCCCCCTGGGGAGTGGTTTCTCGCTTTCAGTTTCTATGTCTGTCTGATGAGCACATGCGCCCTATAGCATAAACCTCTTTTAAAAAAAAAACAAAAACTGTGTGATAAAAATCACATGTGACCCCCTCAAGGAAAAGCACTTGAAACCTTAGATGATCATGAAGTATAGCTCCTCTGTTTCAGACCAGAATATTTTGAAATTGTCACTGCTTGTGATTTTATTAGCCTCCTAGAGGATTTGGATGCAACTATATAGCTTTTTCCTGACCCTTTTTTAAATAATTATTTTTTAATTTAACTTTGTTTATTTATTTTATTTTAGGTTTTGACCAGAAAGGGGTAGAGTGAGAGAGAGAATGAAAGAGTAAGCAATCCGCCAGGTCTTTAACTTGAACCACTGTCATCCATGTAGGAGTCCAGCACCCTTAATCACCATGCCACTTGACCTTTTTTTCTTTATTGACTGCTGAGGGAAACCGCAGAGGATACAGGATTGAAGCATTTTTGCTTGGGACCTTTATAATAGGACTTATCAGTCCGTTATTCCAGTAGCTTTGTTCTTTCCAACAGAATGCTACGAGTAAATGGTGTTGTAATCTGGTAACAATGGTAGGGGTTCTTGTTGATTTTTAAATGTTTGTTTATTTATTTATTTATTTATTTATTTATTGGTCTGACTGAACTCTTTCCACTCCAGTGAAAAGCAAAGCAATTTAGATCACGTTACTGGAGTGAAGAACTGAAATTTGGAAATCTTTTGGTAAAACACAATGTCATGTATCAGATACCATTTTAAGGAGGGAGAGATTTTGTTTGCTCCCCACGCAGACATTCCTTCCCCTTTTCTTTTTGTCTTCTTAGTAGATTCTGCTGGAAAATTAACATCAGGGTGTCTTTTTTTATTTTTTAAGAATTATTTAATTTAATTTAATTAATTTATTTATTTAAATTTGACCAGATTTGGGGACCAGCAGTTGGTGTAATGGCTATGTTGCTGGACTCCCATGTAGTAGACCGCGGTTCGAGTCCCAGACCGGTGGCTTAAACTCACGCCAGGAACGTGTGCATGCATGCCCAAGGTCTCGAGAAGAGAATGGAGGAGAGAGGATTGCGGCATGGCCATCCCCCCGGAGGGTGATTTCTTGCTTTCTGTCTGTCTGTCTTTCTGGTGAGCACATGTGCCCTATAGCAAAAACCTCTCAAAAAAAAAAAAAAAAAAAAAATCACCGTTTATTTCTGTCTTGGCTGCTCAAGCCCAGTGCCAGGTATAATTATTCTTGTAAGTGTTCAGTATCTGATATTAACTGGTGATGTGTACTTACAGTTAGGTTTGAATATCAAAGTAGTATGTTTTGCTTGTTAATGTCTGTGGGCTTTTCTGTGTTGATATACAACTGATTAATTCCTTTGCTCAAATATGTGCTACCTAATAGTTACTAAATATTTTATTAGCTTTTTTTCTTTAATAGTTTAATGGAAACTATAGCCTGTGAATCAAACCACAGATAACAGCAGGCCAGAGGGAGAACTAGGGAGAGGAAAAGTGGTTATTTTATCCTTTAAACCGAGTTTTTTTTTTTTTTCTCTCTTAAAATTTCGGAGTATTTTTATTTGACAGAAGGCAGCAAGAAGACCAAAGTTGTCCAGTTTCTTTTTCTCTCTTCTTTTTACTGCACTTTTTTCTTGGTCAAGGATAAAAGTGTACTTCAGGAAGTAAGCTGTTTCCTGATAAGCAGATAGAGGGAATCTGTTTTTCTGTGTTCTACACCCAGCCCATCGTTCATTCTCAGTGTTCGGACTGATGGTCGTAGAGGAAGCCCCTTCTTAGCCCATTCCTCGTTGCTCCTCACTTCTCCAACCTTCTCCACCGAAAGAGTACAGTGTTTAGTTTCCAAATTTGTGCTCATCCTGTTTTGTTCATAACCCCTATGAGCTTTTATTCTTTTACTGTTTTCTGTTTGAAGTGCACTTTTTCCCTCAACTCCTCTGTCTTTTAAAACTGTTTCTAGTCATTTTTCTTTCTCTCCTGTGAAATTCCAGTCTATTTATTAACAATAGCTATATACAGTATGTATAAAGTTTTATACATCTGATTTCCTAGAAAGTTTCTGTTACTGGGATCTGAGAAAAACTAGTAAAGAGAGGAGGGGAGGTCCTTGTAGGGAGTTCAGTATATCTTATTATTTGTCTTATGTGCTTAACTGAGCAGTATGGAATTTATCCAGAATAAGCACTATCCCAGAAAATCAGTGATGTTGATGGGGGGGGGGGGGTATATAAGAAGCTGAGGGAAGATGAGTAAGGGAAGTTGGGCAGAGGGAATGAGAAGAGATTTTTTTTTTGGGGGGGTGTATATAGTCGATGAGAGTAGAGTGTATTAGTTTTCCTGTGAACAGTATAGGTAAACAAATCTGGTAGACTTCAAGTTCTCGTTGAGAAGAATCTGTATATATATGAAAGGGTCCTCATGACAGAAGTAACTTGGTCATATCTCTGTTTTCCTGGTTGGAGGTTATGATGTAGCTGCTTTGAAGTACATTATTGAGGCAGTTAATGGTCATTATAATATCCTTAAAGTTAAGCTTTCTCTGCTGAAATATGTACATTCTACACTTGATCTTGGCTCAAAACTAGAGAAGTGATTGGACTATGTACATTCTAACTCGGAAAAATGTGTTGCTTTTTCAAGACAGAGTCAGATTTGGAAATTGAATTGAGAGATGGCAATCTGCCAAGAATCACAAAATTTCAAGCAAAGTTTTAGTGCCAGGGGGCACTGTTGAGGCCTGAGAATCATGAAATTTGCCCACATAGAACTCAAAGCCAAAATTCACTAAAGGACATATGTAGAATTATTTAATTTTTCGTTTTCCAAATTAAGAAACTGAGGTTCAGAGAGATTGTTGCTAGTGGCAGAAATTTTGCTTAAATGCTGTATGTTATCAAGATGAAGGGGGCTGGCAGATGGCATGGTGGTTGGGGTCGCTGGACTCCCACATGGCCGACCATGGTTCAAGTCCTGGACCTGGCGGCTTGCTTTATCACTTCCCCTTTCTCTCTCTCTCTCTCTCTCTCTCTCTCTCTCTCTCTGGTCAAAAAAAAAAAAAAAAAAAAAAAAAAAAAAAAAAAAAAGATAACAAATGGAATTAAATAAATAAATAATTCTTAAAAAAAAAAAAAAAAAGATGAAGCTTACTTAATTTGTGGCTCATGGCTCATTCTTTTATATTTTTTTTAGTTGTCTCTTGACTGAGATGACTCCAGGACTGGTAGTTCAAACTGCATTAGAGCTTTTGTTTCTGGGAGCATCCTTATCTTTTTCCTAGAACATCCTTTGGAAAAATTGATACCTACTAGGCAGGAAACAAAATTTATCTTTTCTCTGAGATATGACTTGGTTTTCTTAGTTGGCTTGGTTCAGTCATTATTGAGGGTGTAGAATGGTACTTTTTTTTTTTTTTTTTTTTAAGCACTGTCACTTAGAACTGTGTGCTCAGCAGCACTTCTCAGGAGGCAGGCTGACATTTCAGACATATTTTTGAGTATTTTCATTTGGAGAACATATTGTGCCTCCTACCAGCAGAGGGGTATAGTTAGAATGCTTTTCATTTTTCCAAGTTAACTAGGATTAGAGAGATTGCGTTACAGCGTCCACCAAACCACGGGTTGGTTTTAGTTTTGGCTTATGGTAGGGGATTTTGTTTCTTTTTTTTTTTTTTTAATGTTTCACTCTGTCTTATCAACCAAGAATCTCCTATGAGGTAACATTTTGCTAAGCTTGTTTATTTTACTTTTTGAAGTTTTATTATCTGTATAATTAATACATAGCAATCGTACATATTTATAGTTTACAGTGTGATGTTTCAGTATTGTCTGTTTATCTCTTTGTGCTCTTTGTAGGAATTATTGACACATTTATGTAGTAGTGTTGGTAGGTTATTTGGGATTGCTTCTCTATGACCTGTTCAGGCAGAACTCTAGTTGTTTGAGGAATGCACATCCGGCTAGTCTCTAGCATCTCCAAATTATATGTGTACTTCAAACATTGAAGTCAGTCACACACTGCCTCTTAATTTCTCATCTGTAGATGATGTCATCTCGTCTTGACGGAAATGTTTCTGCTCTGAAAGCTTTGGGAGAGGCTCTGCTATTAAGGCCAGCTCTGTTTTGTTCCACATGCTGCAGGGGAAAAAAACCTAGCTCAGTTCAGAGCTGTTTGCTTTCTGAAAATGTCTTTGTTTAAATTATCTTTTTTATTTTTCAGGTCATAAGTTTATTTACAAGCATATTCAGTATGCTATGAGTTTTAACAATTTGATCCATTTTCCAGAGATTGTGACTGCGCCTCTTAAAATGTTCTATTAAATAAATGGGTGAATTAAAACATCCTTATTTCTTTAGTAGTTGGTGTCTTACTATAAAGAAAGGTGCAGCAAATCCAGATCCAAAGTACAAAGTCATCATAAGGAGTAACCGCCACTTGCTTTCCACTGAAAATGGCAGATTCTTCCCTGGGCCCTCCTCACAGTGGCTTCTATGGCCCACGGAGGTCGTAAACCTCTGGATGCTCTGTCCCAGCATGGCGCTGCTGGAAGCTCTGCAAGATGTGCAGAGTCTGAAGATGGGAGAAATGGCTGCATCGAAACAACCCCTTCCTTTCTCACAACCTTGTTCTCTAGCTACCAAATGATCTCCTCTTTTAAGAGCAGCTCATTTCTCCCCTCTAAAGTTCACCTTTTTCACACTTCTCAGAATTATATTGATGTTTTTCTCATCCTTTGTATTTTCTTCTTCCGGGCAGTAATGAATCTTGGTCTCCTGTGGCTCAGTAGTAGCAAGCCAATTTGTGGAGAATTCATAGTGATGTTTTGTCAAGTGACAAGAAAGTGTTCCCTCTAGGACATTTTTCACCATAAATACCATTTAGTGTGGGACTAAGAACACAATGGAATGCTTCTTTGAGACTGGTAAAAAGTTGCTCAGAAAAATTTTCTGTGAAACTGTGATGATTTAATTTTGTGTTTCAACAAGAATTGATTAGGTTGATTTCCACTTTGGCATTTGACTTGTCTGGTTCAACTGTTTTGAAATTATTTTAGTGACATTAATGATTTCCCAGCTTATTTTTTATAATTTAGAAGCTCTTAGATCTTTTTATATTTTTCAAAGTTTCTAATTTTATTTTTATTTCACTTTTTTTTTTAGAGAGATTTTTGCCATAGGGTGCATGCGCTCACAGGAAAGACAGACAGAAAGTGAAAAATCACCCCCCTTTGAATCTCTTCTCTGTCCGTCTCTCAGGATTGTGGCTACACATGCACATGCCATGCTGAATCCCTTCTGTAGTCTCTTGGGATTTTGGGCACGCACCCACATGTGCCTGGCTGAGTTCTAAGCCAACCGGGTCTGGGACTCAAACCGCAGTTGACTACATGGGAATCCAGTGACGTAACCATTATGTAGCCATGCTTCTCCTGACACCATTCATGTTCTCTTATTTATTTATTTTTTTGGGGGGGAGGGTTGTTACAGGATGCGTGTGCTCACCAGAAAGACAGAGAGACAGAAATTGAGAAATCAACCCCCCCGGGGGGAGGGGATGGCCATGCTGCAATCCCCTCTCCTCCATTCTCCTCTTGGACCTTGGGCACGCACACACAGAACACCCGGCGTGAGTTTAAGCCATAGGGTCCGGGACTTGAACTACGGTCACCTACATGGGAGTCCAGTGACAAAGCCATTATGCCAACTGCTGCTCCCTCTTTTTTTTTTGAGAGAGAGAGATATTTTTGCTCTAGGGCATGTGCATTTGCTGGGGAGAGACAAAGAGACAGAAAGTGAAACCACACCCCAGCCCCCTATCCCCCGGTAATTGTCATGCTGCAGTCCTTTTTCCTCCATTCTCCTCTCAGGATCTTGGGCACACATGCATAAGTGCCTGGCATTAAGTCTTAAGCCACTGGGTCTGGGACATGAACTGCAATCAGCCATGTGGGAGTTTAGTGATGTAACTATTATGCCATCTGCTGGTCTCCACCATTGATATTCTTATGTTTCTGATTTCCTTTTTCAGACAGAACCTCTTACATGGAGTAGTACAGGTTGCTTGAGGATATATAGGCATTTCAGAATAGTATGTAGTTGAGAAAGAGGGTATGAGTATATGGCAATCATTGCTTTTAGCTTGAAATTGTCCTTTACTCTTCTTTTAGGGAGATTTTTGCTATAGGGCATATGCGCTCGCTGGAGATAGAGAGAGAGCGAGCGAGAGAGAGAGAGCGCGCGCGCGCGCAAGAAATTACCCTCCAGGGAGGTGGCCACGCCACAATCCTTTTTTCTCCTTTGGGTACACACACGCCTAAAGTGAGTTTCAAGTAACTATGGTCGGCCATGTAGGATTCCAGTGCTTTAACCACTATGCTATCTGCTGTTCCCCCCCCCCCCCCTCATTTTTCCTTTTGTTGTAGGGTGCGTACACTCACCACAGAGAGATAGAGAGAGGGAAAGTGAAAAATCAGCCCTTGGGGAGGAGCCATGCCCCAGTCACTTCTCCATTTTTCTTTCAAGATTTTGGATGCACACACACCCACCATGATTTCCCAGAACTTGAACCACAGTTGGCCACATGGGAGTCCAGCACCTTAACTACCACACCACCTGCTGGCCTGCCATTTCTTTTCACATTTTTTATTCTTTGTAGCAGTGTTAGGTGATTATAATGAGCTTGAGTTAGTGTGTGTGAGGAGTGCTAGTGGTTTGTGTATATGGGAATGTTGAGAAGTGTGTATGGAGAAATTTGGGTTATAAAACAAAGGATGACAAGCCATTCCTATATATCCCTTTTCTTTAATTGTCAAATTATGTAATACATTAAAGAATATTTCTTACATAGTTACAATTGACAATTATTGTACGTATTTATAGTGTATAGTATGATATTTTAAGACATGTATACATTGTCTGTTTATCTGCTGTATGTAGGAATTACTGAGTTGTTGGTTGTTTTTGAGTTTTGCTGTAGGGCATGTGTGCTCCTTAAAAGTAGATAGAAAAAGAGATAGAGAAAGTGAAAATCACCCATTGGGGGAACAGCCACATTGAATCTCTTCTTCTCTGTCCTTCTCTCAGGATTGTGGCTACACGTGCACATGTACCTGGCATGTTTTTCAAGCCACCTGGACAGAACTTAAACTGCTGTCAGCCCTGTGGAATCCAGCCATGTTAACCACTGTGCCTGCGATTCCTTTTTATAGTTAAGGAAAAATAGAAATGTAAAGTTGAAAAATCAAATACCGGGACCAACAGGTGGCGTGGTGGTTAAGGTGCTGGACATTCCCACATGGCCGACCATAGTTCAAGTCCTGGACCTGGTGGCTTGCTTTCTCAATTTCCATCTTTCTGTGTCTCTCTATGGTCAAATTAAAATAAATGACTGAATAAATAAAAATTAAATAATTCTTTTTTAAAAAAAGAAAAATACCACTTATCAGAGATGGTCATATTTTAATATTTTGGTATACAGTCTTTTGGACTTTTTCTATATGTATAAATAAATACAGGACTGGTAGCTGGCGTGGTGGTTAAAGGCTCTGGGCTTCTACATGGCTGACTGCAGTTCAAGTCCTGGACATGGTGGCTTGCTTTCTCGCTTTTCTTCTCTCTCTATGGAGTTAAATTTTTAAAAATAGTAATAATACTAGGGCCAGCAAATGGCGTGGTGGTGAAGGCGCTGGACTTCCACTTGGCCAAACATGGTTCAAGTCCTGGATCTGGCAGCTTGCTTTCTCACATTTTTCCTCTTTCTCTCTCTGCCTATCCCTGATTAAAAACAATAATAATAATTAAAAATAATAAATAGTAGTAAATAAAGTTAAATAATTATTTCTGTCTCTCTCTGTCTGGTGAGCGCACGCGCCCTATAGCAAAAAGAAAACCTCCTCAAAAAAAAGTGCATATAAGCTTATAGATAAGTGTTTTACAAAAAAAATTATATATATAATTTAATTATTTTTTCTACTTGCTAATTTATTGTGACATTTAACACATAAAAATAGCAGTTATTGGGACCAGCAGTTAGCGTAATGGCTATGTTGCTGGACTCCCATGTAGTCGACCGTGGTTCAAGTCCTGGACCTGGCGGCTTAAACTCATGCCGGGCGTGTGTGCCCAAGATCCCTAGAGGAGAATGGAGGAGAAGGGATTGCGGTATCTCTCTGTCTCTCTCTGTCTTTCTGGCAAGCGCACATGCCGTATAGTGAAAACCTCTCCAAAAAAAAAAGAAAAGATAGCAGTTAAATAGTATTCCATTTTGTGACTATACCTTCATTTATATCACCTAAACCTTTTTATTTGCTTAGGTTCTTTTTTTATTTTTAAAAATTATTTATTTTTTATTTAATTCCATTTGTTATTATCATTTTTTAACTTGACCAGATAGAAACAGAGAGAGAGAGAGAAAGGGAAAGCATGAAAGCAAGCTACCAGGTCTGAGTCTTGAACCATGGTTGGCCATGTAGGAATCCAGTGCCTTTAACCCCCACACCCCCTGCCGGCCCCTCTTCAGGTTCTTGCCAGTTATAAAATATCTGTGCGATTAGTTGTTATACAAAGGGATTTCAAAAAGTTCACGGACAAATAGAATGAAAATGCAAATTTATCTTGGTACACAAAATTGAAAACTGGGGCTGGCAGGTGGCATAGATGTTGAGTCACTAAACTCCCACATGGCTGACTGTGATTCGAGTCCCAGACCTGGTGACTTGCTTTCTCACTTCTCCCTCTTTCTCTCGTTCTTTGTCTCTGGTCAAATTAAAATAAATAAATGAATAAATAAAAAATAAATGAATAGTTATTTTTTAAAATATTGAAAACCATGCAATTTTTTCATATACTCATTACCATGAACTTTTTGAAGACTCTTCATATAGTACTGCAATGAACATCTTTGTATGTATGTTCTTTGTCCACTTAACTTTTTCCTTGGAATAAATTACCATTTAGTTAACTTGTATATTTTCATTTTATTAATTTTTTTCATTTTAAAAATATATATTAAATGTTATTTATTATTTTAATTATTTATTTAATTCCATTTGTTGTTATTATTTTTTTAATTTGACGAGAGAGAGAGAAAGGGAAAGTGAGAGGGCAAGCCACTAGATCCAGGATTCAAACTGTGGTCAGCCATGTGGGAATCCAGCACTCTAAACCACCATGCCACCTGCTGGCCCCTGTCATTATTATTTTTTTAATTTCACCAGTGAGTGAGTGACAAAGCAAGCCACCAGGTCCAGGAGTTGAACCATGGTCGGCCATGTGGGAGTCTAACACCTCAACTTCCATGCCACCTGCTGAGCCCTGTAAATTTTTAAAGCTTTTTCCTACATATATTACCAGATTGCTCTTAAAGAGTCGAGGCCCTCAAATAAAATATATTCCTTTAAAAAAAAAATAGAAGCATAAAGGCGGAGGAACCTTACACCTGAAAAACTTTGCAATCTGAATTCACTCCAGAGTAAAATGATTTGGTATACAAATTTTGTGACCACCTTTGGAATTTTTTTGCCAGAGCATTTCCTTCTGCCATTTTTTTTTTTTTTTCTGTCGTTTACTTAGAATTGGAAAAAGTCTTCTCAGCTTTCACACTATGGTGCTGGGGATTGGGCCTGGTTCTGTTCATAATGTTAAACTCCAGAGTATTTTTTAATATGCTTATTCTGCTGTATGCAAGTAGAACACCAAAAGTAAGTATAATTTTCTGTTTTTCCTCATTAGGTTTCAACTTTCTGTGCTGTGGGGTCAACCGTAAGAGAGGTAGATCTGATGCGTGTCTGTGCTGAAGAAGCATGAGCTCCTTGCAGTAACTAGCAGCCAGCTCCTCTTCCCCATAACAATTGCAGACTTCTTGTAGTGATAGTGCATAGTCTTCTAAAAAGGCTCTGGATGTCTTGCAAGCATTATTTGGCTGTAGCTCTCATATCCCTTTACCTTCTCAAAAAAGATGCTATCTTAACATAAAAGAATCTTTTCTCACGGTTCCACAGTAGAATATGAAATCAGTGGACTATCTTTTGGCTCCCGAAAAATCTCATAACTTTAGTTCCTTGTGTTTCAGTAAACTAGTCTCAGCGTGTTCCCTTTTCCCTTTCTATTGTACTTGTATCCCCGACCCTTCTCAACTTGTACATGGGGGTTCATAATTCACAGAATAATTACTAGTACTATACTTACAGAGCATTTAATATATGTTAAGTCTATATATGATTTACTTAGTTTTCCAACTTTGAGATACATGGTATTTCCACATTTTACTTATTTATTTAAAAATTATTTTAGGTTTTTGCCATCAGGTGTGTACGCTTTGCTGCAGAAAGAGACAGAGACAGTGAGAGGAAAAGTAAGAAATCACCCCTTCCCCCAGAGAGGGGTTGGCCACACTGCAGTCTATTCTCCTACATTCTCACCCTGGGATTTTGGGCATGCAAGCACATGTGCCGAGCATGATTCTAAAGTTGCCAGGTCCAGGACTTGAACCGCAGTCGGCCATGTGGGAGTTCAGTGACTTCACCACCATACCACCTGCTGACCCTGTATTTTTTTAATTGCTAGAAGGCACATGTGCTCACCAGACAGAGAGAAGAAAGTGAAAGCACTCTGCAATGGGACATTGTCATACCACCATCCCTTTTCCATTTCTCCATCCTGTCTGGATTTGGGGCAAGCCTTGTGAGGATCCAGCACCCCTGTCCACTAGACTACAGACTGGATTTTTTTTTTTTTTTTGGAGAAGTTTTTGCTGTAGGACATGTGCACTCACCAGAAAGACAGAGAGAAACAGAAAGTGAGAAATCACCCCCCCAGGGGGGATGGCCACACCGCAATCCCTTCTCCTTCATTCTCTTCTTGGGATCTTGGACACACACACACACACACACACACACACACGGCCGGTGTGAGTTTAAGCCACTGGGTCCGGGATTCAAATCACAGTTGACTACGTGGGAGTACAGCAACATAGCCATTACGCCAACTGCTGGTCCCGAGACTGGATTTTTTTTTTTTTTTAAGAGGTTTTTGCTATAGGGTGCATGTGCTTGCTGGAGAGGCAGAGACAGTGAGAAATCACTCCCCAGGGTGATGGTCATACTCCAATCCCTTCTCCTCTCCTCCATTCTCTTGAGGATTTTGGGCATAAACGCACACAATGCCCAGTATAAGTTTTCTTTTTTTTTTTTTTTTTTAAAGAATTATTTATTTAATTTTATTTATTCAGTCATTTATTTTAATTTGACCATAGAGAGACACAGAGACACAGAGAGAGAGATGGAAATTGAGAAAGCAAGCTACCAGGTCCAGGACTTGAACCGTGGTCGGCCACGTGGGAATGTCCAGCGCCTTAACCACCATGCCTCCTGCTGGTCCCCAATCCAGCATAAGTTTTAAGCCACTGGGTCCAGGACTAGAACTGTGATCAACTATGTGGGAGTCCAGCAACATAACCATTACACCATTTGCTAGTCCCTTTTTTGTCTTTAAAAAGTTTTTTATTTTTTATTTTATTTTTTAATTTGACCATAGAGAAAGGGAGGGAAAGGGAAAGCAAGCCTCAGGTCCGGGACTTGAACTGCAGTCAGCCATGTGGGAGTCCAGCACCTTAACCAGTACACCGACCTGCCAGCCCCAGTGTGTTTTTTGAAGCTACTGAGGCTTGATTTGAACTGTGGTTGGTCATGTGGGATCTGCCTCCCAGTGCACAGTGCTTAATTGGTGTGCTATGGCGACAGCTCTCCACATTTTATAGATGAGATAACCAGTGCCTAGAGAAGTTTTACCAACCTGCCCAAGGTTAGGTTATCTATTTAGTAAATATTAGATTTAGTATTCAAACCTTGCAATCCTAGGTGTTACTGATTTCAGAGCCTATATTCTTACCCATGTGCTATTATTGTTCCCCCCTGCTAATCTGAAAGTCTGTATGTGAACTAACCTAACTTTATACCAGATTAAATACTTGCTGTTGAGTGGGTGCTGTCTGATCCAGGAGTCCTTGGTGGAAGAGAAAATAGTACAGAAGGGAATATCCTTTCTGACCTTAGTCCTCTTTAAAAAGCAGCAAAATTCTGAGCTCTTAAATGTGTAGTGTGTGAATTATCAATTATTCTTTCAGAAATTATTTTAGAAGTTAGTTAATGTGGGTTTTGCTAAGGATTGATAAATGATTCTATAGTCATTCCCAAGATCCCTAAAATGAATTTATATATCAGAAGTACTCTTCTTTTCCTCCAGTTACAAATTAAATAGTCACAAACCTTAGGCTTTTAATCATAGCAAGTCATAGTCAACATATACCAAAAAGATATCAGAGATAAACAGCGCTTTTTTTTCTGTTATAATATTTTTTAAGATTTTTGCCCTAGGGTGCATGGGCCTGCCGGAGAGAGAAAGAGAAATCACTCCTCAGGAGGGGTGGCAGGCCTTAGTCCATTCTCCATTTAAGGATCTCAGGCATGCTGGGCATGCACACACATGCACCCAGCATTTTTTTTTTTTTTTTTTTTTTTTTTTTGAGAGAGGTTTTCACTATAGGGTGCGTGCGCTCGCCAGACAGACAGAGAGACAGAAAGCAAGAAATCACCCCCCAGGGGGGGATGGTCACACCACAATCCCTTCTCCTCCATTCTCCTCTCGGGATCTTGGGCACGCACGCACACGTGCCCGGCGTGAGTTTTAAGCCACCGGGTCCGGGATGCGAATCGCGGTTGACTACGTGGGAGTCCAGCGACATAGTCATTACACTAACTGCTGGTTCCCCACCCAGCATGTTTTTTGAGCCACGGTGCAGAGTAGGCCATGTTGGATCCAGCACCTTAATCACCATGCCACCTGCTGGCCCCTAATAAAATTCCCCTACCCCCAAAGGGGATGGCCATTCTGTAATCCCTATTCCTCTATTCTCCCGGGATCTTGCCCATGCATGCACATGTGCCTGATGTGATTTTCAAGCTGAGCCTGGGACTCGAGTCAGCCATATGGGAGTCCAGCAACATAACCACTATGCCATCTGCTGGTCCATCTAAGAAAAAAATTTTTAAAGAGGTTTTTGCCTAAAGGCATGTGCGCTTGCTTGAGAGGGAGAGAGGGAGGGAGGGAGGGAGGGAGGGAGGGAGGGGGAGGGAGGGAGGAGAGAGAGAGAGAGAGAGAGAGAGAGAGAGAGAAGGAAAGTGAGAAATCACCCCCAGGGCAATAGCCATGCCACAATCCCTATTCCTTCATTCTCCTCCTGGGATCTTGGGCATGTGCACACCCACATGCCTGATGTGATTTTGAAGGCACTGGACCTGGGACCCGAACCGCGGTTGGCCATGTGGGAGCAGCAATGTAACTGCTATTCTGTCTGCTGGTCCCTAAAATTTTTCATATAAAGACAATAAGGTACTTTCTACTCCTAGTGAGGACCTTAACATCCCTAAAATTGTGAAATTACTCTCCCAAGTATCAGTCTTGAAAAACAGTTTCTGCTTCTCTAGAATATTGCTATTGTATGATTCAGAACAAGAGTTACTTAAAATAAATGAAAGTTCGAGCCAGCCAGTGGTGTGGTAGTTGAGGTCACTCAACTCCTATATGGTCGACCTCAGTTTAAATCCTAGAGCTGGCGGCTTGCTTTCTCACTTTCCTCCTCTCTCTCTCTCTCTCTCTCTCTCTCTCTCTCTCTCTCTCTCACATTATGTCCGTCTCTGGTCAAATTTAAATAAATAAATGCATGACTAGAAAAGTAAATAAAATAAATGAAAGGTACTTGAGTACTCTTTTTTTTAGGTTTTTGTCACAGAACGTGTGCAGCCACTGCAAAGACAGGAAAAGTAAATCATCCCCCAGAGGAAATAGCTGCACCACAATCCCTTCTCCTGCATTCTCTCAGGATTTTGGTGATATTCAAGCTGTCTAGTCCAGGGCTTGAACCATGATCACCTGTGTGGGGGTCCAGTGCCTTAACTACCACACCACTGCCTGGCTCCAATTGACTGCTAATTTTGCCCCTGATATTGATAATTATTGCCAGTTGAAAAAGTGTTGTTATTGTAAATTTCATTTAGGGAACCTGCAAAAGGATGATAATCTTAATGTGGTCTTCCAGTGAAAATTATAGATTTTGTCCCAAGGGAAGGGGGTAGGTACCTCAAGGGAAGAAAAAATATATTTGTATTGTCAATTAGTAGATAAATTTATTTAGTCTGTTAGAGCATTCTAGTTCCCTTGGTGCTTTCTTGTTTCACCTACACTCTAGGTAGCAAGAGAGTTGAAAACATCAGTGATTTAGAAGAATCGAACTAGCTGTTGGGAATGTGAGTTTCGGTTCTAGCTCTGTCACTACTTTTATTTTGTGATTTTGAGTATATCCCTTAACCTATCTGTTCCACTTTGCTCTTACTTAGTAAAAAGAGGATTAATTAAAAATCTCAAAGCCCTGGGACCAGCAGTTAGCGTAATGGCTATGTCGCTGGACTCCCACGTAGTCGACCGCGGTTCGAGTCCCGGACCCGGCGGCTTAAACTCACGCCGGGCGCGTGTGCGTGCGTGCCCAAGATCCCGAGAGGAGAATGGAGGAGAAGGGATTGCGGCGTGGCCATCCCCCCTGGGGGGTGATTTCCTGCTTTCTATCTCTCTGTCTGTCTCTGTCTGTCTGGCGAGCGCACGCGCCCTATAGCAAAAACCTCTCCAAAAAAAAAAAAAAAAAAAAAAATCTCAAAGCCCTTTCTCTCTCTCTCTCTCTTTTTTTTTTTTTTTTTTTTTTTGATGCTTTTGCCATAGGGACCTATGTGCTCGCTGGAGAGAAACAAAGAAAGACAGGGACCAGCAGTTAGTGTAATGGCTATGTCGCTGGACTCCCATGTAGTTTACCGCGGTTCAAGTCCTGGACCTGGTGGTTTAAACTCACACCGGGCGTGTGTGCGTGCGTGCCCAAGATCCTGAGAGGAGAAGGGATTGTGGCGTGGCCATCCCCCCTGCGGGGTGATTTCTCACTTTCTGTCTCCCTGTCTCTCTGGCGAGCACACACGCCCTATAGCAAAAACCTCTCCAAAAAAAAGAAAGAAAAAAAAAAAGAGAAAGACAGAGAGAAAGTGAGAAATCACCCCTGAGTGGGGATGGCCACACAGCAATCCTTTCTCCTCCGTTTGCTTCTGGAACTTGGGGCACTTAGGCACACATGTTCAACCTGATTTTCAATTTGCCAGGTTCCGGATTCAAACAGTGTTGGTCATGTTGGAGACCAGCTCTATAACTACTATACCACTTGCTGGTCCCCAGAGTCCCTTTCTGAATGATGTTTTTCTCTAATATAATCAATTGTTGATTGTTAACTTGAAAATGGGTGAGTAGTTTTTTTGTTTTTGTTTTTGTTTTGTTTTGTTTTTTGCTATAAGACGCATGCACTCTCCAGAAAGACAGAGAGAGACAGAAAGCGAGAAATCACTACCACCCCCCGGGGGAATGGCCACGCTGCAATCCCTTCTCCATTCTCCTCTCGGGATCTTGGGCACGCACGCACACACACCTGGCATGAGTTTAAGCCACCAGGTCTGGGACACGAACCGTGATCGACTACGTGGGAGTCCAGTGACATACCCATTAAGCCAACCACTGGTCCCAAGAACAAAAGTAACTTTATTTTTGGCCAAAGGAGCTAAGTTCTCAACTTTTTCTATTTAAAAATCAACTTTCATTAACAGGTGTGAAATTCAGCCAGACAGAGCATGTCCTGATTAGAATTTTTTAAATTTCCCAAAGTCTATACACCTTTGTTCTTCTAGATCTTTTGCATTCTTTTTTTCTGCACAGAAAGTAAGACTCTACATTACCATGGTTGGCTCTGTATCATCCATTGACCCATTCACAAATAAGTTATTTGAACCATTATTTTTCCTTTTACAGATGGTTTATTGTGACTTTGATTTTTGTCTACAATAAAGTAACATTGGCTGGTTGTGTAGAATGCGTATTGGTCTGTGGTCTGTTAATAAAGTAAAAGTTCCAGTCATTCAAGAAACAATTGTTGCTCTGTGGGCATGAATTGGGAAATTAGTATAAAATAAAAATCATTTCACTATTAGCACTTCCCCCCGATGCTTGCTTTTACCTGGGAAAACCATTCAGATAGAAGCTAGCTAAGATGAGGAAGCTAGATTATCCAAATTGTCTTTATTCTCTTCTATGTTTTTCCACTTTTATTTCTTTATTATGAAATTTCTCAAACATAAGCAGAGAGACTAGTATAATGAAGCTCCATGTATCCATTACCTAGTTTCAACAGTATTGTTTTGCCAGTGTGGCCGCATCTTTACTTCCCCTTTCTTGTACCTCCTCCTTCTGGAATTTATTTATTTTATTTTTTTGAGAGATTTTTGTTATAGGATGAGCATAGTTGCAGGACAGAAAGTAAGAAATGACCCCCCAAGGAGGGTGGCCATACTGCAATCCCTTCTCTTCCATTTGCTTTCTTAGGATTTTGGGCATTCACACACACACTTCCGGGGTGACTTTCAAACTGCCAGGTCTGGGACTTGAACCACAGTTGGCCATGAGGGAGTCCATTGCCATAACCGTTACACCACCTATTCTTATACCACCTATTCCCTCCCACCCCAAGAATATTTTAAAGCAAGCCTCGTGTGATTTTATCCATAAATACTCTAGAATGTTTTTCTACAGATGAGTCTTTTGGGGGCAGGATGGAAGGAGGAGTTGTAACATAACCACAGTAGCAGTGTCATACCTACAAAAGTTAATGATAATTATCAAGGCTTCTAACTCAGAAATACTTTTTTGGTTTATTATCCAAATCAGTATCCAAACAAAAAAATTTTTTTTTAAAGAGATTTTTGCTATAGGGTACATGTGCTCACTGGAAGGACAGAGAGAGAGAGAGAAAGATAGAAGGTGAGAAATCACCCCCCCCTCCCCCAGGGGGGATGGCCATGCTGCAATCCCTTCTCCTCCGTTGTCCCTTCTCCCCCGTTGTCCTCTCAGGATCTTGGGCACACATGCGTACTCACCTAGCGTGAGTTTAAGCTGCCAGATCTAGGAAACAAACCACAGTTGACTATGGGAATCCAGTGATGTAATTATCACACCATCTGCTGGCCCCTCAAACAAGTTTTACACATTGTATTTGGTGTGTCTCTCTTTTTTTAAAGAATTATTTTATTCATGTATTTATTTATTGTTTGTTTGTTTGTTTTTTAATTTGGCCAGAGAGGGACAGAGTGAGAGAGAGAGAGAGAGAAAGCGAGAAAGTAAGCCACCAGGTCCAGGACTCAAACTATAGTCGGCCATGTGGGCATCCAGTGCCTTTAACCATCACGCCACCTGCTGGTCTCTGGTGTCTCTCGTTTAAATCCTTACTTAAAATACTTGTAGCATTGTTATTGTTATTGTTTTTAAAGAATTATTCTAGGGGCCGGCAAGTGGCATGGTGGTTAAAGGGGCTTAACTCCCACATGGCCGACCATGGTTCAAGTCTCAGACCTGGTGGCTTGCTTTCTCACTTCCTCTCTCTCTCTGTCTCTGTCTCTGTCTCTGTCTCTCTTTCTGATCAAACTGGAAAATAATAATGAAAATAATAATAAATAAAGTTAAATAGAATAATTCTTTTAAGAAAAAGAATTATTCTATTTAACTTTATTTACTTATTTTTTATTTGACCAGAGAGAGACAGAGCCCTAGAGCGAAAGTGAGACAGCAAGAAAGTAAGCCACCAGGTCCAAGACTTGAACCCTGCGGAAAGCCATGTAGGTGTCCAGTGTCCTTAACCACCACACCACCTGCTGGCTTCATCAAAGTGTATTTAAGGGACCAGCTGTTAGTGTAATAGCTATGTCGCTGGACTCCCATATGGTTAACCGTGGTTCGTGTCCCGGACCCGGTGGCTTAAAACTCACGCCGGGCGCGTGTGTGTGCGTGCCCAAGATCCTAAGAGGAGGAGAATGGAGGAGAAGGGATTGCGGCGTGGCCATCCCCCCTGGGGGGTGATTTCTCACTTTCTGTCTGTCTGTCTCTGCCTGTCTGGCGAGCGCACATGCCCTATCGCAAAAACTTCTCCAAAAAAAAAGTGTATTTCAATAAAATTTTAAATTTATTTAATTGCTCGAGGGCATAGGCACTCATCAAACATAGGGAGAAAAAAAGCACCCCCTACTGGAGTATGGCTACACAGTAGTCCCTTTTTCATTTCTTCATCCTGTTAGAATTTTGGGCATACATATATTGGTGCCCAGCATGTTTTTCTTTCTTTCTTTTTTTTTTTTTTTGTTATTTTTTTGTTTTTGTTTTAAGATAGGGCGCCAGTGAGAGAGAGAAGGAAAGTGAGAACTCACCCCCTAAAGGAGATGGCCATGCTGCATCCCAGCTTCTCTATTCTCTCCAGATTTGAGGCACACAAGCACATGTGCCCAGTATGATTTTCTTTCTTTCTTTATTTTTCTTTAACTTTATTTATTTACTTTTAAGTTGACCAGAGAGGGATAGAGTGAGAGAGAGAACGAGAGAGAGAGAAAGTGGGAAAGCAAGCCGCCAGGCACGGGACTTGAACCTTGGTCGGGCTATGTGGGATTCTAGCACGTTTAACCACCATGCCACCTGTCAGCCCCACAGTATGATTTTCAAGCCACCAGATGCAGGTCTCAGACTGTAGTTGGCCATGTGGGACTCCAGTGCCATAACCACCACGCCATCTGCTGGCCCCACAGAATGTTTTTCTTTTTTCTATTTTTTTAAAGAATTATTTTATTTAACTTTATTTATTTTAATTTGACCAGAGAGAGAAAGAGAAAGAGAGCACACGATTGAGAGAGAGCAAGATGCCAGGTTTGGGACTCGAACCGCAGTCAGCCATGTGGGAGTCCAGGACCCTTAACCACCACGCCACTTGCCAGCCCAGCCACAGAATGTTTTTCAAGCCATAGGGACCAAGGCTTGAACCTCTGTTAGCCATGTGGGATCTGGCTTTTTTAACCACTAGTCTATGGGTCCTGCCTAAGTCTTTCCTAAATTCAAATGGATAAAAGTCATAAATACTAAGGCCTCTGTGAGAATGGAGGAAGAGGAAGGGACATTTAAAATGGATATCCAGGGAACCAGCAGTTAGCGTAATGGCTATGTCGCTGGACTCCCACGTAGTTGACTGTGGTTCGCGTCCCAGACCCGGTGGCTTAAACTCATGCCGGGCACATGTGTGTGCGTGCCCAAGATCTCGAGAGGAGAATGGAGGAGAAGGGATTGTGGCGTGACCATCCCCTCTGGGAGGTGATTTCTCGCTTTCTGTCTCTATGTCTCTCTCTATCTGGTGAGCGCATGCGCCCTATAGCAAAAACCTCTCCAAAATAAATAAGTAAATAAATAAATGAATAAATAAAAATAAAAAATAAAATGGATATCCAAAAGGATCTGAATATCCCTGTGCACGAGACAGGAGCTCATGCTCATGTTTATTTTGACTCAGACTATGATTTTTTTCCAGTGTGCTTATGGAAATTATATGAGTGTGTGTACATACTTAATGTATTTTGTTAATTTTCTTTAATAGCATCCGGGATCAGAAGACCCGTGGCATCTGAGGTAAGTTTCATGTTGATATAATGGTTACTAAAACTTTAATTCTAGGATAAAAGAAAACCTGTTTATGACACCTTTATTTTATTTCAATTTGGGTCTTGAAAGTTAGGCAGGATTCTTATATCTCTTTGGTATGCTAGAAATTATACAGCTCTCTTGTAATCTATTGTGGATATTTGGATATTAACAATATCTCAGGTTTTGTGTTTTATTTTATTTATCCATTTATTTTAACTTGACCAGAGAGAGACGGGGGTGGGGGGGGGGGGGTGAGAAAGCAAGCCATCAGGTCCAGGACTTGATGGACCTGATGGCTTGCCACGTGGGAGATCCAGCGCCTTAACCACCACGTCACCTACTGGTCCCCAGCAATATCTCAGTTTTATTGAGCTTTTTTTTTTTTTTTAAGAATTATTTTATTTAACTTTATTTATTTTTATTCATTTGTTTTAATTTGACTAGAGAGGGACAGAGTGGGGGGGCATTGAGAAAGCAAACCACCAGGTCCGGGGCTCAAACCACAGTCAGCCATGTGGAAGTCCAGCACCCTTAACCACCGTACCACCTGCCAGCTTATTGAGCATTTTTCAATTTACCAAATATAGTGTGTACTAAATAGTAAATAAATAATTACCTGAGTGCCCTTTATAGATTTTATTTAATTCTGCAGACAACCCCAAGGAAGTAAGTACTACTGTTTTATCCATGTATTACTAATGAAAAAAGTGAGAATCATTGATTCTAAAACTTGTCCACAGTCACAGAATTAAGTAAGATTAATAAAACGGGTCTACACCCAAGTAGTTTGACACTAAAACTCTACTGGTATTGTGTGGTTACTATCTCCTGGTTGCATATCTTCAGCAAATATGAAGAATTTTTAACCACTCAGAAGCTATTGATTTGATAAGTTTCTCCTTTTTGGGGGGGGGTTGCTATAAGACGCGTGTACTCGCTAGAAAAGACAGAGACAGAGAGACAGAAAGCAAGAAATCACCCCCTCCCCCCAGGGGGTATGGTCACACCGCAGTCCCTTCTCCTCCATTCTCCTCTTGGGATCCTGGGCACGCACGCGCACACACGCGCCCAGCATGAGTTTAAGCTACCAAGTCCGGGACTCGAACCGTGGTCAGCTACATGGGAGTCTAGCGACATAGACATTATACCAACTGCTGATCCAGACACATTTCTCTTTTCTGTGGAGAGTATCTTCTCTTTTCTTAACGTTCTTCCTATAGACTGTTTTCCAACTCTCTTCTCACTTCTTGTCTCTCTTGGGTTTTGTGACAGTGGCCTCAGAATTCTGGCCCCTATGTACTGGGACTTCAGATTGTTCTCTTAGAATAGTCTTTAAAGATCTGTCAAGTGATATGCTAAGGGCTTTTTGGTGCTGAGGGCCTTGAAGAATCTTGAATATCAGATTTTATGATGGTGACATCCTATTTCCACTAGTCTTTTTGCCTTCTGGATTATTAATGACTATTGATGTCAGAAGGAATACCTTTATGTCTGTTGCAGTGGCATCTTTCCTCTTGGGAATGGCCTTCTATACTGTGCTCCACTGGTTTTATACTTTCCTTATTTAAGGGACTGTGAAGTGGGTGGAAAACAGTCATACCATGTTCTCAGTAATCTCATTAAAGCACTGAAGCCCCTATCAGAAAAACCATGTTTTTTTTTTTTTTTTAATGTATTTAACTTAATTTATTTATTTAAATTTGACCAGAGAGTGATAGAGTGAGAGAGAGAGGGAGAAGAAGGTGAGAAAGCAAGCTGCCAGGTCTGGGACTCGAACCATGGCTGACCATGTAGGAGTCCAGTGCCCTTAACTACTACGCCACCTGCCAGCCCCAAGAAAAACCATCTTTTTTTTTTTTTTTTTTTTTTTGAGAGGTTTTCGCTATGGGGCGTGTGTGCTCGCCAGACAGAGAGAGAGAGACAGGGAGACAGAAAGCGAGAAATCATCCCCCAGGGGGGATGGCCACGCCACAATCCCTTCTTCTCCGTTCTCCTCTTGGGATCTTGGGCACGCACGCACATGCACCCGGCGTGAGTTTTAAGCCACCGGGTCCGGGATGCGAACCGCGGTCGACTACATGGGAGTCCAGCGACATAGCCATTACGCTAACTGCTGATCCCTTGAGAGACTTTTATGGCAGGGTGCCAGAGAGATGGTAAGAAATCACCCCCTGGGGAGATAGCCACGCTACAATCCCTTTCTGTCTATTCTCCTCTCAGAATTTAGGGCACGCATGCACATGCACCCAGCGTGTTTCAAGTTGTCCGGTCCAGGACTCAAACTGTGGTCAGCCATGTGGGAATCCAGCTCCTTAATCACTATGCTACCTGCTGGCCCCCAAAGAAACCATCTTATTGATTCAGTCTTAATACCTGGGCTGCAGGGTTCCTCAGCTTTGCCAGGGGCAAGATCATGTCTGTTGGCAGATTCATGTGAGCAGGCAGTAAAGTTGGGGAAAAAGACGAGGCCTGTGAAGCATGACATGCTTTTGTGAACTGAGGTTTGTTTATCTTTCTCTGGGGCTGCTAGTCCCTACCTCCCAGATGACTACTTTCTTTAATGATACTTGTTTTTATTTTCTGTCATCTTTTTTTTTTTTTTTTTTTTTTACTTAACAAAAAGTTTATTATGAAAATGTACATGACCTGATTTTTACATCATAAGTAAAAACGGGCCTGTTGACAAGGGGACATGGGTTTTTCTGTTGAACAGCCATTATACTCGTTCCAAGGCTTCTAACATGATGATACTATTTCCTCGTATTACCACCATTCCAATATTGTTCTGTTGCCCACTAGTTGCCATCTCCACACATTCATCTATCACAAGATTCATAAATGGATCAAATCCCCGCAATATTCCTTGGACATGTCTGCCACCATTTAATTTTAATGATAACTTCTTGTCCATAAATTTTTTCAATTCGGGAGGGTGAGCTTTGCTCATGGTACCAACTCGGCGGGCTCAGGGATGCCTTTCTATTTTCTGTCATCTTTTGAAGACCAAAAGTAAAATAGGTGTTCTTTGAGTTTTCTTCTGTGATTATTCAGGCAGTTAATTCATTGGGAAGCAGTAATACGGCTGTATGTTTGTATAGAGTGGGTCTCCTGAAGATTTATAAAATGTTCTTAATTTACGATAGAATGAGTTTGTGAGCGTTTGGCCTACTTTATTCTGATGTACCCTTATGGTGGCCGTTTGGTCTATTACATGAGAGTCATATACTAATCTTAACCTTTCTCATTCTTTTAGGTGCCTTGTGCCTCTGGCATCAAGAAAATAGGCCACCGAAGTGTGGATTCCTCAGGAGAGACGACATATAAAAAGGTGTGTGTGTGGGTGGAACCCTCTTGTCTTGCTCTATGAACCATCAGGGATGGCAGTGTCCCCTTGATGATATTCTCCACATTCTGCCCTATTTTTTGATTTCCTCAGCCTTTGCACAATAACTATCATACAACTTGGACTTTAGAATTTATTTCACAAAGGATGAATTGTCTCTTGTTCCTATGTGTGTGTTTAAATCAGTGTGTTCTTTTTTTTTTTTTTTTTTTTTTTTTCCTTTCTTTCTTTCCATCTGTTAAATGAGTGTTTTTAATGTACATATTTGGTGTTGGTTGATATTTCACTGAGCTGCAGAGATAGGATTTCCCTGTTGAGTGTAAACATAGAACTAGGTCCTGTAAACCATTCTTACCTTCCACAGGGAACCATGTCTCAAGTCTTTCCATTTTTTCTCTATTGTTAGATATACATTTACTAAAGGCCAAATCTTGGCCTGGTGAAATAGACAATGGGTGGGACCAGCAAATGGCATAGTGATTATGTTGTTGGACTCCTGCATAGTTGACCACGATTTGAGTCCCAGTCCGGACATTTTAAAACTCACACCAGGCATGCATGTCTGTGCGTGCCCCAAATCCTGAGAGGAAAATGGAGGAGAAGGAATTACTGTGTGGCCATCCCTTTTGAGGGGTGATTTCTCACTTTCTGTCTGTCTCTCTCTCCGATAAATACTAAGCACTCGTGCCCTATAGCAAAAATCTCTCAAAAAAAAAAAAAAAAAAAAAAAACCCTCAGATATAGACAGTGAATTGAATGTGTGTATTTTGGATTTTTTTTGGGGGGGGAGGTTTACTCTATGATGTGTGTGTTCAATGGGAAAAGACAGAGAGAAAGGGAGGGTGAGAATGCACCCCACCCCACCTCCCTGCCAGGGAGATGGTCATACCACAATCCTTTTTCCTTTCTGCTCTCCAGATTTGGGGTACACACACTTGCACAGCATGTTTTTCAAGTCACTGGGTCCGTGACTCAGACTGAGTAGTTGACTAGCTGCCTTAATCACCATACCATGGACTGGCCTGTGTTCTTTTTTCCTTCCTTTTTTCTCTCTCCCTCTTTCCCTTTCTTCCTTCTCCTCCTCCTCTCCTTCCTTTTGTTTTTCCAGCATGCCATAAAGTGCATGCACATACATGAGAGAAAGAAAAAGAAAAAATACCTCCCCTTCTCAACAGGGCCTAGTCATACAACAATCCTTTTTCTTCCCATTTTCTATCCTGTGAAGATCCCAGGCATGTACATGCATACCCAGCATGTAAGCCACCAGGGTCACGGCCTGAACCTCAGCTGGCCATGTGGGAGCCTGGCTTTCCCTGCACAGTGCTTAACCTCTACGCTATAGGGCCAACCTACCCACCCCCCTTTTTTTTTTGGAGAGGTTTTCTCTATAGGGCGTGTGCGCTCGCCAGACAGAGAGACAGAAAGTGAGAAATCACCCCCCAGGGGGGGAAGGCCACACCGCAGTCCCTTCTCCTCCATTCTCCTCTTGGAATCTTGGGCACACACGCACACGCGCCCGGCATGAGTTTTAAGCCACCGGGTCCGGGACGCGAACTGCCGTCAACTACGTGGGAGTCCAGTGACATAGCCATTACGTTAACTGCTGGTTCCCCCCCCCTTTTTTTCCTCCCCCTTTTTTTAAAGAATTATTTGTTTGGGCCAGCAGGTGCATTCTCTGTCGATCGCTTGCTCTGTCCCTCTCTGGTTAAATTAGAATAAATAAATAAATAAATAAATAAATAAGTGAAGTTGAGTAAATAATTTTATTTACTGGTTTGTTTATATATTTTTAAATATTTATTTATTTCTCTATTTTTCATGAGTTTTGCCAGAGAAAGACAGAGACAGAGAGAGAGAGATGGAGAGTGAGAAAGTAAGCCGCCAGGTCTGGGACTCGAACTGCTGTCAGTCATGTGGGAATTGCAGCGACGTAACCACCACGCCACCTGCTGGCCCAGATTTGTTTATATTTTTTAATTTGACCAGAGAGAAAGATCAAGCTGCCAGGTTTGGGACGTGAGCTGTGGTCAGCCATATAGGAGTTCAACACTCAGCCCAAGTCCTCCTTTTTTTTTAAGGTTGTAATTTCAACTAGTGAGCAGTACCTAGAACACTTGTTTTCTTGAGCTCTGTTTATCAGATCGACTGGAAAGTAATGGTAATAGCCAAGAAGAGAAAATTGAGCTAATGAAAGGAAAGTGAGAGAAGCATCTTGGATCTGGGGTGATGGCAGTTCTTCAGCTCTGGACTAATTTGAAGATGCTTAGGTTTCCCAACTTCTCATTTAGTGTCCATATTTTGTCTGATGCAGGGCATGAAGATTACTTAAGAGTCTTGTTTTTGGCATATATAAATTTTATGCCTACTCGTTGCCTTTATTTCAGTGACCCAAGTAGCAGAGGTGGACTAACTCAACATTGTCACTCAGGGATCTGATTGTCTTGGAATGGACTCCAAGGCCCACATCCATTCAACAAACATTTATTGAGCTGTTCAAATTGCTAAACATGGAGATAAACATGAATTTCTAGTCTAACTGAGGGGCAGACAAAAAGCTAGTTGCATGTATTTTAAATTCAGTTACTAATTGCACAAGAGAGAGAGGAAAAAAAGTGAATACTCCCAATAAGACAACACCTCAGTCTCGTTGCTGAGATTCATCCCAGTTTCAGCCTGCCCTAGGCACAGGCGTGTCTAGCATACTCAGGGAGTTATCTGGACTTGAACTTTCTCACGT
Organism: Tupaia tana; assembly: GCA_026018925.1. Classification (NCBI taxonomy): domain Eukaryota; kingdom Metazoa; phylum Chordata; class Mammalia; order Scandentia; family Tupaiidae; genus Tupaia; species Tupaia tana. The sequence continues at coordinate 92,257,253 of JAKSZU010000004.1, forward strand.
AGGGTCAGCCTTGCAGAGTGTCACATTTTACTGTTGCACGACCATCTGGCCCCCTATTTCTAATTGTAATACCCACTAAATAGAAATACGGTCTCATGTGGATGACTGTGAGTCAAGTCTCAGACCCAGTGGCTTGAAACTCAACACCAGGTGCATGTGCTTGCATGTCCAAAATCCTGAAAGAGTGGAAGTAAAGGGATTGCAGTATGGTCATCCCCCATGAGGGGTGATTTCTTCCTTTCTGTCTCCCTGCCCATCTCTGTCTCTGTGGTGAGCACAAGTGCCCTAGAGCAAAAAATAAAATAAGTAATGTCTGGTGGAAATTTGGGGATAAGGGAAATAATTTAGAGCAAAACTGCCCCAAAAGAACTTTCTCAGTGATTAACACATGCTGTATTTGTGCCACCAGTCACACTTGAACTGCAGTGAAGAAAACTATAAAAGTGCCCTCAGCTGCAGTGGCACAAGCAGAAGGGCACTGCTGCACAGTGGCTGGGCCATATGGGAAGCCTGGTTTTGGTTCCTGACCAACATAAATAGGCTACTATGCATGGTGCTGCACATCTGTGGTGCTAGCTGACCGGGAAGAACACGACAGGACCCCGTCAGAAATCTCTCTCGTCACTCACTGAAAGGAAAAAAAGAGAAAAAGGCTTGAGAGAGTGGAGTTTTTACTTAATTAGCTTGAATATAAACAGCCATGTGTGAGGCTTCCCAGTGGTCCAGTGGTTAAGGGAGCCGGATCCCACATGGCCAGCCACACAGTTTGAACCCTGGCTCTGACATCTTAAAGATCATGCTGGGCCCATGTGCATATGTGCCCAAAATCTCAACAGGAGGGAGACCTAGAGAAGATTGAGGCATAATCATACTCTATTGGGGTGTACCTTCTTCCTCCCCCTTTTTCTGACTCACAAGTACACAAGCCCTCTGACGAATATAAATAAATAATGAATGTTGGAGATGGTAAATGTGCTTATTTCCTTGATTTGATTCTACACTGTATATATGCTTTCCACACTGTATCCCCCAAAGTTATAAAATTATATGTAAATCATAAATTACAATAATTCTTTTGGGAGGGGAAGAGATTTTTGCTATAGGGCATGTGTACTCGCCAGATAGAGTGGTAGAAAGTGAGAAATCACCCCTCGGGGGGGATGGCCACACTGCAATCCCTTCTCTTCCATTCACCTCCCGGGATCTTAGGCGTGTGTGCACATGCTGCTGCCATGAGTTTGAAGCCACCGGGTAGAGGTAAGGGACTTGAACCATGGTTGACCATGTGAGAGTCCAGCGACGTACCCTCTATGCTATCTGCTGGCCATAAAAATTACTTTTCAGGCCAGCAGTAACAGTGGTTATTAAGGTGGCTAGATCTCACATGGCCTCCTGAATGGTTTGAGTCCTGGATTCAGTGGCTTGAAAAATATGCCAGGCATGTGTGTGTGCGTGCCCAAAATCTTGAGAGGAGAATGGGGGAGAAGGGATTACAGCATGGTCATCCCCTTTGGAGGGTGCTTTCTCACTCGTTCTCTCTCCCTAATGAGCATATGTGCCCTGTAGCAAATTATATACACACACACGCACACACACTTTTTTTTTTTTTTTTAGTGAATGATTCTATAACAAATATGCCAAGTAGATGACAGCGTGACTTTAGCCCTTTGGAAGGTGATTTCTCTGCCTCTCTGAAGCTCATGCTTCTTCTGGCAGTTCCAAGGTAGATAAAAAGATGGGTGCATCTGCTGGCAATTAGAAAGTAGCTAGATAGTTAACTGTGTGGCCAGTGTCTACTCTATTGGACTGCACAGATCTAAGTGATGTGAACTAGAATTCTCAGTTGTAAGAATGAAGCTCTTGGGACCAGCAGTTAGGGTAATGGCTATGTCGCTGGACTCCCACATAGTCGACCGCGGTTCACGTCCTGGACCCAGTGTCTTAAAACTCACGCCGGGCGCGTGTGCGTGCGTGCCCAAGATCCCGAGAGGAGAATGGAGGAGAAGGGATTGCGGCGTGGCCATTCCCCCGGGGGGTGATTTCTCGCTTTCTGTCTCTCTGTCTCTGTCTGCCTGGCGAGCGCACGCGCCCTATAGCAAAAACTTCTTAAAAAAAAAAAGAAAAGAATGAAGCTCTTGTTTTTGTGTTTTCACCATAACACAGTAATTCAAAATCTAAACAATCTCAGCAATAATTTGAGGCTTTCCTCCTTTGTTTATTTATTTATTTAGCTATAGGGCATGTGCGCTCACCAGAAAGACAGAGACAAAGAGATAGAAAGCCAGATATCACCCCCCAGGGTGATGATCTCGTTGTAATCCCTTCTCCATTCTCCTCTCGAGATCTTGGGCACGCACACACACATGCCCGGCGAGAGTTTAAGCCACTGAGTCCGAGACTCGAACCACGGTTAGCTACATGAGAGTCCAGCAACATAGCCATTACTCCAACTGCTGGTCCCTCCCCCTTTATTTAATTGGGAGTTCTTTTTGCCACTGTCATCCTTGACACATCTGTCAGGCCTTTCCTAGAGAACTGAAGTTTCTATAGCCAGATAGTCAAATCAGATTATTGGCTGGTTTTAGTTACAGTCTCTATCAGGTGAATAAAATGTTACTGAGGGCCCCAGTATTCTGGAGGCAGAAACCTTGGGAATGAGATTTAAGATTGTTCTCTTAACACAATGTATCTTTAAAAGATTTGAGCCCCTTGTTTAGGCAGACTGGTGGGAATGAACTCCTTGCCTCACTGAGGCAGGCTCAGATAGTCCCATCTTTGCTATTCTGTATCTTCACTGTCCTAGTCTTTGCCAGGTTCAGTTGCAGTGGAAAACCTGGAGATGCGGAGGGTGGATCACCTCAGTTTATTTGGTATGAATTACTGGAAGGGCATTTGCTTTCAAATGTTCTAGCTCTTTACTCTTGAGTTTTTATTGCTGTGGTCAGTCCTAGTACTAGAAACTCCAACTTATTTTTTTTTACCTTGCTTAGACAACCTCATCAGCCTTGAAAGGTGCCATCCAGTTGGGCATTACTCACACCGTAGGAAGCCTGAGTACCAAACCTGAGAGGGATGTCCTCATGCAAGACTTCTACGTGGTGGAGAGTATCTTCTTCCCCGGGTAGGTACACAAGTTAATGTTCAGGAGAATATCTTAGAAAATGTGGTTCTTTCTAATCAACCCCAGGTCAGTTTTAGGGGTTCAAATCTAATTTAGATATATTTATCCAACTCTTAAGCTGATAATCAGGGTGATGTGAGACTGGAGATCTTGGAGAGCAGATGCCGTCCTCTAGGTGTTTTTGTGAACCTTTGACCTGCGGAGTGATCTGTGAAAAAAATAATGCATTAGGTAGGAGGCAGTGTAGTTGTGCCCTTGAATTGCTTCCTATGTTCTATCTTTATCTCACTAAGGAACTGACTCTTTTAATCCCTCTAGTTTCATAGGAGGGATATATTGGTCTCCCAGTAGGAGTCTCGGTATCTTCCCAGGGTGGACTCCCTGGTGATAGGGACTAGAAAGTTATGGCTTCTTCTTTTTTTTTTTTTTTTGGAGAGGTTTTTGCTATAGGCCGTGTGTGCTTGCCAGAAAGACAGAGACAGACAGAAAGCGAGAAATCACCCCTCCAGGGCCACGCTACAACACCTTCTCCTACATTCTCCTCTTGGGATCTTGGGCACACACGCACACGCGCCCAGCATAAGTTTAAGCCACCAGGTCCAGGACTCGAACCGCTGTCTACTACATAGGAGTCCAGCGACATAGCCATTATGCCAACAGCTGGTCCCTAATGGCTTCTTTTACTCCACAGCGAAGGTAGCAACTTGACCCCCGCTCATCACTACAATGACTTCCGTTTCAAGACCTATGCCCCTGTTGCCTTCCGCTACTTTCGGGAGCTATTTGGCATCCGGCCTGATGACTACTTGGTAAGCTTTTGGATCACAAGACCCTGTCACTCCAGTATCAGAGGGATATTATCAGAGGAAGGTCTCCCTCTGTCTGTGATCTTATTTGAGTTTTACTTTAGAACAGAATTGCATTTCTGTGATGGGCATGCCCTGGTGAACCTGAGTCTTCTCTCTCCTCTCTCGCCCCAGTACTCCCTCTGCAGTGAACCACTAATTGAACTCTGCAACTCCGGAGCTAGTGGTTCCCTCTTCTATGTGTCCAGTGATGATGAATTCATCATTAAGACGGTGCAGCATAAAGAGGCAGAGTTTCTGCAGAAGCTGCTTCCAGGATACTACATGGTAAGTGCGAGGGGAGCACTGACCACCATGCTGCCTGCTCCTAGATAGTCTGGGAGGCCGTCTTCGGCGGGGCAGACCGTGGCAACATCTCTGTCTTAGTGTAGTTCCTCTGTGTGTTTTCTGACCCATCTCTTTTGCCTCTCTATGATTATGTTTATTTGTCCTACTTTTAAGTGTTAGTTGCCTTAGACTGTCTTACCCAGAGGCAAAATTCAAGATGTTTTTGTTTTCTGTTCTTAGTCCAGCTCCTAGTTTGGGGAAAGAGGTGAGTAACTTCCCTTGATAGTGTGCTGTTCAGTGTTACTCTTAACTGCTCTTGAAGGTTCTAGGGTTAGTGTTAGGGGATTTTCCTTACATCCCACAGTCCTCCACCCCACCCCAAGAACCTGCTATATATTCAAGGCTAAGGGTTGACTTTTTCAATACCATCTTCTCATAAACTTCTCTAAAAGAATGCGCCCATCATATGTTCAGTGCTCTGACTGATGACTGTACTGGAGGGTCTGTGGCACTGCTTGGTGGTGGTCTCATCATTGAGATAGTTTGGGAAATTTTAAATGTGTGGGTTGATGGCAGACCATTTGTGCCTGAATCCCATGTAGGCCATAAAGGGAGGACGGGTGGCAACTTTTTGTTTTTGTTTCCCTGAAAATCAACTCACTTGCTCCTGCTTTTTACCTGTGTGTCCTCAGAACCTCAACCAGAACCCTCGGACTTTGCTGCCTAAGTTCTATGGACTATACTGTGTGCAAGCAGGTGGCAAGAACATTCGAATTGTGGTAATGAACAATCTCTTACCACGGTCGGTCAAGATGCACATGAAATATGACCTCAAGGGCTCAACCTACAAACGGCGAGCTTCCCAAAAAGAGCGAGATAAGCCTCTCCCCACCTTTAAAGACCTGGACTTCCTACAAGACATCCCTGATGGTCTTTTTTTAGATGCTGACATGTATAATGCTCTGTGTAAGACCCTGCAGCGTGACTGTTTGGTGAGTTGATCATATTTTTCCTCTCTCACACCCCAAGAATCTCAAACACGAAAACAGCTTGGAGTTAGGCATTGAGTCTGTGGGAGGTGGGATTCTGTTCCTTTGCTTTGTATGTCCCAGACTTTATTTAACATAACTTTGACATTAGCTCTTTGCCACGCCTTCACGTTTTTACTTTCTCCCTGTTTATGCTTCCCCTTTATCTCTCAATGGGGCTTTATTTTCTTCTCTAGCTACCCTGGGCTTCAAAGTCAAACATTCTGCTTTTTTTTCACACCAGCACAGTCATTCCTCATTGGTCCCATGTACTGAATCCAAATTTATATCTTTTTTTTTTTTGGAGAGGTTTTTGCTATAGAGCACGTGCGCTCGCCAGAAAGACAGAGAGCAACAAAGAGACAAAGAGATAGAAAGCAAGAAATCACCCCTCAGGGGGGATGGCCATGCTGCAATCCCTTCTCCAGTCTTCTCTTGGGATCTTGGGCACACATGCACATGTGCCTGGCATGAGTTTAAGCCACCGGATCTGGGACTCGAACTGTGGTTGACTACATGGGAGCCCAGCAACATAGCTGTTACGCGAACTACTGGTCCTTATCTTTTTTTTTTTAAGAATTATTTTATTTATAACTTTATTTATTTTTTTTAATTTGCCAAGAGTGACAGAGAGAGAGAGAGAGAGAGGGAAAGTGAGAAAGCAAGTCACCAGGTCCAGGACTTGAACCACAGTTAGCAGTGTGGGAGTCCAGCACCCTTAACCACCATGGCCACCTGCCAGCCCCTAAATTTATATCTTGAAAGCTGAGTATCTGCAGAAGATCACATGAGTGTGTATACTAGCATCTCTATAGATCTATGGTATCCAGTGCTACCTGGGCCTTTCTCATCAGTCCATTTCCTGTGCTCATTTCCATTGCTCTCACTCCACAGGGACTTCTGATGTTCGACACTCTCTTCAAACCAGTTTCTAATTCCTGTCTCCCAAGCTTTGTTTCTCCACAAACTTCCTCACCTTTGTATCCTGTTTTATCCTTCTGTGCTCTTAGAACCTCAATTTATAGCCCCATCTGCACTAAAAAATCCTTTCCTTTTCTCCCAACTTGGTGTCTTATTTCAAGTTAGTCCTCTTGGTCCTCTAGATTTATATCCTTCTGGTTTTCATTCAGGACCTGCTTCATTTGCTTCATTTCCCTCCTCTAGCTTTGACCCCTGCTGGCTGTTTTCTTTCTACATCCAAACAAGCTTATCTCTTCTATTGTAAGTCTGGGAGGATTTTTTTTTTTTTTTTTTGTTGTTGTTGTTGTTGTTGTTGTTGAGAGGTTTTTGCTATAGGGCACGTGTGCTCGCCAGAGAGACAGAGAGAGAGAAAGTGAGAAATCTCCCCCCCGGGGGGATGGTCACACCGCAATCCATTCTCCTCTCGGGATCTTGAGCATGCATGCACACATGCCCAGCGTGAGTTTAATCCACCGGGTCCAGACTCGAACCTCTGTTGTCTACATGGGAGTCCAGTGACATAGCCATTACACCAACTGCTGGTCCAAATATTTTTTTCTTTAAAGAGCCTTTATCTACTGATGCTTCCATTTCTCCTCCTTTGCTACCACTTATCCCTGCATTATTCCTCTGTATCTTGGCTTTTGCAACTTCAGTAGAATTGCTTTTCCCAGTAAGCACCTACATGCTAGAGAGCACTTCTCAGTCTTTACTGCAATTTTCTGCAACATTCGATAGTTGACTAATTCACTTTCTTTTTTTTTTGTTTGTTTGTTTGTTTGTTTGTTTAGAGAGATTTTTGTTATGGAGCATGTGCACTTGCCAGAGAGACAGAAAGCGAGAAATTACCCCCTGGGGGGGTGGCCACACCACAATCCCTTCTCCTCTATCCTCCTCTTGGGATTTTGGCACGCATGCACACATGTCCAGTGTGAGGTTAAAGCCACTGGGTTTGGGACTCAAACCGTGGTGGTTCATGTGAGAGTCCAGCAACATAACCATTACACCATTTGCTGGTCCCTTCTTTTTTTTTTTTTTTGTGACATCTTTCTGTATTGATTTTTCTACATATATCTTTTTTTTTTTTTTTCCCAAACTGCTTTAACAGAATCATCTTCCTCTATTTATTCATCCATATTGGCCCTTGTTTGTTCACTCTGCATCTACTTCCAGGATAATGTCTCTTTTAGTTTGTCTGCTTTGGTTGCAAGAGCTAGTACTGAGGTTGATGGTTTTTTCAAACTGTACACAAGAATCAAACCTAGGCTCTTTGCATCTCTTTATATCCATGTACCAAGACACCTTGGTTGAACCACACTGCCATAGTGAGCTACTTTGATAGATGTATACCCTTTTCCACCCTGTTCTGGGTTGCAAAAGGAGTTGAGAACAAGGGTGCAGTCCATGGGCCAGCAGATGGCATGGTGGTTAAGGTGTTGGACTCCCTCCCACATGGCCAACCATGCTTTGAGTCCTGGACCTGGTGGCTTGCTTTCTCACTTTCTCTCTCTCTCTGTCTCTCCTTGATTAATTTTTTTTGTTAAGAGAGATTTTTTGTTATAGGGCGTGTGTGCTCGCCAGAGAGAAAGCAAGAAATTATCCCCCAGAGGGAATGGCCACACCATAATCCCTTCTCCTGTCTCTGGGTTTAGAGCATGCATCCACCCAATGCCCAGCGTGAGATTCAAGCTGCTGGGTTCAGGACTCAAACCGCAGGCAGCCATGTGGACGTCCAGCAGTGTAACTATGCATATGCTGGTCCCTGGTCAAATTTTCTTTAATGGTGATAATGATAAAATAAATCAATCTTTTAGGACCAGCAGTTGGTGTAATGGCTATGTCTCTGGACTCCCTTGTAGCCAACCGCAGTTTGAGTCCCAAACCCAGTGGCTTAAACTCACGCTGGGCACGTATGCACATGTGCCCAAGATCCCGAGAAGAGAATGGAGGACAACGGATTGCAGCATGGCCATCCCCCCTGGGGGTGATTTCTCGCTTTCTGTCTCTGTGTCTTCCTGGTGAGTGCACGTACCCTATAGCAAAAACATCTCCAAAAAATATATATATATATCAATCTTTAAAAAAAAAAAAAAAAAAAAAACTATTTATTTTATATTATTCATTCATTCATTTATTTTAATTTGACCAAAGAGACACAGAGAGAAAAGGAGAGGGAAAGTGAGAAAGAAAGCAAGCCACCAGGTCCAGGACTCGAACTGTGGTCAGCCATGTGGGAGTGTCCAGTGCCACCTGCTGGTCCCATATAAAATAAATCTAAAAATAAAAAGAGAATGTGGTCCCGGCACCTTTGTATCATTCATCATGCCCATTCTCGTCTTGCCCCTGCCAGCCACTAATAAGCCCTACCCTCTGTGCTTTACATTCCAGCAGTACGGAATTATGCTTCCCTGTGTGTAGCATATTATTTCATGTTCAAGCCTTGCAATATTATTCACTGTCTTTCTGCATTTGGGCGTAGTTTCTCTCCAATTTATTATTCATAAACCTTTTGGGTTTTTTAAAAATTATTTATTTAACTTTTACTTATTCATTCATTCATTTTTAATTTGACTAGAGATATACACAGAGAGAAAGAGAGACGGTGAGAGAGAGCAAGCCACCAGGTCCAGGACTCAAACCGTGGTCAGCCACGTGGGAGCATCCAGCACCTTAACCACCACGCCACCTGCTGGTCCCTCATAAAGCTGTTTTAATAGCCCATCTTGACCTTCTCTGTACTCATCTAACACTAAACACTTGTACTGTTAGAAGTGTTAGACTATATTGTATTTATTTATATTTGTATATCTTCCTGAATTTATAATATCTTTGAGCAGAAACTGTCTTTAAGTATCTTTATATTCCTTTCTCTTTTTTTGGAGGTTTTTTTTTTTTTTTTTTCCTTTTTCTTTTTTTTTGGGAGTTTTTTTTGCTATAGGGTGCGTGCGCTCGCCAGATAGAGAGACAGAAAGCAAGAAATCATCCCCCAGGGGGGATGGCCACGCCGCTATCCCTTCTCCTCCATTCTTCTCTTGGGATCTTGGGCATGCACGCACACGCACCCGCTGTGAGTTTTAAGCCACCGGGTCCAGGACTCAAACCGCGGTCGACTACATGGGAGTCCAGCGACATAGCCATTACGCTAACTGCTGGTCCCAGGTATCTTTATATTCCTATAAGCAGGCAAGGTACATGCACATGGTGGAGATTCAGTACATGTTGAACTGAATTAAAGCTGGTCACATAAAATTCTGCAACAGATGTGTGCTCTGTCACAAAGTGTCCTTTTACTATATCCTCATTTTTGATTCTTTACAGCACAATTACATATTCCTTGTTCCCTTGAAAATACAGTGTTCTTTCAGGAAGAGATACAAGGAAAGAATAGAGAGGTTCTCTGGGTGAGGCAATGGGATTTGAGAAGACGACTTGCTATTTACTTGGAACTGACCCACAGAGGTTAATATACTCTTCTTCATGGAGTAGGAGAAACAAAGGATAACTCTGGTTAGCACTTGAATTCAATTATGAAAGCTGTGAGATCCTGAAAGAAATCTTCATACCTCCCAAGACTCAGACCATGTTTCTTCTTCCATTAGGTACTGCAGAGCTTCAAGATAATGGACTATAGCCTCTTGATGTCAATTCACAACATTGATCACGCACAACGAGAACCCATAAGCAGTGAAGCACAATACTCACTCGACTCTCGCAGACCAGCCCCCCAAAAGGCTCTCTATTCCACAGCCATGGAGTCCATCCAGGGCGAGGCTCGACGGGGTGGCACCATGGAGACCGATGACCAGTGAGTGGGCTCAGGGGCACCAGAAGGAGAGCATAGACTCAGTACTTTTTTCTTGAGTAAGAACTCTGCTAGAAAAGGAGGAGTGGCAGTTTAGGCAGCAATGAATTTTAAGCCTCCGAGTCCAGGACTTGAACTGCAGTCAGCTACGTGGAAGTCCAGGCCATGTAACCATTATGCCATCTGCTGGTCCCTCCTCTGTCTTAAGTGGTTTCTCTTATTTTTTTTGGAGAGGTTTTTGCTATAGGGCGTGTGCGCTCACCAGAAAGACAGAAATAGAGAGACAGAAAGTGAAAAATCACTACCCAGGAGGGATGGCCACACTACAATCCCTTCTCCATTCTCCGCCTGGGATCTTGGGTACACACACACACGCACCCGGCGTGAGTTTAAGCCACCAGGTCCAGGACTCAAACCGCAGTCGCCTACATGGGAGTCCAGTGACACAGCCATTACGCCAACTGCTGGTCCTGATGGTTTCATTTTTTAAGGTATCCTTAAATAGACTTAAATAAGGTATCACTCTCAGGAAGAGTGTCTTATTGGACATTAAGATACAAAAGTACTGAGGAAGTTTAGAATTAATTGGAGGAATGTTCCCAAAATTGCTGAAGAGAGGTGATTCTTAGATTCTTCATCAGCGTTGGAGTTGAAAAGGTGTAGTCAGGGACTGGCAGGTGGCATAGTGGTTAAGGGCGCTGGACTACCACATGGCCGACTACGGTTCAAGTCCCAGACCTAGCAGCTTGCTTTCTCACTTTCTCTCCCTTTCTCTCATTCTATCCCTCTCTGGTCAAATTATAATTAATAAATAAATAAAGTTAAATAAAATAATTATTTTAAAAAGAAGAAGAAAAGGTGTAGTCAAGGAGATTTGGAGAAAATGAGGTTATGGTACATATTCCAGAGCAGTTCTTGGGGATATAGACAAAATCTCTGTCTCTCCCAGTTATGAAGGATGAGACAGTTAGGTTTAGGTCTCAGTTCTATGTCCTGATTTGACTCAAGCTTAGAAGCAGCCCCTGTACCTGCCAGCTGACAGATTTTCTAACTCCCCTTTTTGTCTTCCCCAGTATGGGCGGCATTCCTGCCCGGAATAATAAAGGAGAGCGGCTCCTGCTTTATATTGGCATCATTGACATTCTCCAGTCTTACAGGTGAGGAGCACATGGATCCCAAATGCAGACGGCCACTCACATTCGTGTTTTAGATGGGTTTGTCACCATGTTTTTCCTGAAGCAAGAACTAAGGCTGGCTTCTTACCTCATTGGTTTTCAGATGGCATGTTTCCTAGATTTTTGCCTCCCTCCCTGATTTTCATGTTACACCATTTCCCCAAACATAGTATATATCTCCCATGGAAGGCTGAGCCAGTCCTTGGAAGCACCACTGTAGAGTATGCCATCTGTCTGGCTGCTCGTGAAAAACCTGTGAGATGAGTCATGGTCCACATTGGGATTGAACTGGAAACATGTTCTCCTTTTCCATGGAGGGAAAACAAGAGCGTCACTGTGTTCTGTAAATGTATTAGCCTGTGGACCTAAGAGGCAGTGCAGTGGTGATGAGGGTGGAGCTAGAAGTGGTAGACCATGATTTTATTCCTGTAAAATCGAGGTGTTCGTAAAGACTATACAATACTTGATTGACTATTTCAGTATTAGCCAGTTTTAGCTACCCTTTCCAGGCTTGTCCATCTGTCCACCAGCTTTCCTTTTACAATACACATTCTTGCCCCTAATTTGCCAGAGGCACTTAAGCTGCCCTGTTTCCATGGTGAATAACTGACTTAGAAACAGCACTGGTCTCCGTGCTGAACAAGCACTGTTGGGCCTGTTCTTTGGAAAACCAGTACACCATAGTAGGTATGCTTTTCCAGCTTCTGTCTTTTCAAGGTTTTTTAGTAGCATTGCCCCTTTAGTCTCTTAAAGTAGAAAGCTTTTAAGGTCATTCGTTTTAAAACTGAGTATGTGATACAGATTTTTCTTGGCAGGTTTGTTAAAAAGTTGGAACATTCTTGGAAAGCGCTGGTACACGACGGGGTAAGTAGCAGTCAGCTAGAGGCTCTCCACCCTGCCTCTGTGTCTCTCACTTGTGATTTGCCCCCGTTTCTTTTTATTTCATATTGTACTTGTGGGTTTTACCCTTCTGCTAGGGTTTTAGTCTGGGGGAACATGGGTCATAGATTGGAGGTCCTCTTCTGGCCTCCCTGTGTCTAACTCTATAGCCATGTCATCTGCTCTGCAGGACACCGTATCAGTGCATCGCCCAGGCTTCTATGCTGAACGGTTCCAGCGCTTCATGTGTAACACAGTGTTCAAGAAGATCCCCTGTAAGTGGCTTCTACCAGATGATCCCCCAATGGCTCCCTTACCCCAAGAGATGGGGGGCAGGACACCTCTGTCAGGGAGCTGCCAGGGCCAGAGGCCTCATCTGCTCTACCTACATCCCGTGAGAGCTGCTTTTCGTCCTTGTGTCAGTCACTCTGTCTATCCCAGTCGTTTCCGAGTTGCTGCTTTCCCCCCGGCTCTCCCTACATGTGTTATTGAGGTGAGGGCCATTTCTGGGGAATTGGTGGGATTGCAAAAATGTGTCATTGCAAATGTAGGATCCACGCCACAGGCTGAGATAGGCAGAGCCAGGCTCGTTCATAACAGAGATAGGCAAGAATGTCACTAGTCTTCCATTTTTCATCTGTGTCCCAGGTGCCAAGGAATTCTTAGACTAGACCAGGTGATTGGAGAAGCATTTACTCATTTTTGCTTAGCAAATGTTTGTGCTCTCTTCCCTCAACTTTCTTGGTTGGGAAGTGCCAAGGTTCTTTTTTCTAAACTTTCCATGCTGCTGCCACACAATTCTACCTCTTTCTTGCCTCTCCTCATCATAGGCAATAGTCATCCCTTAGTGAGGCAGAGGACCTAAGTATGCCAGATAGTCTTAAGGGACCTGGGACAATGCTTTTAGGCTTTTCAGAGTGACAAACAAGTGCAAATTATCACGGTGCTGTGTGCATACTTGCTAGAAAAATGCAGTGAAAGGATCATCTTTGTCAGGTTTTACTGGAGGATGCTATTAAAGAGCAAGGGGATTATGGAATAGAGGACATTTCATCAAGTGGAAGGAAAGCTAGAGGTTGCATGTAGGAGGGAGGATGTGTATGTGTCACCTTTCTTCTAGGTTTTCTCCTTTCCAAAGTGAAATGAACTGAGACCCCTACTCTGAATAGCAGTTTAGAGTCCATCTTTGTTGATGTTAACCCTTTTTCCTGCTTTGTAGATGAACAAATTTGGGTGTGTGTGTTGGGGACACTAGCAATTTGTACCTGTGTCTTGGTGACGGTTTCTGAGGTGGTGCTAAGTAGGCTCTCTCTTTCCCTTTTGAAGTGAAGCCTTCTCCTTCCAAAAAGTTTCGGTCTGGCTCGTCTTTCTCTCGGCGAGCAGGCCCCAGCGGCAACTCCTGCATTACTTACCAGCCATCGGTCTCTGGGGAACACAAGGCACAAGTGACAACAAAGGCGGAAGTGGAGCCAGGTCAGCGCTAGGGCTGGGGTCCCCATGTGATTGGGTGCTCCCTCCCTTTCTTCTGAGCCTCTCTACTCCCATTTCTGTCCAGGAAATGCCTCATTGCTACGTACTTTCCTCTGTATTTCCCCTATCACACTTCACTTCTTTTTTATTGATTTTCTTCCCTTCTTTTTTTCTAGACGTCCACCTCGGTCGTCCCGATGTTTTACCTCAGACTCCACCTTTGGAGGAAGTCATTGAGGGCTCGGCTCTTCCTGACCCCAGTTTCTCACCTGTAGTTGGAGAAACTTTGCAAGTGCTAACTACAAGGTTGGTTCTTTGGCCCCATTTTCCATATAATCTTCTCTTTCTCTCTTTCTCTTCCCCCAGGTCCTGGGGAACCTCCCTGGTTCACTTTTTCAAAAGATCATTGTTTGTCTTTTGCTTCTTTCACTAGATTTGTGTAGCTTCACCTTCCTAAAACTCACCTATAGCTATTTGGAAAAGTGTATCAATATCTCTATAGCTTTACGGGGTAATAAGCCTTTCTGTGCATGCTTTTATGGTATCCAGTCAAATGGTCAGCTAACCTTTCATCTTCTGATGAGTTAAATGAGATTTTTTAGTTTAGGATTTAAGGCTAGAAAAATTTCTGGGTAGTGATACAATGAAAAGTCAATCTTTCAAAAGGGCCCAGAGTAAAGATCATGACTTAATTGTGTTACCTAGTATATTAATTAACTATTGCATTGTAATAAGTTACCCCAAAACGTGGTGGCCTAAAATAAGAAATATTTATCAGAGTTTCTGTGGGTCAGTAATCCAGCTTATATGGCTTATATGGCTTATCTGGCTCTCAGTTTCTCATGAGGTGGCAGTCAAATCTGGGCAAGGGTCTCATCGGAAGGTTCAGATGGGAAGATCAGCTTCTAAGCTTATTTATATGGTTACTGGCAGGATTCAGTTCCTGTGGATTGCTGACCAGAAGGCTTCATTTCCTTCCTGGCTGTTAACTGGGGGCCTTCTTCAGTTCTTTGCTCTGTTGGCCTCTTCATAGTACAGCTCATTGTGTGGCAGCTGGGTCCCTCATAGTGAGCAGGAGACCATCTGCTTAAAACAGAAGCCGTATTCTTTTTGTAACCCAGTCTCAGAATTGACATATCACATCACCTGTGCTGCATTTTGTTCACTAAATGCAGCCCACACTCACGAGGACAGAATTACACAAGAGTGTTGAAACCAGGAATTAGGGCTCTCTGGGAGCCATCTTAGAAATTGCCTGTCATAGTCTGCCCCTCTGGTCTGCAGTGACTGACATCCCTTGATATGCAAAGTACAGTCTCCTCTTCTAAGGTCTCCAGAAGTCTCGTTCCATTACGTCATTGCCTCTGAGGCCACGGTTTTGTTACCAAATCAGTCCCAGGTATAAGTGAACTTCTGGAGTGTGTAGTTCGTTACACACAGCTCGAGTACATCCCCTGTCAACCTGTGGATCTGTGAAACTAGAGACAAATTACCTTCTCACACACCCAGTGTCCATGGGTGGGACAGGCATTAGATCACCACTGCATACAGTTCTTACCAAAAGGGGAGAATGGTAGACACAGAGAGTCACTGATTGATTAGGTATTCTAAAATCTAGGAAGGGTTGACTTTTTAAGTCAGGTCACAAAGTGTGGGAATAATTCTCCATGATTCTTGGCTCAACTCTCTGAACTTTTGATTTTGTTTTCTAAATCTTCCTTTTTCATGAAAGCTAGAATGTGTTTAAAGCTGAAGAGTTTTTCTAGCCTGCTTTTTTCTAGTAGAAATTTGGAGGTCTGGAGGTCTCTTCATTTTGTACTATTTCTGTGTGAGCTGGCAGTGTTTCTACTGATAAAATTTCCTTAAAGAGTTTATGAACCTCCTATGAATTATATTGGGATTCACTTCATTAAATACTCAAAGGTTTCTTCTTGATAAGGTTTAAATTCTAGAGAACCCCCCCTTTTTTTTTTGAGAGGTTTTTTTCGCTATAGGGCACATGCGCTCGCCAGACAGACAGAGAGAGACATAGAGACAGAAAGCGAGAAATCACCCCCCAAGGGGGGATGGTCACGCCACAATCCCTTCTCCTCTCAGGATCTTGGGCACGCACGCACACGTGCCCAGTGTGAGTTTTAAGCCACCGAGTCCGGGACGCGAACTGTGGTCGACTACGTGGGAGTCCAGCGACATAGCCATTATGCTAACTGCTGGATCCCTAGAGACCCCCTTTTTATCACCCCCCCCAGCTGGGGGGATATGAGACATACCCTTGATCTTTTGAACAGCCTTTGTATGACTGAATAGTGCTCTAATGCACCCACCGTTTATTTTTCTGAGATTTTAATAAAATGTTTAACAATCATGCCTTCATTTTTAGACTGCATTTTCTGGGCAATTGCCTGGATTTGAATGATCCTTGCTTAAGCGCCATTTCTTAATTTTAGCATCGTTTACTTTCCAGAAGTTCAGAGTTTCTGAAATTTATCCAGGCCTCATTTCTTTTTTTGGAGAGGTTTTTGCTATAGGGCGCGTGCACTCGCCAGACAGACAGAGACAGGCAGAGAGATAGAAAGCGAGAAATCACCCCCCAGGGGGGATGGCCACGCCGCAATCCCTTCTCCTCCATTCTCCTCTCGGGATCTTGGGCACGCACGCACACGCGCCCGGCGTGAGTTTAAGCCACCGGGTCTGGGACTCGAACCACGGTCGACTACATGGGAGTCCAGCGACATAGCCATTACGCTAACTGCTGGTCCCCTCATTTCTTTTTAACAGCCCTTCCCTTAATTTACTCCTCTTCTCTCATATTTTTCTATAAGCATCAAGGAGAAACCAGCTGGTACCTTTGCATGGAAATCTCCTTAGCTAAGTGACCCACTTCAGTGGGCACATAATCTACTTTTCGGAGGGGGAGGTGGTTTAAGGTTTTGGCCATAGGGTGCATGTATTCACCAGAGACAGAAAGTGAGAAATAACCCCCAGGTGGATGGTCACAATGCAGTCTCCTCTCCTTGGAATTTTTGGGCACACACGCACACATGTCCGGTTTCAGTTTCAAGCCACCAGGTCCTGGACACCAACCACGGTCAGTTACTTTTCACCTAACTGTAAATGACACCATTGCTAAACTTTGTGCTACTACATGACAGGAATTACCTTTCCTTCCATTTTAAATCCAAAATTCTGTAAATAGCCTATTCAAAACACATTTTTAATTTTGCTATAGGTGCGTATATTTGCTGGAGAGAGATGGGAAGTGGGGAGAGAGATAAGAAAATTACTTCCCCTTCCAGAGGGATCACCACACCCCAGTACCTTCTTTTTCATTCTCCTCTCGGAGAGAAGAACACATGCCCAGCATGTTTTGTCCAGATCCAGGACTTGAACCACTCCATCAGCCATGTGGGATTCAGCCACCTTCACCACCACACCATTGGCTGGCCCTATTCAAGACTCTTTAAAGTTTTATTCACTAAACTCTTCTCAAATCCTCTCTCACATTTTACGTTTTTGTTACAATAGCACCTCACTTCCAGGTATAAAAATCTTTATTATTTATTGTGTGTAACAAATTACCGCAAAATTTAGCAGTTGGAAACAAGAGTTTTCTCAGTTCTGTGGCTGAGCCTGATGCCTTTGGCTCTGAGCCTCCTAGGAGATCACAGTCGGCTGTGAGCCTGAAAGCTCGCTGAAGGTGGGTCAGCTTCCTAGCTCACTTAGGTAATGGTTGACAAGGTTCAGTTCCTTGAAGGTTACCGGCCCTGTGAACTCAGTTCTCTATCACACTGCCCCACCCACAGGGTATCTCAAAGTATAGGAGCCAGCTTCCCTCAGAGCAGGCAAGCTAAAGAGTTTGCATCCAAAAGGAAGCTACAGTCTTTTTGAAACCTAGTCTTAGAATTGCTGTTCCTTTACCTGTACTGTGTTCTGTTCATCAGTAGAGAATTACTCAATGCAGCCCATACTCAAGAGGAAATAATTACGCAAGGGCACAAATATCAGGAGACAGGGATAATTGGGAATGATCTTAGAGGTTGCCCACCACCCCCTAGAGATTGAAAGGAGAGGAAGGTACTAGGAAGTATTTTATAATACTCAAGAAATGAACGTTATTTAAAACAGTGTGCTTTAATAGCTTTGTAGTCTCCTCTTTCTGAATACCAAGTTGATCCTGAAGTGAAAAATGGAGAAGCAGTATGAGATCCAACTTCAGAGGAGGAGAGTCCTTTTTACCTTCTAATTCTCTTCTCTGCCTCCATTTTTTTCTCCTGTTAGTTCAACCTTGGAAAAGCTTGAAGTTGCAGAGTCAGAGTTCACCCATGTAAGTGTCTGGGACATGGGGGAAGTGAAAGCTTTGAAGGGTATAAAGTGGATCACTGATGGAATGGAGCAAGAAGTTAACAGCAAGTTTAGAGGGTCTGGGTACCCCCTAAATCTTGCTTTTTAATAAATATTTTGTGATTTCGGTAACTCATACTTGGAAGGTGAGGCTGAAATCAAAGGAAACTTCTTACTTTCAGGTCGAAATTAACTTGAATTCTATTCCTATTGTTTTCTCACACTGTACATCCTTAACTTTATACTTTTTCCTTTTCAGTGAGCAGAAAACCTCAGAAGACCTGAAACAAGATTCTGTCATCTCTGCGATCCCAAGATATCAGCTGTTGCCCCAGCAGTGCTGAGTTTTCTTCTCGCCATCAGAAAAGGAGTATAATAGAGTCTAGGGGCGCTCTCCTTCCTGAAGAACGAACCTCTTCTCTTTCTCCTTCCTCGTGAATGGGCATTAGTGCCTTGGACAGTTGAGGACAGCAACATCCCCTCCACCTCAGATTTGGGTGGCACAACTCTTCAGCTGGCCGATCTTGTCTTTTACAACTGAATTGTTTTCAAACCCATTCTTCATGTTGCAAGTGGGGTTGCTAGACGTGGCGATTTTCTTCCCTCGCATAGACCTTTCAGCAGGAGCTGGACTTGTAATTTCCTCAGGACAGACTGACTGGCACATCATTCCCACTTTATCTCTTCCTGGTTCCTAGAAGGAGACCCCTGTAATCCTTGTAAAGGTTTTGCGGAGAGTCAAGGTGTTTAACCATCTCCCAGCCTTTTTATCTTCTCTCCTTAAAAGAAGGAAAAAAACAAAAAGCACACAATTTCAAGTCCGTTTGAAATCAAAATTCAAGAAGCTCTGAAGAGATGCTGTTCATGGGGTTCCCTCAGGAGAGCTCTGGTGTTTGAAGCCAAGTGTGACTGCTCTGCCAGGAGCAGCTCCTCTTTAACTCCCCCTCTCTTGCTGAATTTCTTAAGGCTGAAGGAATGGAGAGAGTGGGACATGGGGTAATCTTTACCCCTTTTGTTAAAACAGTGGGACAGCCATGGGACTAGCTCAGACCCCTTTCCAAGCAGGGCCCTATTCACTGCCAGGCCGTACTGATTTTACTGTTTTGTAATTTGAAATGCATTCTGGTTGTTTTTATAAATATGAAGACTTATCAAATGAATTTTAGATCATTCTCCAAAGGAGATTTCTTTGCTCTTTCCATCTTTCCAACAATGTTCTGCTGTCTGAGGAGCTATGGTAGAAAGGGGGACACTTGTGTTTGTTTAACAGGAATCGATATCTATGAGGTTAGAGAATATTCTCTTAGACTCATGGGGAGCCTGCAGATTCTTGCCTCGGTGAGGTCGTTGCTGTGCCACATGCCCTGAACCCTGTCTTCATACGGGGAAGATGGAAATGGGTGTGAATGCCCTCTCCTCCCCATCTCCAAGAGTTGTGGTTTTCCATGTGATCCTTCCACTCTTGTCGGGGAGAATGAGGGCCTGGTGTCTTCAGGCAGATTGTTGAATTCCCGTACTATGCTGTCTCCATCCCACCCTACCTTGATAGTAGGTTAGCCCGTCCTCAAGTAACTGTCTATATTAGACACCCCCAGCCAGTTTCTGGCTGCCTGTCTTTGCTGCCATATTCTTTTTTACAAGAAGGAAAGAAACAATTCTTGCTATTTTTTTTTTCATAATTTACTATTTATGATGTATTTAAGTGTTTTATTCAGGACAGAGTTCTGTAAGGGATGGGAGGGACTACTTGAGGGAGGGCTGGGTCTTAGGGAAAGGAATGGGGAATCATCATTTTTATGAAGTGTCACTATTTGCCTCTACTTTGTATTGTTCAGAAATGGCAAATGCAATATAAGTGATGAATCTCTGGTTTTAATGTATTAAACTTTAATCAGTTATTTAGACCTCTTATTTCTCCCTGGTTCTTTTTTCTGTATCGCCTGTCCCACTCTCCTGCCGCACCTCCCATGTTGCCTTGAACAAAAGCTGCATCCTTTCCAGCTTCCCTGGGTCCAGCTTCTGTCTAACTCAGACTGAAAGAAACAACTTCATTTTCCACTTTCCAGCCACCCCTCCATCTTAACAACTTAAGCTTAGCAAGGAAAACTGAACAAATATGAGGGGAGTTGTGAGTCCCTGCCTAGGTTGTAACCAATTTAGCAGAGATTTGGGGATCTAAAGCTCACTGTTTACTCAGATTTAGAGGAAAAGGAGGGACAGTGGGAAGAACAAGCCTGAGGTCAGTTGTCACTGTTAGGAAAAGTGAGAAAACAAGACGCCAAGTCCAGCCCTGTGGGAGTCTAGCACCTCAACCACCATGCCACCTGCTGGCGGGGTGTTTTTTTGTTTGTTTGTTTGTTTGTTTTGTTTTGTTTTGTTTTTGGTGCTATAGGTTTTATGCACGGAAAAGTGAGAAACCACCCCCCAGGAATGGCCACACTGCAGTCCCTTCCCCTCTATTCTCTACTTGGGGTTTTGAGTAAACACATATACCTGGCATGTTTTTCAAGCCGCTGGGTCCAGGACTTGAACTCTGCAGTTGATCATGTGGAATTCAGCCATCTTAACCAGAATGCCACCTGCTGGTCCCTGGGCTGAGGAATTTTTATATTACACAATAGGAAATGGGGATCCATGTAATACTTTTGGCTCTAAGTAAGATACGATCAGAACAATTCAAGACTAACCTGTTTACGAATTTCTATCAGAATGAATAGAAAAAGCAGACTTTGGATTGTAATTCAGGCATGAAGTGGTGTGAGTCTAGAATGAGAGTGACAGCAGTTGGACAGGAAGAGTGAGCACTAAAATGTTAAGAGAAAAACATCTGGCCCCGCCCTGCACCAGGCCAGCACGCGCGGCAGCGGCCGCGGCGGCAGCGGCAGCGGCAGCGGCAGGCCCTGCCCTGCGCTGGGCCAGGCCCCGCCTCGCTGGGCCTGCGCGGCGACCCGCCGGGCCTGTGTGCCAACGCTGGGTATGTCCCACGCTCGGCGCCAACGCGGACCGGCGGCGCAGACCGGCCGAGCTCGCCAACCTTCCTTTCTCGGGGCGGGCGGGCGAGCGGGGGGTGGCTCTGGATCCCGCGCACATTCGTGCGCTTGGGCTGGCGTGTGGCCACCGGGCCTGTGCGTGGCCGCCGGGCCTGAGTGTGGCCGCCGGGCCTGGGCATGGCCGCCGGGCCTGCGCCTGCACGTGGCCGCCGGGCCTGCACGTGGCCGCCGGGCCTGCGCGAGGCCGCCGGGCCTGCGCGAGGCCGCCGGGCCTGCGCAGGCCGCCGGGCCAGCGTGAGGCCGCTGGGCCTGCGCGTGGTCGCCGGCCTAGCGCGTGACCACCGGGCCTGTGCGTGACCGCCGGGCCTGTGCGTGGCCGCCGGGCCTGCGCCTGCACGTGGCCGCCGGGCCTGCGCCTGCACGTGGCCGCCGGGCCTGCACGAGGCCATCGGGCCTGCGCGAGGCTGCCGGGCCTGCGTGGGCTGCCGGGCCAGCGCAAGGCCGCTGGGCCTGCGCGTGGCCGCCGACCTCAGGTGACAAACTGAGGCCGAAAACTAGGACTAAGAACTTGCAACTACAAACAACAGAAAGAAACTTCAGCTGTCTTAAACCAATTGAGAAATATATTGTATGGGAGGATTGTCTCCGCCTATGGACAGTGAGAAGATGATGGTCACCAGCCCTGCATTACCTCAGGGAAAAACAAGAACTACTCTACAATTCTTAAGGAAGTCAGATACCCAAGGATGACTCACGCTGCAGATCCCCACAACACCATTCCCGGTAACCACAAGATGGATGCTGTGCTGCATCAACTGATAATCACCTCTGCTTTCCAGAACCGCTTTCCTGAAACTGTATTCCATGGAGACTCACCTACAATTGCGGAACTGCACGAGACCCACCCTTAATTCAACCCTGAATAGAATCTATGCTCCCTATTGTTAAAAACTTTATGAGCTGATAATTGGAAAGAAAAAAAAAACTGAAAGAACTGGAAGGTACAATAGCAGGGAAGGCAACTGTGGATGCTAGAGACAGTATGGGAGAGGTAATGGGAATGAGTAATTGAGGGTGGAAGGGAGGGATTCAGGGAACAAACAACACACTCAATAGACACAAAAATGAAAAGTTGTTGATAATGTACATGGTAATATCATTGTCTTGACTATGTGCACTGTATTCATGCTGGGAAAAACCATGCTGTACACGGTGAAGAGATGCAATGACTAAATGTAATAATTGAAATAAAAAAAAAGAGAGAAAAACATCTGCATGGTAGAACAAGTAATTGAATTGGAAGAGGAATTGGTCTCAATGTTAATGTGTCTTTTTCAAGAAAAGTTTTGAAATTGATTTTAACATAGGCTCAGCTCTCATTTATGCTGGATAGAAGAAAAATTCTTCCCAAATATGAGCTGGATCCAAACACATTTTAGGCATAAATGGTCTGTGCTACCTCATTCTTAACTCCTTTGTACTCACCAACTGTCCAGCCAATGAGGCAGATTGTCTCTATGGTCAGAGTGGCCCTCTGGTGGTGAGTACCAATTAGTGCTGAAGCTCTTGTCTATATGTAAAACAAAGAGAGATCAAAACCATAGGATAGGGCCAGCAGGTGATGCTGAGGTTAAGGCAGCTGGATCACACATGGCCGACTTTGTGGTTTGAGTCCCAGACTCAGCAGCTTAAAAAAACATGGTAAGTGTGTGCATGCACCCCAAATCCTGAGTGGAGAATAGAGGAGAAGGGACCGTGGCATGGCCGCCATCACACTGGGAGATGATCTCTCCATTTCTCTCTCTCTCTTTCTCCAGCAAGTGCACACTCCCTATAGCAAACTAAACAAACGAACAAAAACCATTGGATAATAAAGTTTGAAATCCTTATCTGCTTTAAACTTCGCTCTAAAGCATGTCAATCTCTTTTTAAAGAGATTTTTGTTATAGGGTGCATGCACTCACCAGAGAGACAAATAGAAACCAAGAAATCATCTCCCACTGGGGATGGCCACACCATAATCCCTTCTCCATTCTCCTGGAATCCTGGGCAAGCACACACATGTGCCTGGTGTAAGTTTTTTTTTTTTTTTTTGGAGAGGTTTTTGCTATAGGGCGCGTGCGCTCGCCAGACAGACAGAGAGAGACAGAGAGACAGAAAGCAGGAAATCACCCCCCAGGGGGGATGGCCAAGCCGCAATCCCTTCTCCTCTATTCTCCTCTCGGGATCTTGGGCACGCACGCACACGCGCCCGGCGTGAGTTTAAGCCACCGGGTCCGGGACTCGAACCGCGGTCGACTACATGGGAGTCCAGCGACATAGCCATTACGCTAACTGCTGGTCCCCTGGTGTAAGTTTTAAGCCACCCGGTTCTGGGCTCGAACCACAATCAACTATGTATGAGTCCAGCGACGTAACTATTAGACCATCTGCTGGTCCCAAGCATATCAATCTCATTCTAAAAAGTATTCATTGTGGGGCCGCAGGCAGCATTGGTGGTTGAGGCACTGGACTCTCATATGGCCTACTATGGTTCAAGTCCTAGACCCAGCCACTTACTTTCTCACTTTTATTCTCTTTCTGTGTGTCTCTCTCTAATCAAACTAAAATAATATAATAAAGTTAAATTATTTTTTTAAAAAGTATTCATCAGAGGGACCAGCAGTTAGCATAATGGCTACGTCATTGGACTCCCATGTAGTTGATCACTGTTCGAGTCCCAGACCCGGTGGCTTAAACTCACGCCAGGCGTGTGTGCATGCGTGCCCAAGATCCCAAGAGGAGAATGAAGGAGAAGGGATTGCGGCGTGGCCATCCCCCCCGAGGGGGTGATTTCTTGTTTTCTGTCTCTCATCTTTCTGGCGAGCGCACACGCCCTATAGCAAAAAAAACTCTCAAAAGAAAAAAGTATTCATCAGACTTGGAATGTCATCCTTTTTTAATAATTATTTTATTATTTATTTATTTATTTGTATTTGACCAGAGAGGGACAGAGTGAGAAACAGAGAGAGGGAAAGTGAGGAAGCGAGCCACCAGGTCTGGTATTTGAACTATGGTCGGCCATGTGGGAGTCCAGCGTCCTTAAAACTACCACGCCACCCACCTGCCAGCCCCAAGAATCTCATTCCTTTTTTTCAAAATTGTATTTTAGGGACCAGCAGATGCTGTAATGGTTTGAGTCCCAGACCTGGGGGCTTCAAACTCAACCCATCTGTGTGTGTATGTTTGCCCAAAGTCCCGAGAAGAGAATGGAGGAGAAGGGATTGTGGCATAGCCATCCCCCCCCAGGGGGTGATTTCTCACTGTCTCTATGGTGAGCACACGTGCCTTATAGAAAAATTTTGCTTTACAAAAAGTATATAGATAGATAGATATGTGCATATATATAATTTAAAACTATTCCTTCTGGGACCAACAGGTTGTGTGATAGAGCACTGAACTCCCACATGGTGGGCCCTGGTTTAAGTCCTGTACCTGGCAGCTTGAAAATCATGCCAAGTTCACATATGTCTGTGCCCAGAGAAGAATGGAGAAGATGGGATTGTGGCAGGGTCAATCTCTCTCTCTGGAGGAGGGGGCAATTTCTCATTTTCCCTCTGTCTCTCTCCAGTGAGTGCACATGCCCTTTGGCAAAAATCTAAAAAACTAAATCAACTAAGCAAGTTGACTGATTCATCTCAGAATAGATGTCATTCAATAAAATAAATATGTTTTTTCATAAGATTTATTTATTTATTTCCACTTGTATTATTATTTCTAATTGACCAGCGAGAGACAGAGAGAAAGGGAAAATGAGAAAGCAAGCCACCAGGTCCGGGACTCAAACTGCAGCTGGACATATGGGAATCCAGTGCCTTTAATCTCCACAGCACCTGCTGGCCCCAAAAGAAATATGTTTTTAAAAAATAACGAGAGAGGGGCCAGCAGTTAGCGTAATGGCTATGTCGCTGAACTCCCATGTAGTTGACCGCAGTTCAAGTTCCGGACTCGGTGGCTTAAACTTACACCAGGCGCATGTGCAAGCGTGCCCAAGATCCCAAGGAGAATGGAGAAGGGGGACCAGCAGTTAGTGTAATGGCTATGTTGCTGGACTTCCATGTATTCAACCATGGTTCGCGTCCCAGACCTGATGGCTTAAAACTCGCTGGGCGCGTGTGCGTGCGTGCCCGAGATCCCAAGAGGAGAATGGAGGAGAAGGGATTGTGGTGTGGCCATCCCCCCCCCCCCCGGGGGGGGGGGTGATTTCTCGCTTTCTGTCTCTCTGTCTCTGTCTGGCGAGCGCACGCGCCCTATAGCAAAAACCTCTCCAAAAAAAAAAAAAAAAGAATGGAGGAGAAGGGATTGCAGCATGGCCATCCCCACTGGGGGGTGATTTCTTGCTTTTTGTCTCTCTCTCTCTCTCTCTGTCTTTGTGGCGAGTGCATGAGTCCTGTAGCAAAAACCTCTCCAAATTAATAATAATAATAATAATAATAATAAAATAACAAGAGAGGCTGGCAATGGCGCAGTGGTTAAAGATGATGAATTGTCACATGGCCAACCATGGTTTGAGTCCCAGACCTGGTGGCTTACTTTCTCGTTTTCCCTTTCTCTCTCTCTCTTTCTGGTC
Organism: Tupaia tana; assembly: GCA_026018925.1. Taxonomy (NCBI): domain Eukaryota; kingdom Metazoa; phylum Chordata; class Mammalia; order Scandentia; family Tupaiidae; genus Tupaia; species Tupaia tana. Next base: position 92,282,761 of record JAKSZU010000004.1, read on the forward strand.
AAATTAAAAAATAATAATACAATGGAATGAAATAATTGTTTAAAAAATTTATAAAGTCAAATAAAAGGCATCCAGGGACCAGCAGTTAGCGTAATGGCTATGTCGCTGGACTCCCATGTAGTAGACCGCGGTTCGAGTCCCGGACCCGGTGGCTTAAACTCACGCCGGGCGCGTGTGCGTGCGTGCCCAAGATCCCGAGAGGAGAATGGAGGAGAAGGGATTGCGGCGTGGCCATCCCCCCTGGGGGGGTGATTTCCTGCTTTCTATCTCTCTGTCTCTCTCTGTCTGTCTGGCGAGCGCATGCGCCCTATAGCAAAAACCTCTCAAAAAAAAAAAAAAAAAAAAAAAGGCATCCAAAAAGGAAAGGAAGAGGTGAAATTATCTCCAGTTGTAGTTGGTATAATGCTATAATAGAAAATCCAAAATAATTCACAAAAAAACTCTTGGAACTGATAAATGAATATAGTAAAGTGGCAGAATACAAAATCATTATACAAAAATTTATAGTATTCACCAACAATGGACAAACTGAGACAGAATTGAAGAAATTTCATTTATAAAAGCCACAAAACCAGTAGGATACCTAGGAATAAATCTTACCAAACACATCAGAGATTCCTACAAGGAAAACTGAAACAATAGAAAAATTAAAAATGATACAAAAAAGTGGAAAAACATCCGATGTTCCTGAATTGAAAGAATTAATATAATCAAGATGTCAATCCTACCCAAATTAATCTACAATTTTTCCCTCCCTCCTCTTCCTAATCTATAAGTGTAATGCAATCCCAAACTACCAGAGATATTCCTTACATAAATAGAAAAAACAACTACAGAGGCCAGCAGGTGACAGCCCTCTGTGTCCCTCTCTGGTCAAATAAATAAATAAAGTTTAAATAAATAAAATTTAAAAAATAATATTTTTTCTGGAGGTTTTTGCTATGGGCGCGTGCACTCGTCAGAAAGACAGAGACAGAGAGACAGAAAGCGAGAAATCACCTCCCGGGGGGTGGGGATGGCCATGCCGCCATTCCTTCTCCTCCGTTCTCCTCTTGGGATCTTGGGCACGCACGCACAGTTTAAGCCACCGGGTCCAGGACTCAAATCGTGGTCGACTACATGGGAGTCCAGCAACATAGCCATTATACCAACTGCTGGTCCCTCTTTTTTTAAGAATATTTAACTTTATTTATTTATTTTAATATGACCAGAAAGGGACAGAGAGAGAGAGAGAGGGAAGGTGAGAAAGCAAGCCACCTGGTCCGGGACTCAAATCGTGCTTGTTCACATAGGAGTCCAGTGACCCTAACCACCACACCACGAGCTGCCGTCTCCCAAAAGAATATAGTTATTAAAAAAAAAATCTGAAAATTTGTCTGAAAGCATAAAAGGCCCGTATAAAGCAATACTGTGCAAGGGGAATAAAGTAGGAGGCATCTCACTTCCTGACCTCGAACATTACAAGGGGCCAGTATTTGGCATGGCGACTCTCACTCCCTCTCTCTCTCTCTCCACCTCTGTCCCTCTCAGGTCAAATTTAAATAAATAAATGAATAAACAAGTTTAATTCTTTAGAAAAAACATATTAGAGCTGGTGGTGTGGTGGTTAAAGGCGGTGGACTCCCATATGGCCAACTGTGGTTATTGTCCTGGACCTGGTGGCCAGCTTTCTCACTCCACCTCTCTGTTTCTCTCTGGTCAAAATAAATAATAGGGAACCAGCAGTTAGCGTAATGGCTATGTCGCTGGACTCCCACGTAGTCGACCGCGGTTCGTGTCTCGGACCCGGTGGCTTACAACTCACGCCGGGCGCGTGTGCGTGCGTGCCCAAGATCCCGAGAGGAGAATGGAGGAGAAGGGATTGCGGCGTGACCATCCCCCCTGGGGGGTGATTTCTCACTTTCTGTCTCTATGTCTCTCTCTGTCTGTCTGGCGAGCGCACGCGTCCTATAGCGAAAATAAATAATAATAATAATAATACATAAAATAAATCATTCTTTTAAAATATATAAAGCTCTGATAATACAGCATTGGGGGGGCCAGCAGGTGGCATAGTGGTTAGGGCGCTGGACACTCCCACGTGGTGGTCTACCACAGTTTAAGTCCTGGACCTGGGGGCTTGCTTTCTCACTTTCCCTTTCTCTCTCTCTCTCTCTCTCTCTCTCTGTCTCTCTCTGGTCAAATTAAAATAAATGAATTAATAAATATAGACGAAATAATTCTTTAAAAAATATAAAACAGCATGGTATTGGCACAGAAACAGGTAGACCAATGGAACAGAATTGAGAACCCTCAAATAAACCCCAAAACATAGAGCCAACTGACCCCTTGACAAAGGGCACAAGACAATCTGGTGGGGGAAAAAAATCTCTTCAGCAAATGGTACTAGAGAACTGGATATGCACCTGCAGAAGAATGAAACTGGATCCTTTCTCTCTCACCACTTTTGGAGTAAAACCTCAAACTATAAAAATACTGGTGGAAAACACAGGGAAATCTCTTGGAGACCTTGGAGTAGGCAAAGACCTTTTTTTTTCTTTCTTCTTTTTTTTTTTTACAACAGACATTTATTTAAAGTAATACACCTGCAGACCAAATTATTTTAAAATGAAATGTTTCAGGTTCAACCCCAATTTCATAAAAATACTTTACAGACAACCGTATCCACGATCGCAATCTAGTGACTTCTTTGCCCACTCTTCTCTCTTCTTTCCTGAATAGCCTCTTTCAGATATGGTTCAAGGTAGCAATGATCCTCCTCGGATTTTGTCCACTGCTCTTTAGGCAAGATCTGCTACCTCCTGGTCAGGTCCAGGGCTGACCTGACCTGACCTCTTAATGAGAAATAGCCTGTCATTATAAAGGTTCTTGGGATGTCTTCTTATGGCCTCCTTCACATCTTCATTCTCACATACTATGTCATCTGGCCTTAACCCCAGTTTATTGAGTCCTGCAGCATTGTAGTACCATTTTCGAATACCATCCAGCCACTGCCCTGATGCTGAAATGGCTGGCCTGCTCGCCATTTTGGCCCCGACAAAGACTTCTTAAAGAAGATCTCCAAAGCATAGGCAATAGTCCCAGAAATGGGCAAATGGGAGTATATTAGGCTGAGAAGCTTCTGCACAGCAAAAGAGATAATAGGTAGGGTGAGAAGACAACCCTCAGAGTGAGAGAATATATTTGCAAACTACACTTCAGAGAAGGGACTGATAACTAGAATATATAGGGAACTCAAGCAGTTTACCCACAACATATAATCCAATTAAAAGAAGGAAAAATGAGCTGAACAGACTGTTTTCCAAAGAGGACATAGGAATAGCCCAAAAGCATATGAAAACATACTTGACATCTCTCTCTCTTTTTTTTTTAGAAGAATTTTATTGAACTTTATTTATTTATTTTAATTTGACCAGAGAGGAACAGAGTGAGAGAGAGAGAGAGAGAGAGAGAGAGAGAGAGAGAGAGAGAGAGAGAAAGCAAGCCGCCAGGTCCAGGACACGAACCACGACTGGCCATGTAGCACTCTAAACCACCATGCCATCTGCCAGCCCCTTGACATCTCTTACTATAAGGGAAATGCAAATCAAAATGACAATGAGATACCACTTAACCCCAGTCACAATGGCTAAAATTAAAATAAATAATAATGGTAAGTGCTGGTGAGGCTGTGGTGAAAAGGACTCTCCTACAGGGGCCTGGTGGCTTGCTTCTCATTTTCCCACTCTGTTTCTGTCTCTCTCTCTCTCTGATCAAATTGAAAATTGATAATAATACATAAATTAAAGGCAGATTTTTTTAAATATAGCGTTGTATGCGGGAGGACTTGTAAGTACAGGAAACAGCGGAGACTTCTAGCTGCCTCTCTTCCTTGCCTCTGCCAAGAGCTCCTCCCCGCCTGTGAGTACCCTGTCTCCTGACCCTCCCGCAGACTGCACCCCGCGGTCCTGGGCTCCTGTCACAGCACACAGCACCGCGGTCGGCACTCCTGAGTGCCGTCTCTTTGGCCACGTGTGGGTCTTCCCAGAGGGTCAGGGTCCCAGGGCACCTCAGCTCACAGGGTTAGTGTCACCCCGTTTGCCGCCTCTGTTCTTTCTTCCTGTGCTTCTCCCCTCCCCTCCTCCCCCATCAGAGGGTGTGTGCGCTCACAAAACAGAGAGCCAGAGAGAGGAGAGAGAGAGAGAGAGAGGAAGAGGGACAAGCTGCTACTCCACGCCACCGGCATCCTCGGGGCACAGTCTCTTCTCCATTTCTCCTTCCTGTCGGGATTTGGGGTTCGCAGGCTGCCAGGACCTTGGCAGGAGCCCTGTGGTCACCCACGTGGGAGCTGGACTCCCTAAGTGTTAGGCGCCGGCCCACCTCTGACTGACTTGGAAATGTTTCTCTTTTTCCTTAGATTTATACAATTGAGTTAAAAGGTCCACAGGTGAGGTTTTCCTCAGTCTCTGTGCTTGGGCATTTATCGGCTCGTTGCAACACTGGGTTCATAATCTATTTAATAGCAAAAATTTAGCAACTGTCCTTTAAACTGTCCTCCTTTCCTGTCTTGGCAAAGACTGCAGTAGCTCCTACAGTAGGCCTCCTGCAGCGGCTCCTACATCCTTAGCGGGCTGATCTTTTTACAAAACACTCTTTACTTTGATATTAGTTATTGTGGTTGGTTCATGGTTTTATGGTCCCTAAAGTTGTGGGGTTTTTTTTTTTTTTTTTTTTTTTTTTGAGGTGGTTAAGGGAATGCCTAATCTGCTGTTAATTCCATCCACTATTTTATTATCTCAATTGTAGTTTTCATCTCTGAAGTTTGTTTGGGGCCCATTTTCCATGTTCTGTGTGTCTCTATTTCATTCCTCAGACTGTGGAAAACAGAATGACTGTTTGAAAGTCCTTCCTACTTGGGGCCGGCAGGTGGAGAGGTGGTTGAGGGGCTGGACTCCCACATGGCCATCCACGGTTTGAGTCCCGGACCTGGTGGCTTGCTTTCTCACTATCTCTCCCTCTCTGGCCAAATTGAAATGAATAAATAAATGGATACATAAAGTTAAATAAAATAATTCTAAAAATAAAAAAGTCCTTCCTAGTAATCTTACATCCTGTCAGCCCGGGTCAGTTTCAATATGTGACTTATTTCCCTCTTTATGAGGCCCGCTCTCCTGCCTTTTTAATCAGATAACCGACGCTGTGAAGCTGCCCTCTTGCCTTACGGCTGTTTTCCTACACGCACAAATGTTGAACTCTGTTCCGTGGTGGTGGTGAAGTAACCTGCAAACAATTTGATCCTTGGAATGTTCTTTTAATGATGTTTGAAGGGCTTCAGGATCGGTCCTCAGTCTAGGGCTGATTATACCCCACACCGAAGCTGTGTGGACCAGGATGGCTCCCCTGTGGTCGGTGGAGCAGGCGCTGTCTCCTGCCCTGTGGGAGCACGAGGCCTGATCCAGACCTCCTGATGACTCTTCCCTGGGTCAGCCAGGGCCCTCAGGGGCCGCAGTCACTAGGGCTCCACCCAACACTGTGGGTGGGGGGATTCCACCTCTGCCCAGATTCTCTCTGCCCAGCTCTCCTCTTAGGGAGCTCGGGATCTCTGTCCAATGAACTCTGGTTCTCACGTTGTTCCCAGACACTCAGCTCTGTCTCCTCAGTGTAGGGAGACCACCCGAGACCCCGTCCCTGCACCTGGCCTGGAAACCATTCTGCACCCGACGGTGTGGCTGGGGCACTCCCGGGGCTCCCAGTGCTGGTTTCCCTCTGCCAGAGGCTGCTGGACTTCGCCGGCTGCTCTCCAGGGTCTTGAAAACCCTCATTTCATGTGTAGTGTCTGTCGCTTCTTCTTATTTTATTTCGCTTTGAGGGGAGGAGTCATTTAAGCCAGCAGGGTAAATCTTGTTTTTCTTACTTTACTTTTGCCAAAAGCTGAGAGCATCTCCTTGTATGTTATAAGTGTAATAGGAGACAGCCCTACTTATATTCCCGTGCATTTTTCCAATCCAATGCATCTTTTCATTGTATTCTTGTAATTTGTTATTATTAAAGTTATTTTGTTTATTATTTTAAACAATTATTTAACTTTATTTATTAGTCTTCTTTTTATTTTGCCATAGGGCATGCATATTCATCAGAGAGAAACAGAATAAGACAGAGAAGGAAAGTGAGAAAGCAAGCCGCCACCTGGGACTCAAACCAGGGGCGGTCATTTTGGAGTCCAGCACCTTAAACAGCATTCTACCCACTGGCCTCATTTTATCTCTCTCTCTCTCTCTCTCTCGCCTTTTTTTTTTTTTTTTTTTTAATTTACTGTGAGGCACGTGTACTTCCCGGGGCAAAGGGAGAAAGACAGAGACTGAGAAAGCACATGCCTGGCTGGCGTGAGGTGGGGATGGCCATGTCACAGCCCCTTCATCCCCCTTCTCCTCTGGGATTTTGGGGTGCACACATACATGCCTGGCATATTTTTCAAGCTACCAGGTTAGAGACTCAAACCACATATTTGGCCAAGTTGGATATAGCCGCTTTAAACAGCGGTCCACCTGCTGGCCCTCTTCACACTCTTGCTGGCAGCACAAACTTTTCTTTTTTTCTTTTCCTTTTCTCTTGTGAGAGAGGAAGACATTTTTCCTATAGGGCATGTGTGTTTGCCTGAGAGACACACAGAGAGAGAAATAGAAAGCAAGCAATCACCCCCAGAGGGTTTGGCCACGCCACAGTCCCTGTACCTCCATTGTCCTCTCTGGATTTTTTTTTAAAGAATCATTTTATTTAACTTTGTGTATTTGTTTTGATTTGACCAGAGAGGTAGAGGTAGAGGTAGAGAGAGAGAGAGAGAGAGAGAGAGAGAGAGAGAGAAAGAAAGTGGAGTCACCTGGTCCGGGATCTGAACCGTTGTCAGCCACGTGGGAGTCAAGAACCCTTATCTATGACTCCACCTGCTGGCCCCTCATGTCAGGATTTTGAGCGCGCGCACACACACACACAGGTGTCTGGTGTGAGTGTTTTCAAGCCACCTGGTCTGACTCGAACTGCGATCAAGTACGTGGGAGCCCAGCAACTTAAACATGGTGCCCTCTCACGATGCTTTTCTTTTTTCCTTTTCCTTTCCTTTCTTCTTCTTTTCTCTTCTTTTATTTTTTTCTTTTTAGAGAGATTTTTGCTATAGTATACGTGTGCTCTCCCTAGAGACACAGAGACAGAAAGTGAGAAATCCCCTCCCAGGAGCGATGGCCAGGCTGCAATCCCTTCTTCCTCATTCTCCTCTCGGGATTTTGGGCGTGCACACACATGCACGCCCTGTGAGTTTCAAGCGTCCAGGTTTGGAACTGGAACCACGGTCTGCCGTGTGGGTGTCCAGCAACATAACCACTTTGTCATCTACTGTTCCCTCATCTTTTTTTCTTTTTGCTACAAGTGCGCCCTTGCCAGAGAGTGAGAATTCACCCCTCTGTGGGGATGACCACACTGCAATCACTTCCTCTCCATTCTCCTCTCAGGATTTTGGGCATGCACGCGCACATTCACCCGGCGTGTTTTATCAAGCTGTCAGGTCAAGAACACAAACCAAGTGAGATCTGGCCACCGGACCCACCTTGCCTGTGGCCCTCTACACACTTTTCTTTATGTTCTATCACATAACTGAGGGAGGGGGAACCTTATCTTAGATATTTTTTTCTTCCATCACATCCTTCACGTAAACTACACACTAGGTGTATTATTAGAGTATCTCGTGCATCTATGGAACAACTCTTTTCTTTATTATTATTATTATTATTATTATTATTATTATTATTTGTAGAGGTTTTCGCTATAGTGCATATGCGCTCCCCAGAAAGGCAGAGAGAGACAGAGAGACAGAAAGTGAGAAATCATCCCCCAGGAGGGATGGCCACATCGCAATCCCTTCTCCTCCATTCTCCTCTCGGATTCTTTGGCACGCACACACACGTACCTGGCATGATTTTCAGCATCCAGGTCCAGGTGTCGAACCAGGTCGACAACATGGGAGTCCAACGAGATAGCCGTTATGCCCACTGCTGGTCCCACAACAACTCTTTTCATAAGACACCTGTAACATTGAGGCCTACCGTTGAAGGACAGACCCCAGGACACACAAGAGGCGAGTAGTAGTGCCAGGACTAGAAGGGGTGCCTTCCCACAGGCAGACAGCACCTCGTGTCTTTGTAATAAGCTTGGTGTGTCCCCAGGCCTCAGAAGCAAAGTCCCAGCAGTTTCTCACACTGTAGGGGGTCGCCTGCCTTTGGTCAGAAAGGACTCCATCAGGGACCTGGAGCACAAGGGAGTGGTGACAGCCCCAGGACCGAGGACTCTCCTTAAACACTCTCCAGATGCAAAGGTCCTCATTCCTGAGGCACTGGCTATTGGCGTCAGTCCTGGCTCTGAGTCTGACATCTGAACAAGGAAACCTCCCGCTCCTGGGGGAGAGAAGTAAAGGCTCCTCTTACACCTACCTGGACTGGCTGCGGGCCCGCGGCTGGCCCAACCCAGTCTGGACACTCACTGCTGCAAGGCCAGTACTCGAAAGTCGAGTGTCCGTGGCAACACTCCTTTATTAGGGAAACTGGGAAGCTGACAAGTGTTCAAATACCCTCTCCTCGTCACAGAGCAGGACCAGGGCTCTGAAGGGATGGTAAAGGAAAGGGGAGGGAAGGGGGGAGGGCGCATGCTCTTCACACAGCAGTCAGTCATTTTGCTGGCCACTTGGAGAACTGCTGACACCAGGCGGCTTGGCTTCACCGTGGTGGTCCTCTCATCCTCAGGGTCCTTTGTTCTCCTAGAGGTATGTGCTCTCTGTTGAGGTCTGCAGGCCCAGTTTCTGTGAGATCTCAAGGGAAGCAGGTAGGCAAGGTCATTAACAAAAGGGAGCAAAGCATCTTGGGGGGGCAGAGCCTGCCGTGCCACAACGAACACGTAGTTACTCAGGTTCTTCCCGGTAGCTCAGCGACACGTTCATCAAACTGGGTCAGCCCATAGGACGTCTGGTTTCTCCCTGCGAGGTCATGTACCCTTGCTGGGCCTCCAGTGGGCTGTTTTTCCTGGGACCTGCCCACATCAGCATTGCCACCTACTCTGCCTGGGTATGAGAGGGCGCTGAGGCCGGGTGGAGGTTCGAGAGCCTGTTCCAAGGAAGCATCAGAAGCTCGGGAGACCCTGGCTCTGCCTTCTCCATTTGAGGAGGGAGTGGCATTTACCATGACGTTAAAGTTGAGAGGTGGCAGTGGGGGGGGGGTGGTGGTGTCAAGAGAACAGAAGGTGTGAATATGCTCACAATTTGTAAGCTGGAGTTTGGACCTGAGTGTGTTTGTTTGTTTGTTTGTTTTGCTGAATCATAGCTCAATACTAAGGCATCTTGAAGGGGGAGCAACCTGTCAAGGACTGGAGCACAGGAGCCCTGTAGCCCACACTCTACATGCCCTACCTGAAAGAAACAAACATTCCACCCACGGCAAAGCACCCACAAGGCAGAGAAGCTGATGAGCCACCGGTTGGCCGGCCCCCTCCTGGTCATACATACTATGACTGGGATGTCGATGAATTAATTGGAAATGGGTTTAACCCACAGGGCTTTGAATACCAGTAAGGATGCTGAGAAGCCAACAAGGGAAGCTGGGAATAAGTCGTACAGACAGAGCAGCGCAGGGACATCCCCCTGTAGCATGGACGGTTTTACGAGTCAAAGGTTCTTCGGCAGTTGTTTGCTACAAAAGAAAAGGAGGGACCAGCAGTTGGCGTAATGGCTATGTCGCTGGACTCCCACGTAGTCGACCGCGGTTCGAGTCCCGGACCCGGTGGCTTAAACTCACGCCGGGCGCTTGTGCGTGCGTGCCCAAGATCCTGAGAGGAGAATAGAGAAGGGATTGCGGTGTGGCCATCCCCCCTGGGGGGTGATTTCCTGCTTTCTATCTCTCTGGCGAGCACACGCGCCCTATAGCAAAAACCTCTCCAAAAAAAAAAAGAAAACGTAAGAAATAGAGCTCCCTCCAGCAAGTCTAAGAAAAATAGTTAATATGTGAAAACACAGGGTCGTAAAACCGCTCACACGCTGACAGCGATACAACGCCCTAAAGCAGTAGATAACTTATATCTCACTTTGAAACGAGCATAGAGCCAGGGGAGAGCGCGCACGCAGTCCCCCACTACCACAAATTATGCAGCCGAGTTTCCCGCATTTGGGGAAATCGCAGAGGTCAGCACACCCGCAGTGCAATGGGTGAGCCTCGCCCTGGGAAAACCACCTTCCTGATCGTGGTGTTTCCCCTGCCAGGTAAGTATGACTTGCTTCCCTGCCGCCCCGCCCCAGCCTCACACGCCTCCTTCTTTACACACACGCCCTCCTCGCGCCCCTACTTTCGAGCAATCCTGGCCCTTCCGCACGCCGTGACCGTTCAGCCTCCGGCTTGCGGTTCTGGACTCGCTCCCACAGCACGGGAAATCCTCTCGTGTCTCATCAGCAGAAGCGGGAGCAGCAGCCCCTGCGCGTCCTCATCTGCATAGGACACGCCCTCCCCGTGAGCTCGCCGCCGCCCTGCTCTGAATGTTTTAAATAAGTGAAAAGACACAAAAAGAAGAAACGAAATTCGTAGTTCAAATCTCTCTTCCCAAGAAACGTCCGGGGCCAGTTGGTTTGACTGGTACAGTCTATCAAACATTTAAGCGACAAATAGTATCAAATGCGGACTCCAGGAACTGGAAGAGGAAGGATTCCCGACTCATTCTTTGACACCAGCATTATGCTTATACTACAAGAAAAATTCTCTCTTTCTCTCTCTCTCTTTTGGGAAAGGTTTTATTGCTATAGGGCGTGTGCGTTCTCCGGAAAGACAGAGAGGGACAGAGAGATAGAAAGCGAGAATCACCACCCCCCAGGGCTATGGCATGCCCCAATCCCTTCTTCTCCATTCTCCTCTCCTGATCTTGGGCAGGCAAGCACAGGCGCCGGCGCGAGTTTAAGCAGCCGGTCCAGACTCGAACCGTTGTTGACTACGTGAGAGTCCAGCGACATAGCCATTACGCAAACTGCTGGTCCTCCACAAGACAAATTCTAAACAAAATCTTGGCCAGTTATAACCAACTATCCGGAAAAAAGCTAATGCATCGTTCAGTACGTGGGGTTTATTCCAGGCTGCAGAGTGTTTTATTTTCAAGAGAGAATTTTGCTCTTTTCAGTGAATTAATTCGTTTATTTTGAGACATTTGTGCTATAGGGCACAGGAGCTCCCGGGAGAGACACAGAGATAGGACCTGAGAAATCCCTCCCACACCCCCCTACACACAGCCATGTGATCGCCATGCCACAATTCTTTCTCCTCCGTTATCCTTCTGGGATCTGGGCACCCATGCACATGTGCCAGGAACCAATGCTCCCTTCAGAAGCTAGTAAGTAATTTAAAGTCCAAAGATTCTGATAGACAGCATTGTGCATCTGACTCTGCTGTTCGCCTAGGACATGAAGGACCCTTGCAGTTTAGTACCTGTATCTCTAAGGCAGGCCCAGATCAGAAGCACTCAATGGCAACCAAACATTTTAGCCATCCTAACTCCAGTCAGTCAGCAGGGGCAACTGCAGCCAGTCCTATGGCCGGGATGAGGGCTAGAGTTGCAACGATAAACGGTGACAGAAGGAGACATTGCGTTCCAATAGCAAAACTACTACAGGGACAAAAGAGGTGTAGATTGTAAATTTTGCTAGATGGTTAACTCCTCAAGCTTCTGCCGTGGGTACATTAGTCAGCTTCTGGAGTGACTAAATTAGCAGGGCTATCGTCCTCTCCGGTCACTGGGGTCGTGGCTTCCTTTCTCTAGATCAGCTTGCATGGTGTTTTTGGGTCAGAAGTGCATTTCCGGGCTCAAGAAACTGGTTGCACTCTGCTGTGCTAAATCTAGGGGACCACCTCAGCTCTCTTTACATCTGGGCTATGCAAGAGAGTCGAGGGTTGGAGAAATGTCAGTTCGATGTAATCTCGAGATTACACTGGCCAAGGTGGAGCGCCTGGTGGGTGGAACTATTGAAGGAAGGATGGGGCCGAGGCCTCAGGAATTGCTATCCTGCCATCGGTTTACTTTTACTATTTACTCGAGAGGTCACTTTCTCTCTCAGTTTAATGGGGGTGTCCTTTTGCTAATGGGCCTGGGAACAGCACTGGTGTTAGTGCCATTCGTCCCATTAGCCCTCCAGATGCTGCTAGCTTTGCTTGCGATTTCCTTGGATGGCTATGGTGTCCTTCCTTTGTGGCTTCATAAAGGGATTTTGCTAGGAGGGAGAAATTAGGTTCAAACTTGCAACTCTGAGAAATTCTTAAATGTGACACCTGGTAGATCGCCTTTTGTGTTTTTGTAGCCAGCAGAAGATTGTCCACATATTGGTTGGTCTGCCTGGAAGGCTTTGTAAATCCGAGGCTAATGCACTGCCAAAGGTGGTTGGAGAAATTTGGGATCCCCGTGGGAGTCACGCCTAGATTTACTGGCCTTCGTCCCCGTTCCGGGGTTCTCCCAGTGGAAGGTGAAGACTGGCCGACCCTGAACCCCAGACAGTTACAAAAGAAGATGTCCTGTTAACGGCGAGTCAAAATGATGTCTTAATGTTTGTGGTTGTGACTCACCTATCAAAAAGATACTGTGCCCGGGACAGGATGTAGGAAGAGTCCTGTTATCAAATGGGCCAAAATGACCTCTCAGTGTGGGCGTGGCTCAGCCCAGACCCTAAGGAAGGGATTTGGGAAAGGGGAAAGAGCAGTTAGACTTCTGTGCTCAGTTCCCTGGTGGTCAAGTATTTTTTTCTCTGAATGCCTGTGTCCTACCAGGGGGGGGGGGGCGGGGGGGAGAGGGTGGGAGAGGAGTGGGGGTATGAAGGCTCATTCCCAGGAGTCAAGTCCCACAGAGCTAGGAAGACTCATTGTTACAGGCAGTGGAGACCTGCGGGACGACATGTCTGACTGGTTTAGTAGCCAGTTGTCTCTGAGCAAAGGAGTCAGGCCTTACAGTTTCCAGTAGATGTATGCCATGGGCTACCTTTGACATTTTTTCCCCCTCTTCCTGTATGTGGCATAGCATTTACAGGTAATATAAAATAAAAATGCACAAACAAGTATTACATTGTAAGCAGTCTAACCAACCAAAGAAACCTTTATATGTATTATTATATTTTTTAATCAGACACAATATGTTTACCTTGCTTATCAATAGTTGTTTGAATTTCGTGGTAAATTTTATTTATTCACTTATTTATTTATTTACTTTAAGAGATATTTTATTTAACTTTATTTATTTTATTTTGACCAGAAAGGAAGAGAGAGAGAGAGAGAGAGAGAGAGAAAGGAAGCAAGTTGCCCGGTCTGGGACTCAATCTACTGTCAGCCACGTTGGAGTCCAGTGCCCTTAAGGACTTTGCCACCTGCCGGCCCCAGTACGTTTTATTATGTAACTGTATGACTGATACCAGTTTAGAGTCCAGCAAATCTTTCTCATTACCGCGTTTGGATTGTGCTTCAGCACCGAGTAGTGTGGTCCGTTGCTTCATGGCCACCTCAGATGCCATTTGTCATACATAAATCCTTTCATAAAATCTTTATAATCCTTCACAGTTCCCTCTCAGAACTTCTTTAACATAATTCAAACTTTTAGCAACCTGCTTTACACCTTGATTATTTGCCTCCCCCCTTTTTTTCATCTTGGAATAATCCAGCCGTTTTAGTTGAGTATTAACGTTTTTATTATATGAAACTATTTCTGAATCGAAATGGTCTCTCTCCTTTTAACTTTTTTTTTTTTTTTTTTTTGCCACAAATACGTCTTCATACTTATAACTTTCTTTTCTTCTTCTTCTTTTTTTTTTTTTAAACACAGTGTGCAGAGGCAGATCCAATCATGGAATATCTTTTTAAAATTTTAAAATTTATTTATTCATTTTAATTTGACCAGAGAGGGACAGAGAAAGAGAGAGACAGCAAGAAATCAAGCTGCCAGGTCCTGGACTTGAAACCGTGGTTAGCCAGCGCCTTCAACCACCACGCCACGTGCTGGCCCCCATACCTGTAACTTTCTGTAACTTTCTCTTTTCTTTTCTTTTTTTTTTTTTTTTTTTGGAGAGGTTTTTGCTATAGGGTGCGTGCGCTCGCCAGACAGACAGAGACAGAGAGACAGAAAGCGAGAAATCACCCCCTAGGGGGAATGGCCACGCTGCAATCCCTTCTCCTCCATTCTCCTCTCGGGATCTTGGGCACGCACGCACACGCGCCCAGCGTGAGTTTTAAGCCACTGGGTCCGGGACACGAACCACGGTCTACTACGTGGGAGTCCAGCGACATAGCCATTACGCTAACTGCTAGTCCCTCTGTTTCTCTTTTCTACTTACTGTTTTTCTTTTACCTTGTTTCTCTTTCCTTTATAAATTTGTCTGTGGAAATTATTGTTACCTCTAATCATTTAGATAGAAATTATTGTGTTTTTTTTTTTCCTTCGTTTATTTATTTTAATTCGACCAGAGAGGGACAGACTGAGGGAGAGACAGAGAAAGTGAGAAAGCAAGCCACCAGATCCAGGATTCGACCTACGGTCGACCATGTGGGAGTCTAGCGCCCTTAACCACCGTGCCACCTGCCGACCCCCACACAGGCCCTTTTAAGGCCACACTATTAATTGATCATGGTGAGAAGGGCGTAACAAGAAAATTACGACCGTTCCAGAATTCACACAAGAGTTTCTAGATTTTTACTTCCTTTCTTTGCCTCATAACTCCTCCCCTTTATAATTAAGCCTAGAAGAAACTTGTTTATGAGCCCTCCTGCTTGTCTCCAAGAAGGTTTCCAGCTTCCCCTTTCCTCCCCAAGGGAAGACACAAATTTCTTTTCTTTTTTTGAGAGGAATTTCTACAGGAAGAGCTTAGGGTGGGGGTGTGTGGCAGGGACCGGGGAAAGCTTGTTACCAAGGACCCGAGCTAAGAGTGGCTCCTCCCAGGCGTCAGGCCTGTGCATGCGGCATGACTGCGAATTAATCTACCATGACCCTTAACGTTACCCACCCTGTACGGTTGTTATGTGCTCTGCCTATGGCTTTAGAATAATGAAAAATGGTGTTTATGCTTAAAATTGCCTTTTTTTTTTTTTTTTTTTTTTATTTGCCCACATTTTGAAGTAAGACGTCAGGTGTGACCTTGGGTAAGTTTACTGCCCTCAGGTGTCTAACCTGCACACAAACATTCACACAGATACAAAGTGCCCGGCTGAGGGCAAGCTCACAGCAGAGCGCTCTCCCAAGCTCTATGGGACAGCAGGGATCCTTCGGAAGCCAGCTCTTAGAATCCTGTCACAAAGAGAGGGTTTATATAAGCAGGAGCAGAGAGAGAATTAAGAGTCAGGGTGAGACACAGATATACAGCGGTTTATGGTCTGGGATGGTGCCAGGGACAATCAAGGTTCCCTGGTGAGAATCCCACTCACATTGAGACAGACACAAAGCCAGATTTTCAATGCGTTTAATAACAAGTCATAGGGGAAATACAGACTCAGCAGGTAAGGGACGAGTCAAGGGCGCAGGGCGTCCTATGCTGGCGGGAAGGTTGAGACAGGGTTCCAGCACTCGAGGGCAGAGGCCACGTCAAAAGGGACCTGAGGCTCCATGGAGGAGGAGCGGCGAGCATGAGGAGAGGGCTCGAACTAGCTACCTTGGTACCAGGAGCTAGCCGGTGCCGCGGCGATGTTTTCTGCTGGTGGTGAGGTCAGAGACCAGGGGAGGACTCAGCTCCGTCTCGGCAGGTGGAACGTGAGACCGGGGAGGACTCATCTCTGTCTCAAGGAAGAAGTGAGACTAGGGGGGACTCAGCTCCGTCCTCGGCGGGAAAAGTCTCTTCTGACCGCTCAGAATACCGAGTGACAGCTCCGAGCAGTGTCTGTGGAGGCCCTGGTTTCACAGGTCATCCGGCCACGTCTGCCTTACTCCTTGCGGTTTTGCAGCCGTGGTGTGCTGCCTGCGCCACTCGCCTTTAGGTAGGGTGGTGCCGTTACACGTCGTTAGTCACAGAATGGTGCTTTACCAAGTAGCGTTACTTATGCTAAGCTAGCAGTGTAGTTCTAGCTAAGGTATAACAACTCCCCACTGCATTTTGAGTTCACTACTATCAAACTAAACCTCAGAAAACAAGGGTCCTGTAAAACCTTTGAATGCTCTCTCCGATTTCATGGGTGCCCACTGAATAATTAGGGGACTCACAGGGTCACTGTCCCATGGGGTGGGCACGGAAAAACAAAGGCAGTTCTTCATTATAAGCAACACCTTTGGCATCAACTTCCCCCATCGGTAGACTCCGTTTGTCCGCCAGGGCTGGGGCTCTCAGACGGAACCACCTCTACCCTGTTAACAGTTCAAAACCAAGGCGTCATCTGCGTGAGGTAGCGTCTCACGGTTCCTACCCCTAGCCACACGCTGTCACCCTAAAACTCACTGGCAAATGCTTGGTGTGGGAATCAATACGACCAGGGTGAAGAGAGTGGGGAGTCCCAGCAAGCCCTGCCACACCTGTATGCTCCAGTCTCTGTCCTCCTAGGCGGCCTGTCCTCCTAAGCAGTCATCTGAGTGTGAGAACATAAACACTATCCCTGCCTGTGCAGAAACGTCCCCTGAAGACAAGACACGCCGTGGCAACCCCAATCTCCATTCAGGTCCAAGGATGTTGTTCTCTCAAGCACCAAGACTTCATGGGTTGATGTCTTGGAAAACTTAGCATGGGCTGATTTAATATATGGTGTGTGTGCATGAAGAAAGTCAAGAGCATGAGAAACCAGAATGGTCTCGCCCAGAGCAGGCTAGCCATCTCAGATCAGTGGATTAAAGGAGATCGGAAAGAAGAGAGAGAGAGGCGATACTCAACAAGGTGCGGTACACGCACGCACCACTCACACTTTCCATCTGTCAGGGGCCTTGCTTCCTTTCGCCTCAGTTGTTCCTCAGGATACACGTGCCTGGGCTCAGCTTTCCGGGGGTACAGGGAGGGATGCCACCATGAGAGAAATACTCTCGCGTACTGCTCGACAGAGCACACCGACAACGTCAGAGCACAAAGCCAGACTGAGCTCACTTCTGGGACCCAACTTCAGCCTGCGGTGGAGCAGCATAAGGTGGAACGGCGCTCCCGACCCGAACAGTTCGAGGAGGCTCTGAGGACATTAGACGTCCCGGGAGATAGGAACAGCCACGACCAAGGCATTTTCCAAGTACCAGTGTGCACTGGCCTGTAAGGTGGCCTCATTTCCACGTGAGAAAAAGGGATATTGGCAAGACAGGCATGTGCTTTCCCAGAAATCTGTTTCCGCTTCGCTACTTAGATTTAAGGATCCCAGTGCAGAGAATGAAGAACTTGCTGGGAAATGCCTTCTTCATCCTAAACAGACAGCGAAACTCCGTAAGTTTTGGAAGATTAGGAACCGAAAGTCTACCTCACGGATTTTAACACTCTGGGAGATCACCGGTTCTCCCCTGACTGGGCAAACCCACATGAGATGCATCTGTTGCAGTGACTGTCCTTGCTTCCCTGGCAGGGAGTTCATGCCACCAAAATGTGACGTGACTGAAAATATTTGTTATACCACACGATTAAGGGAAAAGCCTCTGGAAGGCCCAGGCTCCCAGTGAGACCACAATCCCCGAGGAACCTTTACTCCCCAGGCCCCTGAAGTCAAGTGAAGTGGCATTGCATTGGCTTTGCCATGACCGTCAAGGCTGTCACCATGCGCTCACTGTCGTCACGTCCCACACAGGAGGAGTGGACTCTCCTTCCTCAGGTGTGGGAGGTGTGCTCAGCTCACTGAGCTCCTCCTGCCTCCTACAGCCCTGGCCGTCCTCTAACCATCCCATGGCAGCCACCTTCTGCTCCAGTATGAGCTGGATGGTTTTGTGTTCCTTCTTTGAAAAGTAGCTCCCAGCCCTCTATGAACTTTCAATTAGACATCTATTCAGGACTCTTTGCAAAACTGTCATGACTAATTCATCCACGTTTAACATACTGTTCTCCGTACAGCTCTGTGTTCAGGAAAGACATGCTTTCTGAGAAAGATGAAATAGAACAAGTTGAGGAGATCACATTGCATAAGGAACATTTGCCTTTTTCTAGTAATACCAACTTGTCTGATCCCAACCTGCCTCCACACAAGCCCATTTCTGGGTCTGATGGCTGTGACTTCTGTTCTGTAGAGGTAGACAGTGTGTTTTTCCCCTGAGAAACAGAGTAACTCTCCTGGTGGCCTTGCACAGAAAGCTGAGTGCCTCACAATGTCTCAAGTTCCTTCTCTGGGCCAGCCTGAAGGGCCCATAAAAGAGCTGATACCATGGCGGGTGGAACAGAAGGCGCATGCCGAAAAAGTTCAGGAGACTCAGATGGTCGAGCTGTCTAGGGATACAACTAAAGCACACAAGGACAGAGTCCTGACCACTCTGTGCTCCCTCCTGTAAGAGCAGAGCAGTCTATAGGCAAGGCCTACACACGCACCATGGTTTGAGTCTACTCTAGGGCCAAGGCTGAAGCACAGACATCGTGTGGATGAATTAACCTGGCATTCTTCCAGACCCCAGGCCACACCTCTGTGACCATCAAGTCACTGGTAAGTGCATGCTGACTCACACGAAGACAATGAGGGTACCCTGGAAAACTTTGCTACTCTTTAGCAAACAAACAAAATCTAACAGACCTTCCGCTAGAACATGTGATCACTCCAGACTTGTTCACACTAATTTTCACCTCCAAACTCTGATCTTTGAACATCTGTGGCCATCCACAGTGGGTGGTTTTCTTGCCTCTATTTTTGGAGGAGTTGTTACCATGGCTCTGCCACTCTGAGGTCCACCTCCTCTCCACACACTTGGTTCGTCATCCTAAGTGATCATCTGAGACCACTAATGGCCACTATCATGACCTGGAGTGAAATTTCCCCAGAAGACACAGCTTGGCTGTGGTAAATGCCCATCTTCATAGTTAGTAAAGATTCTGTGTTCTACGAAGCACCAAGGTTATCTTGGATTGCTATTTGGCAAAATTCACGACTAGATTATTGGAAAATAATTCACCAAGCATGTGGATAATGGTGAGCATGAAAATCCAGAATGTTCCATCTGAGAACAGGGTGGACCATCTGAAGTCTGTGGAATGAAGGGCATTGCAAAGACAGAGATGCAAACTTCTGCAGGGTGTGTGGTAGAGTGAGCCAACACTAGCATTTTTCACCAATAAAGGGTGCCCTTCCCTCTGCCTCAGTTCTGTTTGTCAGGACCGATGTTCTTGTGCTCATCTTCCTGATGGGTTTTGATCCCAGGGAAGAAGTAGTCCCGTATTCCGCTCAACAGGGACTAACCAGAAAACTCAAAAAGACTCAAGCCCCTTCTCTAGACCAGCCTGAAGGGCTGATAAAAACCTGGAACCATGGCAGGTGGAGGAGCACGCAGACAACGTTTAGGAGACGCAGAGGATTGTGCAGTGCGGGGACACGACTAGAGCACACAAGAAAAACGTTGCCGGGTAAGAGAGGGTGCCCTGGTATACAAGGCAGCCTCATTTTCTCATGAGAAGAAGGGACATTGAGAAGTTCGGCAGCGTCCTTGCCCAGAAATGTCTTTTCCCTTTGCTGGTCCTGACCGATGAGTGACAGTAATTAGAAGGACCAACTTCTGTGGGCATGGCTTATTCTTCCCACAGTGGAGACACTCTAGCCCTGCTACTACTTTCTGAACTTTGGTAACCCACAGGGACGCTCACGGATCTCCTGCACTCGGGAAGACTACCTGCTCTTCCTTGAGTGGACAGACCCAAATGACATACGTTTGCTTCTGCAAGTGTGTCATTGTTATTTTTGACAGGGATTTCATGGCAAGATGTGTAAATTTCAATATAGTCACAATAATGACATAACAGCATCAAAACCACACACGGTCTCTGAGAAAACAATGCCTCAGGAGCCTATTCACTAGGACTCTCGAAGTAAAAGTGCAACAAAATTGTACTGGGTTTGTAACAAATAGCATGGTTCTCATCATGCGCTGCCTGTCCTGACTGCCAGACAAGGAGAGTGGAGTGCATGTCCTCCTCTCTGTCACGTGGCTCTCCCATGGAGAGCTCGCTGCTCTCCACATGTCTCCCCGTCCTCTCTATCTCCGTGGCACCCACACTCTGTCCTAGTCAGAGAAGGATGCTTCGTTTCACTACTCTGAAGAGACATCCCCTTCCCCTTCCTTGACACTCCACTGAGAAAACTCATCAGGACTCCGCAAACCTGCGTTGGCCAATTCTTCCATAGTCAATTTTCAGCTCTGCATATAGCTCTGAGGTCAGGAAGAGCTGTTTTCTGAGAAGGAAGAAATGAGTCAAGTCTAGTAAAACACACAGGATGAAGAGAATTCCACTGTCTCTAGTAAATTTGAATTGTCTGACTCTGACATTCCTTTCAACAGGCAAGATTCCTGCTCTGACGGGGAGTGAAGGATGCTCTACGGTCGATATGCTAGTGAGTATTCCCATGAAAAACAAAGTAGGGCCACCATGGCTACCTGCCTTGCAGGTACATTCCACATCGTTAGTGCTGACCACTACGTTCTGTAAGAGAGCTGTCTACAGGCAAGTGTGCATTGCATACCCACCTGAGTTTGAGTGACATTATAGGACCATGTTATAAGCACAGAGAGCAAATGGGTGAGCTTACTTGGCAGTCTTCCTAGACCTTGGCCACACCCGTCACCCTGACATTCCCTGGCAAATGCATGGTGATGGAATTGACATATACCAGTGCGACGAGAATGGAGCATCCTAGCTAACTCTGCCATACTTATCAGATGAACAGAACTAGACAGACATTCCATTGTAGGGAGATCGCATCTCTCCTACAGTGGTCTTGCTAATTTTCATATCCAAACAATGTTCTTTGAACATCTGTGGCTGTCCACGGTGGGTGGTGGTTTTCACTATATTCTTAGAGATATCAACACCATGGGTCCTCAACTCGGAGCTGCAGCCCTCTCCTCATGGTAGACTTGTCCTCATAAGCAATTGTCTGGGTGTGAAAACATAAAGAACATTATCAATGCCGGGGCTTGAACTTTCCCTGAAGAGAAATATTGGCCCTGGAAATGTCAATCTCCATAAATTACCAGAGATGTTCTGTTCTCTGCAGCTCCAAACATGCATTGCATCAATCACTGGCAGAACCCACAACTGAATCCTTGAAGAATTGGTGTTTGAGCAGTTAGAAAGTGGTCAACTTAAAATCCAGAATGTCCTCTGCTCACTGGAGAGACAGAGAGACAAAAAGCAAACAGAATATTCTCTCTATGATAGGGCTGGCCAACTTAAATCAATGAAATGAAGGGCAGTTCAAAGACAGAGGTTCTACATTCTCCAGCAGTGAGTAGACTGAGATGACGCTTGTTTTTCCCTACAGATACAAGGCCTTCTTTGCATGTGCTTATTTCTGTTTGTCTGAACAGATATGCTTGGGCTCACCTCCCTGCCCATGAGTGAAATACACCTGTATTCTGTGTTCATCTCCCAAAACCCCCCGTGAGTGAAATACACCCATATCCTGCCTAGTAGATAATTCTCAGAAAACCAGACACCTCAACGAAACTCAGGTCACCTCGCAAATCCAACGTGAGAGTCTGATACACGAGGTAGAACCACAGAAGGCAGCGCAGAAGCAGCACAAGAAAGAATTCCAGAGGATGACAGCGCTGAGCGTGCATTTCAAGCCTAAATGTACTGTCAAGAGGAAGATGTGTTCAAGGTAAGTCAGGGACAGTGGTTTATGAGAGGGCCTCGTTTTCACAGGAGAAGGGCTACTGACACAAACACTAATGTCTAGTCCAGAAACTGATTTTTTTCCCGCTGATGTTCCTGATTCATGGGTGACAGTGAGTAGGAGGAAGGACTTCTGTGGGAATGTCTTTTTCACTCTGAACTAGACAGAGTAAAATCTTTCTATTAATATCAAAGATTTAGAAACTCATAGTCACGCCAACGGAATCCTATACTCAGAAAGAATATCTGCTCTCACCTAAGTAAACAGATCTCAATGAGATGCACTCCTTTCTGGAAGATTTTTTTTGGTTTCCGGGAGAAATTTTGAAGAACAATGGTAAGTAAACCAAAATTGGTATTACATCACATTATTCAGAGAATAAGGTCTTCAAAACACATGGTCTTTGTGAGACAGCAATGCCTCAAGGGCATTTGTGCTCTTGGTGAGAAGCTGAACACAGCACACTGGTGTCGTAATAAGTGTCACGGATCTCATCACGTCCTGCCTGTCATGACTGTAGCGTAAAGAAATGGCTAAATCTCCGTTCTCATTTGCATCTCTGTTGACCAGGACACACAGCACCTGCTCCTGCCCATGTCCCTCCTATCCCCATGGCAGGTGCACTCTATCCCAGACAGAGGAGGATGCATTCTTTCCACTTCTTTGCAAAGATAGCTCCTCTGCCTTCTGTGAACTTTATGTTAGACACCTAATGAAGACTCCACACAATACAGTGCTGTCTAATTCTCCTATGTTCAACATTCTCTTTTACATTTACCTCTTATTAAAAAGGAGCTTCTGTCTGAGAAGAATGAAATTCACCAAGTGCAGCAGAACACATGGATTAAACCAAATTTGGCTGTTCCTGAGAAATTTCCATTTCTCGACTCCAATTTGCTCAAGAAAGACCCCATTCCTGGTCTGACAGATGAGGTATCTGTTCTGCTATCAACGTGGCTGGTGAGTATTTCCACAGAGAGAAAAGAATATTCCAGTGGTCACGTGGATAATTCTTATATGGTTTGTGCTCACCCCTCTGTCTAGGAAGCCCGCTGTCAAAGGCAGGCATGTCCCACATATGTACTTTGATATGATTCAAAACGAAATGCCATGTTTTAAACCCGAATATTAAATGGATCAGGTAATTCGGCAGTCTTCCTAGTCTGTGGACAAAACTCTATCACCCTGAACTCACTGGAAAATGCATGGTGCTAGAATCAAA
The DNA here is from genome assembly GCA_026018925.1 of Tupaia tana. NCBI lineage: Eukaryota > Metazoa > Chordata > Mammalia > Scandentia > Tupaiidae > Tupaia > Tupaia tana. Next base: position 92,305,756 of record JAKSZU010000004.1, read on the forward strand.
TATACTAGTGTGTGTCTAAAATGTCCCCAGAAGAAAAGGCCTGGGCCTGGTCATGCCAGTCTCCATAACTGACTAAATATTTTGTTTTATATTAATCACCCAGGATATCTTGGTTTGAAGTTAGGCAATATTCAGGGCTGGATTATTGAAAGAATGACGGAGGAGCATGTAGAAACTGGTGACAATAGGAATCAGATTGTTCTGTGTAAGAGGACGGCTGACCGTCTTAAGTCAGTAGAATGGAAGGCATTGCAAAGCCCGAGATGCAGCATTCTGCACAGTGTGTGGTAGGGTGAGCGGAACGGCACGTCTCTTCCACACACGAGCCCTTCTTTCCCTTTGTCTCAGTCTGTTATGCCTGATATTCTTGGGCTTGTCTTCTTGATGGGTTTGGAACCCATGGGAGAAATATTCTTGTATTCTGCCCAACAGGAAATAGCCAGAAAATTGAATCCTCAAGAAGATTCAAGTCACTTCTCTAGATAACTTGGAAGGGCTGATGAGAGACTTGAAATCATGGCAAGTGGAAGAGGAGCAGCATGCTGAACATATCCAGTGGACGCTGAAGGAGATCAGGCAGGTTAGAGACTCAAGAACAGCACACAAGAAAGAATTTTCCAGGTCGGAGGGGGTGCACTGGTATACAGTGTGGCCTCACTTTTACATGAGAAGAGACATTGGCAAGATAGGCAGTGTTCTTCCCCAGAAACCTCTTTACCTTCTGCTGCTCGGTTGATGAGTGACAGCAGTCAGAATGAAGAACTTCTGTAAGATGGTCTGTTTGGGGCCCCCAGTTGACGTAATGGCTATGTCGCTGGACTCCCATGTAGTCGATCACAGTTCGAGTCCTGGAACCTGGTGGCCTAAACTCACACTGGGCACATGTGCATGCGTTCCCAAGAGTCCGAGAGGAGAATGGAGGAGAAGGGATTGTGGGATGGTCATCCCCCGGGGGGTGATTTCTCGCTTTCTGTCTCTCTGTCTCTCTCTGTCTTTTTGGCAAGTGCACATGCCCTATAAGAAAAAACTCTGTAAAAAAAAAAAAAAAAAAAAGTCTGTTTGACTCCAAAGTATAGAGTAAGAATCCCTGCTTTTAACTTGCCACGTTGGGTTACCCAGAAGAAATTCATACTTTTCCTACACTCTGGAAGATCTCCTAGTCTTCACTCAGTGGACAGATCAAAAGGACATACATTTGCTTCTGCAAGCTTGTCATTGGTTTTAGGGGGGGTTTTCACGGCAAGATGTGTAAATAGCCTGAAATTTTTTATATCATCACTATAGTGAACGAGGAGGGCAAAAAAACACATGAAGTCTGTGAGAAAACGATGCCTCAGGAGTCTATTTTTGGGAACCTGTAATTAAAGTGGGACAAAAATTACAATGGGTTTGTAAGAAATGTTATGATTCTCATCATGTACTGCCTGTATTGACCGTACCATGCAGAGAGGCACATACCTCTAACAACAACGAATAATGTTGGAGCGCTGAGGACACCAGAGTGGGTGGTGGCCTGGCCTGCATTCCTGGAGGTGCATGCTATCTGGTCCTAGTACCGAGCGAGTGCTGCTCTCAGGACACTGTCCATTGCATCTCTCCCTCCCCGGGCTGCCAACCCTGTCCTAGTAAAAGGACGGTGCTTTGTCCCACTACTTTGAAAATACAGTCCCTCTGCCTTTCATGACCTTTCGCTTAAACATCTAATCAGGACTCACTACAAATCTGTGTTGTCCAATTCTTCCACATTCAAGGAATCTCCATATACATCTTAGTTCAGGAGAGAGAGGCTTTCTGAAGAGGAAAAAATGAATCAAGTCCTAAGAACAAATTAGCTGAACAGAATCCCACTATTTCTAGTACGTTTGAATTGTCTGCCTCTTAACATTCCTCCCTACAGGTACATGTCCTGGTCCAACTTGGGTGAAGGATGCTCTGTGATGGACATAGCTAGTGAATAGTCCATGGGAAAAATAATAAATAAGGTCACCATGGGTCTTAAAGGAATCTACCATATTGTCAGGGCTTAGCTTTGAGTCCAGGAAGAGAGCTGTATATACACAGGTGGGTCCTATATACCCAGCTTGGTCTGAGTCGCACCAGGAGACCATATTAGAAGCATAGATACTGAGTGACTGATATTTACTTGGTGTTCTTATCCTTGGCCACACCTCTGTCACCCTGACACTCACTGGGAAACGCATGACTCGGAAATGCAGTCGACTACATGGGAGTTCAGCGACATAGCCATTATGCTAATCACTGGTCCAATAATGTCACTGATTTTAACAGTGGTAAAAGTTTGACAGTCACGACCAGCAGTTAGCTTAATGGCTATGTCGCTGAACTCCCATGTAGCTGACAGCGGTTCGAATCCTGGACCCGGTGGCTTAAACTCATATCGGGTGCGTGTGCGTGCGTGCCCAAGATCCCGAGAGGAGAATGGAGGAGAAGGGATTGCAGCGTGGCCATCCCTCCGGGGGGTGATCTATCACTTTCTATCTCTCTGTCTCTCTCTGTCTTTCTGGTGAACGCATGTGCCCTATAGCAAAAACCTCTTCAAAAAAAAAAAAAAAAAAAAAAAAAAACAAAAAAGGAAAGGACAAAACAAAACAAAATTAAATAAATTTAAAAAAAGGTTTTACAGTAAAAAATAACTTAAAATATTAGAAATTTGGGACCAGCAGGTGGCATGGTGGTTAAGGCACCAGACATTCCAACATGGCCGACTGTGGTTCAAATACTAGACCTGATGGCTTGCTTTTTCACTTTCCCCCTCTCTCTCTCTGTATCTCTCTCTGGTCAAATTAAAATAAGTGAATGAGGGAACCAGCAGTAAGCGTAATGGCTATGTCGCTGGACTCCCACGTAGTCAACCGTGGTTCGCATCCTGAACCCGGCGGCTTAAAACTTACGGCGGGCGCGTGTGCATGCGTGCCCAAGATCCCGAGAGGAGAATGGAGAAGAAGGGATTGCGGCGTGACCATCCCCCCTGGGGGTGATTTCTTACTTTCTGTCTCTATGTCTCTCTCTGTCTGGCAAGCACACACGCTCTATAGCGAAAACCTCTCAAAAAAAAAAAAAAAGTGAATGAATAAATAAAATTAAATAAATAATTATTTTTAAAAAAGAAAAAAATATTAGAAATTTGACAGGGGCCAGTAGATGGCATGATAGTTAAGGTGCTGGACTCCCACATGACTAACCACAGTTCGAATCCCAGACCTGGTGGCTTGATTTCTCACTTTTCCTCTCTCTCTCTCTCTGGTAAAATTAAAAAATAAGTGAATGAATAAATCAATAATTCTAAAAAGAAAAAAGAAATTTGACAATAGAGAACTAAAAGATACTAACAATGATTTTTATTAAAAAAAATGTTAAGGGACCAGCAGTTAGCATAATGGCTATGTTGCTGGATTCCCATGCAGTCGACCGCAGCTCAAGTCCTAGACCCGGTGGCTTAAAACTCACGCCGGGTGCGTGTGCATGCGTGCCCAAGATCCCGAGAGGAGAACGGAGGAGAAGGGATTGTGGCGTGGCCATCCCCTCTGGGGGGTGATTTCTCGCTTTCTGTCTCTCTGTCTCTCTCTGCCTGTCTGGCAAGCGCCCGCGACCTATAGCAAAAAATCTCTCCAAAAAGAAAAAAAGTTAAGACATTGGGGCCGGCAGGTGGCGTGGTGGTTAAGGGCGCTGGACTCCCACATGGCCGACTATGGTTCGAGTCTCGGACCTGGTGACTTCCTTTCTCACTTTCCCTCTCTCACTCTCTCTCTCTCTGTCTTTCTGGTCAAATTAAAATAAATAAGTTAATTAAATGAATGCATAAATAAAATTAAATAAATAATTATTAAAAAAATGTTAGACGCAAGTTATACAGTCCTACCTAAACACCAAAAAACACACACACATAGATAAGTGCACACACACATGTATGCATGGGCAGATGTGAGCACACACACCTGGGTACCTCTCAGGGTAACTCCCCTTCGTCCTACATAGACTCCACTCTATGGAGAAGACCTTTTTTTTTCTTTTAAAATTTTTAGAAGTATTGGGACCAGCATTTAGCGTAATGGCTATGTCGCTGAACTCCCATGTAGTCAAATGCGGTTCGAGTCCCGGACCCGGTGGCTTAAACTCACACCAGGTGTGTGTGCGTGAGTGCCCAGGATCCTGAGAGGAGAATGGAGAAGGGATTGTGGCGTGGCCATCCCCCCTGGGGGGGGGTGATTTCTTGCTTTCTGTCTCTCTGTCTCTGTCTCTCTGTCTGGCGAGCACATGCACCCTATAGCAAAAACCTCTCCAAAAAAAAAGAAAAAAAAAAAAAGAGTTCTGAAAGAACTTCATAGCTAGTTAAATGCCTGCTGTCCCAGCCAGCAGGTGGCATGGTGGTTAAGGTGCTGGCGCCCACATGGTCAACCCCCTATTCCAGTTCAGGACCTGGTTGCTTGAAAACATGCCAGGTATGTGTGCATGCAAGCCCAAAAATCTCTACAGGAGAATGGAGGAAAAGGAATTGCTGTGTGGCCATCCCTCTGTGGCAGCGGGTGATTTTTCACTTTCCCCCTCGCTCTCTGTCTGTCTCTCCCATGAGCCCACACACCCTATGACAAAAATACTTAAAAATAAGTACCAGCAGTTAGCGTAATGACTATGTCGCTGGACATAGTCGACGTAGTCGACCGCGGTTCGCATCCCGGACCTGGTGGCTTAAAACTCAAGCTGGGCGTGTGTGCGTGCGTGCCCAAGATCCCGAGAGGAGAATGGAGGAGAAGGGATTGCAGCGTGGCCATCCCCCCTGGGGGGGGTGATTTCTTGCTTTCTGTCTCTCTGTCTCTCTCTGTCTGTCTGGCGAGCGCAAACGCCCTATAGCAAAAACCTCTAAAAAAAAATACTTAAAAATAAAATCGTTTCTGCCTTTACAACTCTCTTTTGAATTTGTAGCCACTATAAGACTGTAAAATACAAGTGTGGTTTGCGGGCTCACCTACAGGGTCTGAATGGAGACTGCGGGGAAGGCCCGTGGAAGGAGGCTGAGGGCAGAAGGGGAGACGTGAGAAAGAGCAAAGAGGATGTGGGGAGAGGAGGCTGGGGAGAACAAGACTTAGGAGTGGCCTCCTTCCTCCATCTCTCCCCTTGCAGGAAAACTGACTGCACAGCAGGGCATGGAGACGGCCAGAGCAGATCCCCGGAAGGTCCCGGAGATAGTCCTGGCTGCAGATGCTGGGCTGAGCAGACGATGCACTTCCCAGGCAGGAACCCTGAGGTCTGGCCTGGAGACTGAGCAAGGCCACCAATCAACTCAATAGCAGGCTTCTGCACAGCCATGCAGACAGTCCTCTTTGAATCCCCACATCAAGTATTCTACCTCGTCTCCCTAAAAGCTTTGACCAAGGGTACTCTTTTGAAGGAACTTCAGGATATACACTACGTAGATTTCAGTACTGGTATCTGGCCAAGCTTCTTTAGCTGCCAATGGCCAGATAACCTCACTCCCTGTCAGGACCTGAGCTCAGGACCTTATTCTGCCTCATGGAGAAGATGCTACCTCCCTTTTTTCTCCTTAAAATTGCCCTAGTTCAGATCCCATCTGTGCCTGGTGACCAGGACAGTCCCCTAATCAATCTCCTAGGTTAGGAAAGGTGGAGTCTCCTCAGCTCCCTGCCCTTCTGCAGCCCCCAACAGGTGTGGTTGGCTCCAGCTCACACGGGTGTATCCAGGACCCCCATCTCTCAAAACTCTTTGCTCTCACAACTAGCAGATGACATGGTGGTTACGTCACTGGACTCCCACATGTTCAACTGCAGTTTGAGTCCCAGACCCGGGTGCTTGAAATGCATGCAAGGTACGTGTGCATGTGTGGCCAACATCCCGAGAGGAGAATGGAGGAGAAGGCATTGCTTGTGGCCATATGCCCTGGGGGTGATTTCTCACTTGGGATCTTTCTCTTATGAACAAGGTTCCCTGGCCCTGTTCATGAGGAGGCTCCAACCTCACCTGCTCAGAGAGAGCCTCGGACATGAGCTGGGCCAGGCACAACCTGGACTTCCCGGAAACAGGAAAAGAGAGGGGGAGGGGTGATAAGTAGGATTTTTAAGTAGAACTAGAGACAGAAAGAGTCACCCCCCAGGGGGGATTTTTCTCCTCCATTTTCTCGGGATATGAGTAAGCCACCGGGTTTAAGTTTTTTGCTGGTTCCCTATTCTTAAGACTTATTTTATTTAACTTCACTTTCATTTTAATTTGACTAGGGAGGGACAGAGTGAGAGAGAAAGGGAAAGTGAGAAAGCAAGCTGCCAGGTCCAGGACTTGAAACAGGGTCAGCTATGTGGGTGTCCAGCACCTTAACCACCGCCACCTACTGCCCCCAACTTCTGAGCTTTTAAGAGAGTCATTGAAGACTGTGGACTTTTGTTTCTACTGTATTGAGCCAATGTGGTTTAACCGTGAAAAGAATTCACATAGTTATAATAATATAGTAGTTGATCAAACTTTGATGTAAATGTACTGGAGGAGAAGGAATGAGAGGTGTGCTTGGGTGTGGTGACAAGGGTGAGCTGCCCTTAAAACTCTGTTTCTGAACTTCCAGCAGTTACAAGACTGAAATACGCGTGTGCGGTCAGGGCTCCCTGTGAAGGGTTTGTCTCTCTCCTCTTGTCTTCAGCTACCTGGGAGGAGCCATCATTGCTGCTTCTTTTCAAACCACCCAAAATGAGCCCCCAAACCAGTTGTACTCTTTTCAGACCCTTTAACCATGGAGAGTTCCCAAGCTGAAAAAAGCAAAGAAAGGTACTTTCTATCATCTAGGGAGAACTTTTCATTTTATTTATTTATTTTTAAATTGGGGGAGAATATTTTAACCAGGTAGGAAGGGACTACAAAGCCCTCAGCTATTAATCAATTGTTCCACTAATGGGCCAGCAGGGGGCGGTGGTTAGGGCGGCTGGATCCCACGCGGCCGACCTTGTGGTCGGAGACAGACCCTTGGCTTGAAAAATACTTCCCCTAAAATCCACAGAGGAGAAGGGCTGGCGGCGGGCCATCCGCTCGCTGGCGGGTGCGTTCTCTTTCCTTCTTGTCTCTGTTTCCCGCGGCCAATGCATGAGCTCCAGAGCCTAAACTGAACTAAGCTAAACTGTCCCGGAAAAAGGAATGAATGGAAATCCGTTTTCCTCACCTGTCCTACTGGCGTCGTCCTGGAGCAGAGAAACCTGGCGGGAGGACGGGGACCCCGAGGCCCCCGAGCTGCCCGGGCCGTTCTCACCTTTGGCCGGGAGGGGTCGACCCGGGCCTTGAGTCCGGGACCCTGGGCCCCCCGACCCTAGGCTGCACCCCAGGCCGGGTCACTTTCTGCGAGGGGATCTCGCAGACTGAGGGTCCAGGTCAGCCCGCAGAGGCCCCTGCTGGCCCCAACGGCCACTCCCGGTCTCGAGCGTCGGATGCGGGACGAATCTGGACAGACCGAAACGTGCCCAACCCCGTGACCCGGAACACGACGCTGTGACCTCACGACAGGGTTAGGGCTAGGGTTAGGGTTACAGGGACAGGGACAGAGCCCAGACGCGATCTCCTATAAAACGCTCTCCTGCCTGGGAGGAAACCTGGACTCGGCCGGTTCCCCGGTGTCGGGGTGAAAGACACCCCGGGGTGCAGGAGTTAGCGGGGCGGCCTCTTTAGGGGACCCTCGCCCCCCCGAGCCGGAGCCACCCGGGACAGGGCGGGGACCTGCTGGGTCGCGGGGCGGGGCCTCGGATGGCGGCGACGGACAGAGCTGCCGGGCCAGGCGGCTCCCCGAGAGCGGGACACCCCCAGGATCCGCCGCCAGATCCCAGGTGTCGGCCCTTCGGTGTGGACCCGCCAGTCCGGTTTCGGGGAGCCCGACACCTGGGAGGGGAGGGAGGGAGGACGTGGGGCCGCGGCTGCGCAGAGAAAATGGCGGCGGGAAAGGGAGATGCGGGGACCTGGAGCAGCCGGCCGAGCCGCCTTCCCGGAAAGACCTTCCTCTCCCCTCGACCAGGACGAGGAGGGAGCGGAAGGGAAAGGACGTCATTTACTGCGTGAGAGGCGCGTTTCCCTCGGGGAACGTTGGGCTGCCAGACAAAAAAAGCACCCCTAGGCGGGTAAGTTCCACCGAGACTTGAACTCGGAGCGCTGGATTCAGAGTCCAGAGTGCTCACCATTACACCATGGAACCACCCTAGACAGAGAGACAGAAAGCGAGAAATCACTCCCCGGGGGTGGGGGGATAGCCACGCCGCAATCCCTTCTCCTCCATTCTCCTCTTGGGATCTTAAGCCACCGGGTCCGGGACTCGGACCGCAGTCAACTACATGGCATTCCAGACACATGGCCATTACACTAATAGCTGGTCCCAAGTTTCACATTCTTCATCCCTAACATTTCCATCTGATTCTTTTTTAAGGTGTCTATTTCTTCTTTCAAATCATGAAAGGACTTTCTTACCTCCTGGAGCTCATTGTCTCTTTCCTCTTCTTCTCAGTTAGTTCGGTCACTACAAATATTCTGAATTGCTTAACCGACATGTCCATCACGTCCATGGTGAAGCTCGCGGGTGACGTGGGACTGACGTTTCCCTTGTGGGAGAGACATTTGGCTGCTCATGTATCTTGTGCCTCTGTGATTGTTCCTAGTCATCTGGTGGTCTATACGTTCCTTCCCAAAGTATTCAAGGTACCTTTGAGTGTTCAAAGGTGTGCAGGAGTGGAAAATTGCGGTCTCTCTTCTGGTCTGCCTCTCTGTTGCTCAGCAGTTCCCTGCACTGTTGTTACAGGTCCTGGGGGACCAAAAGTCCTCCCTGTTTCTGAAGAGTGGTGAACCTCCTACTGAGCTACTGAGCTGCACCTCAGGAATAAATAAAAGATCGCACAACACGCGCATGCTATTCAAAACACAGAAGTTCTGAGAGGCCAAATGAGAGTGGTGGGGTGGGATGAGCCACAGGTCATGGCCCTTAGGGCCTGCAGCCACAGGCAGCCTGGTGTCTGGCAATGCCCTTGAATAGGTCTCCGGATGGGGTGGGGAGGGGCTCAAGTTTGTCTTAAAGTCCCGGGACACAAACCTGAGGTCCAAAGGCGAGTGGTGGGGAGGGAAGGGATGAGCCATGGGTTGGCTGTTAGGGCCTTCAGCCACAGGGAGCCTGGTGTCTGGAAATGCCACAAGAACTGGTCTCCCGGAAGGGCTGGGGAGGGGTGAAAGTTTGTCTTAAAGTCCCTGGAAACTAACCTGAGGTACAAAGGCGAGTGTGTGTGTGTGTGTGTGTGTGTGTGTGTGTGTGGATGAGCCGTGGGTCTGTTAGGGCCTGCAGCCACAGGCAGCCTGGTCTAACATGAATCTTTTGAGAATTGAGAATGGGTTGTCAGACAAGGGACAGTCTGCTTCTAGAGGTCTCCACCTACATTCTTTCTCACAGGCCTTCTCTCTTGTCAAACCAGTAACAGGTCAATGAGTCCTTCTCACACTCCAAATCTCTGACCTTGTCTTTTCTATCAGTGACAGAAGGTCCTTGCATTTCAGAAGCTATTATGTTCCATTAGGCCAATCCAAAAAAATCTCCCCTTAGTCAACTGTGCCTTAGAGCATCATAGAAGTGATGTCTTGTATGCATGGGTCCCAGGGATTTGGGAGGGCCATATTTGGAGATCATTTTGAAGATTCTCCTAATCAAATTCCAACCTCTGGACCATGACATTTATGGACATCTCAAGTGCAAATTTATACGTGTTATTCCTAGATTCTAAATTCTCGTGTATGACAGCGTGGACATTAAAAAAATCATGTAAATCTCATCAGCTCAGGAATAGAAAACTGTATCTACGCCGTGTTCAGGAGGTACAAATGAGGCATGTGAGGGTGTCCTTGGTAAACTCTCCTCTCCCTAAGGGTCAGTGAAACTAAAAAGACTCCTCACCTGCTCTCAATGTACGACGATGGGACACACATGGGATAACAATTTTAGAGATGCCAGTTCAAAAGGGGAATAAAGAGAAGACAAAAAGAAGTCACCAACCCAAAATACTTCTGAAATCAAGCCAGAAAACATTCAACAGTAATTTTTTGATTAGATTCCAAAACCTGGAACTACTCTTCTGTGACCCGGGCTTCACTTCTGAACTTCGGCTCCTCAATTATTTGCATTCTAAGTTAATCTTTTTTTCTTTCTTTTCATATGTCTTTGCATCTCCCTCTTCTTCCTCATGGTAACATCCTCCATTTAATAGGTTGCTAATAGGGCTGCCCTCGTAATCTCATGTTCATCTGAGATCCTTCTCTTTGACCTGGATTCTACCATTCCTGATGTCTTTCTGCTCGCTTGGGAGGTGCAGGAGAAACCTACAACTGATGTAGAAATACACAACAAATCTCTTCACTCCCTATCTCCAGTAGAAGAGTGAAATAATAGAAACCTTCCTGATGAAATGATCTGAAAGGAGGATGAAATCCTCCACCAGTTAAAGCAAAGGGGAAAATCTACCAGTGAATGGAAGAGCTGAAGGCCCAGGCTGGGGAAGTAAGTTCCTCCTCAGATCCAATAATACCGGGTGGGGCAACCTTATATGGAAAAGCTCCCATAGGAAGGCCACCATGGACAAGAGACCAGCTCTGCCCTAGCTGCACTAACAGAGACTTTCTTGTCACTAGGGTTGAGTACTTGATTCCAGGCTTTTTGTTCAATGATGGCCTTTTTTCTCGCATGAAAATCTCTTAGGATCATTGTCTGAATTGTAGTTTCTTGACCTTGGTTGCCAGAGATTTTTTAAAAATTTTATTTATTATTTTTCAACCTGACCAGAGAGGGAGAGGGAGGGAAAGCAAGAAAGCAAGCCACCAGGTCTGGGAATCAAACTGCTGCCATGTGGGAGTTCATTGTTTTAACCACCATACCACCTGCTGGACCCAAGATTGTCTCTTTATCATTGCTTTTAAACAATTTGATTATGGTGTGTCTTGGAGGCAGTTTTTCTGGTTCCTTTGCTTAGAGTTTACTGAGCTTCTTGAATCTGTGTCTTTATAGATTTCAGAGAATCTGGAAAATTTTACCACAAATACTTAAAAATTTTTTTTCTACCCCTCCTCTTCTTGAGATATATAACTGATATAAATATATGTAACTGATATTGATCAGTTACAGGTTAATTTTTTAAATTTTTTTCTTTCTTTTTTTTTTTTGGAGAGGTATTTTGCTACAGGTTAATTATTTTAGCTTCATTTTTAAGTTCTATTACTTTGTTCTTAGCTTCATTAATCTCTTTTCTTTCTTTTTCTTTTTTTTTTTTTTTTGAGAGGTTTTTGCTATTGGGCGCATGCGCTCACCAGGAAGAGAGAGACAGAGAGACAGAAAGCGGGAAATCACTCCCCTGGGGGGGATGGCCACGCCACAATCCCTTCTCCATTCTCCTCTTGGAATCTTGAGCACGCACATATGTGCCCAGCGTGAGTTTAAGCCACCAGGTCCAGGACTCAAACCATGGTTGAGTACATGGGAGTCCAGTGACACAACCATTACGACAACTGCTGGTCCCAACCTTTTCATTTTTTATGTGGCTTGGGGTGTTCTTTGTTGTAGTCAAGCTGGTGGGGTTTAGGGCTACAAAGATTCAATTATTTATGGTTTTTAACGTTAACCTGACTGTCTTGGAAGGAGCTGGATGATGAGGCTAAGGGCTTGTGGATTATGTATCTTTGGAAGCATCATTTTTTTGTTATCAATGAACTTCAGGAATGTGTATGTACAAATTTTATGAAATTCTATCACATCTTAGGTTATCATGTCTTAATAATTAGACTATTGCTTAAATGCAGGAATTCAAACACTGATGGTTAATGCATGATGATGCAATTATACAAAAGCAGGGAGAAAAGCAATATAATGAAATACAGTGCAAGCAATATAACACAAAAGTGCGGTGCAGGGATGTCACATGATGAAGGGAATTGGGGGAAATGGAGGAAAAGAGGTCAGTGTGAAGGTAAGTTCTCATAATAGGAACGATATTTCAATCACCTTTAATATCATACACCTGCCAGGGAACGCAGACAATGTAAACACATTTGTTGAGCAACTCCCACATACCAAGTAGGGTAGGATATGGCTCTGTGAACTTTACTCTTTATAACCACAGTATAAAGCACTCTTTACTATGTCTTAATAGGAAAGGTTGAGTAACTTTGTCTAGTAAGTGGTATTCACACGTCAAAGAATAGACAGATGTTGAATCATTATTAGCTGAATAAATGGGTATTCACCCAAATGAAAGATATTTTGTTAATTCTCTTTGCTGTGCTTCTTCCTAATCTTCCTATAAAAGTGCTAGACTGGTAGCTACAGGTTGAGAAAAGGACCGTGGTAGCTGGTTTTCAGTAGCAGCAATAATAATGGCAGATGGTACTGTGCGAATGTTTGTGTATCACCCAAATCCCTGTGTTTAAATCCTAACCCCCAAGGTGATTATATTAGGGAGTGGGGTCTTTGGGAGGTGATTAGGTCACGAGGGCAGGGTCCTCATGATTGGGATTAGTGCTCTTGCCTAAAGCATCACAGAGCTCTTTTGCCTGCCATGTGAGGACGCAGTGAGAAGGCACCACCTATGAGCCCAAAAGCAGGTCGCTACCAGACACTGAGTCTGCAGCATCTTGACTTTGGACTTTTTGTTTATAAGCCACCCAGTCTATGGTGTTTGTTACAACAAACCTCATGGACTAAGGCAGCAGCTATCCTGTACACACTTCTGATGTGTTGAGCCCTGCTTTGATTGACAGATATTAACTTATTTAATACTTACAACACTTGAGGATCAGTACAATTTTTATTCCTCATTTTATACATGAGGAAGCTGAGGTGCAGAGAGATGAAATATCTTGTTCAGAGGTCTCCTGTTGGCAGCGGTGAAGTCAGGAGTGAATGGTGAGTGGTGCTCCAGCTGTGCTGTGCACTTTCGTATTATCTTGCCTCTGGGGCCTTATCACCTGTCTTTCTTGTTGTTCACGACTCAGGCCCAGAAGACCACAGTTTCCTCAATTTCTCTTTTCAGGCCTCCTGTAGTGACTTTGGCAAGCACTGCTGACTGAAAGTGAAGAAAAATTTCAATGGCATTGCCAGCTCTTTTACATTTTCATTACATTTCTGTTCATTGAATTAATAAATATTTATTGAGAATTTGCTGTAGTACAGGCAAAAGGGATAGAAACAAATAATTTGTCCAGAGTTACTCTCAACTTTCTCATCGGTGCCTGAATTCTCATCATAAAAAATCCATTCTGCTGAGTTGGCATATATTATTCTTTGATTAATCTTCACATACAGTTTTTCAAAGTGTCCTGTCAAATATTTCTTTTTTTTTTTTTTACATTTTTTATTTCATTTTTCTTTTATGTTCAATCACATTATTTATGAAGCTTACAAACTGAATATTTCAACGTGTGAACATTTCCCCCTATTCCAGGTGATAAAACTATAAAAGTTTCTTCAACAGATAATATCACATTTTTTTGTCCCATTAATGCTTTGCCTCTCTATTTTTCTTCTAAATGTCCTTCCTCACACTCTACCCTTTCACACACACTGTATCTGGTATTTATATCCATTTACTATGTTTCTATATCCGTTAGTCAATCAGTTTCATAATGCTGTGGACTACTAAGTATTCCAAACATTGTCTGAAAAATTTGAGAAATCACCATTGCCTCCATTTTGGTTAGACATAGTAGTAGACAGTGGACCCTTCCGTTTGGTAGTAGTAGAACAGGATGATACTTCAATAGTAGATACCCACTTTTAGAAAAAGTGAAAGCACAGGGAAATATATCATCACGAATGATACCAACTCGCAGAACCCGATTTCCCTTGCTTACATTACCTGATACAAAACACCGGTCACAAAGCTCCTAAGTAACTATAGTAGACAAAAGGAGAAGTATGGTCAATGATGAATGTGTCTTCAAAGAGGCACAGTTTTTAGTTCCAGCCTCACGCCAAATGCATCTTGGCTGCCAGAGATTTTAACAAGTATCCCAGTGAATGTGAAGAGCACAATTTTTAGTTCTTTTTTCTAGAAATAATTAGGAGCTTTCTCTGTCACATGTTGCCTCATGTAATCACCGAACACTCCAGTGGTTAATGCTTCCTTGCCTAGTTTATGTACGAAGAGAATAGGCTCAAGTAGGGTAATGAAATTCTCTGTTTCTCTACCCTGGGCAAGTGTGCAGCTAGCATGTAAATCTTAGACAGTCTTTGCTCAAGCTTTGTTTTATTTATTAATATTACTTTTTTCTTTAAAAGTTTATTTATTTCTTCCAAAATAGGAACAGAACAGAGACAGAAAGACAGGCATCCCCACAACACGATGCTCATGCTGCGAACCAGCCCCAGTCTCAGGCAGCCTGGATACAGGTACATGCACAGGTACCCAGCATACTCAGGGAGGCCCAGGATGGGAATCCAATTCATCACATGGGGGTCCAGTCACACCATCACTGTACCACTACCTGGTCCTCCCATTATTGTATTTCTATTGTTTCATCATAGACTAAGGATAGGATATAGTTGCTAAAGTGGTAGGGAATAGAAGGCCTGGGTAAAATGAGTTATTCCTGGTGATTGTTATTTCTTAATTTCACAATATGTAATGAATCCTTTAACTGGCAGATTCTTATGGAGAAAATGGGGACACAGGGTAAACATGCCAGAGTCCCTGCTCTCTGGAAAATGAACTCTGGAATAGAAGCATCATGTTTTATAGATAATTACCTAAATATTTTCTTTGTAATTGTATGTATTATTTGGCTTCTTTGTGTTTCTTGGTCCCACTGTATCAGCTAATACTTGAACACCAAGTATAAATAATAGGCCTATAAGTACGTGTTAAAATTTTTGTTCCAAGAACTTCCCTCCTAATATTTTTCTTTTTCTTCATTTTATAAATTCTTATTTATTTTTAATCACTGCATATCTTTATAGTATGAAATGTGTTTCTTCAAGGCATGTGTGCAATTCATGGTAATCAAAATCAAAGATATGTATCATTTTCAACAGAGAACTTTACTTTTTTGGGTTTGTTAAATATTTCTGGTTTTTGCTCCTGGGCACCTCCTTCCCACCCCTTCCTATCCATCCCCTCCTCTTCAGTCTGTGGTGTCTACTCTTGCCCTCCTAATTCTTTGAATCTTGGAATCTTTCAATTTCTGCCACAAAATGCCAACATCCAGTATATAATGAGCAGGGATATACAATATTTCATCCTTCATCATCTGACTTTGCTTTTCATAACCTTGAATCTTCTATATCCATCCTCTTTGTATCATATGGAAGGGTCCCATTGTATTTTTATTGTTATTAGTATTCTGTACTGTGTATGTGCTGTATTTTTTCAATCCAGACATCAGTTCTTGGATAGTCCATGTCATAGCAATTATGAATAATGTAGCAAAAAATAAAGATATGCAAGTGTCTTTTTGACTGAGTGTTTTCTTATCCTTTTGGTAAATACCAAGGAATGGGATTACTGGGTCATAGTTTGTGTGTGTTTGTGTGTGGGGGGGTTTGTATTTATTTATTGATTGATTGATTGATAAACTTCCATATTGTTATCCATAGTGGCTATACTAATTTACATACCCACCAACATGGTCGGAGGGTTCCTTCTTTCCACAACCTCACTAGTACTTCACATACTTTTTTTTTTTTTTTTTTAATCACAGCCATTTTGACTGGTTAAATGGTATTTCATTGTGTTTTTTTTTAAATTTTTTTTTAAAATTTTTATCTTTTATTTTTCTTTCTCAGATCAATTAAATTCACATTTTACATAAAGTCCCCATTATGTTGTATACAATATATATATATATATATATATATATATATATATATATATATATGTAGTTTTCAACAGAGAACTCTACATTTTTTTGGTGTTAAATGTTTCTTCCCTTTGCCCCTCACGCCCACTCTCCACCACCCACTCCCCTCCCCTGCAGCCTCTGGCATCCACATTCATCCTTTCCACTATCATATCTTCAGATCTTTCTCCCTTTGCCAGAGTGCTAACTTTTTTTTTTTTTTAATCATTGCACATCTTTACAGTGTACAACATGGTTTTTCCCAGCATGAGTACAGTGCACATCAATCAAGACAATATTACCATATACATTATCAACAGACAACTTTTCATTTTTGTGTCTATTAAGTGTGTTGTTTGCTCCCTGAATCCCTCCCCTCCGCCCTCCATCACTCACCCCCATCACCTCTCCCACACTGTCTCCAGCATCTGCAGCTGCCATCCCTGCTACCATACCCTCCAGTTCCCTCAGTTTTTTCTTTCTTTCTTTTTTTTTTTTTTTCAATTATCAGCTCATACAGTCTTCAACAACAGGGAGCACAGATTCTACTCAGGGATGGATTAAGGGTGGGTCCCATGCAGTTCTGCAACTGCAGGTGAGTCTCCACGGAACAGTTTCAGGAAAGCGGCTCTGTTAAGCAGAGATGGTTATCAGTTGATGTGGCACAGCATCCAACCTGTGACCACCAGGAATGGTGCTGTGGGGATCTGCAACGCGAGTCATCCTCGGGCATCTGGCCTCCCCAAGAATGGCAGAATAGTTCCTGTTCTTCCCTGAGGTAATGCAGGGCTGGCAACCATCATCCTCTCACTGTCCATAGGCAGAGACAATCCTCCCATACAATATATTTCTCAATTGGTTTAAGACAGCTTAAGTTTCTTTCTGTTGCTTATAGTTGCAAGTTCTTAATCCTTGTTTTTGGCTTCAACTTGCCGCCCGCGGCTGGCGGCCACGCGCAGGCCCGGCGGTCACGTGCTGGCCCGGTGGCCACGCACAGGCCCGGCAGCCACGCTCAGGCACGGCGGCCACTCACAGGCGCAGGCCCGGCGGCCACACGCAGGCCCGGTGGCCACGCACAGGCCTGGGGGCCACGCTCAGACCTGGCGGCCTCGCACCGGCCTGGCAACCACGCCTCAGCTCGGCGACCATGCTCAGGCCCGGTGGCCGCACGCAGGGGCAGGCCCGGCTGCCGTGCGCAGGTGCCGGCCCGGTGGCCACGCGCCAGCCCGGCAGCCACCCGCCAGTCCCCAGCACGCGAATGCGAGCGGGTCCCCGTGCCACCTCCCGCTCACCTGCCCGGCCAAAGAAAGGAAGGATGGCGACCTCGGCGATCTGCGCCGCCGGCCCGTGTCGGCGCCAAGCGCCTCATTGTGTTTTTTATTTGCATTTCCCTTATGATAAAAGAGATAGTGAACAGTTTTTTGTGTGCCTTCTGGTCATTCATCTCTCTTCTTTACAGAATTGTCTGTTCAACTCATTTTCCCATTTTCAAATTGGACTGTTCATTTTTTTGTGGGTGAGCTGCTTCGGTATCCTAAATATTCTGGTTCTCAGTTCCTTTTCTGTAGCATAGTTTGTAAATATTTTCTCCATTCTAAAGATTGTCTCTTCACTCTAATTATTGTTTCCTTTACTTAGTGGAAGCTTTTTAACTTGGTGTTATCCAATTTTTCTATTTTTGGAACTATTGCCTGCGCTTTAGGGGTCTTGCTTAAGACACTTTTGCCTACTTTAATACCTTCAAGTATTTCCCCTGTGATTTCAACCAGTAGTTTTGTAGTCTGAGTTTTACATTTATATCTTTAATCCATTTTGAATTGTGAGAGTGGTGAGAGACAGGGCTCCAGGTTCATTTTCCTGTACTTGGATGTCCCATTATTCCATCACTATTTTCAGAAGACACTTTCTTTTTCCCACTAAAATATCTTATGTCCTTTTTTTTTAAAAAAAGAAAAAGTTGGTTGAATGTTTTGGGGTCCATTTCTGGATTCTCTATTCTGTAAGTCTATGTTTTTTGTTTTTCTTTGTTTGTTTGTTTGTTTTTGTGCCACTACCATACTGCTTTGATTATCACAGCTTTGTAATATATTGTGGGGTTGGGTAGTAAGATTCCTCCTACTTTATTCTTTTAGGATAGAATTGCCATATGATAAAGGGCCTTTTATGATTCCAGACAATTTTATGATTGTTTTTTCTGTTTCTGTGAAGAATGTCACCAGTAATCTGATCACAATTGCATTAAATTTATGTAAAATTGACATTTTGATTACATTGATTAGTCTAAACTAAAAACATGAAATGCCTTTCTGTGTGTGTGTGTGTGTGTGTGTGTGTGTGAGACACGGAATTTCTTTTTCAGTTTTTCTTGGTTCTCCTTGTAGAGATGTTTCACTTCTTTGTTTAGGTTTATTTCTAAGATTTATTTATTTACTTATTTACTCATGCATTCATTCATTGTAGCTACTATAAATGAGATTGCTTTCTTCATTATTACCTGTTTGTTCATTGTTGGTAAGTGAAAATGCCATAAACTTTTGTATATTAATTTTGTATCCTGCCACTTTACTGAGTTCATTCATCACTCTAGGAGATTTTCATAGGTTATTTTGTATTTTCTCTATATAATCACATTGTCTGCAAATAGTAACAATTTAGCTTCTTCTTTCCTGTTTGAATGCCTGATATTTTACTCTCCTGTCTGATTGTGTTGACTAGGACTTCCAGCAGTATATTGAAAAGGAGTTGGAAAGAGGGCAGCTTTGTCTTGATCCAGTTTTTTTTTTTTTTGAGAGGTTTTTGCTATAGGGCACGTGCACTCGCCAGACAGACAGACAGAGACAGAGAGATAGAAAGCGAGAAATCACCCCCAGAGGGGATGGTCACGCTGCAATCCCTTCTCCTCCATTCTCCTCTCGGGATCTTGGGCATGCACACACACGCGCCCGGCATGAGTTTAAGCCACCGGGTCCGGGACGCGAACCGCAGTCAACTACGTGGGAGTCCAGCGACATAGCCATTACGCTAACTGCTGGTCCCGATCCAGTTTTTAATGGGAAAGATTTCAGTTTTTTCCCATTCAGGCTGATGTTAGCTATGGCTTTGTCATACATGGCTTTTGTTGTAATTTGAAATGCTCCTTCTATGTCTATTTTCTAAGAATCTTAATCATGAGGGGTGCCTTATTTTATCAAATGATGCTCTGTATCAGTTGGTATGATCATATGATTTTTATCTTTCCTTCTGTTATTGTGATGTGTTATAGTTATTGTTTTGTGTATGTTGAACCATCTTTGTATCCCTCAGGTAGAGCCTACCTGGTGCTGGTGTATAATCTTTTTCATGTGTTGTTGGATTTCATTTGTTGGATCTTGTTGAGAATATTTGCATCTGTATTTATCAGGAATGTGGGTCTCTGTTTTCTTTTTTGGTTTTGTCTGCTTTGGAGATCAAGATGATGGTAGCTTCATAGGATACGTTTGAGAGGGTACCTTCCTTTTGGATTTTTAGAAATAGTTTGAGGAAAATTTAGGTTAGCCCTTCTTGTAAAGTTTTGTAGAATTCAGAAGTAAAGTTGTTAAAGTCTGGACTCTTCTTTGTTGGGAGACTATTTCTGATTCAATCTCATTGCTTGTTATTGGTCTACTCAGGCTTTCTATTTCTTCCTGGTTCAGTCTAGATGTTACGTGTCCAGAAATTGTCCAGCTCATTAGGTTCTCTCATTGGTTGGTGTATAGTTGTTCGTGTATTCTCTTGTGATCTTTTGTATTTCTGTTATATCTGTTGTAATATTGCATGTTTCAGTCCTGATTTGATTTATCTGTTTTTGTTTTCCTCTGTTTTTCTTGATTAGTCTAGCAAACAATGTGTCGATTTTGTTTATCCTCTCATAAATAAAGAAAAATCCAGATTTTGGCTTTGTATGATTTATTTTTTGTGTTCTTTTATTCTCTATTCTCATGTATTTCTGCTCTAATCTCTTATATTTCTTTTCTTCTGATTTGTTTCCTTTTTTAACTCAATTTTGTTGCCGTGTTTCATAGATTATGGAAACTCATTTACTCATTATCATTTGTTTCCATACTTTTTTTATTTCAGACTTAACTTCTTCAGTAGTTAAAAAGTCATTATTAAGTAGGTTGTTTAGTTTGCCATATGTTTGTGTATTTTTTAGGGTGTTTCTTGAAATTAATATCAAGTTTAATTCCTTCATGGTCAGAGAAGATGCTGAATATAGTTTCTTTGCCTTTGAATCTGTAAAGGCTTGATTTGTGTCCTATCATATGGCCAATGTTTGAACAATTTCCATGCCAGTGTGAGAAAAATGTATATTTTGTGGTCTTAGAGTGGGAAGTTCTATGGATGTTTGTCAAGCCCATCTGATTTATAGAATCTTTTAGGTCCTGTATCTCTCTATTGGTTGTCTAGAAGATCTGTCTAAAGGAAATAATGGGGTGTTGAGATCCCCAACAATTGGAGTGTTGCACTCTATCTCTCCTTTCAGCTTCAGCAGTCTTTCCTTCATATATTTAGGTGCTCCTGAGTTGGGTGCATAGATATTTATAAGACTTATGTCTTCTTGCTGAATGAGTCCTTTTACTGTTATATAATACCCTTCTTTGTCTCTTCTTACAATCTTTGCCTTGAAGCCTATTTTGTCTGAAATCAGTCTCACAACTCCAGCCTTTTTTCAAATTTCCATTTGCATGGAATATGTTTTTCTAGTTCACCACTTGTACTCTATGTATGTTTTTATGCATAAGGTGTGTTTCTTGTAGGCAACAGATAGAGGGTTTCTGGTTTTTTATCCATTCAGTCAGTCCATGCCTCTTAATTGGGGAATTTAACCATAAACATTCAACGTTATTACTGATTTTTCCAGTCCTGTTTCTATCATTAAGTGAGCCATTTTCTTGGTTGTTTTTCTTTTCTCTTGTAACTGTCCGTCTGACTTTTTAGTTTTCCCGGTATAGCACTTCTTTCAGAACCTCTTGAACAGGTGGCCTGGAGTTGGTAAAAATCTTTCAGGTTTTGTTTATCTGAGAATTTTTTTTATCTTTTTATTTTTTCCCCATACGAAGGATAATCTTGCTGGGTATAATTTTCTTGGTTGAAATTGTTTTTCATTTAAAACTTTGAGTATTTTTCCCCATTCTTTTCTTGCCTGCAGTGTTTCTGACGAGAGGAATGATGTTAACCTGATGGGATGTCCTTTGTAAGTAACTTGACATTTCCCTCTTGCCAATTTTAGTATCTTGTCTTTGTCTATGGTTTTGGCCAATCTGGCTATGATGTGCCTTGGAGAGGATCTTCTTGGGTTGATTCTATGTGGGGTCCTATATATTTCTTGGGTCTGGATATTTGAATACCTCTCTAGGTTTGGAAAGTTTTCTTCAAGTATTTCATGGAATAAATTATCAATGCCCTTATTATTTTTTTCCTCTTCTGAGATACAATTATCTGGATTTGGGGCACTTTATGGTATCTAGTATTTTTCGTATATTATCCTAATTTTTCTTGGTTGTTTCCTCAATGTTTTTGATACTTCTTTTGAGGTCAGAGGTTTTGTCTTCTACATTTGAGATGTGATATTCTGCGTAATCTAATTTACTTTTAATACTTTACTTTCATGTATTGCATTCTTCACCTCTAACAATTTCATTTGATTCTTTTTGGTGGTGTCTGTTTCATCTTTCAAATCATGAAAGGACTTCCTCATCTCCTGGAGCTCATTGTCTCTTTTCTCTTGCATCTCATTTAGTTTTGTCGCTATAAATATTCTCAATTGTTTATGCAATATTTCCATGAGCTCCATTGTGTTGTCCGTGGGAGATGAGGAATTGATGTTTTCTCCTGAGGGAGAGACATTTTGTTGGTTGCTCATATTTCTCGTTGCTTTGTGATGGTTTGTAGTCATCTGGTGATCTATACGTTCCTTCTTAAATTATTCAAGGTATCTCGGAGCATTCAAAGTGTGCAGGAGTAGGCAACCGGCAAGCTTTCTTTTGCTCTGCCTCCCCACTGCTCACCAGCACCATGCACTGTTGTCACTGGTCCTGTGTGAACCAAAGTCCTCCTTGTTTCTAGAGAACAGGGGTGCCTGAAACTGAGCTGCTGAACTTCAGTTCAGTAACAAAGTAGATATTTCACCTCACACTATACAAAACACTAAAACCCTGAGAGTTCAAAGGCAAGTGGAAGGAGGATGAGCCGGGGTGCCAGCTGTTAAGCCCTCCAGCTGCAGGCAGCCTGCCATCAGGCAAGGCCCTTCACTGGGACAGGTGTCCAGATGCCCTTAAGTACTTCTTAAATGGCTGGTCTAATGTTAGTAAACTCTATTAGATTTTATTTTACTGGAAACTATTTTATTTCTCCATCTCATTTGAAAGATAATTTTTCCATGTATAACATTCTTACCTAAAATTTTTTTCTTTCTTCAAAATTTTATTCTTCTTTTCTTTTTTCTTTTCTTTTTTTTTTTTTTGAGAGGTTTTTGTATAGGGCGCGTGCGCTCGCCAGACAGACAGAGAGAGACATAGAGACAGAAAGCGAGAAATCACCCCCCAGGGGGGATGGTCACGCCGCGATCCCTTCTCCTCCATTCTCCTCTCAGGATCTTGGGCACGCACGCACACGCGCCCGGCGTGAGTTTTAAGCCACCGGGTCTGGGACGTGAACCGCGGTCGACTACGTGGGAGTCCAGCGACATAGCCATTACACTAACTGCTGGTTCCCAAAATTTTATTCTTCTTTTATTATGTTTTTAAATGTATTTCAGGGTTTATATATGTTTTCCTATTCTTACCTTGCTTGCATTGTTTCATTCGATATGTCCAATGATAGTCCTATGAGGTAACCTTTATAAGTATCTTGATATCTCTCTTGCCTTTTCAGAATACTGTCGTTATCTTTGATTTTTACCAATTTGGCTATGATATGCCCTGGAGAGGATTTTCTTATGTAGATTCTCTTTGGTATTCTTTGTATTTTCTGGGTGAGGCGGTCTGTGTTTGTCTAGATTTGCAAAGTTTTCAAATAGTGATTAATGAAAAAATTTTTTCTATGCCTTTAGCCATTTTTTAACCTTCTAGTATACCCATTTTGTGGATATTCAGCCAATAAATAGTGTTAGAATTTCCCATATGTTGTTCATATGTTTTGGAGGGAAGGTTTTTTTTGCTTGTTTGTTTCTGTTTGTTGTATTGTTTTTGTTTTCCTTTTTATTGGCAGGTTGAACTATGTCAGAGATTTTTTTTCTTTTCGGTCAGAGATTCTTCTGCATGGTGTAATCTGGTGTTAATATTATGAGGGAGATTTTGATTTGTTGTAGTGTATTCTTTATCGCCAGTAATTTGATTCTTTTCTATGGTATCTCTCTCTGGAATGACCTCTTCATGCTTTGGAATGAATTTCTTATCTCCTGGAATTGATTGTCTATTTTTTTTCCTTTTTTTCGGAGAGGTTTCTGCTACAGTGCGCTTGCGCATGCCAGGAAGACAGAGAGACAGAAAGCAAGAAATCACCCCCCAGGGGGGATGGCCATGCCACAGCCCCTTCTCCTTTCTCCTCTCGGGATCTTGGGCACGCACACACAAGCGCCCAGTGTGAGTTTAAGCCACTGGGTCCGGGACTCAAACCGCAGTTGGCTACGTGGGAGTCCAGCACATAGCCATTACGCTAACTGCTGGTCCCTGGCTGTCTATTTTCTCATACATCTTATTGAGTTTTGCTATAATGAATTTTTTGAATTCTTTCCTTACATTTCTATGATTTCTTGTGTACCTTTGAGGAAGAAATATTTCTTGCTTTGTCATATTTCTTCTGACTTTCTATTACTCTTTAGGCATCTGGTGAAATATTACATCTTTCTAATTTTTGGAGTAGATTCTGTAGTGCTGAGGGTAGGGGGGAGAGGGGGAAGGAGCAGGGAGAATAATCCTAGTTTCCAGGTGTACCCTTCACCAAATGGATCAGGGTAGGCTAGTGACCAGCCATGTCTTCCAGGTCAGAGCAGGGCTTGTGTGTTCTGTGTAGGAGGTAGCTCATGCAGGTCTAGAAAAGCTGCTCTAGGGATGGCATTAGTTGAAACAGGTAATACTTCACCTTGATGTGAGACTGATAGGAGAGAGAATGGAGCCTACTCTAACTGTCATACAGGGTTAGTGCCCAGATTCCTCAGTCTGCATTGGGGTGGGGTGCCAACTTGTGAGTCCTCCACTCACTCTGTGCTGTGGAAACTTGGCTGTAGGTAGAGTTCCTTCAGCTCATGGGATTGCAATATGGTGTAGCTCTCCTGCCACCTTGGGGTGGGAGGGATGTGGGAGGTCCAATTTTTGTTCTTTTCCCTTAAAGCTGTTTTCTCTTATGCTTCCCTACAATGTCTCTTAACTTTATGCCAGTTTCTTTGTTCTGTGGTTGAGAGTGCTAGAATCCATGGTGATAGGTGTTTGGAGTTTCAAAGGAGAGTTTCTCTCATTTTTCTCCTCTGGATGGGGAAAAGGGGAGGGGAAAGTTCTCTCAAGTTAGTTCCTCTCTACTTTTGAAAGTAGAAACCATGCAAAATAGAAGTTCCTGCCAAAGATCTTGCCTAATTCCTCTCTCTGTGGAGGCTGCCCATGAGCAGCTACCTAGAGGCTGCAGAGGTGGCAGAAGTTGGCCCTTCCTTCGGCCAGTGGCCATGTTCCCCTGATGTAGCCTAACCTCTCTGGTTCTAATGCAACCAGGGATTGAAGCAGAGTAGGAAGCTGATCCAGAGACACTGAGAAGCAGGTAATAGAGATGCAAGAGTGCTGGTGATCAGACCCTACACCCATATTAGTTCTCATCTGAAGTTTATGAAGAATTAGAGACATGAACACAGAGAAGAGATAGCAAAGTGGAATTTATTAAGAGAGAGAAGGAAGAACAGAGCTCTCAGTCAGGGGTAGGACACAAATGGGTTTCCAAAAACAGCCTGAGTAATTGGCTGGCTTTCTGATAAGGAATGGACTTTAGAAAATATTTACATGGTAGTCTGAGTAATTTCTTACCTTATTCTTTGTAAGATCAGCAGACCATAGTAATCTGTATTACTTTTTAGAATATAGGTCCAAATATAAACTAATGCCCTTAGCTGCAGTTGCTTTAAGTCGCAATGCAGCCAACTGATGGCTATGAAAAATTAGGCATTGTAACTCTATCTTAGGCCTTTGCCCTGTCTGTGTGCTCAATATCCCTATCTCCTGCATTATTATCAAGGAGTCATAAATTCTTCAAAAACATGTAAATGGGGTGTATGTTGCACAATAACCAGATCACATGAAGGGAAGAGACTTTATTAAAAAATAAAAACACACATTGGGACCAGCAAGTTAGCGTAATGGCTGTGTCGCTGGACTCCCACGTAGTTGACCGCGGTTCACATCCCGGACCCGGTGGCTTAAAACTCACGCTAGGCGTGTGTGCGTGCGTGCCCAAGATCCCGAGAGGAGAATGGAGGAGAAGGGATTGTGGCATGGCCATCCCCCCGGGGGGTGATTTCTCGCTTTCTGTCTCTCTGTTTCTCTCTGTCTGTCTGGCGAGCGTACGCGCCCTATAGCAAAAAAAAACAAAAAACAAAAAACAAAAAAAACCTCTCCAAAAAAGAAAAAAAAAAGAAAGAAAAAGAAAAAGAAAAAGAAAAACACACGGACTTCCTTTCAGGTTTCCTACCCTATGTACCTGTAAGTGAGTTCTAACTCCGGTCTCAGTAGCTGCAGTACCAATGAGTCGGGTGGATACCATTATATGCAGCAGAGATACCACACAAACCTTAGCCTGACCTTCTCTCTCTTAAACTACTCCCTCTTCGGATACTGACATCCTATTTTGAGAAGACATTGAATCAAAAATAGCTTTTTGTGGTTTCTTTTTGTTTATTTTGTTTTTGTCATAAGGCTCCTGCAATCACCAGAGGGAGACAAAGAAAGAGATTGAGAAATCTTCCCCTGAGGGTGGATAGCGACATCACAATCCTTTCTCCTCCATTTTCCTTTCAGGATTCTAAACACGCACACACATGTGCCCAATGTGTTTTTGAAGCTGCAGTTTCTAGCTCTTAAACCACATAAATGACCACTGAGGCTCCAGAAGCCTTAACAACCGTACCACCTGGCTGGCCCAGCTTAAGGTTTCTTATTGCACCTCTCTATGAGCCTTCCTGCTCAGCTTCTTCTATGTCCATGCAGATGGAGAAATGTGTAAATTTGCCCTGGGAGCTGCAGTTACAAGCTGGCCTTGGTTTCTACATTGTGTGTCTCTTTCAGGAGCCTGAACTGAGTCCAATCCTGAGACTCCAGAACCGAGGAATCAGATGGACGAAAAAAGGTCAACAAGTTTGGACGATAAACATAACCCGAAGAAGGACAAGGTAATGGTGGTATAGTTGGTAACTAAAAGGGTTAGAGTGAGCATAAGGTGAGTTTAGAAAATTGAAGGACAACTTAAAAATGCCTAACATCCAACTCTTCAACCAGCAGCCTGATGTGAGAAGTGAAAACTAGGAGAGCAACTCACTCCAAGTGACCATGAGCACCTGCCAAGGGGGTACACGGGATGGACATGGAGAAAGTTCATTCTGTGGGGAAGCGCCAACTTTAAGAGGGAGAGGGTGGGAGTGTGAGACCCTGCACTAGACTGCGAGCCTCAGTCTTAGACCAGCCCTTTCTGTAGATGTCCATAAAATAAGTGTGGGCTCAGAGGGCATAATCAATATGGAGAGGAATGTCTTCAACATCCATTCTTACCTTAAACACTTCTACCCTAGAACAAGTGAGGCCAAGGTAAGGGGACATTCCAATATGAAGTAGTGATACTAAAACTCCTCTTCTATAATTTGTGTTGAGGAAGGTTTGTACACAATATTTCTCACATATTTGTTAGATGCTTAATTGTCCTTATCCTGTGTTGTAAACTCAGATGACAGATATATATCAGTAAGAGACTTCACTGAAGAAATTAAATCGGAGAGAGAAAGAAAACAAATGTTGTCAACAAATGTTGTATTTCTAAAGTGACAGTCTAGAGTATGAGGGAAGACAGGGACATCTCTCTCTTTATTTACCCAATAAGACCTAATTTATTCACTATCCCAGTAAAAAATTTCATTATAAGTATCCAACAATTTAAAAAGTACAAAATAGTGGCGCAGCAGGTGACGTGATGGTTAAAGGCACTGGACTCCCCCATGGCTGACCACAGTTCGGGTCCTAGACCTCGTGGCTTGCTTTCTCATTTTCCTTCCCTCTCTTTCTTTTCACTCTGTCCCTCTCTGGTGAAATGAAAACAAATAAATAAATAAAACCTAAAACAAAATAAAATAAAAAGTACAAACAGATTTGTAGATTTCTATTATGTTAATACAAAGTGCATGACTGCATACAGTAGTAGGTGTACACACAGTACACCCTACAGGCAAAGAAAGGTGGAGAGAAGGGGAAAGAACACTGTGGTTGAGGTCTCATCATAAATGAATGAATACAAAGATAGAGATGATGCATATTATAGTATATCCTACCACCAATGCTGCAGCCAAAATGTGCAAAAAGAGAAAAAGATTCTAAATAACTCAAGGGGTGAGAGTGGTTGGATTCTTGTGATACACCTCAATGGCCATGAGAGAACTGACCCAGCTCACTGTGAAGTCTGCACAGATGGTGGCTCATGGCATGGAAGATCTTTCCTGAAGGAATATAAAAGGTTAAGTCTAGACTAAGAAATATAAAACCATAGGGCCCCCATAAAGTGGCTCACTCCTTGTTATACTACCAGATTTTCCAAATCCAGTGTTAAAAATAAGCACTGAGCCCTGATGTTGTAAGTCAAATGAAATATTTTTGCCTCTTTATTATAAAAAGTCTGAACTGCTGATATTTCTCCTGAACTTACAGAAAGCGGCCACAGAAGTACTTTGGTTCGGGTTCAAGTGAGAGGCTGTTGAGAACTCAGTACTCAGAATATCTCCATGTTCAGGAAACCTAACTTAAAGAAGCCAAGCCAAGAGCAACCCACTTAATATTCATGCACCTCTTTTCTTTTAGTAAATCTTACTTTAAATGTGGGGGTGGGGGGACAGAACCTCTAATAGGTAAAGTCCAACACCCACTCTACCCAGAGAAAACCTTCACAAAGGTCAATGAAGTGATCCAGAGCCAGACTCAATTGTGCAGATTTTCAGTGACGTCACCAAACAGCTCACGTAACACAAAAAAAGTTGATTTACACACTCGGCCAGCCCTCTAAGAAATGTGTCCCCAGAAGCTTTAACCTTTGTTCTGTGCCATCCTGAACACTTGCACACTTTATTTTCCAGATAGTTCAACATTTTTTCTAGAGTGTGTTCCCTGCCTTGTGGGAATGTTTGGTGCTATTCTACAGTGTCGGGACCATGCAGCCAACATAGGCTGAATTTAAAGGAGCTGCCCCTCATGCCTAAAAGCAAGGACTGGGCTGAGGAGAACTGTTAGCAAGGGCAACAGTTTATGAGTTCCAATTCTCCACTGTGTTGCTGTACTGGCCTGCACTCAATTTCTCTGCCATGAGCTTTACTGACAGTACCCCATAAGGACAAAATAACACCCCCAGCCTTACTGTAACTTTTACAATAATCCTGAAGGAATGCGGATCCCTAATGTAGCAGCGAATGGGAATTATCTCCTGAGACTCACTCCACCTGCCTGGAAAATGTCAATAAAGAATGCTGCATTCACCTCTCCTACTGGGGATTACATAGATAACATTAGAAAAGTTTGAGTTAATGGAAAGCTACTAAATTGGTGAAACGACCTCAGTAGCTGGGGGAGGCTTAGGGACTCATCCGCGAGGCACTGATACCCCAAACGAAGACCATGAGCCACCTTTGATCTCAGGACAAGGAAGATTGCCATTCCCCAAGCCACAGCCATTGTATAGAACAGCATGTAGAGGGTCCCAAGTACATAGTAACCTTTAGGTCAGTCATTAAGCTGCTCACAAAACCACATTCCTTTCCCATGTAGGCAATAGGCTCACCCCCTTAGCTGTAAATTACCCCAAAAGCAATATAGATATTTTGCTTTAGTATATATTAACCATGTCTTTACTTAACAAGACAAGATTTCTTTTTCTTTTTTTTTGTTTTGTTTTTGGAGAGGTTTTTTTGCTATAGGGCGCGTGTGCTCACCAGACAGACAGAGACATAGAGACAGAAAGCGAGAAATCACCCCCTAGGGGGGATGGTCACGCCGCAATCCCTTCTCCTCCATTCTCCTCTTGGGATCTTGGGCACGCATGCACACGCGCCCGGCGTGAGTTTTAAGCCACCGGGTCCGGGACGCGAACCGCGGTCGACTATGTGGGAGTCCAGTGACATAGCTATTATGCTAACTGCTGGCTCCCAACAAGACAAGATTTCTATCTAGGCCTTTGTAACTGGCAATGCTGCCGCCCTGGCGCGGGACTGAAGTCATCAAGCTGACCTGGGACTGCAGTTGTCAAGCTTCCTGCAAGCCCCCTCTTCAAAAGACCCTTCCCGGTAATCAAGATCTAAGAAGAAAATGCACCAGACAAATGGACTCCTTTGTTCTAAGGACTGTGTTTGGCTTCACCTGATCAAACAGAACGGTGCATCATGTTTTATAATTATTGTTTCCATACTTTGTATACCCTGTTTCTTAGAGTAAATCTTTTACTTACTTCCCCTCACCCATCCTACTCCTGTGAAACTCCTTCAATAATAAATACGTATGTCTCCTAGCCATCAGGGCTGCAGTCTTGAGCTGGCTCTGACTGTAGTCGGCTGAGAACATGCTGAAGAGCATTGAGGTTTCAGTCTGATTTTTGCTCACCCATGTCGCCTTCCTGTGTACGAACTTCAACCCACCCTGGCTGGAGCAGGCCTTCAGCACTACAGGACATCGCCTCTCTTGTCTTGCCATTTCCCCAAGAGGAGTTTTGATCCTGCTTTAGGAGTTTCATATATTCCCATCTTTTATCAAATATTAATATGAAGGGAGGTGACACAGGTACAACATATACAGTCAAGTTACCTCTCTGTTTATTTGGAATTTACTTTCTCCTTTCAGGTATTTGTACCAGGAAGATGTCTGCCCTGCTTAATAATCAGTAGTAGAAGTTTAAATCATCAGAACCTTGGCAAAACCTTAATATTCCAAAACTATTAATAACTACCTCTAGGGGCAAGGCCATGTTACTGAGTTATGATAACTATGTTATTATGAGGAAAAACAAGGGTAGCTAGCCAACTTAAAAATGCCCCAACCACTGCTTCTCAATGTAGAACTAAAACTACATATGGTGGTTTATCATACAATGAATCCCATCTCTGTCCCCTGAAATTCCCCCTTGTTTTGTTCATTAGAAGAGGATTTAGGAAAACAAACAAACAAACAAACAAACTTGAAGAGCACTTTACTGCAGCATTCAGCTTTCCTATGAAGTACTCAGCGTCTTAAATATTATGTACACCTCTTTTTTCTTTTAATAAGCTAGACACTGACTTCAGAGTTTGTTGTACCAAGTGGGGAAAGAATCTATTCAAAACTATTTTAGAAATTGTCTTTTGGCGGTATAGTAGGAATCCAAGTTAAAAATAGGAGGGTCTGGGGCCGGCAAGTGGCATGGTAGTTAAACGTGCTGGACTCCCACATGGCTGACCACGGTTCAAGTCTCAGACCTGGTGGCTTGCTTTCTCACTTCCTCTCTCTCTGTCTCTCTCTGATCAAACTGTAAAATAATAATGATAATAATAATAAATAAAGTTAAATAATTCTTTTAAAAAATAGGAGGGTCGGTTTATTGCTTTGTGGTCTTCCTAAAATTTTAATAATTTGTTTTTCCCTTCTACATCTACCTCAGTCAATACTCCTGAGCAGAAATGGGCAGAGGCTCTGGGCCTGCCCCTCGGGCTTCTCTGCAGCGGCTTTCTTACTGCTGCAGTAAGGCTTGATTGAATTGATGTGTGTCAAAGAGGGCTTCCCCAAAGCATCCTTCATAGATAGTTCTGCAACATATTTTCTGTCTTTTCCAGTATGTAAGTTCTAAAAAGGAAGAAACTGGTGTTCTGGTGGAGCCAGAAGCCATCTCTGATTGAGAGCCATCATCTGACCAGTTCCTGTCACAAGCAGACCGTGCAGGGGAGGCACCATTAGCATCAGAGGTGCTACTGTGAGCCTCTGAGCTGTGACGTGTACATTCCTCTGCAGGTTACTGACCTGGTTGCTTTTATCCTGCTTCCAGATAGAGTTTTGACTTTCTTTGGCTTTTACATAGTCTTTTAATTATTTATTTTTTGGGGGAGAGGTTTTTGCTATAGGGTGCGTGTGCTTGCCCGTTGGGCAAGACAGAGACAGACAGAGAGACAGAAAGCGAGAAATCACCCCCTAAGGGGGATGGCCACACTGCCAAATCTTCTCCTCCATTCTGCTCTCAGGATCTTGGGCACACATGCATACACGCCTGGCATAAGTTTAAGTCACCGGGTATGAGACTCAAACCACGGTCGACTACCTGGGAGTCCAGAGACATAGCCATTACACCAATTGCTGGTCCTGCTTCAATGTAGTCTTTTGACTAGGTACTGCCCTTGCATCCACCACATGATTTTAGATTTTTTTTCCCCTGCTAGCATTCCATCTTTTCGCAAGCAAGACACGCATTGCGTAAGTCTCCTGAATGTGTTTTATGTGATCCAAACAGTTCTGGAAGTCCTTTCCATACTGTTTAGCATCAGTGAATCGAGAACTGAAGGAATTTTTCTCTGCAAATACAGCAGCCTTTTATACTTTAGTAAATCTTGAGCTTGTGAAAACCCAACATCTATCTTTCTGAGCAGTATTCTTTCCAAAAGCAGTCACTCCACGCACAAGAGTGTTCCCGAGGTGCAGAGTGCACGCCAGGACAAGCCCTCTCCAGGCAT
The DNA here is from genome assembly GCA_026018925.1 of Tupaia tana. Lineage (NCBI taxonomy): Eukaryota > Metazoa > Chordata > Mammalia > Scandentia > Tupaiidae > Tupaia > Tupaia tana. The sequence goes on from JAKSZU010000004.1 coordinate 92,337,533, forward strand.
TCTGCCCTTCCTACTGCCTTATCTAGCAGGACATCTCTTTCTAATGACAAGGAAAACCCCGTAGAAATCCCTGAGAAATTCCTCTTTTCACAGAGCTCCTGCAGGGCAGTGTTGTAGGCTGCAGGTAGTATAGGACAGGCTGGTCTTTTAGGAAGAGGCCTTACTGGACCCTAGGAGCAAGGACACACCCTTTTCAAGACATTTGGGGGTAGGGGAACAGCTGGAATGGATGGGGGTTTGCTATCACTTATCCATTCATTGAATGAGCACCGCTGCAAGCCTCCTCACTGGTTGGCTCTGAACTAGAAATACCAAATACAGAGATGAAGAAAACATGACCCCAACATTCACAGGTCGCTCTGTCTAGTACCAGCAAGTCTAGAGAAGTACATTGTTTATGGATTGCTCGGAGAAAGTAGCCAATGCTCACAGGGGATGGCCTTGGTTATTGTCCTGGCCCACATTCTGGTTATTTCCAACAGCTGGGTGACCTTCCTGGGCCAAGGATGCCTGACCTTTCAGAGCACAGATGACACCAGGTTCCACGTCGCCTAAAGCAGCCAACAGAGCCAGGGTCCCCAGAGGAATTGCTGAAAGCGGGAGCCACTGACTTATGTCTTGACCAGCTGAAAACATAAAGAGGCAAGTTTACTGTGACTTGTCAGTTTATGTTTGCCAAAGGTGTCGTGATGTTCTTCTCTGTTCTTGCTAACGTGAGATGCTTTCCAGACTTCATGGTCCTCTCCCTCATCGAACTAAATACTGGTCATAATCATAGTATTCTGAAAATCAGTATTTTATTCTCAAATGTTAGATCCGATTTCTGAGGTGGAAAGACTTAAACCAACTCCTATGCTTACCTGAAAATGTAAGAGAATGGAGCTAAAAATCTTGGCCTTCTCATCCTCAGGTGGATGATAAACACAAGGACTTTTATAGTCATTGACGAGAATTTCTGAAAAACCTTTGCATTGCTCCTGTTTCTCTCTCAAATTCTATAAAATGTAATATCTCTACTTTTCTTGCAGACTTGGATTGTAAGTTATTGGGTTGTTGGAAAAGTCATGACATGTTTCTTTATGCAAAAATGTGTCATGGCTTTTCTGACAACCCAGTAGTTGATCTCAGTGACGTGTCTACTGAGCCCCTATGTGTAAAGCATGTCCTACTTACACTGGGGCAGCAGACGGTGTAACAATTCTTACTCAAAAGAGCTTAAAGATCTTGGGTCCAAATTTAGCTGAGATTGTCTATAGGTGAGAACAGCGGAGGCAGATACCAATAGGTCCAATTTCTTTTAAACGGAAGGAGAGATTTTACTCGTTGTGTGGTGATTGGCTAATCAATACCTCATTAAAAATTGAAATGTAAATTGAACCCCCATGAAAAATCACCATTCTTTGTCAATCTTTAACATTTGTTTCTAATCATATTTTTGTCATGCTGAGTAAAAGTGCCTCATAATGTAAAAAATTGTACAGTACTTAGGTTCCCACATAGCATCATCATCTTCCAAGTAGTGATTACACTGTGGTAATAATATTTGAAAAGACAGACTTTAGCAGTATATTTACTGTGTATCTCTTTTTTGTTTTGTTTTGTTTTTAGAAAAAGGTTTTTTATAATAGACACCATGAACTCCCTGGAGAGAGAGAGAAAATGAGAAATCACTTCCCAGGAGGAATGGTCACACCACCATCCCTTCTCCTCCATTCTCCTCTCAGGGTTTTTGGCATGCACACACATGTGCCTGGCATGATTTTCAAGCTATTTGGTCCAGGATTTGAACTGCAATTGGTCATGTGGGAGCCCAGCTCCTTAACCAATTCTCCATCTACTAGACCCTACTATATACCTCTTAGTTCTTAACTGTAATTTTAGTAAGCATGACATTATTCTTTCATGTATATTTCAGCCTGAATTTTTGAATTGTCTTTGTTTACATTTGGCTTTCTTTTTCTTATTGTTGTTATTGATATTAAACAGTGTAATATTTGCCAGTGTATACTGAAGAGTATTCAGGAGCATTTATTGCCTTACCAGGAATGTAAGTAAGAAGAGTTCTTTTAGGGTAGAGAGACAAACTTGATTTTCTTTTTTAAAATTAATTTATTTAATTATTTTCATTTGACCAGAGAGGGACAGAGAGAGAGAAAGAAAAAAAGAGAGGGAAAGTCAGAAAGGAACCCACCAGGTCCGGGACTTGAACTGTAGTTGACCGTGTGGGAATCTTGCGACCTTAACCACCACGTCACCTGCTGGCCCCCAAACTTGATTTTTTATACTTTATTAATAGCTCTTTGTTCCTGGGGAAGTAGAGTTGTGGGTAAATTTTGTTTCCATCTCAATTTATTAAAAACCTACAACTGAAATTTTATTTAGAGAATCAACAATTTTAAAATTTCAGATGGTACTCCTCAAGTTATTAAGAGAATAACAAGATCTGTAGCTCTACTAAATAGAATCTTTGTACTTGAACAAATGTGTGAATCTCAAATATCTCAAAGCAAGAGGAAAAGCATTCTCGTGTCCTATTGCTTTGTTAAAAAGCACTAGTTAGACCACAGTGTACAGTTTAGTTCTAACACATTTAGGGTAATTGTAGGCAATAAGGAATACATTATGGGTCAACAGCCAAATATTTCTCTCACATTATAAATATCTTGTTCCTATTATATTGGCTTCATTTTCAAAATTCCAGTTTTTAGAATGTGTTTCCTTTCATTGGTATTCTTGCATACACTTTTCATTACAAGAAGTGAGTTATGACTTTGAAAAAAAAAAAAGATCTACTTAATGTTCACGAAATGGTGGGGTGACTTTTGATGGCCAATAAGAAAATAAAATTGAAAATTTTTGCCTTGATGATTTTGTACACGCACAAAATAAGCCATGAGAAATAAGCTGTCAAGTTCTGGGAAAGGGAAAGTTTCGTAGAATGGACACAAGCATCTATCACTACTGAGAGTGGCTACTCAGGTCTGCTCCCTATCACTGGTGGCTTGGTGATCAGCATGGACTGGACAATTGGGCGGTGGGCTCCTAAGATTCTATGACACCCCCCACCTTCTGTTCTGTTGCCTAGCGCCCCGAGCCTCACTCCCTCACTTCTGTTGAGGTCTGAGCCACAGTCAGTGCCTCGGCTCTGAGCTCTGGCTCTTGAACCTTGCTTTTGTCCTAAAGACGTTCAAGCGTGGTGGGGTGCTGTTGAACTTATTCTCCACTGTAAGTTAAGGTTTACAGGTACTATCACCCCTCACTCCTGATGAAGCCTATGTGATTTCACTTGCTTTGACCTCATCATGTGTTTGGGTTTCTTCTCCCCAGTCTCTGGCTCTATCCCTCTGCCACAAACATCAGCGTGGCCGTATCCATCAGGCCTTTGTCTGATCCCAGGGCAGAAAGGAACATCTCAGAGCTCGATCTACAATTGCGTTCCCAGCTGCAATGAGTCAACAGCAGTCCCAAGACCCAAAAGAAAAATGTCTTACATCTGAGACTCCTGCCTCCTTCCCGGTCAACCAGCTGCAGATGTACAGTAAGTTCTCGCGGTTCGCCATCACCAGTGTGATGAATGGTTATGTGTTTCTCTTTGAGAAACTACAGAGATGATTATTCTCTTTAGCTTGGCACAATGAACAGTATTCTACCATCCTCCTAAAATGGAGAAAGTGGCAATTTTACCCTCAATTTGATAAAGATGGAAAATTTTTTCAAGATTCTAGTGAGTTTTAAGGGTGGACAAGAGGTAAAACTCTAGTTGTTAATCCCTGTTATAGAGAGACAAATGCCTGTATTTCTCAGCAACAGGATAAATTGTTTTTTATCATATTCTTTGGACAACATCACAGTCTGCACATAACGTCACTGCCAGTCTAAATGTTTGGGCTCATACACTTCTATTCAATCCAATCAGCTGTGGAGGCCCCTAAGGAAAGGTGAGGCTACCCTGGGAAAACCATAGTGATACCCCACTGTGCCCGTTCCCCCCCACACCCATTGGTTCCTCCCTTGTGAATGCTTTTATTAGTAAAAACTAAAACGGTCTGTACAAGAGTAAAAGCAATCTTGTTTACTACAGTTAACGATTTGAACATCTGTATCTTAGAAACTGCATGGTCACCTCTAGTGAACTAGCAAACTTTTAAGACTGATCTTGGGGCCAGAAGGTTGCATGGTGGTTAACTATACATAACCACGGTTCGAGTCCCAGACCTAGCGGCTTGCTTTCTCATTTTACTTTTCTCTCAGTGTGTCTCTCCAGTGAGCACATGTGTCCTATAACAAATTAAGTATAATAATAATAAATAATAAAAAAATATTTAAGAAGTCTGATCTTTTCTTTTCTATGAATTGTAACTATAAAGGCTTGGTGGTGGGAGGGGAGAAATGGGACACAAGTGAAAGAACTACCTTGGCAAGAGAACAGACAAAGCGAAAGGTGTGCAGGTGTGACTCCCCCACCCCACCCCATCCCGCCCAAACCTCTTCAGCTCTGTCTCAGATGGCACAGATTCTGAACTTCCCGTTTATTTCTGACTGGTAACGGTCATGACACCACTGCCAGGTAAGTCCTCATTGTTCATTATTGTCTTGTTACTTACATTTCAAATGAAATCTACTGGTCAGGAAGTTTCCTTTGATTCTCTCAGCATGAATAAATAAAAATTAAATAATGAACTGATTGAATATCCTTACCCACAATTCCTAGGACCAGAAGATTTTCAGATTTCAGATTATTCTAGACTTTGGAGTTTTTGCATATACGTAATGAGATATCTTGGAGATGGAGGCCCAGATCTAACATAAATTCATTTTTGTTTCATAAGCATCTTATTCACATAGCACATGAGCAATTTTATACAAGTCCCTACTTTGAAGGAGTGTAAAGATAAATTTGCTAAAACTGAAACTTTTGTATCTTTAAGTAATACCATCCAGAGGGACTACCCTGGTGAAATAAAAGTCCTGCTTTCTGGAGCTCCAGCTCTTTTTAAACTTCTGTAATTATAAACCAAGACTGAGAGCTGTCAAAAACTTTAACAAAAAAAAAAGGAATCCAAAACCGTCATTGTACTTGCTATGATGAAGTCGAGGGTGTTTCTGTGCATAGGAGGAAATACTTAACACTCCTCTGTCTCTCCATGAAAGTTAGAGGAAGCAGGACACACAGAACGTCCAGGTGGGCCTTGAGAGTCTGAGATACAAGACATGAGCACAGAGTTAAGTGGAGGAGACCATCGGCCCTAAAATCCTATGTCAGTGTTGGAGGCAGGCCCTTCTCTCCCACGGGGAGCTCACTGGCCTGTTCAGTGAGAGGGGCTACAGAGAGTGAGGGGTTACACAGACGGGCAAGTGCTCAACAAGGAATCTAGCCAACTCTCATTGTGCATTGGCGTCATTTTTATACAAGTTTTCCCATTTAATTACTAAGAGAAATTTTTTTCTTTTTCTTTTTTTTAACTGGGAAGCACTTACAAAGGAAACTAAAATTAAAGCTTGTTAAGGTAGTAAAGAGATGAGTTTTAGTAAAGGACAAAAAATATTTTCAATAAATTTCTTGATATCTGTAGGAAAACATGTTGGTACTGAACAAGAAAGAGATTACCTTTCTTAGAAATCTTAGGTTTATTGGGACCAGCAGGTGGCGTGGTGGTTAAGGCGCTGGACACTCCCACATGGCCGATCACAGTTCGAGTCCTGGACCTGGTGGCTTACTTTCTGGCTTTCCCTCTCTCCCTCTCTCTCTCTATGTCTCTCTCTGGTCAAATTAAAATATGTGAATGAATAAATAAAAAACTAAATAAATATTTCTTAAAAAAAAAAAAAGAAATCTTAGGTTTATTTCATAGACATCCACGAAATATCTTGACAGAGTATTGAATGAAATTTTATTCAACCTATAAACAAGACAGAAGAACTGATATATTGACATCTTCCTATCTACACATGAGATATGTCTTCATTTACATACTTCTTGAGTTATATCCTTTTATAGATTTCTTTATATACATCTTGTATATATTTTATTATATACCTATATGAGGATTTTTGTACTAATGTACTTGGTGTTACACATAATTTCAAATTGTATCTGTTCATTATTGGATAATAAAGTAATTAATCTCATATATTAACATGTATATATCCTAATCCTTCCTATAAAGCAGTTATTACTTATAGGAATTGTGAATTGTCAATTCTCTGGAAATTTTTTAAAACTGTTACTCATGGGGGCCAGCAGGTGGCATGGAGGTTAAGGACATTCCCACATGGCCGACTACGGTTCGAGCCCCAGACCTGGTGGCTTGCTTTCTAACTTTCCCTCTGTCTTTGTGTCTCTCTCTGGACAAAGTTAAAAAAATAAATGAATTAATAAGTAAAATTAAATAAATAATTTTTTAAAAAGCTTTTAATAAAAAGAATTATTTATGTACTTCTTCAGAGACAGAGAAAGGTAGTCCCTCCTGACAGGGTCTCCTGCTATAACCCTCATCAAGTCTTGAGGTCAGCGAGGAGCAAGGATGCTCATGCACAAACCCACAACATTCAAGTCAACGTAAGACCCGAATTCTTTTTCTTGAAGTCTTTGGCATTGCAGAGTCGGGTCCTACGACCTGTACCACTGCCGCTAAGCCAAATTCCTTGAAACTCTTTTTATATAGTCATTTAAGTCACCTGCAAAGGAAAGAGAGATGTATTTCTTCTTTCCCGGCTTACCTTATATTTTCTTGTCCTTTCCTAATGAATCAGTAAGAATTTCCAGTATGATTTTCAATAGGTTCTAAGAGAACAGGCATAGGGGCCTGCTCCTAATTTCTGGGGAAATCATCTAGTTTTTACCATTAACCATGGTGTTAGCTATAGTTTTTATAGATGCTGAGCTTGTTCTTTGTATTTTTGGTTTGCTGTTTGTTTGTGTTTGTAATCACAAGCAGGTATGGAATTTTGTCCAATGCCAGTTCTACTTCTGTTGACATGATTGTACAATTATTCTCTTTACTCAGTTGACGTACTAAATTAATTGATTTTCAAGTATTGAACCACCCCTGAATGTCTGGGATAAACCTCACTCAGTTGTGTCTTAAACTATTTTTTTTTTTTTTTTTTGGAGAGGTTTTTGCTATAGGGCGCGTGCGCTCGCCAGACAGACAGAGAGAGACAGAGAGATAGAAGGCGAGAAATCACCCCCCAGAGGGGATGGCCACGCCGCAATCCCTTCTCCTCCAATCTCCTCTCGGGATCTTGGGCACGCACACACACGCGCCCGGCGTGAGTTTAAGCCACCGGGTCCGGGACTCGAACCACGGTCGACTACGTGGGAGACCAGTGACATAGCCATTATGCTAACTGCTGGTTCCTAGGGGTTCGAGTCCCGGACCCGGTGGCTTAAACTCACGCCGGGCGCGTGTGCGTGCGTGCCCAAGATCCCGAGAGGAGATTGGAGGAGAAGGGATTGCGGCGTGGCCATCCCCCCTGGGGGGTGATTTCTCGCCTTCTATCTCTCTGTCTCTCTCTTTCTTGCTGGCAAGCGCATGCGCTCTATAGCAAAAACCTCTCAAAAAAATACAAAAAACTATTTTTATTATTGTTGAATTCCATTTGCTAATATTTTCCTGAGGAATTTTGTATCTGTGTCCATGAAAAAGATAAATGTATAGTTTTCCTTTCTTCTAATGTCTCTTTCTAGCTTTGGTATTAGTTATAATGACTTGCAGAAAAAATGATCAAGTATCCTCAATTTGGGGGGAAGAGTATTGCTGACAGTTTCCTAAATGGATGGTAATTGTATCTTAACTCAGAGTTTTTGTTTTGGAAGGCTATTGATTTTGTTTCTTTATTAGGTACGGTCCTACTCTGTATATTTATTTCTCCTTGCATTAATCTTGGTAGTTTGTGTTTACAAAGGAATTGAGCCATTTTGGGTACAGGAGCTTAGAGTTCTTTGTACTAGTCCCTCTTTTATCTTCTTAGTATGATCAATGTATTATCCTATTAGCGTACACAACTTGCAGTGAATGCTGAAAATATACATATTTAGTTACATCTCTGTGCTCAGTCATCCTGTGTTTAAATGCATGAAAAGGAACTGTTTGATGTCTGACTAGACATTTCTGAATTTGTTTACAGAAAATAAAGAAGGCAAGGAGGACGAAAACGAAGAACCACCAGCTCCCAGGTAGCAAGGAATAAGCGGGACGTGGAAGAGGAGGTGTACAATAAGGGGAAGCACCCAAATGAAAAGATCAAAAACTCAAAAATAACCATAGCTTTTGGGACCAGCAAATAGTGTAATGGCTACGTCGCTGAACTCCCATGTAGTTGACCACAATTCGAGTCCCAGACCCAGTGGCTTAAACTCACGCCTGTCTCGTGTGCATGCGTGCCCAAGATTCCAAGAGGAGAATGGCGGAAGAGAAGGGATTGTGGCATGACCATCCACCCTGGGGGTGATTTCTCACTTTCTGTATCTCTGTCTCTGTCCTTTTGGCGAGCACACATGGCCTATAGCAAAATCCTCAAAAAAAAAAAATAATAATAACCATAGGTTCTACATCAAAAGACAAAACACTGCGAGTATGATTACATTCATTCAACTAATAAGGGACTGGCAAGTCTGTTTATTGTCTCTCTAAAACTTGCCACTTCTACCTATGGGGAAGGAAGCAGTTTTTTAAATGGATAAATGAGTTTAAATATATTTCCATAATAAAATACTAGAAAGAAGGAAAATAAATTAACTCTATAAAGCAGCAAAATAAATTAACTCTAACCAAAGAAATGAACCTGGATGAAATTCACAAACATTATGTTGAGCGAGACAAGAAATACAGTAAAAAATACAAACAAGGGACCAGAAGATGGCATAATGTTTACATTATTAGACTTCCTCGTAGTTGACAGCAGTTTGAGTCTCAGACCCAGAGGCTTAAAATGCATGCCAGCTGTGTGTGTGTGCATGTTCAAAATCCTGACAAGAGAGTGGAGAAGAAGGAAATGTGGTGCGACTGTACCCCTGGGAAGTGATTTCGAACTTTCTGTCTCTCTGTCTATTTCTCTCTCTGGCAAGTACATATGCCCTATAGCAGAAATCAATGTTAAAAAAAAAAAGAAAAAAAGGAAGTCCCTTTTATGAACTCACGCTTATGGCTCCCATCAGGACCACCTGGATAGCTATGGTATTCTATTCCTCTTAGTTTAACCACACTCTTTATCCTATCAGCCTAAATAATGAAGAACAGGAGGACAAGGTGAAGAAAGCCTTGCAGGACCCTTGTGACAAAGGCCGGGAGACTTCGTCCAGACTCCATGACCCGTCTGAAGCCCAGCAGCCTCCTTGCAGCACCACCCTGATGGATGAGCACCACGTCTCCGCTCTACATGTTGCTAGTGAGTAGTCCCGTCAAGATAAAGCACTATCGTCTTTCTGAGTATTTTCTGTGTACCTGGTGTTCTAATGGCAAGCTGAGAGTGCTGAATGCAAGGCAAGAAAAAAGGGAGGGGTTGAAGAGGTTGTACCAAATGTGCAGCCACCACTGCTGCGTGCGCACAGCAGACATCTCCAAGAGCTCATTCTTTTAAGATGACAGGTTTCATCATTCCTTCAAAGTTCTTACAAATTCTTATGTCTGAACAGTGTTTTTTAAGCACCGACGTAAGTGAGTGTTCTTGTCCATGACTTCTAAGACTTTTATGCTGAGCTTTCTGAACTCTAGTCTGAAGTGGCTCTCTCTTTCATTTGGCTTCCCTCACTACACAGACCTATGAAAGCTACAATAGGAAAAGCTCTTGAATGTCTAGAATGTTCCCAAAAGGCAAGATATGGGCCATGGCCCCATCCCTCACCTTAAATGACTAAAATAATTTTCTGTTGGTAGTGCCAATGATGCTTTTCTATCATAGGGTGTATAGATTCCATCCATCAAGGAAGTCTCAGTGCTTTATCGCCTCTAAACCTGAATAACCCAGGTATCTTAGCTAGTCACAGCTGAATCCTGAAGTATAATAAGTAGGAAGCATAGATATGCATAATATGTATGTCTAGCTAAAAGTAATCATTGAACTGTTTATCTAGAGAAGAGGACATTTTAATTTCAATTCACCAAGTCAAGAACAGTCTGCCCAGTAACCCAGGAAAGGAAGCCAGGCTGCATCTCAGAAGACACATGCTGAGACCTACCACAGTCTCAGAGTATCCTGTTTTCACACCAGTAATACTGATTTCCCTGTGTTTAAGCAGGCCAGTGGGGTTAAAATGTGTCATGAGGAGATGTTTAATCGTGACTTGCTCTATCCAATTTAGTTGTGGAGACAGAAAGTGATCCGAAGGAAAAGGAAGAAGCAGCAGTTGCCATGTAAGTCTGATCATCATATCCTGTAGATGCCATGGTTATATAGCTCAGATCCTGTGATAAGCAGAAAGCAGTGACTAGCTCTATTTCATTTATTCTGCCAACCAAGAATGTGGTCTGTTTCTACGGCAGCTCTTACACTGATTTCCACCTTGGGTTAATTCCCTAAGGTTAGCAACCAAAATGCAATCAATAAGGATTTCCTGCATTCAGGGAGAAGGATACCTGCTCTACCGTGGTCCAGATGAGAAGCGCTTCTTTCTGCAAGGTCGTCCCTGGTTTGTTGTCAGGGATTTTAAGCCAAGAAATGTAACTAGACCAACAATAAGTTGCATTATATTGCAATCCTGACAGGATACTCTTTACAAGGCACATGATGTCTGTGAGACAACACTGGCCCGGGAGCTAATGACAGGGCTTCTGCATGTACCGTACAAAAATCATACTGGAGTTAGAGCTGCTGTTACGGTGTCCCTTGTGTGCCCCATGTCATCACTGTACCTTACAAGGGGAGCCCAGTCTCCATCCGCATCACCATGTCCCGTGGACTCTGCGCTGAGCATGTGCTGCTCTCATTCCCACCCCCACAGAAGCCTCACTCAGCCCAGTCATTAAGGGTGGATTTCCTCTTCCTATTACCAGGGTTGACCTTCTTCCTTAGACTTCTAATCAAGGCCCTGTGTAGAAAGTGTGGTGTCTGATTTCTCTTGGATAATATTCTGACTTTTCTCCGTTACCAGGTTCAGTGAGGAACTGCAGGAAAAGGAGGAAGTAGAGCAATCCCAGAATGATATATTGGAAGGTTGTCATGACTTTACTGACTCCAGCCTGCCTCCTAGCAACCTGGCCTTCCAGTGCAATGATGATAAAGTCAGTCTTGCTCAGGAGGGCACTAGTGAGTACTGCCATTATAAAGCAGATACATGCAAATGGCCTCCAGGTAGCCTCCATCTACTCTGTACTCATTTCCTCTTTCTGGGGTGAGAGCTATCTCTGCCATCTTGGTGATAAGTAGTATCGAGGACTGAGTTTTAAGTACATCTGGTTATAGGGGTAGCCTGCTTCCCTTAATAAGGCCGGACAGCAACTCTATCACAGGAGCCCCCATGGAAAGGCACACGGAATGGAGCGATAGCATGAAGTCTACCATATTCAGCCTCGTGAAGTCAAAGGGCAGGGTCTCATGTTCCTGATGACTGAGTAGGATTCCATAGTGTTTAAGTGCCGCAGTTTTTGAAAGCGTTCATCAGTTAGTTTTGGCATTTAGGTTGATTTTATGTCTTAGGAACTGTGAATAATGGAGCAACAAACACAGATGTGCAACTGTCTTTCTGACCGACTGTTTTTCTGTCCTTTGTGTAAACACCAATGAGTGGATAAATATAGACTTAACGCTAAGCAAAGTAATCAAGATGAAGAAAGACAAACATTATAGACTTAATGTCTGCACTCTATGTCAGAAATGGAAAGACCTAAAGATATAATAGTAGGAAGGACTAGTGTTCATACCAGAACCTCTATGGGAAAGGAGTGGATAGTGGAGAGAGACTGAGAGGGACTCAGGGGTAAAAAAAAAATCTCTCATTGGATACAAGAACGCAAAGTCCTCTCTTGAAATGTTGTTTATGGTAATATTCTTGATTCAATTGTCATGTACTACATGAACCTCTAGGAAATCATATTGTGTACTACAGAGGTACGACAACTGAATGCAAGTAAAGTTCATAATATGTTTAAAAATGTTAAACCAGAGAGAGGACGTTGTTCCGAACTCAATGCTACGGCTGCTGCGTGTGAACAACAGGAGTCTTGATGAGATCATTATTTTCAGATGGGACATGAGATCTGTCCTGCAGGGTTCTTGCTAATTGTTCATGAAGTCCGTGACTGTCCAGCTTGGCACTCTCCCTACCCCTGTACATGCTTCTGTCATCCTGGAACTCACTGGCAGCTGCACGGGGTTGGAATCAAAGCAGACCCATGGGAAGAGAGTAGGGAGGCCCGGTCAACTGTGCCACATCTTAGCACATGAAAAGAATCAAACAGACCTTCTTAGGACATCTCATCTCTCTTTCAGGAGTCTTGCTAATTTTCATATCTAAACAATGTGCTCTGAGCATCAGTGGCTGTACACCATGGGTAGTTGTCCTGCCTAAGTTTTGGAGGTGTCATTGCCATAATTCCACTGCTCTAGGCTCTAGTCCCTCTTCTCCTAGTTGGGTTGTCCTCATAAGCAGTCATGTGAGTGTGAGAACATAAATATTATCATCGCATTACTGGACAAGACAGAGTCCTGGCAATCCCAATCTCCAAAAAGGACCAAGAATCCTGAGTATGGGAAGTGCCAAAGATAGGTTGGGTTGACCTTGGCAAAATTTCGGATTGGTTGATTAAACATGAGCTATGGAAGCATATAGGAAATGGTGCACATGATGGGACAGCCAGGTGGCATGGTGGTTAAGGCACCTGGACCCCACATGCCTGTGTGGTTTGAATTTCAGATCCAGAGGTTTGAGATACATGACTGCATGTGTTTCTGCAAACTGAAAATCCTGAGAATAGAAGGGATTGCTACATGGTCATCCTCTCTGGGGGGATTCTCTCTCTCTCTCTCTCCACCCCCCCCCCCCTTTCTCTCTCTCTCGGGTGTACATGCCCTGTAATAAATCTAAAAAGAAAAACCAGGTAAAGAGAAGTAAAGATAATGGTGTGTATAGGAAATCAGAATGATCTCTCTAAAGCCAGGTCTGGCCAGGTTAAGTCAGTGGAATAAAGGTCATTTGAAAGACAGGGAATGTTCACTAGGGTATGTGGAAGAGGGAAGAAATTCTTTTTTCCGCCTACCTAAGGCCTTTCTTTGCTTTGTCTCAGTAGTAATTGTCAGGACTAATGTGCTCAAGCTCATTTTCATGGGGGGCAGGGACGTGCTGTCATCATTTTAGAAATATTACTATATTCTGCTTCACACAAAACACATGAGAAACTGCAGGAAAGGGCAACACTCGGGTCACCTCTACCATCCATTTTCAAGGTGAGTAAAAGAAAAAGATTCCATTGGTCTTGTGAGTAGCTTCCATGTGGTTTGTGCTCACACTTCTGTCAAGGCAGAACACTGTCACCCGCGAAGCATGCCCTATAGATGCACCTTGTTATGATTCAAAAGTAGGGCCATGTTTTAAGTACAGACATCAAGTGGATGAGGTAATTTGGCAGTCTTCCTTGCTCATGTGCATATCTTTATTACCCAGATCCCACTGGAAAATGCATGGAGCTGGAACAATACACACTATTGTAAAAGGTGTGGGGGTATCCTGGTAAACTCCAGTGCTCTTAACTCATGACTTAATCTAACAGACCTTTTGCTCCATCAGTGATGTTGCTAAGTTTCACCTCCACACACAATGGTCTGTGAACCTCTGTGGCTGTTTATGAAGGGTGGTTTTACAGCCTTTATGAAGTTGTTTATGAAGTTGTTCTTACCTTGGTTCTTCCACTCTGAGGTCCAGTCCCTTTCCTCTGAGTTGCTTTGTCCTCAGCAGTAACCACCTGAGTGATCATCTTTGCTAAAATGCCCCAGTAGACAAGGCTTGGGACTGGTAATCCAAGTCTCCTTCAAGGACCAAACATTTTGTTTTATGTGAATCACCCATAATATCTTGGATTGATGTTTGCCAAAATTCAAGGTTGGATTTTTGTAAAAATGGTGGGTGAGTATGAAGAAATTGGTCAGTAGGAGATACCGGAATGTTCTTGGAACTGCGTTGTCCCTAAGTCAGTGGTATAAAAGTACTGCAAAGACAGAGATCAGACCTTCTGCCCAGTGTGTGTTAGAGTGAGCAATCCACTTTTTTCCCCACAATACAAGCCATTCCTTCTCTTTTTCTAAATCTGTTTGTTATGACTGATATTCTTGGACTCATCTTCATGATGTTTTTTCCTTGTATTTTTGGAGGATTTGTACCCATGGGAGAAATGTTCTTGTATTCTGCTCAACAGGAAATCATCAGGAACTTGAATCCCTACACAAGGCTCAAGTCGATCCTCTTGACATGTTAGACGAAATGAAAAGAAACATCGAACAATTGAAAGTGGAAAATGAGCAGAACATTAAAGAGGTCCAGGAGACTCTCAGGAACATCGAGCAGAATAGGTATTCAAGGAGATGCCAGTGGAGAGCATTTTCCAGGTAAGAGAGGGTACACTGATATACACTGTGGCCTCACTTTTACATGGGAAAAGACATTGGCAAGATAGGCAGTGTTCTTCCCCAGAAACCTCTTTAACTTCGGCTGCTCCAGATTGAAGAGTGACTGCAATCAGAATAAAAAACTTCTGTAAGAATGTCAGTTAGACTTCAAAGTATAGAGTAAGAATCCCTGCTTTTAATTTGCCACGTTGGGTAACCTGAAAGAGTATCACAGTTTCCCTATACTCCGGAAAATCTCCTATTTTTCACTCAGTGTACAGATCCAAATGACATACATTTGCTTTTGCAAACTTGTCACTGGTTTTAAGCAGGGTTCTCATGGCAAGATGTGTAAATAGACTGAAAATCTTTATATCCCCGCTATATTAACTGAAGAGATGCAAGAACACACATGAAGCCTATGGGGAAATAATGCCTCAGGAGGCTATTCACGTGGAACCTGCAACTAAAGTGGCACAAAATCACAGTGAGTGTGTGGGAAATGTTATGATTCTCATCATGTACTGCCTGTATTGACTGTACCATGTGGTGAACATTCTGTTCTCTATATGTCTGTGTGTTCAGGAGGGAGCTACTCTCCATAAAGGAGGTGGTAAAAGTCTGGGAAAAACAGAGTATCTCTTCTTGTGGCCTTGCACAGAAAGCTGAGTGCCTCACAATGACTCAAGTTCCTCCTCTGGGCCAGCCTGACGGGCTCATAAAAGAGCTGATACCATGGCAGGTGGAACAGAAGGAGCATGCCGAAAAAGTTCAGGATGCTCAGATGGTCGTGCTGTCTAGGGATACAACTAAAGCACACAAGGACAGAGTCCTGGCCACACTCTGCTCCCTCCTGTAAGAGCAGAGAGGTCTATAGGCAGGGTCTACACATGCACCATGGTTTGAGTCTACTCTAGGGCCAAGCCGAAAGCACAGACATCATGTGAATGAACGAACTTGGCATTATTTGAACCCAAAGTCACACCTTTTTTGACCATCAACTCACTGGTAAATGCATGATGACCCACATGAAGGGATGGGTATACCCTGGAAAACTTCACTACACTTTAGCAAACAAACAAAGTCTACCAGACCTTCTGCTGGAACATGTGATCACTCCAGACTTGTTCACACTAATTTTCACCTCCAAACTCTGATCTTTGAACATCTGTGGCCATCCACAGTGGGTGGTTTTCTTGCCTCCATTTTTGGAGGAGTTGTTACCATGGCTATGCCACTCTGAGGTCCACTCCCACTCTGCACAGTCGGTTCGTCCTCATAAGTGGTCATCTGAGACCACTAATGGCCACTATCATGACCTGGACTGAAATATCCCCAGAAGACACAGCTTGGCTGTGGTAAATTGCAGTCTCCATAATTAGTAAGAATTCTCTGTCCTGTGAAGCTTCAAGGTTATCTTGGATTGATATTTGGCAAAATTCAGGATTCGATAATTGAGAAATTATTGGTTGAGCATGAGGAAAATGGTCAGCACGAGAATCCAGAATGTTCTCTCTGTGAACAGGGCTGGCCATCTGAAGTCAGTGAAATGAAGGCCATCGCAAAGACACAGAAGGAACCTTCTGCAGGGTGCATGGTAGACTGATCCAACACTAGCGTTTTTCCACCAATACAGGGTGCCCTTCCCTTTGCCTCAGTTCTGTTTGTCAGGACTGATGTTCTTGTGTTCATCTTCCTGATGATTTTAGATCCCATGGAAGAAGTACTCCTACAGTGTGCTCAGCAGGGAATTACCAGAAATCTGAGTGTCTCAAAAAGACTCAGGTCCCTCTGGACCAGTATTTAGCGTAAGGGCTATGTCGCTGGCTCCCATGTAGTCAATCGCAGTTCAAGTCCCGTAACCGGTGGCTTAAACTCAAGCCGGGCGTTTGTGCGTGCATGCCCAAGATCCCGAGAGGAGAATGGAGGAGAAGGGATTGTGGCATGGCCATTTTCCCTGTGGGGAGATTCCTTGCTTTCCGTCTCTCTGTGTCTCTTTCTGGTGAGAAGACATGCCCTATAGCAAAATTCTCAAAATAATAACAATACTAATCACCGTAGGTTATACATCAAAAGACAAAACACTGTGAATATGATTACATTCATTCAACTAATGAGGGACTGGCAAGACTGTGTACTGTCTCTCTAAAACTTATAATTTTTATTTAAGGGAAAGGAAGCATTTTTTTAAATGGATAAGTGAGTTTAAATATCTTTCCATAATAAAATACTAGAAAGTAGGAAAATAAATTCACTTTATATAGCAGCAAAATATATTAACTCTAGTGACACAAATGAACCTGGATGAAATTCACAAACATTATGTTGAGCGAGACAAGAAATACAGTAAATATATACAAGCAAGGGACCAGCAGATAGCATAATGTTTACATGACTGGACTCCCACGTATTTGACAGCAGTTCGAGTCTAAGCCCCAGAGGCTTAAACTCACACCGGCTGTGTGTGTGTGCATGTTCAAAATCCTGACAAGAGAGTGGAAGAGAAAGAAATGTGGTGCGACTGTACCCCTGGGAAGTGGTTTCTGGCTTTCTGTCTCTCTGGCGAATACATGTGCCCTATAGCAAAAATCACTATTCAAAGAAAAAAAAAAAGATGTCCCTTCTGTGATCTCTCCCTGATGGCTTCCATCAGGACCACCTGGATAGCTATGGTATTCTATTCCTCTTAGTTTAACCATACTCTTTATCCCATCAGTCTAAATAGTGAAGAACAGGAGGACAAGGTGAAGAAAGCCTTGCAGGATCCTTGTGACAAAGGCCGGGAGACTTCGTCCAGACTCCATGACCCGTCTGAAGCCCAGCAGCCTCCTTGCAGCACCACCCTGATGGATGAGCACCACGTCTCCGCTCTGCATGTTGCTAGTGAGTAGTCCCGTCAAGATAAAGCACTATCGTCTTTCCGAGTATTTTCTGTGTACCTGGTGTTCTAATGGCAAGCTGAGAATGCTGAATGCAAGGCAAGAAAAAAGGGAGGGGTTGAAGAGGTTGTACCAAATGTGTAGCCACTACTGCTGCATGGGCACAGCAGACATCTCCAAGAGCTCATTCTTTTAAGATGACAGGTTTCATCATTCCTTCAAAGTTCTTACAAATTCTTATGTCTGAACAGTGTTTTGTAAGCACCGATGTGAGTGTTCTTGTCCATGACTTCTAAGACTTTTATGCCGAGCTTTCTGAACTCTAGTCTGAAGTGGCTCTCTCTTTCATTTGGCTTCCCTCACTACACAGACCTATGAAAGCTACAATAGGAAAAGCTCTTGAATGTCTAGAATGTTCCCAAAAGGCAAGATATGGGCCATGGCACCATCTCTCACCTTAAATGACTAAAATAATTTTCTGTCGGTAGCCCCAATGATGTTTTTCTATCATAGGGTGTATAGATTCCATCCATCAAGGAAGTCTCAGTGTTTTATCGCCTCTAAACCTGAATAACGCAGGTATGTGAGCTAGTCACAGCTGAATCCTGAAGTATAATGTGTAAGAGGGAGGGCGGTAAGCTCACAGATATGTCTAGCTAAAAAGGAACCATTGAACTGTTAATCTGGGGAAAGGACATTTTAATTTCAATTCACCAAGTCAAGAAAAGTCTGCCCAGTAACCCAGGAAAGGAAGCCAGGCTGCATCTCAGAAGACACATGCTGAGACCTACCACAGTCTGAGTATCCTGTTTTCACACCAGTAATACTGATTCCCCTGTGTTTAAGCAGGCCAGTGGGGTTAAAATGTGTCATGAGGAGATGTTTAATCGTGACTTGCTCTATCCAATTTAGTTGTGGAGACAGAAAGTGATCCGAAGGAAAAGGAAGAAGCAGCAGTTGCCATGTAAGTCTGATCATCATATCCTGTAGATGCCATGGTGATATCTATATAGCTCAGGTCCTGTGATAAGCAGAAAGCAGTGACTAGCTCTATTTCATTTATTCTGCCAACCAAGGATGTGGTCTGTTTCTACGGCAGCTCTTACACTGATTTCCACCTTGGGTTAATTCCCTAAGGTTAGCAACCAAAATGCAATCAATAAGGATTTCCTGCATTCAGGGAGAAGGATACCTGCTCTACCGTGATCCAGATGAGAACCGCTTGTTTCTGCAAGGTCGTCCTTGGCTTGTTGTCAGGGATTTTAAGCCAAGAAATGTAACTAGACCAACAATAAGTTGCATTATATTGCAATTCTGACAGGATACTCTTTACAAGGCACATGATGTCTGTGAGACAGCACTGGCCCGGGAGCTAATGACTGGGCCTCTGCATGTACCGTACAAAAATCATACTGGAGTTAGAGCTGTCGTTACGGTGTCCCTTGTGTGCCCCATGTCATCACTGTACCCTACAAGGAGAGCCCAGTCCCCATCCGCATTACCATGTCCCGTGGACTCTGCACTGAAAATCTGCTGCTCTCTCTCTCACCCCCATGGAAGCCTCACTCAGCCCAGTCATTAAGGGTGGATTTCCTCTTCCTATTACCAGGGTTGGCCTTCTGTGACCTCTTCCTCAGTCTTCTAATCAAGGCCCTGTGTAGAAAGTGTGGTGTCTGATTTCTCTTGGATAATATTCTGACTTTTCTCCATTACCAGGCTCGGGGAGGAGCTGCAGGAAAAGGAGGAAGTAGAGCAATCCCAGAATGATATATTGGAAGGTTTCCATGACTTGACTGACTCCAGCCCGCCTCCTAGCAACCTGGCCTTCCAGTGCAATGATGATAAAGTCACTTTTGCTCAGGAGGGCACCAGTGAGTACTGCCATTACAAAGCAGATACATGCAAATGACGTCTAGGTAGCCTCCATCTACTCTGTGCTCAATTCCTCTGTCTGGGGTGAGAGCTGTCTCTGCCATCTTGGTGAAAAGTAGTACCGAGGACTGAGTTTTAAGTATATCTGGTTATAGGGATAGCCACCTAAACAATGTGCTCTGAGCATCAGTGGCTGTACACCATGGGTAGTTGTCCTGCCTAAGTTTTGGAGGTGTCATTGCCATAATTCCACTGCTCTAGGCTCTAGTCCCTCTTCTCCTAGTTGGGTTGTCCTCATAAGCAGTCATGTGAGTGTGAGAACATAAATACTATCATCGCATTACTGGACAAGACACAGTCCTGGCAATCCCAATCTCCAAAAAGGACCAAGAATCCTGAGTATGGGACGTACCAAAGATAGGTTGGGTTGACCTTGGCAAAATTTCGGATTGGTTGATTAAACATGAGCTATGGAAGCATATAGGAAATGGTGCACATGATGGGACAGCCAGGTGGCATGGTGGTTAAGGCACCTGGACCCCACATGCCTGTGTGGTTTGAATTTCAGATCCAGAGGTTTGAGATACATGACTGCATGTGTTTCTGCAAACTGAAAATCCTGAGAATAGAAGGGATTGCTACATGGTCATCCTCTCTGGGGGGATTCTCTCTCTCTCTCTCTCCACCCCCCCCCCTCTTTCTCTCTCTCTCGGGTGTACATGCCCTATAATAAATCTAAAAAGAAAAACCAGGTAAAGAGAAGTAAAGATAATGGTGTGTATAGGAAATCAGAATGATCTCTCTAAGGCCAGGTCTGGCCAGGTTAAGTCAGTGGAATAAAGGTCATTTGAAAGACAGGGAATGTTCACTAGGGTATGTGGAAGAGGGAAGAAATTCTTTTTTCCGCCTACCTAAGGCCTTTCTTCGCTTTGTCTCAGTAGTAATTGTAAGGACTAATGTGCTCAAGCTCATTTTCATGGGGGACAGGGACGTGCTGTCATCATTTTAGAAATATTACTATATTCTGCTTCACACAAAACACATGTGAAACTGCAGGAAAGGGCAACACTCGGGTCACCTCTACCATCCATTTTCAAGGTGAGTAAAAGAAAAAGATTCCATTGGTCTTGTGAGTAGCTTCCATGTGGTTTGTGCTCACACTTCTGTCAAGGCAGAACACTGTCACCCGCGAAGCATGCCCTATAGATGCACCTTGTTATGATTCAAAAGTAGGGCCATGTTTTAAGTACAGACATCAAGTGGATGAGGTAATTTGGCAGTCTTCCTTGCTCATGTGCATATCTTTATTACCCAGATCCCACTGGAAAATGCATGGAGCTGGAACAATACACACTATTGTAAAAGGTGTGGGGGTATCCTGGTAAACTCCAGTGCTCTTAACTCATGACTTAATCTAACAGACCTTTTGCTCCATCAGTGATGTTGCTAAGTTTCACCTCCACACACAATGGTCTGTGAACCTCTGTGGCTGTTTATGAAGGGTGGTTTTACAGCCTTTATGAAGTTGTTTATGAAGTTGTTCTTACCTTGGTTCTTCCACTCTGAGGTCCAGTCCCTTTCCTCTGAGTTGCTTTGTCCTCAGCAGTAACCACCTGAGTGATCATCTTTGCTAAAATGCCCCAGTAGACAAGCCTTGGGACTGGTAACCCAAGTCTCCTTCAAGGACCAAACATTTTGTTTTATGTGAATCACCCATAATATCTTGGATTGATGTTTGCCAAAATTCAAGATTGGATTTTTGAAAAAATGGTGGGTGAGTATGAAGAAATTGGTCAGTAGGAGATATCGGAATGTTCTTGGAACTGCGCTGTCCCTAAGTCAGTGGTATAAAAGCACTGCAAAGACAGAGATCAGACCTTCTGCCCAGTGTGTGGTAGAGTGAGCAATCCACTTTTTTCCCCACAACACAAGCCATTCCCTCTCTTTTTCTAAATCTGTTTGTTATGACTGATATTCTTGGACTCATCTTCATGATGTGTTTTCCTTGTATTTTTGGAGGATTTGAACCCATGGGAGAAATGTTCTTGTATTCTGCTCAACAGGAAATCATCAGGAACTTGAATCCCTACAGAAGGCTCGAGTCAATACTCTTGACCTCTTAGACCAACTGATAAGACACTTCGAACAATTTGAAGTGGAAAAGGAGCAGAACATTAAAGAGGTCCAGGAGACTCTCAAGAAGAACGAGCAGGATAAGGATTCAAGGAGATTCCAGGGGAGAGCATTTTCCAGGTAAGAGAGGGTACACTGATATACACTGTGGCCTCACTTTTACATGGGAAAAGACATTGGCAAGATAGGCAGTGTTCTTCCCCAGAAACCTCTTTAACTTCGGCTGCTCCAGATTGAAGAGTGACTGCAATCAGAATAAAAAACTTCTGTAAGAATGTCAGTTAGACTTCAAAGTATAGAGTAAGAATCCCTGCTTTTAATTTGCCACTTTGGGTAACCTGAAAGAATATCACAGTTTCCCTATACTCCGGAAAATCTCCTATTTTTCACTCAGTGTACAGATCCAAATGACATACATTTGCTTTTGCAAACTTGTCACTGGTTTTAAGCAGGGTTCTCATGGCAAGATGTGTAAATAGACTGAAAATCTTTATATCCCCGCTATATTAACTGAAGAGATGCAAGAACACACATGAAGCCTATGGGGAAATAATGCCTCAGGAGGCTATTCACTTGGAACCTGCAATTAAAGTGGCACAAAATCACAGTGAGTGTGTGGGAAATGTTATGATTCTCATCATGTACTGCCTGTATTGACTGTACCATGTGGTGAACATTCTGTTCTCTATATGTCTGTGTGTTCAGGAGGGAGCTACTCTCCATAAAGGAGGTGGTAAAAGTCTGGGAAAAACAGAGTATCTCTTCTTGTGGCCTTGTACAGAAAGCTGAGTGCCTCACAATGACTCAAGTTCCTTCTCTGGGCCAGCCTGACGGGCTCATAAAAGAGCTGTTACCATGGCGGGTGGAACAGAAGGAGCATGCCGAAAAAGTTCAGGATGCTCAGATGGTCGAGCTGTCTAGGGATACAACTAAAGCACACAAGGACAGAGTCCTGGCCACACTCTGCTCCCTCCTGTAAGAGCAGAGAGGTCTATAGGCAGGGTCTACACATGCACCATGGTTTGAGTCTACTCTAGGGCCAAGCCGAAAGCACAGACATCATGTGAATGAACGAACTTGGCATTATTTGAACCCAAAGCCACACCTTTTTTGACCATCAACTCACTGGTAAATGCATGATGACCCACATGAAGGGATGGGTATACCCTGGAAAACTTCACTACACTTTAGCAAACAAACAAAGTCTACCAGACCTTCTGCTGGAACATGTGATCACTCCAGACTTGTTCACACTAATTTTCACCTCCAAACTCTGATCTTTGAACATCTGTGGCCATCCACAGTGGGTGGTTTTCTTGCCTCCATTTTTGGAGGAGTTGTTACCATGGCTATGCCACTCTGAGGTCCACTCCCACTCTGCACAGTCGGTTCGTCCTCATAAGTGGTCATCTGAGACCACTAATGGCCACTATCATGACCTGGACTGAAATATCCCCAGAAGACACAGCTTGGCTGTGGTAAATTGCAGTCTCCATAATTAGTAAGAATTCTCTGTCCTGTGAAGCTTCAAGGTTATCTTGGATTGATATTTGGCAAAATTCAGGATTCGATAATTGAGAAATTATTGGTTGAGCATGAGGAAAATGGTCAGCACGAGAATCCAGAATGTTCTCTCTGTGAACAGGGCTGGCCATCTGAAGTCAGTGAAATGAAGGCCATCGCAAAGACACATAAGGAACCTTCTGCAGGGTGCATGGTAGACTGATCCAACACTAGCGTTTTTCCACCAATACAGGGTGCCCTTCCCTTTGCCTCAGTTCTGTTTGTCAGACTGATGTTCTTGTGTTCATCTTCCTGATGATTTTAGATCCCATGGAAGAAGTACTCCTACAGTGTGCTCAGCAGGGAATTACCAGAAATCTGAGTGTCTCAAAAAGACTCAGGTCCCTCTGGACCAGTATTTAGCATAAGGGCTATGTCGCTAGCTCCCATGTAGTCAACCGCAGTTCAAGTCCCGTAACCGGTGGCTTAAACTCAAGCCGGGCGTTTGTGCGTGCATGCCCAAGATCCCGAGAGGAGAATGGAGGAGAAGGGATTGTGGCATGGCCATTTTCCCTGTGGGGTGATTCCTTGCTTTCTGTCTCTCTGTGTCTCTTTCTGGTGAGAAGACATGCCCTACAGCAAAATTCTCAAAATAATAACAATACTAATCACCATAGGTTATACATCAAAAGACAAAACACTGTGAATATGATTACATTCATTCAACTAATGAGGGACTGGCAAGACTGTGTACTGTCTCTCTAAAACTTATAATTTTTATTTAAGGGAAAGGAAGCATTTTTTTAAATGGATAAGTGAGTTTAAATATCTTTCCATAATAAAATACTAGAAAGTAGGAAAATAAATTCACTTTATATAGCAGCAAAATATATTAACTCTAGTGACACAAATGAACCTGGATGAAATTCACAAACATTATGTTGAGCGAGACAAGAAATACAGTAAATATATACAAGCAAGGGACCAGCAGATAGCATAATGTTTACATGACTGGACTCCCACGTATTTGACAGCAGTTCGAGTCTAAGCCCCAGAGGCTTAAACTCACACCGGCTGTGTGTGTGTGCATGTTCAAAATCCTGACAAGAGAGTGGAAGAGAAAGAAATGTGGTGCGACTGTACCCCTGGGAAGTGATTTCTGGCATTCTGTCTCTCTGGCGAATACATGTGCCCTATAGCAAAAATCACTATTCAAAGAAAAAAAAAAAAAGATGTCCCTTCTGTGATCTCTCCCTGATGGCTTCCATCAGGACCACCTGGATAGCTATGGTATTCTATTCCTCTTAATTTAACCATACTCTTTATCCCATCAGTCTAAATAGTGAAGAACAGGAGGACAAGGTGAAAAAAGCCTTGCAGGATCCTTGTGACAAAGGCCGGGAGACTTCGTCCAGACTCCATGACCCGTCTGAAGCCCAGCAGCCTCCTTGCAGCACCACCCTGATGGATGAGCACCACGTCTCCGCTCTACATGTTGCTAGTGAGTAGTCCCGTCAAGATAAAGCACTATCGTCTTTCCGAGTATTTTCTGTGTACCTGGTGTTCTAATGGCAAGCTGAGAATGCTGAATGCAAGGCAAGAAATAAGGGAGAGGTTGAAGAGGTTGTACCAAATGTGCAGCCACCACTGCTGGATGGGCACAGCAGACATCTCCAAGAGCTCATTCTTTTAAGATGACAGGTTTCATCATTCCTTCAAAGTTCTTACAAATTCTTATGTCTGAACAGTGTTTTGTAAGCACCGATGTAAGTGAGTGTTCTTGTCCATGACTTCTAAGACTTTTATGCCGAGCTTTCTGAACTCTAGTCTGAAGTGGCTCTCTCTTTCATTTGGCTTCCCTCACTACACAGACCTATGAAAGCTACAATAGGAAAAGCTCTTGAATGTCTAGAATGTTCCCAAAAGGCAAGATATGGGCCATGGCACCATCCCTCACCTTAAATGACTAAAATAATTTTCTGTCGGTAGCCCCAATGATGTTTTTCTATCATAGGGTGTATAGATTCCATCCATCAAGGAAGTCTCAGTGCTTTATCGCCTCTAAACCTGAATAACGCAGGTATGTGAGCTAGTCACAGCTGAATCCTGAAGTATAATGTGTAAGAGGGAGGGCGGTAAGCTCACAGATATGTCTAGCTAAAAAGGAACCATTGAACTGTTAATCTGGGGAAAGGACATTTTAATTTCAATTCACCAAATCAAGAAAAGTCTGCCCAGTAACCCAGGAAAGGAAGCCAGGCTGCATCTCAGAAGACACATGCTGAGACCTACCACAGTCTGAGTATCCTGTTTTCACACCAGTAATACTGATTCCCCTGTGTTTAAGCAGGCCAGTGGGGTTAAAATGTGTCATGAGGAGATGTTTAATCGTGACTTGCTCTATCCAATTTAGTTGTGGAGACAGAAAGTGATCCGAAGGAAAAGGAAGAAGCAGCAGTTGCCATGTAAGTCTGATCATCATATCCTGTAGATGCCATGGTGATATCTATATAGCTCAGGTCCTGTGATAAGCAGAAAGCAGTGACTAGCTCTATTTCATTTATTCTGCCAACCAAGGATGTGGTCTGTTTCTACGGCAGCTCTTACACTGATTTCCACCTTGGGTTAATTCCCTAAGGTTAGCAACCAAAATGCAATCAATAAGGATTTCCTGCATTCAGGGAGAAGGATACCTGCTCTACCGTGATCCAGATGAGAACCGCTTGTTTCTGCAAGGTCGTCCTTGGCTTGTTGTCAGGGATTTTAAGCCAAGAAATGTAACTAGACCAACAATAAGTTGCATTATATTGCAATCCTGACAGGATACTCTTTACAAGGCACATGATGTCTGTGAGACAGCACTGGCCCGGGAGCTAATGACTGGGCCTCTGCATGTACCGTACAAAAATCATACTGGAGTTAGAGCTGTCGTTACGGTGTCCCTTGTGTGCCCCATGTCATCACTGTACCCTACAAGGAGAGCCCAGTCCCCATCCGCATTACCATGTCCCGTGGACTCTGCACTGAAAATCTGCTGCTCTCTCTCTCACCCCCATGGAAGCCTCACTCAGCCCAGTCATTAAGGGTGGATTTCCTCTTCCTATTACCAGGGTTGGCCTTCTGTGACCTCTTCCTCAGTCTTCTAATCAAGGCCCTGTGTAGAAAGTGTGGTGTCTGATTTCTCTTGGATAATATTCTGACTTTTCTCCATTACCAGGCTCGGGGAGGAGCTGCAGGAAAAGGAGGAAGTAGAGCAATCCCAGAATGATATATTGGAAGGTTTCCATGACTTGACTGGCTCCAGCCCGCCTCCTAGCAACCTGGCCTTCCAGTGCAATGATGATAAAGTCACTTTTGCTCAGGAGGGCACCAGTGAGTACTGCCATTACAAAGCAGATACATGCAAATGACGTCTAGGTAGCCTCCATCTACTCTGTGCTCAATTCCTCTGTCTGGGGTGAGAGCTGTCTCTGCCATCTTGGTGAAAAGTAGTACCGAGGACTGAGTTTTAAGTATATCTGGTTATAGGGATAGCCACCTAAACAATGTGCTCTGAGCATCAGTGGCTGTACACCATGGGTAGTTGTCCTGCCTAAGTTTTGGAGGTGTCATTGCCATAATTCCACTGCTCTAGGCTCTAGTCCCTCTTCTCCTAGTTGGGTTGTCCTCATAAGCAGTCATGTGAGTGTGAGAACATAAATACTATCATCGCATTACTGGACAAGACACAGTCCTGGCAATCCCAATCTCCAAAAAGGACCAAGAATCCTGAGTATGGGACGTACCAAAGATAGGTTGGGTTGACCTTGGCAAAATTTCGGATTGGTTGATTAAACATGAGCTATGGAAGCATATAGGAAATGGTGCACATGATGGGACAGCCAGGTGGCATGGTGGTTAAGGCACCTGGACCCCACATGCCTGTGTGGTTTGAATTTCAGATCCAGAGGTTTGAGATACATGACTGCATGTGTTTCTGCAAACTGAAAATCCTGAGAATAGAAGGGATTGCTACATGGTCATCCTCTCTGGGGGGATTCTCTCTCTCTCTCTCTCCACCCCCCCCCTTTCTCTCTCTCTCGGGTGTACATGCCCTGTAATAAATCTAAAAAGAAAAACCAGGTAAAGAGAAGTAAAGATAATGGTGTGTATAGGAAATCAGAATGATCTCTCTAAGGCCAGGTCTGGCCAGGTTAACTCAGTGGAATAAAGGTCATTTGAAAGACAGGGAATGTTCACTAGGGTATGTGGAAGAGGGAAGAAATTCTTTTTTCCGCCTACCTAAGGCCTTTCTTCGCTTTGTCTCAGTAGTAATTGTAAGGACTAATGTGCTCAAGCTCATTTTCATGGGGGACAGGGACGTGCTGTCATCATTTTAGAAATATTACTATATTCTGCTTCACACAAAACACATGTGAAACTGCAGGAAAGGGCAACACTCGGGTCACCTCTACCATCCATTTTCAAGGTGAGTAAAAGAAAAAGATTCCATTGGTCTTGTGAGTAGCTTCCATGTGGTTTGTGCTCACACTTCTGTCAAGGCAGAACACTGTCACCCGCGAAGCATGCCCTATAGATGCACCTTGTTATGATTCAAAAGTAGGGCCATGTTTTAAGTACAGACATCAAGTGGATGAGGTAATTTGGCAGTCTTCCTTGCTCATGTGCATATCTTTATTACCCAGATCCCACTGGAAAATGCATGGAGCTGGAACAATACACACTATTGTAAAAGGTGTGGGGGTATCCTGGTAAACTCCAGTGCTCTTAACTCATGACTTAATCTAACAGACCTTTTGCTCCATCAGTGATGTTGCTAAGTTTCACCTCCACACACAAAGGTCTGTGAACCTCTGTGGCTGTTTATGAAGGGTGGTTTTACAGCCTTTATGAAGTTGTTTATGAAGTTGTTCTTACCTTGGTTCTTCCACTCTGAGGTCCAGTCCCTTTCCTCTGAGTTGCTTTGTCCTCAGCAGTAATCACCTGAGTGATCATCTTTGCTAAAATGCCCCAGTAGACAAGGCTTGGGACTGGTAACCCAAGTCTCCTTCAAGGAGCAAACATTTTGTTTTATGTGAATCACCCATAATATCTTGGATTGATGTTTGCCAAAATTCAAGGTTGGATTTTTGAAAAAATGATGGGCGAGTATGAAGAAATTGGTCAGTAGGAGATATCGGAATGTTCTTGGAACTGCGCTGTCGCTAAGTCAGTGGTATAAAAGCACTGCAAAGACAGAGATCAGACCTTCTGCCCAGTGTGTGGTAGAGTGAGCAATCCACTTGTTTCCCCACAATACAAGCCATTCCTTCTCTTTTTCTAAATCTGTTTGTTATGACTGATATTCTTGGACTCATCTTCATGATGTGTTTTCCTTGTATTTTTGGAGGATTTGAACCCATGGGAGAAATGTTCTTGTATTCTGCTCAACAGGAAATCGTCAGGAACTTGAATCTTTACACAAGGCTCAAGTCGATCCTCTTGACATGTTAGACGAAATGCTAAGAGAGGTAGTACAATTTAAAGTGGAAAACGAGCAGAAACTTAAAGAGGCCCAGGAGACTCTCAAGAAGATCGAGCAGGATAGGGATTCATGGATATTCCAGGGGAGAGCATTATCCAGGTAAGAGAGGGTACACTGATATACACTGTGGCCTCACTTTTACATGAGAAAAGACATTGGCAAGATAGGCAGTGTTCTTCCCCAGAAACCTCTTTAACTTCGGCTGCTCCAGATTGAAGAGTGACTGCAATCAGAATAAAAAACTTCTGTAAGAATGTCAGTTAGACTTCAAAGTATAGAGTAAGAATGCCTGCTTTTAATTTGCCACATTGGGTAACCTGAAAGAATATCACAGTTTCCCTATTCTCTGGAAAATCTCCTATTTTTCACTCAGTGTACAGATCCAAATGACATACATTTGCTTTTGCAAACTTGTCACTGGTTTTAAGCAGGGTTCTCATGGCAAGATGTGTAAATAGACTGAAAATCTTTATATCCCCGCTATATTAACTGAAGAGATGCAAGAACACACATGAAGCCTATGGGGAAATAATGCCTCAGGAGGCTATTCACTTGGAACCTGCAATTAAAATGGCACAAAATCACAATGAGTGTGTGGGAAATGTTATGATTCTCATCATGTACTGCCTGTATTGACTGTACCATGCAGAGAGGCGCATGCCACCACCAACAACAAATAATGTTGGAGCGCTGAGGACACCAGAGTGGGTGGTGGCCTGGCCTGTATTTCTGGAGGTGCCTGTTATCTGGTCCTAGTACCGAGCGAGTGCTGCTCTCAGGACACTCTCCATTGCATCTCTCCCTCCCTGGGCTGCCAACCCTGTCCTAGGGAGGAGAGGATACACACGAGTGGGTTATTTTCCATTGATGATAAAGTGTTTTGTATCTGCTACTGGACTGGCGTGAAGGGTATTCATGTTGGGTGAATTCAACTTACATAATGATTAAATTTATAACATTTAAAATAATAATAAAAACAAAATAAATGAGTATGTTTTGTTTCACTGCATTGAAAATATAGCCCCTCTGCCTCTTATGATCTTCCAGTTAGACATCTAATCAGGACTTGCCACACATCACGTTGTCCAGTTCTTCCATATTCGATCTGATTCTCCATATGCATCTTAGTTCAGGAGAGAGAGGCTTTATGAAAAGGAAGAAATAATCTGATAACAAATTAGATGAACAGAATCCCACTCTTTCTAGTAAATTTCAATTGTCTGACTCCTACATTCCTCCCAAAAGGCGATTATCCTGGTCTGATGGAGGCGAAGGATGCTCTACGATGTACATCGCTAGTGAGTATTCCATGGGAAAAATAAAAAGTAAGGCCAACATGGGTGTTGAGAAAGTTTCCATATTGTTAGTGCTCAGCTCTGAGTCCAGAAAGAGAGCTGTATATATACAGACAGGCTCTAAATACCCAGCGTGGTCTGAGTAACACCACAAGACCATGTTAAATATAGATACTGAGTGACTTGTACTGACTCGGCAGTGTTCCTATCCTCAGCCACACCTCTGTCACCCTGACACTCACTGGAAAATGCGTGTTGCTGGAATTAATACAACCAGTGTGAGGAGACTGAGATAACCTGGCAAACGTTGCCATTCATTTGTTCATCAACTGAATTGAACAGGCCTCCTTTTGTGGGGACTGGCTCATCTCTTGGTCTAGCTAATTGTCACAACCGGATAACGTAGTTTGTGCATCTGAGGCCATCCAGTGTGGGTGGTTGCCTAAAATTTTGTAGGTAACATAACTGACTCCACAGCTTGGAGCTGCAGTCTCTCTGCCTAGTTGGTTTGTTCTCCTAAGCAGTCATCTGGGTATGAGAACATATGTACCATTATCATTATCTGTGCTTGAACTTTCCCAGAAGAAGAGGTTGGCCCTGGCAGTCCCAGTCTCCATAAATGACCAAAGATCTTCTGTTCTATGAAGTTTCAAAGATAAGTTTGTTTCATTTTAGGCAAAACTCATGATTGAATTTTTCCACAAATGCTGTTTGACCATTTAGAAAGGGGTAAGCCTTAGAAACCAATATTCTCTCTAAGAATAGGGCATGCAATGCAATCATGAATCAGTGGAACAAAGGGCATTTCAAAAACAGAGATGCTACATTCTCCATCAGGTGTGTTCGACTGAGATAATGCTTTTTCCACAAATACAGGGCTTTCTTTTTTTTTCCTGAAACTTTTTTTTAACTTAATTTACATTCTTTCCCTAAGCATCATCACGGCATACAAAATGTGATTTCCTATCCAAAATATACTGCATAGTGGCTTAATTATGCATATTATTATCACAAATTTTCCATTTCTAGTTTCTAGAAATTTTTTACCCCTATTTCTTTCTCTTTTTTTCTTTCTTTCTTTCTTTTTTTTTTTTTTTGAGAGGTTTTTGCTATAGGGTGTGTGCGCTCGCCAGACAGACAGAGAGAGACAGAGAGACAGAAAGCGAGAAATCACCCCCCAGGGGGGATGGCCATGCCACAATCCCTTCTCCTCCATTCTCCTCTCGGGATCTTGGGTACGCACGCACACGTGCCTGGCGTGAGTTTAAGCCACTGGGTCCAGGACGCGAACCGCGGTCGACTACGTGGGAGTCCAGCGACATAGCCATTACACTAACTGCTGGTCCCTTTACCCCTATTTCTGACCTTCTGTCCTTTCCCACCCTCTTCTCACACTATCTCTCGAGTCTACAATTGTCTTCCATTCTTTTCCAACCCACATTGTATTGATAATACAATTTTTTAAATAATCTAACTACTTTCAATAGCAAGTTCACTTGATACTATTAAGAAAACCAGATTTAACTTAAATCAAAGAAATGCTAAGGAACTTTGCTTAAAGCCAGGAAACAGGTTAGGATTCTGATCAAATAATAGGTACATGAACCTATCCATATCTCAAGACAGGACACAAATCCTTACAACCAAATAACAAAGTCTACAAGAAAATCAGCAATATTTTAGTCAATTTATACTTCACCAATTCAGTCTCATGTACTTTATCTTCTGTTGTGGTTCAATTTTCCCGATTAAATTCTGGCACATACTATTCAACTCTAGACTTCTTCCTACGATTAAGTTGGCCACTCTCTTAGCTTTTGAACTCTTATTTCTGTGTGTCTGTATTTAATTTTCCTGATATAGCACTCCCTTGAGAACTTCTTGGAGATCTGGTCTGGTGTTGGTAAATTCTTTCAGGTTTTGTTTATCTGAGAATGTTCTTGACTTTTCTTCCCACGTGAAAGATAGTCTTGCCGGGTACAGTATTCTTGGCTGAAATTGCTTTTTTCTTAACACTTTGAATATATTTTCCCATTCTTTCCTCGCTCGCATTGTTTCCAGTGAGAGGTCTGCTGTTAGCCTGATGGGATATCCTTTGTAGGTAACTTGATGTTTTTCTCTTGCCAATCTTAGTATCTTGTCTTTGTCTGTGGTTTTGGTCAACCTGGCTATAATGTGTCTTGGAGAAGATCTTCTTGGGTTGATTCTATTTGGAGTCCTTTGTATTTCTTAGAACTGGATCTTTGAGTGCCTCTCTAGGTCTGGAAAATTTTCTTGCAGGATTTCATGGAATAGATGATCAATGCCCTTACGGGTCTCTTCGCCTTCTGGAATGCCAATTATCCGGATGTTTGGATGTTTGATGATATCTAGTACTTCTCATATATTATTTTCAAATTTGGGGGCAAATTTTTCAGTCTTTTCAAGATTTAAGAGAGGAATTACACACTTTAAAAATGAATCAAAGGGACCTGTTAGAGATGAAGGCTATAATACAGGAAGTAAAAATCTCCCTTGAAAGTATTAAAAGCAGACTAGATCATACAGAAAATAGAACCTCAGACATAGAAGAGAAAATTGCTGGCCCAGGGATTCCTTTAAATTTCTGTTTGTCAGGAGAGATGTGCTTGGGCTCATCTTCCTGCTCAGGCTTTACCCTATGTGTAAGATACAACCATATTCTACTTAACAGAACCATCTTTGGAAACCGAGCACCTCAGGAAGAGTCCAGTCAGCTCTCAAACCCAATGTGAAAATCTTGTACAAGAGGTGGGACCTGAGAAGACAAAGCAAAAGCAGCACAAAAAAAGATTCAGGAGGCTGAGGAAAATGATCACTCGTTTCACACCTAAGTGTATTGCCAGGAATAGGAAAAAGAATTCAAGGTAAGAGAGGGACATTGGCATACAAGATGGTCTCATTTTCACAAGGAAAAGGGAGTATTGACAAGACGAGTAGTGTGTTGTCCAGAAACCTGCCTCCCCTCTGATGTTCCTGACTCATGGGTCACAGTGAACACCAGGAAGGACTTCTGTGGGGATGTCCTTTTCACACCAACTTGGAGAATGTAAGACCCTCTACTCATGTCTAAGGTTTAGAAACCTATGATAAATCTAATAGGTTTCCTGGACTCTGTGGGACCATCTGTTCTCCCCTGAGCATATAGACTACTGAAATATACTTCTCTGGAAGGTTTTCTTTGGTTTCTGGGAGAAATTTTACAGAAGCAAAGGTGACTAGACTGAAAATCCTATTATATCACATTATTCAGAGAATAAAGTTCTCAAGCCACAGGATCTCTGTGAGATAGCTATGTTTCATGAACATTTATACTCTTGGCCCTGGAGGTGAATTAGAACAAAATTACACTGGAGCTGTAACTACTGTCGTGGTTCTCGTCGTGGGCTGCCTGTCATGACTGTGCCATACAGAACTAGCAGAAGCTCCTTCTTCATATCTGTGTTTGGCCTTAGTGCAGAGCACCTGCTGCTATCCATCTCCTTCTCCATCCCCATTCCCCATCTCCAGGGCAGCAACACTATATCCTAGTCAGAGGAGGAGTCATTCTTTCCATTTCCTTGAAAAGACAGCCCCTCTGCCTTCTATCAACCTTTAGTTAGAAAACCAAAGGAAGACTCACCAGATTAGTGTGCTTTCTAATTCTTCCATGTTTGATATTCTCGTCTACATTTACTTCTTGTTAAAAGTGACTTTCTGTCTGAGGAAAAAGACACCAACCAAGTACAGCAGAACACAGCAATGGAACCAAATTCAACTGTTTCTGAAAAATCTGAATTATTGGACTCCAATTGGCCTCACAAAAGTCCTGATACCTGTGGTGATGGGAATGCTGTCTGTTCTCCCATTGATGTGGTTGGTGAGTATTTCCTCCAAAAGAGAGTAAGGTTCCAATGGTCTTAAATGTAGCCTTCGTATTGTTTGTACTAAGCTAAGCCCTCTGTCTAAAAAGAATTGCTGATAGGCAGGCAGCCCTTATGTAAATACTTTGATATGAATCAAAATGCAGGGCCATGTGTTACGGGCTAAGACAGGACATGGATAAGGTTACTTGCCCATCTCCCTAGTACCTGGCCACACCTCGATGACCCTGAACTCACTGTCAAGTGCAGAGTGCTGGAGTCAACAGAGAACAATGTGAAGGGGATGGGGTAAGCTGGCAAAGTCTGCTTCTCTTTAGCACAGAAAAAGTATCGTTTGGGCCAGCCAGGTCACACAGTGCTTAAGGCAGTTGAATCCAACATGATCAACCCAGCACTTGGATTCTCAGGCTCAGTGGCTGAGACACACCGTGTGTGTGTGTGTGTGTGTGTGTCTGCGCGCGCACGCGCCTGCCCGAAATGCTGAGAGCAAAACATAGGAGAAGGGATTACAATGTGACCAGTTCCCCTGGGCATTTCTCTTTGTCTCTCTCTCAGGAGAGAGAACCCCAGGAGGTTCTTTCTTACTGCCTCTCTCTCTCTCTATGGCAAGCACATGTGCCTGATGGCGAAACTGAAAAAAAGTTAATTAGACAGAAAGAAAACTAAAACATGAGTCTAATAAACCTTTCTCTGTTGGGATTTCTCATCTCTCTTTCGATTGTTTCCCCTCCACACATTAAACGTTGAGTTTCTGTGGCCAAATGGGATAGGAGGTTTCCTACCCTCTGTTTTTGGAGTGGTTGTTACCATTGTTCTGCAGTTCTTAGACCATTTCCTCTACTCTGAGTTGCTTTGGCCTCACAGGCAGTCATCTGCACGTTCGATCATAAATACCACTGTCAGACCAGTGCTAAGATTCCCCCTGAAGACAAAGTTGGGCCCTGGTAATGCCAGTCTCCTCAACTACCTAAAGATTTTGTGTTCTCTGAAGTGTTCCCAGAATATCTTGGATTGATGTTTGACAACTTCCAGGACCGGATGTTTGAAAGAAGGGTTGGTGAGCATGTAGACAGTGGTCAGCATGACAATCCAGTTATTCTCTGTAGGAGCAGGGCTGACCTTTGAAGTTGGTGGCATGAGAGGCATGACAAAGATGGCTTCAGCATTCTGCACAGCATGTGGTAGAGCGAGCCAAACCTCACTTTTCCCATAATACACAGCCTTCCTCCCCTACCTCAGTTTTGTTTGGCAGCACCCATGTTTTGGGGTTTATCTTCCTGATGGATTCTGATTCCAAGGAAAAACATTCCTGTGTTTTGCTCAACAGAAGGAAAGTCTCAAGTCACTTATCCACAGCAGCTTGAAGGGATGAGAACAGTGCTGGAACCGTGCCAGGTGGAAGAGAAGCAGAGTGATGAAATGATCCGGGTGACGGGAAAGAAGATCAGGAGGCAGGTCAAGGATTCAAGAAAAGCCCCCAAGAAGGACTCTCCCAGGTAAGACAGGCTGCACTGGTGGGTAGGGTAGCCTCATTTTCACATGAGAAGAGACAGTGGCAAGACAGGCAGTGTGGTTGCCCAGAAACCTCCCTACCCTTCGGTGTTCCTGTTTAATGGGTGACAGCAAACTGAATGAAGAACTGTTGTGAGAATGTCCATTTCACTCCGAAGTGCGTCCACTGAATTCCTGCTTGTATTTTTCAAGTTTGGTGATGCAGAGTGACTTTCCGACACTCTGGGAACTAGCTATAATTCTGGACAGATCTGACTGACATACACTTGCTTCTTTAATACTGTCACCAGTTTAAAGCTGAGATTTCATGGCAGGCTGTGAAACTAGACTGAAATTTCTTATAATCATATTGACAGAACAGGGTCAAGAATGCACAACGTATCTGTGAGAAATCAGTGCCCCAGTAGCCTGGGGCTACTATTCACCAAGCTCCAGAAGTAAAGTAGGACATAAGTGCATTGGGCTTGTGACAAGTGTTAGGGCTCTCAGCGTGTACTGCTGTATCTGACCGCACCATACCTAGAGGAGGCGTCTCCTTCCTTGTGTGCACGGTATCTTGCCCTACCACTGAGCAAGAGCCGCTCTCCACATCACTCCCCATTGCCTCTAGCCATGCGCCTGGCTGATAACCCTGTCCTTGTGAAAGGAGGATGGTTTAACTCACTATTTGAAAAGATAACCCATCTGCCTTTCATGACTTTTCACTTAGATATCAAATCAGGACTCATCGGGACCAGCAGTTAGCATAATGGCTATGTCGCTGGACTCCCACGTAGTTGACCACGGTTCAAGTCCCGGACCCAGTGGCTTAAACTCACACCGGGCGTGTGTGTATATGTGCCCAAGATTCAGAGAGAAGAATGGAGGAGAAGGGATTGCAGCGTGGCCATCCCCCCTGGGGGGTGATTTCTTGCTTTCTGTCTCTCTGTCTCTCTCTGTCTGTCTGGCGAGCGCACGCGCCCTATAGCAAAAACCTCTCCAGAAAAAAAAGAAAAACTCATCCGTGTTGTCCAGTTTTTTCATATTCTATTTTGGTTCTCCATATACATCTCAGATCTCAGTTCAGGAGAGAGTGAGTTTCAGAAAAGGAAGCAATCAATTAAGTCCTGCAGAACAAATTGGATGAGCAGAATTCCACTATATTTATTTATTTATTTTTAGAGAGATTTTTGCTATAGGGTATGTGCGCTCACAGAGACAGGAAGAAAGTGAGAAATCACCTCCTGGTGTGAATGGCCACACCACAGTCCCTTCCCCTTCATTCTCTTCTCAGGATCTTGGACACACATGCACATGTACCCGTCATGAACTTTAAGCCACCAGGTGTGGGACTTGAACTGCGGTTAATAACGTGGGAGTCCATGGGACCAACAGTTAGCGTAATGGCTATGTCGCTGGACTCCCACGTAGTCGACCGCGGTTCGAGTCCCGGACCCGGTGGCTTAAACTCACGCCGGGCGCGTGTGCGTGCGTGCCCAAGATCCCGAGAGGAGAATGGAGGAGAAGGGATTGCGGCGTGGCCATCCCCCCTGGGGGGTGATTTCCTGCTTTCTATCTCTCTGTCTCTCTCTGTCTGTCTGGCGAGCGCACGCGCCCTATAGCAAAAACCTCTCCAAAAAAAGAAAAAAAAAAAAAAAAACAAAAAAAAAAAAAAAAACAAAAAAACGTGGGAGTCCAGTGATGTAACCATCATGCCATCTGCTGGTCCTGAATTCCACTATTTCTAATAAACTTGAATTGTCTGAATCTTACATTCTTCCCAACAGGCGCACATCCTGGTCTGATGGGGGTGAAGGATTTTCTTCAATGGACACAACTAGTGAGTATTCCATGGGCAGAATAAATAAGACCACCATGGGTCTTGGAGGAATGCCATATTGTTAGTGCTCAGCTCTGAGTCTAGGAAGAGAGCTTTCAGCAGGCAGAATTTCTATATATCCATTTTGGTTGGAGTCACAATAGAGGACCGTGATATAGACACAGATATCAAGTGGATGAGTTAACTTGGCACTCTTTCTAGTCCCTGGACACACTTCTGTCATCCTGATACCTACGGGCAAATGCGTGGTGTTGAAATCAATACAAACCGGTGTACAGCGAATAGAGGTTCCCTGGCCAACTCTGCCGTTCATTAACATGTGAATGATGCTGGATAGACCTTCTTCTGTCAGCACGTCTCATCTTTCCATCAAAGGTCTTGCTAGCTGTCAGCTCTTTGTTTGTTTGTTCTATTTTATTTTTATTATGATTATTTATAAATTGAATCATTATACATCATTTAGACTGTAAAGAGATTTTGCCCAGCATGATACACAGCTCAGTCCCATTGAGAATACTATACACATCCTCATCAACATATAACAACCATATCTGTGTCCCACAAATATCTTATCTCTCTTTATTTTTCCCTAATTTCCTTTCCTGCACTCTTCTCCTCTCACACTCTCGTCCCACTTTGTCTCTAGTGTCCACAACAAATTTTAATGCTTTTATGTCCTCCAGTCTTTCAGTCTCTGCCATAGAGTGCAGACGGTCTGCATATGTTAAGTGGACACAAACAATGTCTCTCTTTCATAGCCTGACTTGCTTCACTCAGCAACAAAAATTAATGTTGTTTCAGCATCTGAGCACATCCTAGGCGAGCAGTTATGTTGCCTGTACTTTACAAGTTACCATCCCCATGGGTCCTGAGCTCTGAGCTACAATCCTCTCCTGCTAGTTGAACTGTTTTTAAGCTATCATCTGAGTGTGAGATCACAGATCACTGTATTGTTGCCGGTGATTTAACTTTCCCAGAAGACAGAGATTGGCCCTGGCAGTGTCCATTTTCATTAATTCTCAAAGATCTTCTGTTCTACGAAGCTTCAAAGATACACTTGGCAAACTCATAATTAACATATTGATCAAATGGTGTTCGAGCATTTAGAAAAGGTTGAGCGTTTAGAAACCAGAATGTTCTCCCTGTAACAGGGCTGACCGTCTTAAATCCATGAAATGAAGGGCATTGCAGAGGCAGAGCTGCTACCTTCCTCCGAGAGTGTGGTAGAGTGAGACAGTGCTCACTTTTTTCACAAATATGGGGCCTCCCTTGCCACTGCCTTATTTCCGTTGGTCAGGACAGATGTGCTTGGACTCATTTTCCTGCACAGTGTCAGCCTCATGGCTAAAATACACCTGTATTTTGCTCAACAGAATTTTATGACGGAACTAAATACATCTGGAAGACCCAGTGCACCTCTCAAACACAATGTGAAGGGATGATACAAGAGATGGAAACTCCAAATATAGAGCAAAAGCAGCCTAACACAATATTCCCGAGGATGAAGAAGACGATCCTGTATTTGAAGGATAAGTGTGTAGTCAAAAGGGGAAAATGTTCGAGGTAAGACAGGTTCACTGGTATACAAGATGGCCTAATTTTCAGAAAAGGTGAAAGGTTATTGGCAAGACAACTAATGTCATATCTAGAAACCTGTTTCCCTTCTGATGTTCCCAGGTCATGACTGAAAGTAGCAAAAGCAAGGACTTCTGTGGGAATATTTTATCCACGAGAAATTGGAGAGAATGAAACCCTCTATTAATTTCTTTTTTTAAAGAATTATTTTATCAAACTTTATTATATTTATTTGTTTATTTATTATTTTAAGTTGACCAGAGAAGGACATAGTGAGAGAGGGAAAGAGAGAGAGAAAGAGAGAGAGAGAAAGTGAGAAAGAAAGCCAGCAAGCTGCCAGGTCCGGGACTTAAACCGCATTTGACCCTGTGGGAGTCCTGTGCCCTTAACCACCATGCCATCTGCTGGCCCCATCCCTCTATTAATTTCTAAGGTTTTGAAATCCAAAGTAAATCTAATAGATTTTCTGCACTCAGGGAGACCATCTGTTCTCTCCTGAGTAAACAGACCCCAATGAGATGCACTTTTTCTGGAAGATTTTCTTTGGTTTCTGGGAGACATTTTAGAGAAGAAAATGTAACTAGACCTAAATCCCCATTATATCACAATACTCAGAGAATAACATCTTTAAGGCACATGATCTCTGTGAGACAGCAATGTCTGAAGACCCCTTATACTGCAGGACTCTAGAGTAAAGTGGGAAAGAATTGCAGGAGAGTTGTAACTACTGTCCTGGTTCTCATCATGTGCTTCCTGTCATGATGTATCATCCAGAAATAGAGATTTTTTTGGCTCATTTGCATGATATTTGGCCAAGGCACAACGCCTGCTGCTCCCACCATCCCTCTCCGCCCCCTTCACCCTCCCTATCCAGTCTTCCTCTAGTCCAGTTGGAGGAGGAGTTATTCTTCTCATTTCTGTGAAGGGACACCCCCTCTGACTTCCATACCTTTACTTAGACACCTTCCAAAGACTCACCGTGTTTTCTAATTCTTCCATGTTCAATATTCTCTTCTATATTTACTTCTCATTAAAAACAAGTGAGTTTCTGTCTGAGAATAAAGACACCAACCAAGTGCAGCAGAACACACCAACTGAAAAAAATGTGGCTCTTTCTGAGAAATCTGAATTTTCGGACTCTGATTTGCCTCACAAAACTCCAACTTCCTGGGGTAACAGGCGTGATGTCTGTTCAGCCATTGATGTGGCCGGTGAGTATTACCACCAAAAGACGATTCCAGGCGTCTTGAAAGTAGCCTCCATATCGTTTGTGCTCAATCCTCTGTCTACAAAGAGAGCTGTCAGTAGGCAGGTCCCATATAAACATCTGTGTTTCAGTCAAAATGTAGGGCCATGTGGTAAGCATACGCATGAAGCAGATGAGGCAGCATGGCCATCTTCCTAGTCCCTGGCCACACCTCTGTGACGTTGACCTCACTGGCAAGTGCTTGGTGCTAGAGTCAACAGAGAGCAGTGTGGTGGTCATGTGGGGGGGATGGGGGGTGGGGGAGTAACCTGGCAAACTCCACTTCTCGTTACCACAGGAATAGAATCTAACAGACCTTCTGTTGGGACAGCTCATCTCTTTTTCAATGATTTTGCTCATTTTCACCTTGACACAGTGTTCTTTGAGCATCCATGGTCATCCACGTTGAGTGTATTTTTGTTCGTTTGTTTGCCTCTATTTCTTGAGCTGTTGTTACTGTGGTTCTCCTGCTATGAGGTCCAGCCCTTCTCCTCTGAGTTACTTTGTCCTCAAAAGCAGTCATCTGAGTGTTAGAACATTCAAACCACTATTACGGCCTGTGCTGAAATCTCCCCAGAAAGTAATGCTTGCCCTGGAATCCCAATCCCTTTACTTGACTAAGGATTTTGTTTTATGTAAACCATCAAAACTATCTTGGATTGGTGTTTGACAAAATTCCGGACTGGATTATTGGACAAATGGTGGGTGAGCTTGTAGAAAATGGTGAGCATCCGAATCCAGAATGTTCTCTTTATGAACAGAGCTGGATATCCTATATCAGCAGCGTGCAGAGCATTGCAAAGACTGAGATGCAACATTCCCCAGAGTGTGTGGACGGGGGAGCCAGCACGTGCTCTGTCCAGCAGTACAGGCCTCCTTCCCTTTACCTCGGTTCCGTTTGTCAGAGCACATGTGCTTGGGCTCATCTTCCTGTTACGTCTGACCCCATGATAGACATAGTCCTGTGTTCTTCTCACCAGAGCCCTCCCAGCCAGTTGAATGCCCAGCAAAGCCTGTGACCTTCTCTGGATCCCAGTTGCAAAAGCTGGGGAAGAAGGGGAGTCATCAGAAATCGGAAGTGCAGCAGATTTCTAAAAACCTCCAGGACACCGATAAAGGTGCCCCAATTCAGGAATGAATTTACATAACTCAGGGAAGGACGTCCAGGTACGAAGGGTGCGTTGGTGCAAAAGACAGGTTCGTTTTCACACGAGAAGGGAAACTGACTGGACACGTGGTCTGTGTCTATCCCTAAGGCAGCCATCTTCTGTGTCAGTCGGAGGAAGATTGGTTTTTAAGTACTTTTGAAGGGCTAGCATTAATGGGGCCTCAGCCCATCAATAACTAAAGATACATGGTTTCCATCATTTTAGTGAGATGTAGGTCACTTGTGTCACCCCAATTTCAGAAGCTTCTGCACCAGCCATGACACCGTCCCCAGCACCAGTCTTGTAAACAGCCCATCACGTGAAGAGCGTTGTAGCAGCAAGGTGAAGCCTGTGCTGGGGTGTACTCTGGTGTCAGTTAATGTGCTAAATGGCCGATGTGAGCAGGGGCCAACGTATTTTACACCGGCCTGCATCTCCCTTCTCCACCCTTTATGAAAAGGGCCTGTGGCTTCTATTCTATTTCCGGGATTATCAGTAACAGGCCATGTGCACAAGTTACCATTTACTTCTGTGATTCCACCATGTCTTCATCACTCAAAGTCAGAAGAGGACTTGAGGTTGCCCATGGCACCTGCTTGCTCTCACATTCTAGTTCTCGTCCCGGAAACTGCCATGCCTCCTTTAAGGTCTGGGACATAGAGCTGTAATAGAAGCTGTGTTTCTCTGCCACGGGTCCTCTCCTTCCTGCACTGGTCTGTTTCTGAACGTGCAAGTTCGATGCTAAGCACATCCCTCTCTGTGAGGTATGAAAAGCCATCACTTTGCTGCAGCCAAGGGGATCTGGAGAAAAGTGGCCGATTTCACCAACTCCTGTTTGGGGGAGAGGAGGGCCCATGTAGCCTGTATCTCAGGCTGAATTGTCAGTTCACAGGGAGTTTTCTTGTAAATTGTGGATATGACGTTCCCATTCAGCCTGCCTGAGGCTCAACCCTTGAAATCATCCCCTCCAGGAGCTGTACTTGGCCCTGGCCCCCATTACCCTTTAGCTATCTTCTCCCACCCCCACCCACACCCCCAGGCTGAGCAATTCACAAAACCTGACAAGCACTCACATTTCATTTCTCCCTCTCTCTTTCAGATACCAGGTACAGGTGGAAATAAGGAAGATATTCATGATTTGAAACAACTGTCTTACAAAAGGGAAATTTTCCAACTTATTGGATAAACATCTACAACAGCAGAGTAACTTCAAGTGCAACAGAACACCGCAGAGATTCTTTACTGAGAACAGCATTTCACCAACAGAACACATACTTTATGAGTTGTTACCCAATAGTCTGCTTTGATTAGAGAAATCCCAGCCCACAGCCCTGTAATCTCCAATTGTGCTAAATACCTAAGGAGACCGAGGTCCAGATACACAAACAGTACTGCCAGACCCGAACCCCATTTCTCTCAATGCCAGTCCTGTAGAGCAGCGAGGTCAGGAGCAACTGGAACAAGACTACACTTCTGAGCAGGCATTCTTGGCCTCCATGGGATTGCTGGGAGTCTAGGGTAAGATTAACATCACCGTGTTCTTGCTGGCAATGTTCAGACTGAATAGAATCAGGAAGCAATTACCACACAACTGCAGAGTGCAGGCCATCAGATGGCACGACTGAGCTGTCTTCTTCAAACAGGCAATGTCACCCCCAATAGGACTGCAAAAAGGAGAAGAGGCATTTTGGGTTCAGAAGGACTGAAAGAATTGTGCTCCCATTCTTATTTCTTCAGTCCTTTTGAACCAAAAATATCTCCTCAACTTTTTGCCACTCTTAATGGCGGTGACACTGACCTGTTCGTAAAGGACAGCTCAGCTGTCTCACTCTGTGGTCTACGCTCTGAGTTGT
Organism: Tupaia tana; assembly: GCA_026018925.1. NCBI lineage: Eukaryota > Metazoa > Chordata > Mammalia > Scandentia > Tupaiidae > Tupaia > Tupaia tana. The sequence goes on from JAKSZU010000004.1 coordinate 92,380,311, forward strand.
CTGGTAATTGTCTCTCACTTCAGTTTGGCCTAAACATTTAGCCAAGAACACTATACCCTAACGCTTTCCATTTGCTACCACATCCCATCGGCAGGGAGAGATGGATCAGTTTCCCCATCACTGTTAGGTACTAGGACGGGTCACTCAGTAAAGGGTCACTTAGATCTAGGCACTGTGCAGACAACCTCTCACACCAGTTACTAAGCAAATTGGGGATTCATGCTTTGAGGATGTAGAAGCAGCCTGTTCTCTCAGGGTCTTTCTCTAAACATCGTACCATCCATGAACCATCCCTGCTGTGACAGTTGTTATATTCATGTTTGCACATTGGAAATGGCTTAATTTAGTTCTTCCTATACACCTGTATTGCTGCCATTCTGCTATAAGTAAGGACATTCCTTCCCTGAATTTTTATATCAGTCTGTAGTTAATTCTCATTTACATTATTAAAAACCATTTTGACTACCACCCTGGACTGATGTGATTTCTTTTTAGTTTGATAGTATAATCTTTATTACTGTGATTTTTTTTCTTTCTTTCTTTCTTTTTTTTTTTTTTTTTTTTTTTGCTATAGGGTGTGTGCGCTCGCCAGACAGACAGAGAGAGACAGAGAGACAGAAAACAAGAAATCACCCCCCGGGGGGATGGCCACGCCGCAATCCCTTCTCCTGCATTGTCCTCTCGGGATCTTGGGCACGCACGCACATGTGCCCGGTGTGAGTTTTAAGTCACCGGGTCCGGGACTCGAACTGCGGTCGACTACATGGGAGTCCAGTGACATAGCCATTATGCCAACTGCTGGTTCCATTACTGTGATTTTTTGTGTAGGTAAGGATATGAACCTAAATACTCTTGTTTTCATTTCTACTTAAAACTCTTCCATATATTTTTGCTGCATGTATTATACATGGTAAATTATATTTACTGTATTGCAGTATTAATTTTCTTTTTTTTTTTTTCTTTTGGAGAGATTTTCACTATAGGGTGCGTGCGCTCGCCAGACAGAGAGAGACATAGAGACAGAAAGCGAGAAATCACCCCTGGGGGGATGGTCGCGCCACAATCCCTTCTCCATTCTCCTCTCGGGATCTTGGGCACGCACGCACACGCGCCCGGCATGAGTCTCAAGCCACCGGGTCTGGGACACGAACCGCGGTCAACTACGTGAGAGTCCAGCGACACAGCCATTACACTAACTGCTGGTTCCCGAGTATTAATTTTCTTCATGCATATGTGTGTTTGTGTTTGTGTCTGTGAGTGTGCATGCATCTATGTGTGCTGGGTGGACGATCACCTTGTGTTTGCTATTAGGTACAGTTATATAGATCATATTCACATTGCACTAAAAACATGTTGGAGTATTTGGTCCCATTTTTAGGTGACAAACGTCCAACATTTGGTTTATAAGCTTTCAGAAATATGTTTCAGATTCCTATTTTTACCACTGTGAAGATCAAGAACACTCACTTTTCCTTACTCATTCCATCTGCCATCTACAGTGTTATTCCAACCCAATCACACAGAAACTTGTGGCATGCTATTTTCCCACCGTGTTCTCACCTGTTTTTGTTTCAGATCTCCAAGTAAATATATGAATTCTCACTGGCGATTCCATCATGAGTGTGCTGGTCATCACAGGTTGGGTGGAATTCATCCTTTCTAGATTCCCCATGATGGAATGTGACTCACTAAATTTTGCATGTGTACTATTTTTTTCTGCCACCTTGCTACATTAATAACCTGACTGGATATAAAGTACTGGCCAAGAGTAATTTTGTTTTATTTTTAATTAGAGGACATTGTCTTGTTCTGGGGGATCAGCACACTTACTGTTTCTAGCTCTCAGGGGTTGGCATGATGCGACTTCTGATTCCGAGATTCCATTCTGTTCCCCAGGACCTTTCATTTCCACAGTTGCTTCATTCTTTCCCTTCACCATTAGTCTCCAGACAGCACGTCCTTTGTCCAGGTCTCGCCCTCTCTCCAGCAATTCTGCCTTCCCAGGATGGGCACCTCTGGTCTTTGCACTATGCAGCTCCTTCCTTTGAGCTACTACCCTAGTAGCCAGTGCTCTAGCTGACCACATCTCTGAATGTTCTGAATTTATCTGCACTTGCTCTCTGTGGATGATTCTACCTATGCTCCAACACGAATAGGCCCTCCCTACAGCCCTCTCCTCTATCTGCGTAGTTTTATGCTTCCATCTCCTGTGTATGGAGCACAGAGCTGGCTAAACACCATCATTTCAGGTCCATGCGATTCTCTGATCTCTGGTTGTTAGAAGAGCGAGATATGGGGACCAGCAGTTAGCGTAATGGCTATGTCGCTGGACTCCCACGTAGTCGACCGCGGTTCAATTCCTGGACCCGGTGGCTTAAAACACGCCGGGCGCGTGTGCATGCGTGCCCAAGATCCCGAGAGGAGAATGGAGGAGAAGGGATTGTGGTGTGACCATCCCCCCGGGGGGGGTGATTTCTCGCTTTCTGTCTCTATGTCTCTCTCTGTCTGTCTAGCGAGTGCACGCGCCCTATAGCGAAAATCTCTCCAAAAAAAAAAAGAAGAGCAAGATATAAGTGGTACTTTTTTCTCTATATATTAACCCTTAGAGCTGTAGAATATACAAAAATATTTCAAAATGGTAGGAGAAAATATTGGAATGAAAGTTTCTTTGAGTGTAAAAAACATTTTGGACATCAATACACAATTTTTCCATAATATACATTTTTACTTCTTCCCTTGAAGACCCCTCTTAGGTTGACAGATTCAGCTGACTTTTTGTCCAAGGTAGACCTCCTTCTCTCATCATGCTTATTCAAAGGTAGAATTTCAATAGTTTACAAAAGTAGAGAAGTTCATTAAATCTACCTTATTCATCCACTTTCTACCAAATGCCAATTTCTCCTCTTTTTTTATTTTAAGGCTGAGTAGTATCCCTCCCATAGTATATGTGTGCCATACTTTTTCAGTTCACTCCTCTGTTCTTGGCCATTTGGGTTAATTCCATGTCTTAGCAATTGGGAATAATGCCTCGATAAACATGGATGTACTAGCACTTTACTGAGTTTATTCCTATCCTTTGGGTAGATATAAGTAAAGCAAACCAGACTTTAGAGAGGCATTGTATGTCCCCAGTTACTCTATACCAAAAGTCTGCACTCCATGGCAGAAACTGAAAGACTGCAAGGTATGAAAATACGGAGAACAACTCTGGCTACTAAAGACAGTGTGGGAGGTGAATGGACAATGGGGAGGGCAGGAGGGAGGAAATCAAGAGTTAATAAAGCCAAACATTGGGCTGGCAAGTGGCGTGGTGGTTAAAGGCGCCGGACACCCACATGGCTGACCATGGTTCAAGTCTCGGACCTGGTGGCTTGCTTTCTCACTTCCTCGCTCTCTATCTCTCTGTCTCTCTCTGATCAAACTGAAAAATAATAATGATATAATAATAAATAAAGTTAAATAAAATAATTCTTTAAAAAAAAAAATAAAGCCAAACATTTAACTGACACAAAAATGGAAAATTATCTATTAGTAATGTGAATGATAATGTCTTTGAATGAACTGATATTTTGTGTATTTGTGTTTGGAAAATTTATTTTGTATGCTGTGGAGATGTACAGTGATTAAATGTAAAAAAAATTAAGTTCATACAATAGAACACCCTCATATTCAATTATCATTTTACAGCAGAACTTTTCTTAATACAATCTTTTGCACTTTGTTTTTCCTAAATTATTGAAAGCAAAGTCCAGATATGTTTCATCTCTAATTGCATCAGTGTATCCTCAGTAATAATGCTTGTTGACAGTATTATCACAATTGTGGTACAATTGTTCTTAAATCACCTTTAAATGTTCAATATCAAACTACATAATGTTCAAATTTTCTATTTTTTAAAGTTTATTTCTTTGACTCAAGATCCAATTAAAATCCACAAACTAGTATCATTTAGACATGTCTTTAGAATTTATTGTAATTTACAGATTTTTCCTCATTTTTTTCTTTATTTTTTTCTCTTGTTTTCACACCCATGCTCACATGCACCCACACATTTACTCTCATTTTGTCTGTCCTCTTCATTTCCTTGTTAAAAATCTGAGTTCTGTGTTATGCAGTGTTTTCTGTAGTCTGGATTCTGTTGATTGTGTCCCCAAGTGTTCTCTAACACTCCTGTCCTCTGTACTTCCTCTTACTTGGTGGTAGAATCTGAGCAGCCTCCAGTTACATCTCCAGGCCTCTGGGCAGTAAGGGACACTGAGGCAGGGGCACCACTGCCCCCACCGCCTGATTTCCATTCTCCCCAGCCCAAGACCCACCCAGACCCCTAGGCAGGTAGGAAGTTTTTTTATTTTATTTTCTTTGCTCTTCTCCGTTCTCTTGTTAATACTCTCCTCCCTCTTTCCCACAGACTGTCCTTTTCTCTGCAGCAGCCTCCAGTTACATCTCCAGGCCTCTGGCGAAATCGAGTGCCACAAATGGGCAGGCGCAACTTTTTCTTTATTCCTCTCTGTACTCTTTTCTTTTATATTATCTTCTCTTCCTCATCTTTCACCTTGCCAGAGGGACTAGGCAGGTCTAGAATTAGAGATCTGAAATTTTCTAGTAACATAAGTTTCTCTGGGATCCTCCCTGTACTGAACCAGCTGTGGAAAAGGAGATACTGCTCTTCAGACACCTGAATAGAGAATCTCTCTTGAGACCAAAGTACTAAAAACAACAGAAGAGAGACTTCGGCACACATCAATTTGCAGCAAAAGGGAAAAACACTCCTAGTCAGAGAAACATTCTCCTAAGAGGTATTCAAAAGTGAATACATCTTCTAATGGCTAGAAGTAGAAGAAGAGTCTCAGGTCTGAATACACAAGGAAATATGTCTCCATCAAAGGAACAGAGTAACTCCCCTCCACCTTTCATGAAAATGGAGGACGTTACCAAAATGTCAGAGAAAGAATTTCGAACATTCGTGGTTACCAAATTCTATGAGTTGGGACAGAAAAGAGACAACGAACTACAGGAAATTAGGAAGTCCTTCACCAATATGAAAGAAGAATTGGACGCTGAAAAAAAAAAAATCAGGTGAAACTATTAGAGATGAAGTCTGTAATAGAGGAAATCAAAAACTCTCTTGAAAGTATTAAAAGTCAATTAGGCCATGCCAAAGATCGAATCTCCGATGTAGAAGATAAAACCTCTGACCTAGAAAAAAAATAAAAAAGATAGAGAAAATAACCAAAAAACACGAGGATAATATACGATAAATACTAGACTCCATAAGACGCCCAAACATCAGAATAATTGGCATCCCAGAAGGTGAAGAATCTAATAATGGCATGGAAAATCTATTCCATGAAATCCTGGAAGAAAATTTCCCAAGTCTAGAGAGGCACTCAAGCATCTAGACCCAAGAAATACAAAGGACCCCAAATAGAATCAACCCCAGAAGATCTTCCCCAAGGCACATCTTAGCCAGACTGTCCAAGACCACAGATAAAGACATGATACTAAAACTAGCAAGAGAGAAACGTCATCCCATCAGGCTAACACTGGACCTCTCAACAAAAATAATGCAAGCAAGGAAAGAACGGAAAGATGTATTGAAAGTGTTAAGAGAGAAACAATTTCAACCAAGATTATTATATCCTGCAAGATTATCCTTTATATGGGAAAAAAGGTTAAAATCCTCTCAGACAAACAAAACCTGAAAGAATTTGCCAACACCAGACCAGCTCTTCAAGAAACCCTGAAGAAAGTACTGTTCCAGGAAAACTAAGAATTAGCCAGAAACAAAAGAATAAAAGGCAACTGAGACAATGGCCAACTTAAATGTCGGGACAGGTCCAGTAACATCGATAATAACATTGAATGTGAATGGATTAAATTCTCCAATCAAGAGACGCAGACTGGCTGAATGGATTAAAAAACAGAAACCCTCTATCTGTTGCCTACAGGAAACCCACCTCATGGATAAAGACATACATAGACTGAAAGTGAAGGGTTGGAAAAAGGGTTTCCATGCAAATGGGAACCAAAAAAGAGCTAGAGTTGTGATACTAATTTCCGACAAAATAGGCTTTAAAACAAAAACTGTTCGAAGAGACAGGGAAGGGCACTATATTGTAGTAAAAGAATCAATAGATCAAGAAGATATAACGCTTATACGTATCTATGCGCCTAAAACAGGAGCACCCAAATATGTGAAAGAAAGACTGTTAGATCTAAAAGGAGAGATAGACTGCAATACACTAATTGTTGGAGACCTCAACACTGCACTATCCCCTCTGGACAGATCATCTAGACAAAAAATAGATAAAAAGATAAAGGATCTGAATGATATCATAAATTAAATGCACTTAACAGACATCTATAGAAATTTCCATCCAAAAACCACAAGATACACTTTTTTCTCACCCCCACATGGAACCTTTTCAAAGATTGACCACATCATAGGGCACAAAGCAAGCCTCTACAGATTCAAAGGCATAGAAACTATATCCGGCATCTTCTCCAACCATAATGGAATTAAACTTGAGTTTGATTTCAAGAGAAATCCTCAAAAATACTCAAATACCTAGAAACTAAAAAACCTACTCCTGAATGACTCCACAACTACTGAAGAAATAAAGACTGAAATCAAAAGATTAATGGAAGCCAATGACAATGAGGACACGAGTTTCCATATCTTTGGGACACTGCTGAAGCAGTCATAAGAGGGAAGTTCATAGCAATTAGTGCACATAAGAGGAAGACAGAAAAAAGGCAAATGGAACACCTAACATCATGCCTTAGAGAATTGAAAAAGCAACAGCAAAAAAATCAAAGAAACTCCAGGAGAAAGGAAATAATAAAGATCCGAGCAGAAATAAATGAAATAGAAAATAAACAAACTATACAGAAAATAAATGACAGTAAAAGCTGGTCCTTTGACAAGATAAAAATCGATACACCACTAGTGACACTTATTAAGAAGAGAGAAAGGGGGGAACCAGCAGTTAGCGTAATGGCTATGTCGCTGGACTCCCACGTAGTCGACCGTGGTTCACGTCCCGGACCCAGTGGCTTAAAACTCACGCCGGGTGCGTGTGCGTGCATGCCCAAGATCCCGAGAATGGAGGAGAAGGGATTGCGGTGTGACCATCCCCCCGGGGGGTGATTTCTCACTTTCTGTCTCTATGTCTCTCTCTGTCTGTCTGGCGAGCGCACGTGCCCTATAGCAAAAATCTCTCAAAAAAAGAAAAAAAAAAGAAAGAAAGAAGAGAGAAAGGAACCAGGTGAATCAAATCTTCAATGAAGCAGGCAATATAACAACAGACATAGCAGAAATACAAAACATCATTAGCGGATACTATGAACAACTATATGCCAAGAAACAGATAATCTGGATGAGATGGACAAATTCCTGGACACATATAATCTACCAAGATTGAGCCAGGAGGATATAGAAAGTCTGAATAGGCCCACAACAAGACATGTGATTAAATCAATAATAAATAGCCTCCCAACAAAGAAAAACCCTGGCCCTGATGACTTCACCTCTGAATTCTATAAAACTTTCAAAGAAGAGTTAACCATCATTCTGCTCAAGTTATTTCTAAAGATCCAAAAGGGTGAATCTTTCCCTAATTCATTCTATGAAGCCTCTATCAATCACCCTTATCCTTAAAACAGATAAGGACAGGACCAGGAAGGAAAACTATACACCAATATCTCTGATGAATATAGATGCAAAGATTCTCGACAAGATACTAGCAAATCATATCTAACAACTTATTAAAAAGATTATACATCGTGATCAGATAGGCTTTATTCCAGGAATGCAAGGCTTGTTCGACACGCAAAACCATATCTGTAATACATCATATTAACAGGAAGAAAGATAAAAAAACCATATGGCCATATCAATTGATGCAGAAAAAGCATTTGATCAGATACAACATCCCTTCATGATCAAGACTCTCAGCAAAATCAACATAGAAGGGTCATTTCTCAACACAATAAAAGCTATCTATGAAAAACCCATAGCGAACATCATCCTGAATGGAGAAAAGCTGAAAGCTTTCCCACTAAAAACAGGTACAAGTCAAGGATGCCCACTTTCTCCACTCCTTTTCAATATAGTACAGAAAGTCTTCATCAATGCAATCAGAAAAGAGGGGAAAAAAAGGCATTAAAATAGAAAAAGAACACATGAAATTCTCTATTTGCAGATAACATGATTGTATACATAGAAGACCCAATGGTTTCCATGAAAAAATTTCTGGAAGTAATACACAAATACAGTAAAGTTGCAGGATACAAAATCAATATACAGAAATCGATAGCATTTCTATATACAAACAACAGGCAGACTGAGATAAAACTGAAAAAAGTTATTCCATTTACCATAACCACAAAAAGTATAAGATAGTTAGGAATAAATCTAACCAAAGAAGTTAAAAACCCCCACAAGGAAAACTATGAGAAGCTAAAAAAAAGAGATTGAAAATGACACAAAAAAGTGGAAGGACATCCCATGTTCCTGGATTGGAAGAATTAATATAATCAAAATGGCAATTCTACCCAAATTAATCTACATATTTAATGCAATGTCAATCAAAGTACCAGACACATTCTTCACAGATCTAGAAAAGACAATCATAAAATTCGTCTGGAATCATAAAAGACCCCGTATTGCCAAAGCAATTCTGCACTATAAGAGTGGAGTGGGTGGCATCTCACTCCCTGACCCAAAAATATACTACAAAGCTGTGGTAATCAAAACAGCATGGTACTGGCACAGAAACAGACATGTGGACCAATGGAACAGAATAGAGTCCCCAGAAATAAATTCCCAAACATACAGTTAACTGATTTTTGACAAGGGGTACCAGTCAATCCAGTGAGAAAAGGAAAACTTCTTCAGCAAATGGTGCTGGAAAAACTGGATTTCCATCTGCAGAAAGATGAATCTGAACCCCTACCTCTCACCTTTGACAAAAATCAAGTCAAGGTGCATCAATGATCGAAATCTAAGACCTCGAACTATAAAACTGCTTTTAGAAAACACTGGGGAAACTCTGGAAGAAATTGGGGTAGGGAAAGACTTCTTAAATAGGACTCCCAAAGCGCAGTCGATAATCCCTAAAATAGACAAGTGGGATTACATCAAACTAAGAAGTTTCTGCATGGCAAAAAACACAGTAATTAGTGTGAATCGACAGCCCTCAGAATGGGGAAATATTTTAGTAAATTATGTATCAGATAAGGGACTTATAACCAGAATACACAAGGAACTCAAACAGCTGTTTGGAAAAAAGATGATCAACCCTATTAAAAGATGGGAGAATGAGTTGAAAAAAACACTCTCTAAGGATGACATATGAATAGCCAAAAGGCATATGAAAAAATGCTCAACATCCCTCATCATAAGGGAAATGCCGATCAAAACAACAATGAGATACCACCTAACCCCAGTCAGAATGTGTAAAAGTAAAAAAACAGAAAATGATAAGTGTTGGCGGGGGTGTGGTGAAAGGGGAACTCTCTTACACTGCTGGTGGGAATGTAAATTAGTCCAGCCACTGTGGAGAACAATTTAAAGATTCCTCAAAAATCTACAAATAGAACTACCATATGATACAGCAATCCCACTCCTTGGTATCTACCCAAAGAAGAATTCTTCATCGGAAAAGTGCTTGCACATCGATGTTTACTGCGGCACTAGTCACAATTGCTAAGACATGGAACCAACCGAAATGCCCCCAAACAGATGAATGGATTGAAAAACTGTGGCACATATACTCTACGGAATACTATTCAGCCATTAAAAAAAAAAAAAAAAAAAAAAAAAACAAAACCTGGCTTTTGACAGAAAGTGGAAGAATATGGAAGATCTTCTGATGAGTGAAGCAAGCCAGGCTATGAAGGAGAGACATGGTATATCCCCACTTAATATATACCGATTGTCTGCACTCTATACTGAAACTGATTGACTAAAGGATATACAAACGCAGTAAATGGGTGTAAATACCAGATATAGTGTGTGGAAAAGTAGGGCCTGAGGAAGGACATTTAGAAGAAAAATACGGAGGCAAAGTATACAGAGGCAAAAAATACGGGGACAAAGAAATGTGATATTATCTGTTGAAGCTATTTTATAGTTTAATCAACTGGACTAGGGAGAAATGTTCACATATTGAAATATTCACATTGTAAGTTAAATAATGTGATGGAATGTATAAAAGTAAATGGAATAAAACAAGAGAAAAAAAAGAATCTGAACCCACTGATGTTTGGTCAAAATAAGCTGCAAGTCACATAAGTAATGTAAAATCTTTTAGTAGCCACATTTCAAAATCTAAAAGATACAGTATACCGTAACACCAAATAATTTTACAGCCATTAAAAGAACTGCAGCCATTAAAAGAACATGTAACGGGGACCAGCAGTTAGCATAATGGCTATGTCACTGGACTCCCATGAAATCGACTGCAATTTGAGTCCTGGACCCGGTGGCTTAAACTCACGCCGGGCGCGTATGCGTGCGTGCCCAAGATCCTGAGAGGAGAATGGAGGAGAAGGGATTGTGGGGAGGCCATCCCCCCTGGGGGTGATTTCTCGCTTTCAGTCTCTCTGTCTCTGTCTGGCTGGTGAGCACATGGGCCCTATAGCAAAAACCTCTCCAAAAAAATATACAATTGTATCACTTTTGAATAAAACATCACCAATTTCCTTCTATGCTTTGGTTTCCTGATTTAGGGATTTTTGTCTTCTCTTGAACTATTGAGTTTCATCTACCTACTGTTTGAACTGAATCCTAATCTTTTTCCTGCCTTTAAGTCTTAAGCAAATTTCTCTTAACGTTTTTTGCTTTTGATCTATTAAAACTAAAACTGTTTAATGTTAAACTTAAAAATGCATTTAAAAATACCTATTTAATGACTGCAGTAAGATAAATAGCCCCAGCTTGTTGTCTCACTGTTGGAAATGAACTGCGTCTAAGCATTCATGTGCTTAGCAACACTTTACCTCTTGGAGCAACTGGGTTTTGTGCACAAAACACATATGGGGTCAGGGAGCTGAGGCCCTTCTGCAACAACATGGACTGAAGGAACAAAGTCCCCCTCAATGTTTGTGTCCGGCCTTCTGGCAGGCTCTAAGACACTGGGCTACAAAGACGTTGGAGCACAGGGAGAGACACGTGAATGAGAGAGGTGAAGAGGAGAGTCTCTGCAGAACTCTGAGGCCCTGGGCAGGGAGAATGAAGGGATGTTCTTGGAGAGAATTGACCATTCACTCACCCCTCTTATTTTATATCCATTCTGTGAGCGAGGGACTAGAGGAGAACAAGAAAGCCCTGCCCATGCAGGAAAGAAGTAGGCTCTGAGTGAGATTTTATTTCAGAGGCTGACACCTTTGACTTTGTGTTTTACCTGTGGGTTTGGAGTTAAGCTGGTACCTGGAGGATTCTGCGGATAGGTCCCCGGATACACTTCCTTTCTGAGGTGTCATCATGTAATGTGGCCTGTGTACCTTTTAGGAACTGTTCCCCTCACAGAAGGTTTGGTGGGGACAGCATATGGCGTCTAGGTTACATTGCTGGGACGATGTCCAAATAAGAGAAAGGGTAGGTGGTTATGTCAACCCACACCCCTATCCTGGGTAGCCCTGAGGAGATTTTGCACTGGGGTCCCTCCAATGTATAGCAGAATTGATTACCTTCCTACCCAGCAAGACGAGTTGCTCAGTGGTTCTGAGTAGGCGACCTGATTCTTGGATTAGGAAAGACAATTGTGATCTAGCATGCCAATCAGGGAGCTGATGGGTCATTGTGTTTGCAGGGATCTACCAGGCCAAAGTCCTTAAGGCTGTAGGTGGCAGTACTGAAACCTGAAGCAACCAGCAGAAAAAGAAAAAGGAGGGGGAGTTTCCATCTACAAATTAGACTGAGGGGGATTGGTTGATCTCAGAATGGACAGATGGGAAATGAAGTGCTTGTCTGAATGTGTTGAAGGCCCCTAAAATACAGGCCACATTACATGGAGCTCTGCAGGTTAGAGGTATAAATGCCATGGCAAAGACAACTAAAGGTCAGTGCATTGGCCAGGAATCAAACCCTGGTCTCCCACATGGGAGGCGAGAATTCTACCATTGAACCACCAATGCTCCCTTGGGGCTGGTGACACTGCAGAAGTATTTACAAGAGAATCCAGAAAGCCATCCAAACCAGTTTCAACAGCAGTGGTTGAAAGCTAAGAAACACACCGAAGCCAGAGGGTGAGTATGGAAAGAAAGGATCTGTCTGATCTCAGCCTTCACTCTGCCAAAGACCCTTTACACCTGCATGCTCAACCCCTTAGACAGCCATGAGAAATTGATCCCAAGTCTCCAGTTGCTGAGCTCACACCGTTGCCTTGCTGGTTCAGAGAACGTGCCCTAACCGGTGGGGTAGGTAAAATTCTAATTCCGGGGAGAGCAAGACTCACACTCAATCAGAAATACGATCAGTGGAAGACATAAAGGACAGGATGAAGACAGAGGCGATGAAGAAACAATTCCGGTCTGTGGAGTTAGTCCTGTGTAGCTGTTTGTTGTGGTTGTAAAACTGTAAAGATCGGTTTTGAGCTAATTAGAATAAACCGTGTGTCTCACGGACACCGCGTTGCAACAGATACATGATTCAAGAAGATGAACGATGCTTGCAGTCAGCGCTGAATTGTTTCCGAGTTGGTAGGCTTTGGTGAGCAGGGCAAAGACGGAGCCAAGGCTGAAACATTCACCTGCTGGTCTTTTGAGGACGTTCACACAGCAGAGCTCGCTCTTTCCCGTTTTCCTAGGGAAATCAAACGGAAGAGAACGAGACCGCAGAGCTGTCCCCCGCGTCGGGTCTGGGGGTCCCCCTGCCTTTGTGAAGGGGCGCTTCTCTCTCTTGGGGACCCAAGCCGGTCCGGGCAGAGGAAGCTGCTGCGCGGAGGCGCTCGGGGATGGAGGGGGCCGAGCGGGGCCCTCGGGAAGCGCGGCCTGAGCCCGCGGAGACGTGGTGGGCTGTCAGTGCGGGCGGGCGTGTGCGGAGGGCGGAGATGGCGCCGCAAGATCAGGAGGCCGGAGCCGGGTTTCTGCGCTAAAATGTAAGAGGAGGAGGGCAGGCTGGGCAGGGTGGAGCGCCCCGTTCCTTGCAGGGAGGTGGGTGCCAAGTGTGAGGGAACGTGCAATGGGACTTAGGAGGGAAGGAACACGGAGTGGTTCATAGTGAGGGTCGTGACGCCATTTTTGCGGACGAAAAGACAGTCCCTTGGGAGAAAAGGCTTTGTTTCCGCCCAGTTTCGAACCGGGGACCTTTCGCGTGTGAGGCGAACGTGATAACCACTACACTACGGAAACCGCTGAGCGCTTGGCCGTGGAAGACCCATCCAGGAAAACCTTCCACCTGCCTTCTCCAGCTCTCATACCTTCCAGCATAGGAGGAACTTTACTTTCGTTTAGCAATAGGAGTGAAAAGGCCCCAGGGGGCGCCCTGAGGCAAACAGCCCGAGGCTCCCGCTGCGGGGTGGGCGCCTACCCCCGGAAGCGAAGACCCGGGGCCCCACTCTCCGTCTTTGGGATCCCGCAGCTCACGCAGGGTTTTCCGTTCCTCAAGGAAGCCCCGCACTTGCGGACTCTCCCGCGCGTTTGCGGGTAGAAATGAAGCCAGGGCTGGGACACCCCAAGGCAGCCTCTTCCCTGAGAACGCACGGGGGAGAAAATACCGGGGCTGGGCACTTCTCATCCCTCACCTCCGTGCTCTCTCGGTCACAACCCCTCCCCCCCAGCACCAGTCCATGTGCAGTCCCACCGTCACCAGGGCACGGGGCACACCCGGACGCACACAGGGTGAGCGGGCTCCGCAGCTCAGTCAGCCCGGAGATCTGGCCCTTTACTGCCAGGCTCAGGAGTTCCCGCGGCTGAACCAGCTCCCACCCTCTCCCTCCCCGCCAGCGCCTCTGCCTTAGACTCTGCCACGTGGAGAAAGCTGAGGTCCGGAACTGAGGGCCAGAGGAGAGGAGAGGAGAGGAGAGGAGAGGAGAGGAGAGGAGAGGAGAGGAGAGGAGAGGAGAGGAGAGGAGGAGCAGGTGGTGCCGGAGCAAGAAGAGGAGGTGAGGGAGCACCAGGAGGGAGGGGGCCACAAAGCCATTTGGGCTTCTCCAGAGACACCTCAAGGCCAGGCGCACTGCCACCCCGGTCAGCCTCCCACCTGTCTGCCATACGGGAAGTTTCAGGCTCACACTTGCCAGCAGAATAAAACGGGGTGGTTTTGTTGTCCAAGGACAGGAAGGAGAGACCCATGACTAGCACCCCACGGGCACCCACGGTGGGCCGCGAGCCTCTGGCACACGCAGGCCCTGCTCAGGAGGGTGAGCGCGGCGCCCCTTGTGAAGGATCCTCTTTCCTGGAGGATTTTCTTTCCCCTGACTAAGAGCGCTTTTCAGTTCCTCTCGCTAAGGCCAATGGCAAGCTGCCACCGGGCTGTCCTCAGAGGAAGGCTGGGGGGAAGGACAGCAGCAGAACATCACAGGACGGCCGTGTTCCAGTCAACTCCCACATCTTCTCCCACTGCTCTCAGAGGAGTCCCTGCGCCGGGCTCCGCCCCTGTTGTCCCTCTTCCGCGGGCTCCTGCCAAGTCCAGCTCTGGTGAATGACGCGTCCACCGTTAGCCAGGGGGGAGCGGGGGCCCGGGTGGTGAAGGGGGTCTCCCTGCAGAGGCGGCAGATGAAGGGTATGGGTGAGGGGTGCAGAGGCTGCTGGTGGGGACCCCTGCTGAGAGGGGTGCACTAGGCTGGGCAGGGGGTTGTCTGGGGTGAAGTCAGTGGAATTCTTCCGGATGGAGACTGTTGGAGGAATGGTGACAGGAAGGTGGCCAGGAGGGCGATGACCCTGAGTGCACAGTGGGAGGTATGTAGCAGGCAGGGAGGATCCCTAACTAAGGAGGTGTTTCTCTCTAGGTCAGTCCCCCCCTCACCCCTCAGCCCCACCCACCACCCCACCCTCCCACAGCACACAGGCCCATGGACTCCCCCACCCGTGAAAAAGTCCCCCAGACAGCAGTGGCCGAGCACTCTCCCAGTGTACCCCATCCTTCTTCCTCAGACTCCAAGAAGCTGGGAGCAGGGTGCCCACCACCCGTCAGCCATTGCAGGCTGGGGCTTCCATGGGTACTCACTGTGGGAGTTTTAGGGATTATACAAGCTCCACATTTCCTTCCTTTCCTGTTCTTTCCTTTTCTTTTCTGTTTTCTGTCTTTTTTTTTTTTTTTTTTTTTTCTTTTTGAGATATTTTTGGGACCAGCAGTTGGCGTAATGGCTAGGTTGCTGCTGCCATATAGTTGACCTTGGTTTGAGTGGCAGACCAATGGCTTAAAGTCATGCTGGGCCTGTGTGGGAGCGTACCCAAGATCTGGAGAGGAGAATAGAGGGGAACAGATTGCGAAGGAATTGCAGGGGCCTGGTCATCCCCCCTGGGGGGGGGGGGGGCTGATTTCTTGCTTTCTGTGTCTCTGTCTCTCTCTGCCTTTCTAGGGAGCGCACACGACCTATAGCAAAAACCTCTCAAAAAAAGTAGAGACAGAGAGAGATTTTTTTGCTATAAGGCATGTGCCCAAGCCAGAGAAACAGAGAGACAGAAAGAGAGAAATCACTCCGGGGGGTGGGGGGATGGCCCCACCCCAATACTCTCTCCGATAATCTCCTATACGGATTGGGGGGCGCGCTGCTCTATATGTTCGTTTTACCGCCGCCTCCTCCTCGGCCCCGCCCCGACCTCGCCCTCCCACGTCCTAGGTAGGAGTTGCTCTCCCAGGTCGCGGGCTCCTTCCCAGCCGCCAGGCTCAATCTCGAATTAGAGCCACGCCAGTATTTGAAGTAGCTCGCCCTAAAGCCTGCGGTCACTACAGCGTTCCAGTCGGGGAAGCTGCAGAACAGACGGGCTGAGAGCCGGCACCTCAGCTTTGCAGGCTTCTGCCAGACGGGGACACCCGAGCACAGCCAGGTCTCCCTGGGGCGCCCCGGGGCTGCCGCGAGGTCTCCTGCCTTCTCGCCGCGCAGCGCCCTGGGGCCGGCGCTAGACGACGCTCTGATGCCCCAGAGAGAGGCCGCAGCTGCTTTGGGGGATCAAAAGCAAAGTGAGTGGGTTCTCCTCATGGGTCCAACGTTGGGCCCCACTCTACCAGGATTCCAATTTCAACCGAGGTTGCTGCAGGCGCAACGCAGAGGGCCACCTCCCCTCGGAGCCCACGCCGCGAACAACGTACCCACAGCCCTTTTGCTTCCCTCCATGTAGATTTTCGGCTCCTGTTCGGACTTAACTCACACCCGGTCCACACTGTGTGCTCTGCCTTCCTGCCGGGCAGCCGCAGGGCCCGGGGCTCTCCGCCGCGTCCAGTCTCTGCTTCCCGGTCTCCCGCTGACGTCTTCCTCTTCTCCCTTGGATCAGGCCGGGTCCTCTGCACCGGCACCCTGGGGGATCGCGCTGTGTGGTCGGCAGCCCGCCTGCTTCTTTCCCCCCTTCTCGGGTCTACCTCTTCGAATTCCTCTTTCCTTCTGGCTGGACGGCACCGACCTCGGGGCTGCACCGAGCTGGACGAGCGCAGCGCGGTGCAGCGGCGCACCGGGTGGATGGAGGCGGTTCAGGGTACCCGCGGAGCTATCGGGAGCCCTCGCGGCTAAGCAGGGGTCGAGGCCTGGGGCTCTGCGGAGGACACCGGCTTGTCCGACAGGCTCAGGCGGGGGCAGGGCGTGACGGAGGCCGCTCGGCTGCCCTTCCCCTTTCGGAGTCACTCTGTGCTCCGGTTTCTAACCACCGAGCCGCTGAATCTCGGGTTTTCCGAGGCTCGGTGGCCTACACGTCTGTCCCACAGAAGGTGAGTGCCACCACAGGCAATTTTGCGACTCCTATCCCATGTTGATAGGATGACGAAAGGTTCCTTGTGCCTCTGAGGCGCAATGGGTTAGCGCGTTCGTTCGCTCGGCTGTTAACCCGAAGGCTGTCGTTGCACCCCATCCGGGGACGCAGCTTCTCTTTCCCTAAAGCCTGAGGTCTATTCTCCTTGGCTTTCTCCTAATGCCCAGGGGCTGAGAGAGACCGCGCCTCCTTTATCCTCCTCTGGGCTGTCTTGGGGATCCCAGGTGCACCCAAAGCAAGGCGTTCTCTGATCCTCCTCAGAGAGCTGTCACAGGGAACCAGGTGGGATCCCGGGAACTCGGGAATGTGAGGATAAAAGTAGGAACTTCAACTTTCCTCTCTGCCTTGCTTTGGGCAAGAGTTGGGTTCCTCTCCCTCTTCCCACAGGCGTTGGCCAGGAACTGTGCCTGCTTTCGCTGCTAGGAGCCACGCTGCAGCCGGCACTCCTGTGCACACACCCTGGCCACCCGCCTTACATGAGCCCTGGGACGGTCAGCGCTGCTCGGCCTCTCCAGTATTCTCTTTGCTCCCCTCTGCTGCCTTGGGAGCTGGAACCCTGCCTTCTGCTGTTCAGGGATGGCTTCAGGGCTCACGGCTCACAGCTGTACCCTGGCACCGTCTGCCCTGGAGTGACATCCTACTTCACACCCCTCCCCTGACCGGCTCTGTGCTATAGCTGTCGTGCATTTGCCTTCTCATGTGTTATAGACCCAAAGTCCGGCCTTCTCACCTGAGCTGAAACAACCACACGTATGTACAAAGGTTTAACCAGTAAGAAAAGACACTGGCCACTCGCCCCTGTAGACACCCTTTCCAGTGCTCTCCCTTCCTTGCATCCATCCGGATTTCCACCTGGTAAGGGTTTCCTTCTGCCTGGAGAACTGCTTTAACGCCTTCCTGTGGTGTAGGCGGGCTGGTGGCGGATTCTGTCAACTTTTGCACAATTCCGTGCCCACCCTTTCCGCGCTCAGTCCTTGAAAGGTTTTGCTCCATTGCTTTCCATCTTGTGCTGCTTCTGGTGCTCTTACCTTGTTGTTCCACGTATGGAGCAGGAATGTTTCCTGTGACTGATTTTGAGATTTTTTTTTTTCTTTTCCAGTGAATTTGAGCGATTTTGTAAAAGTGTGCCAAGGGGAGTTTGGTTGTCAGTCTTTTGCGATCCAACTCCTTGGAATAGTGGGTTAATGCTTTTCATTTTTAGAAAAAAATGAATTTATTTCATTTCATTTGTTATTATTATTATTACTGAACGTGCCATAAGGCACGTTCCCTCACCAGAGAGACACAGAGCCAGAGAGAGAGAGGGAGAGGGAGAGATAGAGAGAGGCAGAGAGAGAGAAAGTGAGAAAGCAAGCAGCCAGGACTCAGACTCGACTGCGGTCACCCATGTGGGAGTCCAGCGCCTTACCCACCCCACCACCTGCTGCCCACCACCCCCAGCCCCTGCCTCCTTTCCCCCGCCCGTTAATACTTTTCATTGAAGAAAATGTTCAGTCATGTCCCTCTAAAATGCTTTATTTTCTGGCTGGTCTTCTCGATGATTCAAAAACCTCTTCTATCAGGCTCCTAAACTCACCCTGTCATGACTGATGGTGTGCTCGTTACATGTTCGTTTCTACTGTGGAGTTTCATTTTAGATATTTTTGCGTGTCCCTGCTATTATGTTCCCTAGTCTACTCCTGGGATGCCTAATCTGCTGTTAACTTTCCCAGCGAGTTTATTATCACACATATTGTTTTCTTCTAGAAAACTGGGTATGTGACATTCTTACATGCCTTTTCTGTGCTTAACTCTGTGGCCCTATGGAATACAGTCAGAGTAACTGTTCTAAAGCCCTCTCTGCTAATTCTAACTCCGTGTGTCAGTCCTGGGCCAGTCTCAGCGGACCGATTATTCTCTGTCTGGGTCGTGTTGACTTCACAGTTGTCACTGGGCTCCTTGGAGGGAGGTGGGGGACACACAGCCAAGCCTTCCTCCTGTTCAGTGTTCCACCGGGAGAGCCCTTCAGCTCTCTTCCTGACCATGTAGTGCCTGAATCACCTCCACAGGCGATGAAGATGTCCCTGAGAGCTCAGCAAGGATTAGGGGAAGACATCTCTCCACGATTTGAACTAATCAAGACCAATGCATTAGTATTTCAAAGATCACCAATCTATTGCTAGGACCAGCAGACAGCGTAATGGTTATGTTGCTGGTCTCCAACAGAGTTGACCATGCTTCGAGTCCCAGACCCAGGGGCTTGAAACTCAAGCTGGGTGCATGTGCATGTGCCTCCAAGATCCTGAGCTTCAAACTCATGCCAGGTGCGTGTGTGTGTGTGTGGGCGTGCGCGCGCCCCCGATCCTGAGAGAAGAATGGAGAAGAAATTGCAGCGTGTCCATACCCACGACACCCCCTGAGTGATTTCTCCCTTTCTGTCTTCTGCCTCTCTCTCTGTGTCTTTGGCGAGTGCACCTGCCCTATATCAAAAACTCACTCTTAAAAAAAAAAAAAAATATAAAACAAAACAAAACAAAACAAAAAAAAACAAACTGGGACCAGCAGTTTGCATAATGGCTATGACGCTGAACTCCAATGTAGCTGACCATGGTTTGAGTCCCGGACCTAGTGGCTTAAACTCAGGCCGGGCGCGAATGCGTGCGTGCCCAAGATCCTGAGAGGAGAAGAGAGGAGAAGGGATTTTGGCATGGCCATCCTCCATGGGGTGTGATTTCTCGCGTTCTATGTCTCTGTCTCTCTCTGTCTTTCTGGTGAGCACACACACCCTATAGCAAAAAGAAAAAAAAACTCTCCAAAAAAAAATCTACTCCTGACATAAGTACAAAATTAAAGCGTCATCACATGGGAACAATTCAACAGTGACTGTAAGCTTCCTTAATCTTTTGCTTTCATAAATCTGTTCAAATGTTTTGTAGGTGAGACATGTACCATCATTTCCAATTAGTGCAAGACTGACCTCTCCTCTTTTGTACAAACAGCTACAATGCCCTAGCTCCATAGACCAAAATTTGTTTCTTAATTACTTCTGTCTTGATTCTGCCCTTTTATTTTCCCTTTGTATTAACTGTAATTCTGATTCTGATCGTTCCCTGGGTTAGAACTTACTTACCTAACCCACAGGTCAGGTCACCTTCTCAGGAGCACTAAGATTGGAGGTTGACAAAACAGATTTCTTGTAGAAAGTTAAAAACATCTATGTATAGGGAACCAGCAGTTTGCGTAATGGCTATGTCGCTGGACTCCCACGTAGTCGACTGTGGTTCGCGTCCCGGACCCGGTGGCTTAAAACTCACGCCGGGCGTGTGTGCGTGCGTGCCCAAGATCCTGAGAGGAGAATGGAGGAGAAGGGATTGCGGTGTGGCCATCCCCCCTGGGGGGTGATTTCTCACTTTCTGTCTCTATGTCTCTCTCTGTCTGTCTGGCGAGCGCACGCGCCCTATAGCGAAAACCTCTCAAAAAAAAAAAAATCTATGTATATGTGTATGTATATCGGGTTGCCACACAGTTGGAAAGAGACTTTTTCAGGGTTAAAATCTGATCATAGAAATGAGATATTTCTCCTTTGGTTGGGAAACCATATACCTGTAGCTAAAGGTACCACTGCAGAAACACTGTTGTCCTTGGGATCTCTCTCCAAGGCCACCCATGCCATCAGGAACCTGAGGGGTCTCTGGGTTTCCAGGGATCGCACAGATCAGTAGAGGAAAGCAGTGATGGCCCTAGGTACCAGCAGGGAAACCAGCAGTGACCCAGCTGAAGGAAGACAGTGCATTTCAAAGTGAGATTTGCAAAGTGGTCCTGGGGTGGAGAATTCAAGGTTCCCATGGCAAGGCCCCTCCAAACCGCAGAGACTGCACTGTTCCTCCCAGAAGTAGGATTTATTTACCTGATCCACAAGGCAAGAGCTAGAGATAGACAACTGAAGATTTAGGGTCAGAAACAACACATAGCTGGGGTTTTCTCTAGGTGTCTGTTATGCATTTGCAAAGAGCCTTTTCATCAGAGTTAAGTCTGATCAGACAACTCAGATTAGAATTTACTGACCTACCATGAGCTAACTTAGCTCTTGGGTTAGGGATGGAAAGTCATTCTGCTGGGCCTTGGGTGGACCACAGGACCACATCTCACTGTGGAGAGAGGATCTAGAGACAAGGTCTGGGCAGGAGGTAGCTGAGGGTTGCCACAGGCCTAGTGCCCGGGGGGTGTGAGCTCGCAGGGGGAAGTGGGGGTGCGCCGAGAGGAGTCCTGTTTTAGAGTAACAGGGCTGCTCCTGAGCCAGAGACACAACAGGGGAACCAGTGATTTCCTTCCAGTAATCTGTGCAAGGATTTTTGTGGTTTTCTTTTTTTGTTTGTTTGTTTTGACAACTTAACAGTTGTTTAAGTCCTAAACCTGGTGACATTTGGGTAGTTTTTTTCTTTTCATTTCAAAAATAAGATTGATAGGGTTGACTCCACGGCCTGGTTATTAAGCGATTTGGGTCGCACATGTCCAATTGTGATGTTTGAGTCCCAGGCTTAGCATAGTGAATAAACGCACTTGGTGTGTATGTGTGTGAAGCTGCTCTTCCAAAGACACAGTTAAAGAATAACAATAAAAATTGGGGCCAGCAGGTGGTGTGGTGGTTAAGGGCGCTGGACTCCCACATACTGACCTCGGTTCCAGTCCTGGACCTGGCAGCTTTCTCTCTCTCTCTCTCTCTCTCTCTCTCTCTCTCACACACACACACACACACACACACACACACACACACACACTCTGTCCCTCTCTGGTCAAAGTAAAATATAAATAAATCAGTAAAATTAAATACTTCTTTCGAAAAAAATAAAAATACAATCCACAGAGTGAAAGAAAATAGTTGTAAAACATATCTCCCATATAGAACTTGAATTCAGAATATATAAAGCATTCTCTAATTCAATATGAATAATAATAAATAACCCAAGATCACTTGAAATCACCTAAGCAAAAATATCTCATGCAAATCAACACAGTAAAATATGTCCTGCATTAGGGAAATGCAAAGAGAACCAAAACAAGATACCAATGTATAACTACTAGAATAGCTAACTTTTTTAAAAAGGAGATTTTTACTATAGGGCAGTGTGTTCACTGAAGAGACAGAGAGACAGAAGTGGAGAAATCACCACCACTCCCTCTTCCCCCAAGAGGGCATGGCCACGCAGCAATCCCTTCTCCCCCACTCTCCTCTGGGGTCTTGGGCACTCATGCACACCCACCGGGCGTGGGTTTCAAGCCACCAGTCTGGAGTTGGACCTCATTAGGTAGCCCACGTGGGAGTCCAGCACCTTAACTCCTACACCACCTGCTGGACCCAGAATAGCTAACCTTTAGGCCAGCCACGTGGAGTGGTAGGTGGCTGGAGCCCACGGTGCCCACTGCACCATCTGCCCCTGGACTCAACTTGTGTGTCCAAAATACAGAGAGAAGGGACCGCAGGGTGGTTATTCCTCTCTCCCAACCCCTGTGCTTTCTTGCTTTCTTTCTCTCTCCTCCACACCCCATTGGGCACATGCACTCTATAACAAATTAAAAAAAAAAAAAAAAAGAGGGGACGGCAGGTGGCATGGCAGTTGAAGCGCTGAACTCCCACAAGGTAGACCACAGTTCACAGTCCTGGTGGCTTGCTTTCTTGCTCTCTCTCTCTCTCGCTCTCTCTCTCTCTCTCTCTCTCTCTGGTGAGCATATGTGCCTATAGCAAATTCTAAAAAAAAAAAAAAAAAAAAAAAAAAAAAAAAGATGAATTAAATGAATTTTTAAAAAGAGTAGTGGGACCAGCAGTTAGCATAATGGCTATGTCGCTGGACTCCCACGTAGTCGACCGCGGTTCGCGACCCGGACCCGGTGGCTTAATATTCACGCTGGGCACGTGTGCATGCCCAAGATTCTGAGAGGAGAATGGAGGAGAAGGGATTGCGGCGTGGCCATCCCCCCGGGGGGGGGGGGGTGATTTCTCGCTTTCTGTCTTTCTGTCTCTCTCTGTCTGTCTGGCGAGTGCACGCACCCTATAGCGAAAACCTCTCCAAAAATAAAAAAATTTAAAAAGAAAAGAGTAGCTAACATTTAAAGAGGCTGAACATAACAATTACTGGTATGGGAGAAATAACAGCTCTCAAACACTGCTGGTAGAGTGAAGAATGGTACAGTCTATCTGAAAGCTGTTTGGCAATTTCACAAAAGGTTTAATCACCTATTTCCCTCCTAGGAATTCACACAGGAGATTAAAAGGGTATATGTACAGGGGTGGGGAGGTGACATAATGGTCGAGGGCGCCTGACTCACACGTGGTCGACTGTGGTTCGAGTCCCTGCCCTGTGGCTTGTTTTCTCACTTTCTGTCTCTCTCGCCCCCTCTCTCTCTGTACCTCACTGGTCAAATTTAAATAAATAAATAAAGATAAATACAATAGTTCTTTTAAAAAGTGTTATTTCCTACGATTTTTCACAATAAAAACTTCATTTTGACTGATGAAGGAAATAGAGAAGACACAAATAGCCACAATTGGAAAACAAAAAGCGAGGACATAGCTAGGTTTTCTTTCTCTAGCCTGATTTGATTTCTAATCTAATCAGATTTCTAGAATCTAATCTGATTATTCAGTTTCCAGCAGTAAAGAGGGCACTCCTAGGACCTGGCATGATGTTTTGTTTTGTTTTGTTTCGTTTCAAAAATTTTTGAGGGGTCGGGTGGCCCCAGGTGGCTTGTTGGTTAAGGGTCCCGGGCTCCCACATGGCTGACCACGGTTGAGCCTCAGACCTGGTGGACTGCTTCCTCACTTTCTCTTTCTCTCTCTCTCACTCTCACTCTGTCTCTCTCTGGTCAAATTAAAAGAAAGAAAGAAATTCTTTAAAAGAATTATTTTATTTTAACTGTATTTATTTATTAAATAAATAGCACCCTTAACTACCACGCCACCTCTCAGTCCCATGGCAGGGTGTGGTGACACAGATATGCAAAACATCGCACAAGCACAAGTCGGCTACCAAAATGGAGTCTGTAATGTCAGACCCTAATACAAGGAACTCGGGAGGCCAGGAGGAAAGGTTCCCCTGCACAACACCAACTGTCACAAGTCACTACCCAAACCACACACGTGCACAAAAGCCGCCGTAACCCTGCACAAAAATTATTCTGAGGGCTGCTCCGCGGCAGCCGCTTCTGGGTCTCAGACCAAGGTTACTTTGTGGTGGATCTTTATAACCAGATCCAGCAGCCGACGTGTTTCTCCCTTGGCCAGGATTCCTGGGTTTCAGGCTCAGGAAGTGGAACTGGGAGTGGAACCACCTTCTGTCCCTCCCGGTGACCCACTAGCAAAATTCTGCTTTCTCTACCTGAACCCCTGGGCTCTGCTGGCCTAGAGGCCTGGAGGTCTTCCTTCCTAAGAAAGGATTCTTTCTACCAGAAGACACGGTGACTGCATGGACCTGGAGACTAAGACTGCCTGTCAGCCCCTGTGGGCTCTCCGTGCCTCTGAATCACCAGGAGAACAAGGACGTTACTACACTGGGTGGGGGACTGATCCTGACCCCCAGGGGAATTGGACTGGCATTCTTCTCAGAGTGAAGGAAGAGCATGGATGTCTGCAATAAAGGCGACCCCTCAAGGCAGCTCTTAGTAGGACCACACCCTGTGATAACTCAGCAGAACCTGCTCAGATAAATGCTGTGGGTTCTTGTGGGGGTGACTGTTGGGGGAAGGGAGGTGACTAGGGTGATAAGGGTGCAGGGACAGCGGGCTGTGCCCTGCCTGCAGGAGTTGCGCTCACAGTCACCAGGCCAGGGTAGGAGCACAACCAGAAAGGGTGCTTAGGGTGAGGATTCGCCACAACTGGGAAACCCTCTGCCCCTCAAGTGTGCAAAACACTTTCCCTGCAAGTTCGTGCTGGTTGGAGGTGCATCCTGCACTTTTCTGACATACCCCTTTTTAGGGACATCACCCTACCCAGCCTCACAACGCCGTGGTTTTCTCCCCCACCCCACCCCCATCTCTCTC
The DNA here is from genome assembly GCA_026018925.1 of Tupaia tana. NCBI lineage: Eukaryota > Metazoa > Chordata > Mammalia > Scandentia > Tupaiidae > Tupaia > Tupaia tana. The sequence continues at coordinate 92,405,232 of JAKSZU010000004.1, forward strand.
CCCCTCAATTGCCTTTTAAACCCTATGTCTTCCTCGTCCTTCCTTGACCTCTGCAGTGTTTGTGGGCTGGCTTCAGCAGGTGGCCCTTTATGCAGGGCTGGGAAAACGGAGGCCTCCCAGGCCCAGTGTAGGTGGGTCCACCTGTCCCTACCTGGGCTTTCCTCCCTCTGAGTGGCAGCTTGGTCGTCCCCTCCACTACTCCCTCCTTTTCCTCCCACACTGGAGAGTGCGGGCTCTCTGCTCTCTCCTAGGCCTCCTTCTCCTCTCCCACTGTCATTAAGGCCCCCCGCGGATATTTGACACATGCCAACCAGAAAGGCCACAGTGACAGCTCAGCTCCATCCAGCTGGGGTAGCCTCAGAGCAGGCTGGTTGAGAGCGGGCGCCTCACCGTGGACGCTGTCAGCCTGACGGTGAGATGCCAAGCTCAGCCTGGGTTTCCCTGGGACAGGCCTGGGGCTGTGCCCTGTGGGGTCTCGGTCCCTCCCTGACCACCGGGCGTCTTGGGGCCAGCGCTAACGCTAACGCCTGCTCTGAGGCCCCAGAGGAAGTCCGCAGCTGCTGCGGGATCTAATGTGGGGGCACCCAGGGGACCCGAGATCGTGCCCGACTGGGTCCAGAGCCAGAGTCCCAGCCGGGTTGCTAAGGGCACATCGGAGGGCTGACCACCACGGGATCACCCTGCCAGCCAAGCCTGGTGACCACTATCTTGCTTCCCTCCATTGTTTAAAAAATAAAGTTTCTGAGACCAACGGAGAGCAGAGCGTCATGGTTAGTTGCTGGACTCCCAGTTGTAGACCTCGGTTCGGGTCAGGTCAGGTCGGAGGCTTAACGTTCACGCTGGGCGTGCTGAGTGTGTGGGAGAGGAGAACGGAGGGGAAGGGATTCTGGCTTGGCCATACCCACCCCCACACGGTGTGTTGGGGTGATTTTCTCGCTTTCTGTCTTTCTGTCACTCTGGGGAGTGCACGTGCCCTGTAGCAAAACTCTCTCTCTAAAAATGAAAACAAATCAACAAAACTAAAGCCTTTCACGTATTTTTACTGTTTCATTGTTGAGCTGCTACAGGTCGCAGAGCGCACTGTGCTGCCCCGTCTCCGTCTCCACGTCTCCCCGTCTCCCCGTCTCCACTCACCTCCAACCTCACCCCTGGGGTCAGGCGGCGCCTCTCCACTGGCACCCCGGGGGTCGCGTTGTCCGGTCCTCCCTCCCCGCGGCTTTCCCTCCTTCCACCTTCCCCTTTGGACCTCCTGCCTCTTCCCGATCCGGTCCCACAGACCCCGGGGCGCCCTGAGCGGACCGAGGGGGGCACACCGCGCCCGGGTTCCAGGGTCCAGGGAGGCGGCGCCCAGCACAGGGAGCGCCGGGAAGAAGCCGGCGGGCAGTTCTGCGCCCCCGGGACCCCCGCGGCTCAGGCCGGCTCGGAGCCGGGCGTCTCGGGGCGCTGGCTGGTGCAGGACGGGGCAGGGCGGGCGTCTCGGGGCGCTGGCGGGTGCAGGATGGGGCAGGGCGGGCGTCTCGGCCGCTGCCCCCCTCGCTCCCGCCACCCGGCGCGGGCTTCTGGCCGGATGGACAATTCCACCCGCTCGCTGAGCCTCGGGGCTCCCTGGCTTGTCGCCTGCACCTTGGTCCTGCTCCAGGAGGGCGGCCCCGCGGGTACTGTCGTGCTTCCTTATTCCTCCTTCAGACGACAGGCACGGAGTGTGCGAGTCTCTGTGGCGCAATCGGTTAGCGCGTTCGGCTGTTAACCGAAAGGTTGGTGGTTCGATCCCACCCAGGGACGCGTCCTACCTTTTAATATGTCGCACTCGGTTCTCAGCACATCCCTCCCTACACGCCCGCGTGGAGAACCGAGACCTTGCTTCCCCTACCCGCCCCTCCTCTGCTCTCTGTATCAGAGACTGACCCAAACAAAGGTCCCCCCAGATCCTCCTCAGAGAGCTGGAGGGGGCCGGCCTCTCAACTCCCACTTGGCCCACTGTGATTCGAGTTGGTGGGAATTCAATTACTACAATCACTTTGGAGAATGATATAGGGATTCCTCAAAAACCTACAAATAGAACGAAGATACAACTCAGTAATTCCACTCTTAGGTATTTACTCAAAGATAGAAAAACCTTTAGTCAGAAAAACACTTGCATGTCCATGTTCATTGCAGTGTTATTTACAATTGCTAGAACATGGAATCAACCCAGATGTCCAAAAATAAATGGATTGAAAAAATGTGGCATATGTATCCTATGGAATACTAACTCAGCAAAAATAAATAAATAAAATAAATAAATAAACAATGAGACCTGGGGCTGGCAGGTGATGTGGTGGTCAAGGGCACTGGACTCCCATATGGCTGACCATGGTTTGAGTCCTGTACCTGGAGGCTTACTTTCTTGTGTGTTCTCTCTCTCTCTCTGTCCGTTTTTGGTCAAATTGAAATAAACAAATAAATAAAGTTAAATAAAATAATTCTTTAAAAAACAAACAAACAATGAGAGCCGAGCCCAGCAGACTGCATGATGATTACGTCGCTGAACTCCCACGTAGTCAACCACAGTTCGAGTCCCAGACCCGGTGGCTTACAACTCTCACCAGGCATGTTTGCGTGTCTACCCGAGATCCTGAGGGGAAAATGGAGGTAAAGGGATTGCAGCGTGGTCATCCCCCCGGGGGTAGATTTCTTGCATTCTGGTCTCTCTGTCTCTCCAGCAAGCACACACGCTCTATAGCAAAAATCTCTCTTTAAAAAAAAAAAGTTTAAAAAGGCAATGTTGGGGACCAGCAGTTAGTGTAATGGCTATGTTGCTGGACTCCCATGTAGTCAATTGCAGTTCGAGTCCCGGACCCCGTGGCTTAAACTCGCACCGGGCATGTGTGCGTGCCCAAGGTCCCGCGAGGAGAATGGAGAAGGGATTGTGGCGTAGCCATCCTCCCTGGGGAGTGATTTGTCGCTTTCTATCTCTTTGTCTCCCTCTGACTTAGGGCATAGCAAAAACCTCTCAAAAAAAAAAAAAAAAAAAAAAATGGAGCTTTAGGAAGATTAGTCTCATTAAACAGTAATTAAACCTTTTTTTTTTTCAAGCTATTATGTTTTGATTACCTGTGAGAAACAAAATGTTAAAGTTCAGGGGACCAGCAGGTGGCGTGGTTGTTAAGGCGCTGGGCACTCCGACATGGCCGACCACGGTTCGAGTCCTGGACCTGGTGGTTTGCTTTCTCACTTTCCTCTCTCTCTCTCTCTCTCTCTCTGGTCAAATTAAAATGAATGAATGAATGAATGAATGAATGAATAAATCTTTAAAAAAATGTTAAAGTTCAGTCACTATTTTTCCTGTTGGTCATATATTTACTATGTAATATATAACATATAAATGTTAGCTGTTTTGGGGGCCAGCAGGTGGCATGGTGATTAAGGGCACTGGACTCCCACATGGCCAACTACGGTTCAAGTCCTGGACCTGGTGGCTTGCTTTCTTACTTTCCCTCTCTCTCTCTCTCTCTCTCACTCTGTCTCTCTCTGTTCAAATTAAATTAAACGAACAAATAAATAAAGTTAATTTTTAAAAAATTAGCTGTTTATCGACTGGATTATAATAAATTAAACATGATGTTGCCTGATTAATAAAACTTTGGACAAAATATTTGTTGGGGGAACCAGCAGTTAGCGTAATGGCTATGTCGCTGGACTCCCACGTAGTCGACCGCGGTTTGCGAGTTTTAAGCCCGGACCCGGTGGCTTAAAACTCACGCCGCGTGCATGTGCGTGCGTGCCCAAGATCCCGAGAGGAGAATGGAGGAGAAGGGATTGCGGCGTGACCATCCCCCTGGAGGGTGATTTCTCGCTTTCTGTCTCTATGTCTCTCTCTGTCTGGCGAGCGCACGTGCCCTATAGTGAAAACCTCTCCAAAAAAAAAAAAATACATATATATTTGTTGGAATTTGTGAAGATTTTTATTTTATTTTTAAAAATATAATTATTTATTTAATTTTATTTATTTATTCATTTATTTTAATTTGACCGGAGAGAGACAGACAGAGAGAAAGAATGAGAAAGTAAGCCGCCAAGTCCGGGACTCGAACCATGGTTGGCCATGTGGGAGTGTCCAGCACCTTAACCACCATGCCACTTGCTGGTCCCTGAAGATTTTTATTTATTATTGGAACCGGCTTATTTGTCAATGATTTTAAGTCATGTGAACTAAAGTATTTAAATTAATTTGTATGAATGCTCTTTTTTATAAACCAAATTGAATGGAATTCCTTAAGGCCTTCTATCACATAGACATAAAACATATAGTATGTAATATGACATATTGTATGCATGTACACACACGTATACTTGCAAAAAGATTTTAAAACAATTTTTAAGTCGGTTTTATGAGAAAATGTTTGTGATAAAACAAGATTTTTGAAGTAAATTTTTAATAGGCGTGTCTTTGAGTTGATTAACAGTGAATACTGCTAGAGCACTTGGAATGGGCTTAGGTGAGATTACTTTGGGTAAAACAAATGCAGTAATACAGGAAAATTGTATAATATGATCAGAAGGATAGTGACAATTTATTAGGGGAAGAAAATAGCCATATTTACACTGTTCTTGGCCATTTTTGAGTCTAAGGCAGAAGATTACATTTACTTACGAGGCCTGCTGTAAGCAGTAAGCAAAAGTAACCCAGCTGGTCCCGGCATTTGCTAGTCTCAACTTCTCTTCTCTTTTTCCCTTTTCCTTTTTTTTTTTTTTTTCTTGGTTGTGAAGCACCCTCCAGGGGGGATAGCCACGTTGTAATTGGATCTAAGGCATACACATATATGTCAGGTATTTTCAAGCCAATGGGCCCAGGCCTCAAACCACATAGTTGACCATGTGGGATCCAGTGCCTTACCCTCTATATCACCTGTTGGCCCCTGAATAATAATTGCTTTAAATGCAACTGGGTCAGCCGATGGCATGATGGTTAAGGGAGCCAGACTCCACGTGGCTGACTACATGGTTTCAGTCCTGGACCTGCCAGACGCATGTGTGTCCATGCCCAAAATCCCAAAAGGAGAAAGGAGGGGAAGGGGTTATGGCATGACCATTCCTCATGGGGGTGTGCTCTCTCTCTCTCTGCACTGAATGCACACGCCCTCTAGCAAATTAAATAAATAAATAAATAAATGATGTAACTAAAAACTGGTCCTAGTCTAGTAAGTGTCTAAGGCTGAGAGTGTGGCCCTTTCCTGCACTGATCATATTTTTTCCAAAATAGCAGTGACATAATTTATTCAGTTTCTAGTTTATCTGTTTGGGTGGAATGTTTGTCTTTGCTTAGTTTTTTTAATATTTATTTATTTTACTTAATTTTATTTGTTAGTATTTTTTTTTTCCTCTTTTTTTTTCTTTTTCTTTTCTTTTTTTTTTTTTTGAGAAGTTTTTGCTATAGGGCGCATGCACTCGCCAGAAAGACAGAAAAAGACAAAGAGACAGAAAGCAAGAAATCACCTCCCAGGGAGGATGGCCACACCGCAATCCCTTCTCCTCCATTCTCCTCTCGGGATCTTGGGCACGCACGCACACGCGCCCAGCGTAAATTTAAGCCACTAGGTCCGGGACTCAAACTGTGGCCAACTACATGGAGTACAGCGACATAGCCATTATGCCAACTGCTGGTCCCTATTTGTTAGTATTATTTATTTTTAATTTTACCACAGAGAGACAGAGAGAGAGAAAAAAAGGGAAAGTAAAAAAGCAAGCCTCCAGATCCGGGACTCAAACCACAGTCAGCCATGTGGGAGTTCAGCATTTCAACTACCACGCCACCTGCCAGCCCCTGTCTTTATTAATTTTTACAGTTAGACAAATCCTAACAAATTCTAATTACAGTTATCCCTGATGTTCAACTTTTTGTTGGCATTTTATTATTTGATCAACCCAGAGCACTTTTGTTGATGATTTTTATATTTTAAATCAATTGTTCATTGATTTAATTTTAATATTTGATGAGAGAGAGAGTGAAAAAGCAAGTCGCCATATCCGGGACTCAAACCGTGGTCAGCCATGTGGGAGCCCAGCACCTTAACCACTACACCACCTGCCAGCCCCGGCCTGATGATTTTTATGTTTTATGAAATACTCTTTTCACTCTCTTCCTCTCTGTCTTTTTGACCAGAAGGTATGCCTTTTAATGAGAGCAAGAAAGAGAGAAAAGCACCCTCCAACGGGGCCTGGTTATGCCGCAATCCCCATTCCTCCATTTCTCTGTCTTGTCAAGATTTTGAGTGTGCACACACACGTTACTGAGATTTGAATCATGGTCAGCCATCTGAGAGCTAGCTCTCTATCCAGGGCTTTAAAGCTGTGCTATGGGACCAGCCCTGAAATACTCAGCCCAGCAGGTAGCATGGTGGTTAAGGTGGCTGGATGCCACATGGTTGCTGGTGCTTTTGGATTCTCTGACACAGTGGCTTGAAAAGCACACTGGGCTCGTGTGCCTGCATGCCCAAAATCCCAAGAGGAGAATGGAGGACAAGTGATTGTGGCAGTGATTTCTCACTTTTTTTTTCTCTCTCTACCCTCAGTGAGCACATATGCCCTATTGCAAGCTAAAAATAAATAAATAAATAAATAAATAAATAGAAAGAAAAAATTTTTTCTCTTGATCTGATTTGTCATTTGTGTTGATTTCTATTTTGTACAGTATTAATAGACACATGCTTTCTTTCATTATTATTGCCTGATATATTGTTTTTTATTCTCCACTTACTCTTACCTTTTATGTTCACTTAAAAGAAGTTTGATGTGGCAGTTAAGGGTGCTGGACTCTCACATGGCCGATCGCGGTTTGAGTCCCGGTCCTGACGTCTTGCTGTCTCACTTTCCCTCTCTCTCTGCCACTCTGTCCCTCTCCGGTCTAATTTAAATAGATACATAAATAAGTAAAGTTAAATAAAATAATTCTTTTTAAAAAAAGAGACCAGCAGTTGGCGTAATGGCTATGTTGCTGGACTCCCATGTAGTTGACCGCAGTTTGAGTCTCGTACTCGGTGGCTTTGACTCACTCTGGGAGCATGTGTGTGCATGCCCAAGAACCCGAGAGGAGAATGGAGGAGAGGGGATTGCGGTGTGGCCATCCCCCCTGCGGGGGGCGGTGATTTCTCGCTTTCTGTCTCTCTGACCCTCTCTGTCTTTCTGGCATGCACACGTGCCTATAGCAAAAACCTCTCCAAAAAAAAAAAAAAGAAGTTTGATGTGCTTCTGTCCCAGCCCGCGGGACAATCGAGCAGGGTGCCTGAGTGAGAGAGCGGAGGTCTGGAACCGGCGCAGTGTCACAGCACGGGAGCGACACAGTGTCACAGCTCAAAATGGTATGCAGTCGCTCGTTTATTGAGGGCCAGAGAACATTCTTATATACACAAGGTAGGAAGCTGATTGGTCGTACAATGAGGGATGCAATTCTACAACCACTGATTGGTTGCTGCGTTAAGGGATAAAGACAGGAGGCGAGGTAAAAAGGGGGCGGAAATTGTCGTGGACCTGACTGAGGACCTGCCTGAATGAGGAAGTCTCAGGGTGAATTGTCTACTCCCGGAACAAGGATACTTGAAGGTCCTTGTATAAAGGTCATGTCAGCCATTTTGGTGCATGTGGCTTCCTACATGCTTTTATTTACATTGTGTGGCTGTTTGTTTTAGAGAGAATTTTGCTATAGGGTGCATATGTTCATTGGAGAAAGAGGGAGACAGAGAAAGTGAGAAATCACCCCCTAGGGGGGATGCCCACACCATTGTCCCTTATCCTCCATTCTCCTCTCGAGATTTTTGGCACGCATACGCATGTCCCTGGTGTGAGTTCCAAGACACCAGGTCCAAGACTCAGACTGCGGTCAGCCATGTGGGAGTCCAGTGCCTTAACCACTATACCACTATACCACTTCAAAACTTGTTTTGAGTTTTTAATTGCCAGAGGGCTTGTATGCTTGCCAAAGAGAGGGAGAGAGTATCTCACAATGGGGTGTGGTCACCCGGCAATCCTTTTAGAATTTTAGCACACTTGCATATTGATTCAGTGTATTTTTCACCAACCAGCGCTGGGATTCCAGCCTCACTATTGGCCCTATGGATTCTGGCTCCCTTAACCACTAGACCATGAGGCTACCATTGAATGTTACTTTTGACTAACAAACCAGATGGTTTACTGGTTTGTCTCTCATTCTTCAGGAGATTATTTAAAACTATTTGATTCATCAAACCTTTTCTGGGCACCTGCTATGTGTCAGGCTCTGTACTGGGTCCAGGGATTGCAAAGATAAAGACATCTTTCCTATCCTTATGTAAATGAGAGAGATAGGCACATAAATTAATTTCATGGAGACAGTGGTTTATGCTATGGGGAACAGGGGGCTAGAACACCATTCGAGAGCCTAACACTTCTTAAAAATGTCAATGCTGGGCATCCAGGAGGTGGTATGGTGATTAGGGTGCTGGACTCCCACATGGCTGGCTGTAGTTCGAATCCTGGACCTGGTGGCTTACTTTCTCATTTTTCTTCTCTCTCTGTCTCTCTCTGGTGAGCACAAGTACCCTACAGAAAATTAAAATAATAATAATTAATAAAATTAATGAAATAATTCTTTTTTTAAAAAAAGCAATGCTGGGGCCAGCCTGTAGTATAGTGGTTAAGATGTCTAGATCCCACATGACTCACTGCATGGTTCCAGTTCAAGTCCCAGATCCAGTGGCTTGGAAAACATGCCCTGCACATGTGCCAGTGTGCCCAAAAATTCGGAAGAAAATATGGAGGAGAGGACATTGTAGTGGCCATGTCCTCTGGTGGGTGATTTTTTTAAACTTTCTATCTCTTTCTCCCTCTATCTTTCTCTTTCTGGCGAATGCACACTCCGTATATCAAGCACTAAACAAGGAATCAGCAGATGGTGTGATGGTTATGTCACGGGACTACCACTTGTCAAATCAACCGTAGTTCGAGTCCCAGACCTGGACCCAGTGGCTTAAAACTCCCGGTGCTAGTGCGTGTGTGCCCAAGATCCCGAGAGAAGAATGGAAGAAAAGGGATCTGAGTATATCCAACCTCTCTGGGAGGTGATGTCTCGCTTTTTGTCTCTCTCGCGATTGCACACGCCCTATAGCAAAAACTTCTAAAAAAAAAAAAAAATAAGAGAGAGAAATGGTGATGCTGGGACATACGCGGCCACACTTTGGAAGGATTCTCAGAGCTTCTCTGAGATCTAGCCGACAGGGAACCCCACCCGGGGAACCAGAATCACAGGGAAGGCAAGTTGGAGCCCTCGTTTTTGTTTTTTCCTGTGGCTGGGGCTCCTCTCTCCACCCATCCAGCAAAGTCCCTTTAATTGGGGCCGCGCCTACAGTTCCCAGCATGCATCGCGGAGGAGGGAGGTGGAAGCGGTGGCCGCGCCCGGGTCTGTGATTGGTAGTAGCCCCGGGCCAATTGGAGGCGTTGTTGTTAGGCAGTCCCGGAGACCCGGTCGGGGAGGGCGGAAGGTGGCAAGATGGTGTTGGAAAGCACTATGGTTTGGTGAGAGCCCACCTCGGGACCGTGAGGGGAGGCACTGGGTCGGGGGCGCGTGTAGGGCCGAGGCACGGCGAGCCTGGGGTAGGGGTCGGGGCGGTAGGGGAGATGCGGGCGTGGGCCCAGAGGGAAGGGCCCGAGCGACTCCCTGAGTCATCCCGGGGCCCAGTACCGGAGCCCAGGCCGGGGTACCCGCTTTAACCCCCAGCCTGCGGCCGTCAGGGACCGGCCGATCTCGGCCGCCTTCTCTGCACAGCCCCAGGTTTGTCTTCAGCCAGAGACCTGCTTCTGGGCCTGACCGCTGTGGACTCTTGCCCCCTGTCCTGGGAGTAATGGATATCAGTAAGAGAGACTGTGACCCCCTTCCCATCGCTGTCTCCAGCTCCATACCTTTCCCTCTGTCGTCTTCAGAGGCACGTTTTTATAGATTGCTGCCTGTCAGGCATTTATTTATCTTAGTTAAACCTCCCAGCAGCACTTCAAAGAAAATACCTTTCCATTTTACAGATGAAGATACTAAATCTGGCAACCTCTGTAGAGAGAAAGTGATTTGAAGGGACTTGTCCAAAGGCACACAGCTAGTTAAGTGGTGGAGCCGAGATTTAAACCCGGGGCTTTCTGGCACAAAGACTCTTATCCGATCAGCTTGTTCTCTTCGTCAGTCTCAGACTTGGACTGAGTATTATGGGTAGGATTAAAAGTCGAAGACATGGGGCCGGTAGGTGGGGTGGTGATTAAGGATGCTGGACTCTCACATGGGTGACCGCGGTTTGTGTCCTGGCGGCTTGCTTTTTCACTTTTCCTCTCTCTCACTTGCCTGCTCTGTCCCTCTCTAGTCAACTAAAAATAAAAATTAAAAAAAAAAGTTAAATAAAATAACTCCTTTTTTTTGGGAGAGTTTATTATTATTATTATTATTATTATTATTATTATTATTATTTTTTGCTATAGGCTGCTTGTGCTTGCCAGAAAGAGAGACTGAAAGAGAGAGACAGAAAGCGAGAAATCACCCCCCAGAGGGGATAGCCAAGCCGCAATCCCTTCTCCTCCATTCTCCTCTCAGGATCTTGGGCATACACGCACAGGCGCCCGGCGTGAGTTTAAGCTGCTGGGTCCACTGGGTCTGGGACTCAAACCACGGTCGACTACATGGGAGTCCAGCAACATAGCCATTATGCTAACTGCTGGTCCCAATAAAGTAATTCTTAAAAAAAAGTCAAGGACATGAACTTGTGCAGTTTCAAGAGTTCCTTCTAAATGTGAGCATAGAATAGTGCACACATACTAGTTGCCAGTTTGGTGGAACAGACACCTCAGAGGTTCCTTCTTTTTCCTTTTTTGGAAGGGAGGATAGCATGTCATATTTAACTATGAATTATAGATAAATATGAATTACAGATAAACAGTGCATAACTTTTACTGTATAAGTATATCCCAAGTATTGCATGGTACATACTTATACTAAAATGTTACTTGTTGCTTATCTGGAATTCAAATTTAAAAATATTATTGTCTTTATTTAATTTAAATTTTATTATCATTATTCTTCAATTATGACTAAAGGGAGAGAAAAGGAGAGTGAGAAAGCAAATTGCCAGGTTCGGGACTCGAACTGTGGTCAGCATGTGGGAGTCCAGCACCTCAACTGTCCAGTTGAGGACACCAGTTGAGGGGGCCCGTCTGACGCCACTGCCAGTCCCCTGAAATTCAAATTTAAGTGGGAGTCTTGTGTTTTTGTTTCTGTTCTTGTTTTTTTGCTAAATCTGGCAACCTCTGTAGAGAGAAAGAAGATCTGATTTGGAATCCAAAAACCTCTGTTTTCTGGTATATATCAGCTGTTCTTGAGAATGTTAGTAAGTCTCTCTATTAAAAGGGTATAGTTACATCGTTGGACTCCCATGTAATCGACCGTGGTTTGAGTCCCAGACCTGGTGACTTAAAACTCACACTGGGCGTGTGTGTGTGCACATGCCCAAGATGCCGAGAGGAGAATGGAGGAGAAGGGAGTGCAGCGTGGCCATCCCTCCTGGGGGGTGATTTCTCGCTTTTTGTCTCTCTCTGGCAAGCACCCACACCCTAGAGCACAAATCTCTCTAAAATTATTTTTGATAAAAAGGTCATAAAACTGATAGCCACCTGTCTTATAGCACAGGTAGCTAAGAGGTGTGTTATATACTGTAGAGCATTGTGCATTTGTTAGTTCCATGGTACTTGAGGAGTCCTCAAGAGAGTATATGAGGGGCCAGTAGGTGGTGTGGTGGTTTCCACTTAGCTGACTGTGGCTGTGGTTTGAGTTCCAGACTTGGTTTGCTTTCTCACTTTCCATCTCCCTCTTTCTTTCTCTGTCTCTGGTGAGCACATGTGCCCTATAGCAAATTTAATAGTAATAATAATAGTAATAATGGGGGCCAGCAGGTGGCGTGATGGTTAAGGGAGCTGTGCTCCCACTTAGCTGACTGCAGTTCGAGTCCCAAACCTGGTGGCTTGCTTTCTCACTTTTCGTTTCTCAGTCTTTCTCTGGTCAAATTAAAAAATAATCATAACAAATAAAATTAAACAAATAATTCTTTAAAGAAAGAAAAAGCATTTAAAATAGTAATGATAAATAAAAATTCTTTTTTTTTTTTTGAGAGGTTTTTGCTATAGGGCACGTACACTCGCCAGAAAGACAGAGAGAGACAGAAAGATAGAAAGTGAGAAATCAACTCCCCGGGGGATGGCCACGCCACAGTCCCTTCTCCTCCATTCTCCTCTCGGGATCTTGGGCACGCACACACACATGCCTGGCGTGAGTTTAAGCCACCGGGTCCGGGACTCGAGCCATGGTCGACTACATGGGAGTCCAGCTACATAACCATTACGCTAACTGCTGGTCCAAATAAAAATTCTTAAAAAAAAAATACGTAAGAGGGAATTAGAAGAGACTTCTCCAAATGTTGGGAAGAAGAGGCCATCTGTGTAGTGATGGACACAGTTACTAAAGTATAAACGCCCAAAATGATAGGGAATAGAATAGCGTGATTTTTTTTCTTGAATTTGTTTCATTGAGAGAGAGAGAAAACAAGTACTTTTGACATGGTCTCGTGATGCTGTGTCCCCCCATCCTTGCCCTCTATTCAGCTAGGGTAATGGGTGCATCAGCCATGTTTACCTGGTGTATTTTAGACTGATACGAGATTCATACCCCAGTTTTCCCTGCGGCTCCAGCATTGCAAAGCAGTGCCCAACTGCCCACAGCACTATGCCGGGTGTAGTGTGACTTTGACATAAGATGTTGTTTCAGGTAGTTCCTTTTGTGTAGAGTAGAGTGTGTGTGTGTGTGTGCTTGAAAGGTATGTGGGATCAGGTATCAACTGTCAAACTGAGGAGATTGAATTCTATCTTGTACCTTTCCATAGAGAACTATTAAAAATGGATCAGCAGGTGGCGTAGTGGACTCCCACACGGCCAGCCGCATTTTGAGTCTTGACCTGGTGGCTTGAAACTCATGCCAGGCGCATGTGCATGGGTGCCTAAGATCCCAGGAGGAGAATTGAGGAAAAAGGATTGTGGCATGGCCGTCCCCTGGAGGGGGGATTTCTTGCTTTCCATCTCCTTGTCCTTGTGGCGAATGCACACACCCTATGGAAAAACCTAAAAAATAAAAAAGTTATGAGAGGGGCCAGCAGGTAGTGTAGCGGTTAAGGCACTGGATTCCCGCATGGCTGACTGCAGTTTGAGTTCTGGACCTTGCAGCTTGCTTTCCTTCTCCAGTGAACACACATCCCCTATAGCAGATTAAATATAATAATAATGATAAGGGGCCAGCACATAGCATAATGGTTATGTCTCTGGACTCCCACATAATCAACAGCAGCTTGAGTTCCAGACCCTGCAGGCTTAAAACTCAACGCCAGGCGTGTGTGCCGAAAATCCTAAGAGGAGACTGGAGGAGAAGGGATTGTGGTCTGGCCATCCCCACTGGAGGGATGATCTCTCCCTTTCTCTTTTTCCATGTCTGCCTCTGATGAGTGCACACACCCTATTAAAAAATATATCTCTCTCTCGGGGAACCAGCAGTTAGCGTAATGGCTGTGTCGCTGGACTCCCACGTAGTCGACCGCGGTTCGCATCCCGGACCCGGTGGCTTAAAACTCAAGCCGTGTGCGTGCGTGCCCAAGATCCCAAGAGGAGAATGGAGGAGAAGGGATTGCGGCGTGACCATCTCCCCTGGGGGGTGATTTCTCGCTTTCTGTCTCTATGTCTCTCTCTGTCTGGCGAGCGCACGTGCCCTATAGCGAAAAACCTCTCCAAAAAAAAAAAAAAAAAAAAAATATATATATATATATATATATATATATATATATATATCTCAAAAAAATATAGGGGCCAACAGGTGGTATGGTGGTTGAAGCGCTGGACTCCCTACATGAGTGACTGTGGTTCAAGTCCTAGGCCTGGCAGCTTGCTTTCTCACTTTCTGTCTCTCTTTCCTCTGTGTCTCTCATCAAATTAAAGTAAGTGAATAAAGTTAAATAAATGTTTTAAATAATAAAATTAAGTAATTTTTTTTTTTGGAGAGGTTTTTTGCTATAGGGTGCGTGCGCTCGCCAAACAGACAGAGAGAGACATAGAAACAGAAAGCGAGGGGACCAGCAGGTGGCGTGGTGGTAGAGGCGCTGGACACTCCCACATGGCCGACCGGGGTTCAAGTCCTGAATCTGGTGGCTTGCTTTCTCACTTCCTCTCTCTCACTCTCACCCTCTGTCTCTCTCTGATCAAATTAAAAAAAAAATGAATGAAGAAATAAAAAATAAAATAAATAATTTAAAAAATAGATTTAAAAAAAAAAAGAAAAAAAAAGAAACAGAAAGCGAGAAATCACCCCCCGGGGGGATGGTCACGCCGCAATCCCTTCTCCACCATTCTCCTCTCAGGATCTTGGGCACGCACGCACACGCGCCCGGCGTGAGTTTTAAGCCACCAGGTCCGGGACGTGAACCAAGGTCAACTACGTGGGAGTCCAGCGACATAGCCATTACGCTAACTGCTGGTTCCCAATAATTTTCTTTTATAAGAGAGATTTTTGTTCTAGGGCACGTTTGCTCACCAGAGAGACAGAAAGCGAGAAATCACCCCGCCTCTGGGGGGATGGCCATGCTGCAATCCCTTCTCCAGTGTCCTCTCAGAATTTTGGGCACGCACACACACATGCACCTGGCATGAGTTTCAAGCCTCCAGGTCTGGGACTTAAATTGTAGTCAACTGCATGGGAGTCCAGCGACATTGCCATTATGCCATCTGTTGGTCCCAAATAATTCTTTTATTTTTAAATTTTTTAAAAATTATTTTATTTAACTTTATTTATTTATTTATTTTAATTTGACCAGAAAGGGACAGAGTGAGAGAGAAAGTGAGAAGGGTGGGGAGTGAGAAATCAAACTGCCAAATCCAGGACCCAAACCATGGTCAGCCATGTGGGAGTCCTGCGCCCTTAACCACCACATCACCTGCCAGCCTCATTAAGAATTATTTTTATTTAACTTTACTTATTTTAATTTGACCAGGGAGAGAGAGAGCACACTAGAGAGAAAATAAGAAAGCAAGCCACCAGTTCTGAGACTTGAACCATAGTCGACCATGTGGAAGTCCAGCACCGTTAACCACCACACCACCTGCTGGCCCCTAATTCTTTTTTTGTTTTTAAAATAATTATTTTATTGAACTTGTATTTATTTTAATTTGGGCAGAGAGGGATGGGGGATGGGAAGTGAGGAAGTGAGTCACTAGGCCCAGGACCCGAACTATGGTCGGCTATGTGGAGTCTAGCACCCTTAACCACCATGCCACCTGCCGGCTCCAGTAAATAATAATTATTTTTCTTTTCTTTTTTTGAGAGGCTTTTAGAGGCGCGTGTGCTCGCCAGAAAGACAGAGAGACAGCAAGAAATCACCCCCCAGGAGGAATAGCCATGCTGTAACCCCTTCTCTTCCATTCTCCTCTCGGGATCTTTGGCACGCACGCACACATGCCTGGCATGAGTTTAAGCCTCTGGGTCTGGGACTTGAACCACGGTCAACTAGAACCACGGTGGACTAGAACCATGGTCGACTACTTGGGAGTCCAGAGACATAGCCATTATGCCAACTCCTGGTCCCCTCAATAAATAATTATTTTAAAAAATGTCATGAGAGTGGTGGAGGCAGAACTATACAAAATAGCGATTAAAAATATTGATCTTGCGGGACCAGCAGTTAGCATAATGGCTATGTCTCTGGACTCCCATGTAGTTGACCGCGGTTTGAGTCCCAAACCTGATGACTTGAAACTCACACCGGGCGCATGTGCGTGTGCCAAGAGGAGAATGGAGGAGAAGGGATTGCGGCGTGGCCATCCCCCCGGGGGGTGATTTCTCGCTTTCTGTCTCTGTCTCTGTCTGTCTGGCGAGCGCACACGCCCTATAGCCAAAAAAACTTCAAAAAAAAAAAAAAAAAAGAGAGAGAGAAATATTGATCTCAGGGACCAGCAGGTGGCATAATGGTTATGTCAGTGGACTCTCATTTAGTTGACTGTAGTTTGAGTCCCATACCTGGTGGCATAAATTCACACTGGGCGTATGTGTGCATCCAGAGTCCCAACTGAGAATGGAGGAGAAGGGATTGCAGCGTGACCATCCCCCTGGGAGGTGATTTCTTGCTTTCTGTCTTTCTGGTGAGCACATGTGCCCTATAGCAAAAATCTCTTCCTACAAAAGAAAAGATACTGTTCTTGGAGCCAGCAGATGGCATAGTGGTTAAAGTGCTGGACTCACATGTGGCCAACCATGGTTCGAATGTGGCCAACTTTGGACCTGGTGGCTTGAAACTCATGCTGGGTACGTGTGTGTGCCCAAAATCCCAAGAGGAGAATGGAGAAGGGACTGCTACATGGCCATCCCCTGGAGGATGATTTTTCACTTTCTCTTTGTCTCTGTCTCTCCAGTGAGCATATGTGTCTTATAGTGAAAAATCTCTCTCAAAAAAAATAAAAATATATATATATATATATATATATATATATACTTATTGATCTTAGGACTAGGTGGTGACAAGGCAGTACTGTATCTAGTCCTTTGTGGTAGAAATCCTACGTTTGTGTCTTGGACCTACCGGAGTCAGCTGGGCACACCTGCCTGTGATCTAGACCTCCGAGACTGGGAGTATCTCGGCATGTAAAGCCTGTTAGAGGTACCCCCTTCAGAAGAAATAAACTTAAAACAAAAAAAGGAAAGATCATTGATCCAACTTGATGAGTTGGTGTAAGGGTCCAGAGATTGGTCCAACTGATGGAGACACAGAAAAGACAACGACAATGTAACTGCAAAAGAGGCTTTTATTTTTCCAGCTAGCTGGGGTCCAAGTTCCTGCCGGTCGCAGCAGGCCTTCACAAGGACCCCATACCTAAGAGAAAGTGATCTTCAGGATGTTTTCTAAAATTAACATAAACAAAGGAAAGGGGGGGTATGAGAAGCGAGGGTCCAGCCTGCTCAGGTCTAGATAAGGGCTCTCTGCTAGGGGTTTGGATGACCTTGCCTCGGAGGTGCTGGGCCCCCTCCCGTTTTCCACTTATCTGAGAGTTCCCAGACTCCTGGTTCCCGTCCTTGAGGCCCTAACAAAGTGGGCTCCGTCCTTGAAGACTTAACAGGGTAGCAATTAAGCTAACTTGCCCCAGCATTCCCTAACATGGCGGTGATTATGCTAACTTGGCCTAACATTGGGAAGAGTGATGAAGACCACCCTTACTGTTTTTTTCTGTAGGGCCTTATGTTTTACCATCAGAAACCACTGGGAACTCATAAGTTCTTTTAAAAATGTAGGTGTTTGGGGCCAGCAGGTGTCATGGTGGTTAAGACATTGGACTCCCACATGGCTGACCGTGGTTTGAGTCCCAGACCTGATGGCTTGAAAATCATGACGAGCACGTGTGTGCACGTGCCCAGAATTCTGAGTGGAAAATGGAGAAGAGACTCGTGCGACCACACCCCCCTCCAAGGGATGCTTCTTTCCCTCTCTCTGCCTCTCCAGTGAGTGCATGTGCCCTATGGCAAAAACCAAAATAAAGTAGGTATTTGACTTTTTCTTTTTTTTAGGTTTGACATAGGGCACATGTGGTCCCTGGAGAGAGACAGAGAGAGGGAAAATGAGACATCACTTCCTGGGTGGATAGCCACATTATAATCCCTTCTCCAGTCTTCTCTGGGGATTTTGGGCAGGTACATAAATGCACCCCTCGTGATTTTCGAGCATTCATTTCCGGGACTTAAACTGCAGTTGGCCATATGGAAGTCCAATACCTTAACTACCACACCACCTGCTGGGCCCTGATTTTACTCTCTCTCTCTTTTTTTTAATATAGTATATTATTTAGCTTTATTTATTTAATTTGACCAGAGAGGGACAGAACAAGAGAGGGGAAAATGAGAAAGCAAGTCACCGGACCTGAAACACAGACAGTCATGTGGGAGTCCAGCTCCCCTAACCACCACGCTACCTGCTGACCTCCCTGACATTACTCTTGATGTGCTAAGTCAGACTTTCCCATGTAGACTCTAGGTACCTCTGTTCTCTTTGAAAATGAAGGCTTTATGGGATAGTTGGATTATACTTTGTGTGTGTGTGAGTGTGTGTGTGTGAAGTTTGTTTATTTCTTGGTGGAGAGAGAGAGATACTCACAGACAGGAATCCCCAACAGGGTCTCACCATATTTTACCGTCTCTCCTAAGCCTTTTAGCCAGCCATGATAATGGGCGTTGTCTATGGGCATGCCCTCCTTGTGCAGGACAATCTATGATCTGAGCCCTGAGCCCTCTCATATGTTCCAGTTGTACAGTTGAGCCCTACCACCTGCTTCGCTGCAGCTGGGTTTAGATAGTACCTTAAGCTTTAATTTTTTTTTTTTTTGGAGAGGTTTTTGCTATAGGGCGCGTGTGCTCGCCAAACAGACAGAGAGAGACAGAGACAGAAAGCGAGAAATCACCCCCCAGGGGGGATGGCCACGCCGCAATCCCTTCTCCTCCATCTCCTCTCGGGATCTTGGGCACGCACGCACACGCGCCCAGCGTGAGTTTTAAGCCACCGGGTCCAGGACGCGAACCGCGGTCGACTACGTGGGAGTCCAGCGACATAGCCATTACGCTAACTGCTGGTCCCAAGCTTTAATTTTGATAGAAATTTTTGTTGGCTAAAATTATACTTCTCGGTGGAAGTAATTACATGAAATAACTTTTTTTTTTTTTTCAATTTTTACTATAGGGTGCATGTACTCACCTGAGAGAGACAAGAAAGAGAGAGACAGGGAAAGTGAGAAATCTGCCCCCAGAGGAGATGGCCATGCTGCAATCCCTTCTCTACTCTCTAGGGACTTGGGGCATGTGCGCACATGCACTTGGTGCAGTATTCAAGCCTCCCATTATTCAAGCCTCCAGTGATGGGACTCGAGCTGTATAGCTGGCCATGTGGGATCCAATGCCGTAATCTCTGCGCCACCTACTGGCCCGTGGAATACATATATACTTCCATTGGGAAAACTGAACAGTATTTCTTTTAGGGATGTCTGCATGGATGGTAAGGCATCTGTGTTTTCACCACCACCACCACCACCCCACCCCCGCAGTTCCGAAGCGTGACAAAGTGTGAGATCTGCCTTGTTCTTCGCTGTCAACCCCTCCATCTCTCACGACCTTTTTTACTCCAACTCTGGTTTCCCTGCCATTGTGCATCTGCTGGTCTTGCCCACAATCCTTACACTTAGTAGCTATTCCATCTGGACTCTGCTCAACACCTCCATTGTTTTTGGTATTTGGACTCCCACTTTATCTGAAGCTAGAGAGGCAGTAACTTCCCTGCTGGGAGAATAACTTGAAACAGTGTATCAGGGGATAATGCATAGTCCATAGTCCATAGAGTCAGCCCTTGGCCTCTTTTGCATAGCTGTGTTCCTGCAGTGAGAATAGGTCTGTTTCTTGCTTACAGAGTCTTATGCACTATGCTAAGTACTTTGCATGCATTTAATCATCATAGCAACCATACTAGGGTGGATGCCGTAAAACCCACTTCACAGATGAGGTGGCACATGCCTGTGATCCTAGATGCTTGGGAGGCTGGGGCAGGAGGACTGCCACGTGAGAGCCTGTCTAAAAATAACACCCACACCCCACACACAGAAAGACTTGATTGGCTCCCGGGCTTACATAACTGTTTCACTCATCTGCCTTCTTTTGGTCTCTGTGAAGCTGAAGCTTGTATTTCATATTATCTGGATTCTTTTCAATTTTGGAAAAGTTGCAGGGATAGTTGAAGAGGTGAGGCCTCAAATCCGAAGTTTGTAGTTCAGTCATTGAGCATCTGACCAGATGATTGCATGGTGCTTTCATACACTCAGTGCTGCCCAACATGTGATACTTTCTAAGTGTTTTTGTTTCCTTCTTTAGTCTACATTTGGAATACTTACACTTAACAGCAGACTTAGATTTTTTAGCTGTGACAAAGCTTAATAACTTTTTTTTTTTTTTTGAGAGGTTTTTGCTATAGGTTGCATGTGCTGGCCAGAAAGATAGAGTGAGTGAGACAGAGAGACAGAAAGCGAGAAATCACACACACACACACACACACACACACCCGGGGGGGGGGGGGGATGGCCACGCCACAATCTCTTCTCCTTCATTCTCCTCTTGGGATCTTGGGTACACACATGCACACATACCCAGCATGAGTTCAAGCCACCGGGTCCGGGACTTGAACTGCGGTCGAATACATGGGAGTCCAGCGATATAGTCATTACGTCAACTACGGGTCCCCCGAAACTTAGTAACACTTAAATGCAGTTTATATTAAAAGGTGCTTGTGGTAGCCAACAGGTGGCATGGTGATTATGGTGCTGAACTCCCACTTGGCTAACCATGGTTTGAGTCTTAGATCCAGAAACTTGAAAATCACTCCAGGTGCGCATGTTCCCCAAATCCTGAGAGAAGGGATTGCAACATGGCCATCCACCCTGGGGGATGATTTCTCACTTTTTATTTCATTGTCTCTCTCCAGTGAGAACATGCACCCTATGGCAAAAACCTTACCAAAGGAGCCGCCAGGTGATATAGTGGTTAAGGTGCTGGATGTCCACGTGGTTGACCACAGTTCAAGTCCTAGACCTGGCAGCTTGCTTTTTTTCATTTTCCCTCACTATCTCTATTTCTGTTTGGTCAAATTAAAAGATAGTGATAATAAGGGTTGGCAGGTGGTGTGGTGGTGAAGGGCACTGGACTTTCACATGGCCAACCGTGATTCTAGTCCCGGACCTGGCAGCTTGCTTTCTCACTTTCTCTCTTTCTCTCTCCCTCTCTGGTCAAATTTAAATAAATAAATAAATAAAGTTAAAATAATTTTTTTAAAGTAATGATAATTAAAAAAATAATAATAATTCTAAAAATTTTACCTAAAAAAAAAAGTGCTTGTGATATAACTGTAGGTTGCTTTTGGAGAGTTTAAAAAATTCTCTGATGGGGGCTGATAGGTGGCGTGATGGTGGAGGCACTGGAGTCCAACATGACCAATCTTGGTTTGAGTCCTTGCTTTCTCACTTTCTCTTCCTCTGTCTCTCTATGGTCAAATAAAAAATAATGACAAATAATAACAAATAAATAAACAAATAATTATTTTTTTTAATTACCTTAAAAATTCTCTGATCATTTTACATCAGTTAGTCTTTTTGTTTTTTTTTTTTTTGTTTTTGGAGAAGTTTTGCTATAGGGCACATACACTTGCCAGAAAAACAGAGAGAGACAGAAAGTGAGAAATCAACCCCCTGGGGGTTGACCATGACGCAATCCCTTCTCCATTCTCCTCTCAGGATCTTGGGCACACATGCATACGTGCCCAGTGTGAGTTTAAGCCACTGGGTCTGGGACTCGAACCATGATTGACTACGTGGGAATCCAGCAACATAGCCATTACACCAACTGCCGGTCCTTTTTTTTTAATTTTCATCAATAAGTCTAATGTAAGTCTTGGGCATCTGTGTATTTAAAAAATTATTTATTTATTTTTATTCATTATTATTTAATTTGTTATAGGTCACATGTGCTCATCAGAGAGAGAGAGAAAGTGAGAAAGCAAGCCACCAGGTCCAGGACTTGAACTGCTGTCTGCCATGGAGAGTCCAACACCTTAACTACCACACACCTGCTGGCTCCCATCTGCATATTAAAGGAAAAAAGGGCTAGCAGGTGGTGTGGAGGTGAAAGCAGCTTGATTCCCACACCATTGACTGTGTAGGTTGTCCTGGACCCAGCAACTTTAAAATCACCCCAGGCATGTGTGTGTATGCCGGAAATCTGGAGAGGAGAGTGGAGAAAAGAATTACAGCATGGTCAGGCCCCCTCGCAGATTATGTCTAACTCCCCCGCTTCTCTGGCGAGCACACATCTTTATAGTAAACTAAAATACATATATAGGTGGTTCTGTGTTCCGCCGACTGAGAGCCACTGTTATACACCGTAGTGCGCCTCACACAAGAGGTGGTGATGGGGCCTAGGACTGGAGGGCATGTTTCAGAGCTCCTACAACATTGCTTCTCTCCCCTCTGTCACCCTCATCTTACAGTGTGGACAATAGTGAGTATATGCGGAATGGGGACTTCTTACCTACCCGGCTGCAGGCCCAGCAGGATGCCGTCAACATAGTGTGTCATTCAAAGACCCGCAGCAACCCGGAGAACAACGTGGGCCTCATCACACTAGCCAAGTATGTGGGCCGGAGGAGGGGGTGGCCTGGGGTTGGCTGTCTTCCCACGTGGACGGCTATGGGTGGCTGCCCTTCTGTGGATTCCAGGAGGCTGCTTTTGCCATCGTCTTCCTAGGTGGCCATCTTTCCTATTCAGTGTACATGAAAATTGCAACTTTTTTTTTTTTAAGAATTATTTAATTTAACTTTATTTATTTTTAATAAATTTAATTTATTTATTTATTACAGAGTTGGGGGGAGGTTAGAAGGCAAGCTGCGGGTCCAGGACTTGAACTTTGGTTGGCTGTGTGAGAGTTCAGCGCCCTTAACCACCACACCACCTGCAGGCCCAGCAACCCTTTTTTTTGTTTGTTTTGAGAGATTTTTACTATAGGATGCGTGCACTCGCCAGAAAGAGAGAGACAGAAAGTGAGAAATCACCCTCCAGGGAGGATGGCCACACTGCAATCATTCTCCTCTCGAGACCTTGGGCACACACGCACACGCACCTGGTGTGAGTTTAAACTACCAGCTCCGGGACTGGAACCTTGATCAACTACATGGGAATCCAGCGACATAGCCATTATGCCAACTGCTGGTCCCAGCAACCCATATTTAATACTAACCTGAATTAATTTTTAAAATAATTATTCTATTTAATTTTTTATTATTTTAAAAATTTGACCAGAGAGAGAGAGAAGGAAAGTAAAACAACAAGCCGCCAGGTCTGGGACTCAAACTGCAGTCAGCCATGTGGGAGTCCAGCGCCCCTAACCATCATACTACTTGCTGGCCCCCTAACCTGAATTTAACACAATTATAAAACTAAGTCTCCTGGGGTGAAGTAATTTGCAGTATGTTTTAAAGTTAGTCAAAAATAATTTTGGATCAGAGCCTTTGGCCATATTTCAGACATCCTGTCGCTCCAAAAGTGATTCATTTTAGGAATTGATAATCCCCACATGAGTAATCTCCCACCCCAGCATACATGCTGTTAGCTGGAGAATGTGTCTAGAAATGGAGAGGTGGGAGAAAGACCAAGTAGCTTCCTTTTACTGTGAAGGAATCTGGTATAGAAACGGGAGGCAGAGGGCAAATTTCTTAAAAAACGCATCAGTATCAGTTCTGTGCCTGGTATTGACTAGACACTAGATGCTTGATGAAGAATAGGGATTATAGTTGTTCCCAAGATCTCTGAAGAACAGTAAATCAGGGATGGCATAATCAGCGGGTGGCAGAATGGTTATGTCGCTGGACTCCCATGTAGCTGACCACCGTTCAAGTCCTGAACCTGGTGGCTTAAACTTAGCTGGGCGCGTGTGCGCGCATGCCCCAAATCCCAAGAGGAGCATGGAGGAAAAGGGATTGTGGCATGGCCACCCCCGCGCCCCTGGGAGGTGATTGCTCACTTTCTGTCTCTGTCTATCTCTGGCGAGTGCACGCGCCCTATAGCAAAAAATTTCTCAAAAAAATAAAATAAAGAAACCACACAGGCAAGTCAGACCCAGTTTGGAGGTCCTCATGCTGACCTGAGCTCACAGAAGCACTTTTCCCACATCCTAGTGACTGTGAAGTGCTGACCACGCTCACCCCTGACACCGGCCGCATCTTGTCCAAGCTCCACACTGTCCAGCCCAAGGGCAAGATCACCTTTTGCACTGGCATCCGTGTGGCCCATGTGAGTCTCCCTGTGTCCCCTTGGTCGTTCCTCCCTGCCCTGCATTTCCCTACAACAGCATTCATTTCTCCCTTGGAATTTTGAGCTAGAACCAGAGCGAGGGAAGAGGACCTAGGAAGCTCACTTGGAGAAGAAAGAGTGTGGTGGTCTGTGTGCTGGGATCAGTGGGAACTGGGAAGGGAAAAGTCCCCAGGACCAAGGAGGACCCCCTCCCGCCCTTTATCCATAGAGAGGAACTCCAGAAGGGAGGGGTCAGCCCATGGCATGGTGGGTGTTTGAGTTCTGGCCCCAGAGGCTTGGAAAACGCACTGAGCATGTCTGTGTGCCCAAAATTTTGAAAGGCAGAAAGAAGGAGAGGGATTGCTGCATGACTATACCTCATGGGGTGCTTTCTCACTTTTCCTCTTTCTCTCTCTCGCTCTTACTCTCATTCTCTCTGGCAAGCTCATGTGCCCCGCAGAGGGGGAAATTTGCTAAAAAACACAAACGTCGTGTGAGGCCCAGCTGACGTAGTGCGTGCTGATTGCTGCCACTGGGCAGGCTGAGGCCACATGAGAGGCTGGATTCAGTGCCCAGCCCTTAAAAAGACAGGGAGAGTGACTGAGCTGATGGTTCCAGGTACTTGGGAGACTGAGGCAGGAGGATCATGATGCAGTGAGACCCTAAGACACCCCACACGCACATACTTAGATGCACTGTGTGAGAATGATGATAGACTTGAGGTCCTTGGGCACTGTAAGAGAAGAGGGGAACGGGATGGAGGGAAGAGCCTGGTAACTCCCTGTGACTCTGGGAACTCTTCCTTGACAAGCTGGCTCTGAAGCACCGGCAGGGCAAGAACCACAAGATGCGCATCATCGCGTTCGTGGGGAGCCCCGTGGAGGACAACGAGAAGGACGTGAGTCCAGCCAGGGCAGGAGTGGGTGTGGGCAGCTGTGTTTGGGAATGCGGGCTGTCAGCCTGGTGAGGCTTTGGGCTCATCACTCAGGGGCGAGGCAGATATGCAAGATTCAGTGTGTGTGTTGGACCTTGGGGCGTCAACAGCTTTCTGTATGCTTTCTGTGATGGGTCCTTCCCCCTCCAGCGTAGATTTCTACATTTTTCTCCCTTTCTTCTCAGCTGGTGAAACTGGCTAAACGCCTTAAGAAGGAGAAAGTAAATGTCGATATCATCAACTTTGGGGAAGAGGTGAGTAGGGACCGGTTGGACACTGTAGGGAGCAGTCAAATCTGAGCTGAATAACGGTGACCTTTATTTATTTATTTATTTTTAATGAATTATTTATTTTAATTCCATTTGTTACTATTTTTTAATTTGACCAGACAGGGAGAGAGAGAGAAGGGGAAAGAGAGAGAGCAAGCTGCCTGGTCTGGGACTCGGACTGTGGTTGGCCATGTGGGAATCCAGCACTTTTAACCACCACGCCACCTGCTGGCCCCAACAGTGATGACCTTTAAAGAAAAGCAGAGCAGGGGACCAGCAGTTAGCGTAATGGCTATGTTGCTGGACTCCCACGTAGTCGACCATGGTTCGCGTCCCGGACCCAGTGGCTTAAACTCATGCCAGGCGCGTGTGTGTGCGTGCCCAAGATCCCGAGAGGAGAATGGAGGAGAAGGGATTGTGGCGTGGCCATCCCCGCTGGGGGGTGATTTCTCGCTTTCTGTCTCTCTGTCTCTCTCTGTCTGTCTGGCAAGTGCACACGCCCTATAGCGAAAACCTCTCAAAAAAAAAAAAAAGAAAGAAAGAAAAGAAAATCAGAGCACAGACTCTCATTGGAGCCGATGCTGCATAGTGGGTGGAGATGAAAGGAGACTGTCAGCCAGAGAAGGCCAGTGGGACTTATTCAGACCAAGGGATGCAGGGTGCTCCATAGCTGCAGTTGATAAGAGAAGACACCTGGCTTTACCTTCCGCTGCTCCCTCTCCTAGTTCCCTATAAAAGAATAAGCCTGGGAAAGCTCAGTGCCGTGGTGATCTCTATCAGCGATGCAGTCTGCCCCGTCCCAGCTTTTCTCTGTGTATTCTTTCTAAATCCTCGGCCGCTCCCACTCGGCGTTCACTCTGCCCCTCGCTTCATTGGGCCAGAACAGGGGGCAGTGTCTTGGTTTGGTTTTAAACAGCAGTGTTACCGTGACACTGTGGGTGACTAGCCACAGGCGGGAACTAAGTGGCAGAGGGTAGGGAGCACGGCCTGAGGGCATCCTATGTTCTTCCTCCACAGGAGGTGAACACGGAAAAGCTGACAGCCTTTGTAAACACACTGAACGGCAAAGATGGAACTGGTTCTCATCTGGTGACAGTGCCTCCTGGGCCCAGCTTGGCCGACGCCCTCATCAGCTCTCCGATTCTGGCTGGCGAGGGCGGTGCCATGCTGGGTCTCGGTGCTAGTGATTTTGAATTTGGAGTGGATCCCAGTGCTGATCCTGAGCTGGCCCTGGTGAGCAGATGTTGGCCCCTGGGAGAGCCCGGGTCCCTCCTTTGTCTCCCCTACTCACACACATCACAGAGCTGCCGTGAGCTGGGCAGTCCTGAGCATTCCCATGACCCTCACTCATTCGCCAAGGCCTCCTTCATTCCGCAATGTCACACTCGTTCACTCTCCTGGTGAGACCGTAGGCTTCTTCCAAGTCCTTATTTCCGTATCACCTCTCACCCTGCAGTGGCTTTCCCACAGCATAAACTGGAAACTGCCCCTTAGGCTCCTTTCCCCTGCTCGTGGCTGATTTCCCCAACTCTGGAGGGAGGGCAGCCTGATCTGACTCTGATCGCCGATCTGACCCTGCCCTTCGCAGGCCCTTCGCGTCTCCATGGAGGAGCAGCGGCAGCGGCAGGAGGAGGAGGCTCGACGGGCAGCAGCTGCCTCTGCTGCCGAAGCCGGGATTGCTCCAGCTGGGGCTGAAGGTGAACGAGGTGGCATCTGAAGTCCTAGGCCTGCGGGGCGCTGAGCATTGAAACCTGGAGGTGGACGTGGCAGAGGGAGTGGGGTGGCTGGGCAGGGTAGCTGTTTGGAGGGTTGGGCCGAGGGAGCAGCTCCGGAGCTGGCATGTGGAGGACGGCGCGAGTCGCACCCTGCCCTCCCTCCCTCTGCAGACTCAGACGACGCCCTTCTGAAGATGACCATCAGCCAGCAGGAGTTCAGCCGCGCAGGGCTCCCTGACCTGAGCAGTATGACCGAGGAGGAGCAGATTGCCTACGCCATGCAGATGTCCCTGCAGGGAGCAGGTGAGCTGGCGGGGGTGGCAGTGCTCAGGCCGAGGCCAGGCTGGCAGCTGGCACTGAACAGATGGACCTCTTTCCTCAGAGTTCGGCCAGGCAGAATCAGCAGATCTTGATGCCAGCTCAGCCATGGACACATCTGAGCCAGCCAAGGTGAGAGCCAGCAGTGACCAGCCGTGTCCAGCAGGCTTCGGGTCCCCTGTGCTGAGATCCCCAGCCCTGGAGGGCGGGGGCCGTTCTTCCCTTAGAGTTTCATAGATGAGGCCCTTGAGGAGCTCTTGATCCATCCCCAGCCAGATCCTGGGGACACATGTGCCTGGCATACATGCCTTTCTTGTTCTTGTTTGAAAACCTCACCCAGACAACAGTATATGTGGTCAAGGTGGGAGAAATGACCTTGTGTTCTAAAATGTTCGTTTCTTGATGGTGGGAGCCCTGAACAGTTGTCTAGGAGACGATCTTCCCAGCAGGGTCAGAGAGGGTCTGGGGGAAAAAGGCATAGGTCTGACGGCAGGAAGCCTGACTGATGGCGCTTGTATTTGCCCTCTGAGAAGTTAGCCACGTTCTCAGGTCTGTCTGTGTGGTTAGTAATAAATGCTTAGCTTCATGCCATATCTAGGCACTGTGTGTTGTTGTTATTATTTTTAGTTTTTTGCCTTAGAGTGTGTATGCTCATTGGAGAGAGAAAGAGGGAAAGTGAGAAATCTCCCTTTACAAGGGGATGGCGGTGCCATAATCCCTTCTCTTCCATTCTCTTGGGGTTTGGAGCACGCATATAAATGTGCCTGGTGTGATTTTCAAGCCGCAGGGTCCAGGGCTGAAACTATTGTTGGCTGCCCAAAGCCTTAATCACTATGCCACCTGGCGGCCCCCATGAGAGAGACGCACCCCCAACAGGCTCTTGATGCTAGGATCCATCCCCAGCCAGCCCCAGATCCTGGGCACACATGTGCCTGGCATACTCTGAGAGCCCTGAAGCTTCCACATGTGTGAGCCTCTCAGAGCATTGCACTTTCCTGGGGCCACGGCATAGCCCCCAGTGCTACATTGCTGAATTCATCCTTCCTTCTGTCAGAGGTGCCCCCTTCCCTCCAGTCAAGAGGAGAGGGGGTCTCAGGCAGCAGCAAGCTCCTGGCTCTCACACCTGCTGCTCCTGCTGGCCCGACCCTGCCCCGAGCTAACGCTGCCTGTTTGCAGGAGGAGGATGATTATGACGTGATGCAGGACCCGGAGTTCCTTCAGAGTGTCCTAGAGAACCTTCCAGGTGTGGATCCCAACAATGAAGCCATTCGAAATGCCATGGGCTCTTTGGCCTCCCAGGCTACGAAGGATGGCAAGAAAGACAAGAAGGAGGAGGACAAGAAGTGACACTGAGGGAAAGGGTAGCTGAGCCTGCTCAGGGGACTGTGTGGGGGGCAGGGGGATATAGAGTTAGGTACATTATCTGTAACAAGGACAACCGAATAAAGCTTCGCAACCTTTTTTCCTTTTTGCTTCAAGTAGTGGTAGCTTTGAGTGAGTGAAGGTGTGCGTAGCTGAAGGAGCGCCTTCCTGTTGAGTTCTCTGTGTCTTGTCCCCAGGTCAAATCCTGACTCGCTCGCTCCTGTTCCTCCTGTGTCCGTCCGGGACAGTCCCTCCCGAGTTCCGGCTGCCCAGGGCTGCTGGACCTCAGTAAGAGGCTGTGCTGAGAGCCCGTTTCATGCCAGCATTGGGGCCACGAGGTATAGAGAAGGGCTTCTGGCCCTTGGGACTGTGAGATGGCATGTCATGAGGGATTCCAGGTCTGAGAAGGGCCAGCAGAGCTCTTGGGAGTGGTGAGGGCACAGCTGGCTTGGGCAGCCTTTTGGGGAGGCTCTTAGAGGGAACATTTGCGACCTCTGAGGGGGCGAAGAGCTCATCTGCTGAGGGGCAGAGCCGGGGTGAGCCATCGCAGGAGCAGTGTGTACTGATGGTGCAGGGGCACCTCCGAGGGACTGAGGGTGCAGAGATAGGGCTGTCGACCATGGTAGGAGAGAGCCTGAGAAGTCGACCCCAGCCAGATTAGTAGGGGCTGGGTGCCTTTCAGCCTGGCTTACACAGGGGGGGCCTGTGAAGCCACAGGACAGGACACCGGGCATTTTTTTTTTTTTTTTTTTTTTTGAGGTTTTTGCTATAAGGACGCACGCACTCACCAGAGAGACAGAGAGATAGAAAGTGAGAAATCACCCCGCAGGGGGGATGGCCACACCGCAATCCCTTCTCCTCCATTCTCCTCTGGGATCTTGGGCACGCACGTACACGTGCCCCGGTGTGAGTTTAAGCCACCCGGTCCGGGACTCGAACTGCAGTTGACTACATGGGAGTCCAGAAACGTAGCCATTATGCCAACTGCTGGTCCCATGGACACAGCGCATCTTCATGAGTGCCACACGTGGTGTAGAATGTAGCATCCACACAGTCTCCTCGCTTTGTTTGGTGCCTTCCTAGGCACCTCTGTGTGCCTCCTGGAGCCCACTTGTCTCCTCAGATGTTGCCGTTGTCTTGAACTTTGCATTTATTGTTTCATTCCTCAACATCAGTTTTCTCATGTATGCTTATTTTTAAACATTCTTATGGGAAGTGCACCCCCTGCTGGCCAGATGTTACAAGGACCAAGACCTCATCTGTGGAAGGCAGCCTTCTTTATTTGCTTGCTTGTCTGCATTCTTGCTGTAGGGTGCGTGGGCTTGCCAGAGAGAAAGTGAGAAGTCACCCCTCAGGACGCATGGCCTCATTCCTTCTCCACTCTCCTCTCAGGATCTTGGGCACACACAGACCATCCAGCATGACACCCAAGCTGCAGGATTCAGGTCTTGAATCGCACAGCCAGCCCTCTGGGATCCAGTGCCTTAACCTCCACACCATCTGCTGGCCTACCTTCTCATTTGTTTCTGAAGTTTATCTCTTCCATGAAAGAGACAGAAACAGGTACAAGCAGCTGGGCCTTTACGCTGCCAACCAGCCTCAGCATCAGTCGCCTCGATCATGGGCAACGTGTGCTTGCCTGACGTGCAGGGAGGCTCTGGGTGGTGAACCTAGGACCATCCATGTGGGTTCCGTTTTGTTACCATTGCACCACTGGCCTAAGTTTTTTGTGTGTTTTTGAGCTTTGTTGAAAATAGCTTTATAAAAACATAAGACTTCTGGGATTTTTTTTTAAGGTTTTTGCCATGGGGTGCATGTGCATGTATGTCAGATAGAGGGACAGAGAAGGAAAGTGAGAATCCCTTTTCCATTCTCAGGATTTGGGGCATGCACATGCAAAATGCCCAGTGTGATTTTCAGGCTGCCGGGTCCAACTGTGTGGGAGTCCGGCGCCTTAATCTCCACACTACCTGCTGGCCCAGACTCTGTAAAATATTGAAAAAGTTTATTCTAAATGAAATATATGTGACTGCAGCCAGGTGAGCATAATTGAGGGAGACCCAGCACGCTCAAACCTTAAGCAGGCTTTAAGACACAAACCAAAAGCAGGAGGGGATTGTGCTAATTGGGAGAATTATTATTGGCTACAAAGACCAGTAACAAGGTTGGACTGGCAGTCTGGCTAGATGTTTTGCAGAAGTCCCAGTATCAGGTTACAGTGGTCTTTGTGCAAGGTTGTGATTCTGGCAGAGTTCTCTAAATACCAGTTCTCGTTATAAGGCATGCGAGCGGTGAGAAAACACCTCCAAGTCCTTCCCAGCCCAGTTTAGTCAGAGTTGACATCAACTCCATTTTGGAACTGGCAGTTGGCGTAATGGCTATGTCGCTGGACTCCCTCATAGTCGACTGTGGTTCAAGTCCTGGACCCAGTGGCTTAAACTCATGCTAGGCACATGTGCATGTGTGCCCAGGATCCGGAGAGAACAGAAGAGAAGGGATTGTGGCGTAGCCATCCCCCCTGGGGGGTGATTTCTCACTTTCTATCTCTGTCTCTTTGGCGAGCGCACATGCTCTATAGCAAAAACCTCTCTAAATAAATAAATAAATAAATAAATAAATAAATAAAACTCCATCTTAATTCTGAAAAACTTTGGAGAGTGCAAAGAAAGTTTTGCAATCTATGCATAGTTTTTTTTCTTAGTTTTTGCCATTGGGCATGTGCGCTCACTAGAAAGGGAGATAAGAAGAAAATGACAAATCCCCCCAGGGGAGAGAGCGATGCTGCAATCCCTTCTCTATTTTCTTGGGATTTTGGGGCACGCACACACAGACATGCGACATGAACCGTGCAGTCGACCACGTGGGATCCAGCATCTTCACCACACCACCTGCTGGCCCATAGTTTTTTTCATAACATGCATTTTCCATTAGTGTTCTGAAGACCCCTTCCCACTCAATTGAAGAAGAAGTAAGACTTACTAATTCCATTAGATCTCAACCCCAGAACACACACATCTTGAGTAATTTCTGAAGTAGATGGGAAGTACACAAAGCACTTTTGCTGCACACCAGAGCACAGTTTATTTTTTAAACAATTATTAACTTTATTTTTTTAAGAATTATTTTTTATTTATTCATTCATTTATTTTAATTTGACCAGAGAGAGAGAAAGAGAAAAGCCACTAGGTCCAGGACTTGAACTGTGGTTGGCCATGTGGGAGTCCAGTGCCCCCAACCACCACACCACCTGCTGGCCCCTATTTATTTCATTTTAATTTGACCAGAGAGGGACAGAGCGAGGGAGAGAGGGAAAGAGAAAGAGCAAGCTGTGGGACCAGCAGTTAGCATAATGGCTATGTCGCTGGTCTCCCATGTAGTCAACTGCGGTTCACATCCTGGACCCGGTGGCTTAAAAAACTCATGCCGGGCCCATGTGCGTGTGTGCTCAAGATCCCGAGAGGAGAATGGAGAAGGGATTGTGGTTGTGGCCATCCCCTCTGGGGGGTGATTCTCACTTTCTATCTCTCTGTCTCTCTCTGGCGAGAGCACGTGCCCTATAGCAAAAAACCTCTCCAAAAAAAAATCTTGAGGGCCAGCAGGTGGTGCAGTGGTTAAGGGCACTGGACTCCCACATGGTTAACCACTGTTTGAGTCCCAGACCTGGTGGCTTGCTTTCTCACTTTCTCTGTCCCTGTCTGGTCAAATTAAAATAAGTAAGTAAATAAATAAAGTTAAATAAAATAATTGTTTAAAAAAATAATCTTGGGGGACAAGCAGTTGGCGTAATGGCTATGTCGCTGGACTCCCATGTAGTTGACTGCGGTTTGAGTCTCGGACCCGGTGGCTTAAACTCACGCTGGGTGCATGTGCATGCATGCATGCGTGCCCAAGATCCCAAGAGGAGAATGAAGGAGAAGAGATTGCGGCATGACCATCCGCCTGGGGGGTCATTTCTTGCTTTCTGTTTCTCTGTCTCTCTGTCTGTCTGGTGAATGCACATGCCCTATAGCAAAAACCTCTCCAAAAAAAAAAAGAAATCTTGGGATTGGCAGGTGGCATCGTGGTTAAGGATTCTAGACTCCCACATGGCCAACCACAGTTTCAATCCCGGACCTCGTGGCTTGCTTTCTTACTTTCTCTGTCCGTCTCTCATTCTGTCCTTTTTTGGTCAAATAAATAAATAAAGTTAGATAAAATAATTCTTTTTAAAAAAATCTTGAAATAACATGATTTTGGGACCAGCAAATGGCATAATGGTTACATCACTGGACTCCCACATGGTTGACCTCAGTTTGAGTCCCAGACCCAGCAGCTTCAAACATACCCGGCGTGTGTGTATGTATATGCAAGATCCCAAGAAGAGATGAGGTGAAGGGATCCCTAGGGGGATGATTTCTCGCTTTTTGTCTCTCTCTGTTTCTCTGTCTCTCTTTCGGGTGAGCGCATGTGCCCTATGCGCGTGTGCCCTAAAAAAAAAAACTCTCTTAGAAAATAAAAGAGAAAGAACATGACCCCCCCACCATTGTATTTTCCACTAACTTTTTGAAGACTCTCCCCTATAAATGGGTGAGTTAAAGGACCATTACCTAAGGATGAACACCTCTTACCTCTGTCAGCTGGGCTTACAGAATAACTGTCTATTCTTTGAGCTTTTCTATGCTTTCCATTTTTTTTTTTTTTGTGGAAAGATTATGTAATTTTTTGTAATCACAAAAACTCAAATGTTTTCTTTTAAAAAGTGGAAAATTCCTTTTTTTTAGGCACCTTCCTACAACTCTCCTTTTCACACTTCTGCTATTCAAAGATCAGTCTGCTCTTCCTGCTCCTCCTCCTCACCTTCTGCTCCCCCTCCAGCCATCACTGTCACTCTCCCTCCACCCCCTGAAACCCAGCAGAAACCCTTGGGCCAGGGTCATCAAGAAGGTCCTCCCTCCTGAACTGAATCCTCCCTCCGCTCGCCCTCCTTGGCAGGGGCTGCTGTCAACCGTTCTCTCCCTGACATTGCTGGCCTTTGTGGCAGCACTCTCTCCACTCTTTCCAAGCTCATAGTTTTTTTTAAAGTTTATTATTTATTTGCCAATTTTTAGTTTTTGCCATAGAAAAAAGGCAGAGAGAGAGGGAGGGAAAGTGAGAAATCAGCCCCCAGGGGGGATGGCCACGCCATACTTTCTCTTGGGATTTTGGGCATGCATGCACATCTGGCTTGATTTTCAAGCCTCCTGGTCTGGGACTTGAACTACACAGTTGACCATGTGGGAATCCAGCACCTTAATCACTACACCACCTGCTGGCCCTATTTTTTATTTGTTTTTTTCTTTTTTTTTGGAGAGGTTTTGCTATAGGGCGCGTGTGCTCGCCAGACCGACAGAGAGACACATAGAGACAGAAAGCGAGAAATCACCCCTCAGGGGGGATGGTCACGCCGCAATCCCTTCTCCTCCATTCTCCTCTCGGGATCTTGGGCACGCACACACACGCGCCTGGCGTGAGTTTTAAGCCACCAGGTCTGGGACGCGAACTGCGGTCGACTACGTGGGAGTCCAGCAACATAGCCATTACGCTAACTGCTGGTTCCCTTTATTTGTTTTTTTCTATAGACTACATGCATTCACCAGAGAGAAGATGGCCATGCTGCAATCCCTTCTCCTCCGTCCCCTCCTCCTTTTGGGATTCTGGGCACACATGCGCATGTGCCTGGTGGGTTTCTCAAGCTGCCGGGTCTGGGACTTGAACTATGAGGTCGGCCATGTAGCATCTGGCTGCCACCAGCAAACAGAGCTGGACCCAAGAGAACAATTGAATGCAATATAAATTATTATAATTGAAAGCATATTGGAGTAATCCAAGATTTATTTTTCTAATAGATTTTCCATTAGTGACCTAAAAGTCTCTGGGGTTCAGTAAAATGTCACTTGTGGTTTTCAGGCACATATTAGTTAAGTACATCTTGGGTAGGTTAACCTGCATTTTTAAGCCTCGTGTTCTGAATTGAGGACAGAGGCGAGGGCCTTTTCTATGATGGCAGACCAGTCATGGGCCACAGCCCGCCAGGGAAGGCGCATGCCTGATCTTGGGTGGGCGCTCTCCTTGGCCAGGGCAATGCTGGTCAAGGCCAGGGCTGTCTGCCCAGCAGACGGGGGTAAGTCCTTCGTCCCTGAGGGCAGACAGGCAGTGCACCACAGGGCGCATCGCCAGGACCCACCATGTGCCCAGCAGGGTGCCAGGTATGTCTGCATTTTCCCAGCCATGACTTTTCACAAAAACCTTATGAGGTTTAGGTGATCATCTCCGTGTGTGAGACAGAGAAACCATTTCTTTTAGAGGGACTAATTTGTTCGAGGCCACGTGGCTGGTCAGTAGACTGACCCAGGATTCTAATCCAAGTCTGCGGACAAAAATCTGTGCTCTCCCAGGGTCAAGCCATGCCCCAGGGAAGTTTGCAACCCAGGCAAGTCTACGGCCATGCCGTCCTGAACACACCCAGTCTCGTCTGATCTCCGAAACAACCCAGGCAGAAAACATGAAGGGCCAGTCCTTGGCGTGGGGGTTGAGGTGGCTGGATCCCACATGGCCGACTGCACAGTTCCAGTCCCAGCCCTAGTGACTTGAGAAACACACCAGGTACATGTGTGTGTGTGCCCAAAATCCTAAAAGGAAGAGATTACAATGTGACCTGGATTTGCATGTGGGGTCTCCCTATTTGATAAAAAAATTTCTTTGAGAGATTTTTGCTATAAGGTACATGCCTTATAGACACAGAGAGAGACAGAGAGAGAAATTACCCCTCGGGGGCAATGGCTATGCCGAAATCCCTTCTCCTCCAGTCTCCTCTTGGGATTTTGGGCACACATGCACACATGTCTGGTGTGAGTTTTTTGGGTTTTTTTAAAATTTTATTTATTCATTTAATTTGACCAGAGAGAGACACAGAAAGAGAGGGAAACTGAGAAAGCAAGCCTCTAGGTCCAATACTCAAACCATGGTTGGGCATGTGGGAGTGTCCAGCTCCTTAATCACCACCCCACCTGCTCGTCCCTCCTGGGGCGAGTTTTAAGTCACCAGTTCCGGGACTTGAACTGTGGTTGACTACGTGGGAGTCCATTACACCATCTGTTGGTCCCAATAAATTTTTTTAAAATGTTTTATCTGTAAGAGAAAAGTATTTATCCTGCAATTATTCATCACAGGTTCATTTTTATTTATTTATTTTACATCATTTTAATTGCTAGAGGGTATATGCACTGAGAGAGAGAGAGAGAGAGAGGGAAGGCACCACCCAATGGAGCATGGTCATGCCTCAATCCTTTTTTTTTTTTGGAGAGGTTTTTTTTTTTGCTATAGGGCGCGTGCACTCGTCAGACAGACAGAGAGAGACAGAGAGACAGAAAGCGAGAAATCACCCCCCGGGGGGATGGCCACGCAATCCCTTCTCCTCCATTCTCCTCTCGGGATCTTGGGCACGCACGCATACGCGCCCGGCGTGAGTTTAAGCCACTGGGTCCGGGACTCGAACCGTGGTCAACTACATGGGAGTCCAGCGACATAACCATTACACTGACTGCTGGTCCCCCCCCCAATCCTTTTTTTAAAAAAATAATTATTTTAATTTTACTTATTATTTGTATTTGACCAGAGAGAGACGGAGAGAAATCTAGCAGCCAGGTCTGGGACTGAAACCACAGTTGGCAATGTGGGGGTCTAGCACCTTACCACCACACTACCTGCTGGCCCCCTGCAATCCTTTTTTCTTCATTCCTCCTTGCCATCAGAATTTTGATCATGCACATACATGTGTCTGGTGTGGTTTTTTTTTTTTTTTTTTTTTTTTGAGAGGTTTTTTTCGCTATAGGGCGCGTGCGCTCGCCAGACAGACAGAGAGAGACATAGAGACAGAAAGCGAGAAATCACCCCCCGGGGGGATGGTCACGCCGCAATCCCTTCTCCTCCATTCTCCTCTCGGGATCTTGGGCACGCACGCACACGCGCCTGGCGTGAGTTGTAAGCCACCGGGTCCGAGACGCGAACCGCGGTCAACTACGTGGGAGTCCAGCAACATAGCCATTACGCTAACTGCTGGTTCCCTGTCTGGTGTGTTTTTCAAGCCGCTGGGGTTGGGATATGAACCTCAAATGACCATGTGGGATCTGGCCCCCTTAACTGCTGAGCTATGAGACCAGCCCAACTGCAAGGTTTTATATAAGTTTATTATATCAAGCTTTAATTACCTTATTATTTATTTAAATTTGCTGTATAGGACATGTGCTCACTGAAGAGCGAGACAGACAGACAGAGAGAGCGCAAGTGAGGAAGCACCGCCCCATGGGGGCTGACCACGCCATAATCCCTTCTCCATTTTCCTCTTGGGATTTTGGGCACCATGCACACACGCCCAGAGTAGTTTTCAAGCCTGGGTCAGGGACTCAAACTTCACAGTGGGCCACATGGGATCCCGCTGCCTTAATTGCAATGCTACCTGGCATTTTTATTATTATTATTTTTTGTTGTTAAGATTTCTTAAATTATTATTTTTTTATTATTAAGTTTTTCTTCTTTCTTTTTTGAGTGAGAGAGAACACACCGCAGCAGGGCCTTGATGCTGTGCTACACCCCAGCTTCACAGTCCCAGATTATGAGCAGATATGCCCAGTGTACTCAGGGAGGTCTCTGGACATGAACCCACAACCTTCCCACGTGGGTCAGCCTCACAGTGTGTTACATTTAACTGCTGCCCTACCATCTGGACCCTAGGCCAAGCTTTTAAGTGTATTGTTCAAATTTCTCACTTACATACTTACTAAACATTTTTTGTTATTGTTTAATTGAATCTTTAAGGGAAATATGGTAACCTATTAGCTGGACCTTTAAAAAAAAAATTTTTTTTTTTGGAGAGGTTTTTCGCTATAGGGCGCGTGCGCTCGCCAGAGAGAGACATAGAGACAGAAAGCGAGAAATCACCCCCCAGGGGGGATGGTCACACCGCAATCCCTTCTCCTCCATTCTCCTCTCGGGATCTTGGGCACACACACACACACACCCGGCGTGAGTTTTAAGCCACCGGGTCTGGGACGCAAACTGCGGTCGACTACGTGGGAGTCCAGCGACATAGCCATTACGCTAACTACTGGTTCCTTAAAAAAAATTTTTTTAAGAGGTTTTTGCTATAGGGCGTGTGCGCTCGCCAGAGAGACAGAGAGACAGAAAGCGAGAAATCACCCCCCAGGAGGGATGGCCACACCGCAATCCCTTCTCCTCCATTCTCCTCTCGGGATCTTGGGCACGCACACATACGTGCCTGGCTTGAGTTTAAGCCGCCGGATCCGGGACTCAAACCATGGTCGATTACATGGGAGTCCAGCGACATAGCCGTTAAGCTACCTGCTGGTGCCTAAAAAAAATTTTTTAAAGAGATTTTGGCCTTAGGGCATGTGCACTCCCCAGAGAGAGAGAGAGACAGACAGAAACAGTGAGAGGGAAAGTGAGAAATCATCGCCCTGGAGGGATGGCCACGCCACAGTCCCTTCTCTTTCATTCTCTTCCGGAGATCTTGGACACATGTGCACAGTCCTGGCATAAATTTCAAGCCACTGGGTCTGGGACTCAAACCACAGTCAACTATGTGAGAGTTCAGCAATGTAACTCCTACAACATCTGCTAGTCTCCCACCCTCAATTTCTTTTTTTAAAGAATTATTGTATAGGGGTGCTCGCTTTGGCAGCACATATACTAAAATTGGAACGATACAGAGAAGATTAGCATGGCCCCTGTGCAAGGATGACACGCAAATTCGTGAAGCGTTCCATATTTTAAAATACTGCTTGTTTCTTTCAAAAAAAAAAAAAAAAAAAGAATTATTGTATAGGGACCAGCACTTGGCATAATGGCTATGTTGCTGGATTCCCATGTGGTTGACCGTGGTCCGAGTCCCGGACCCGGTGGCTTAAACTCACGCCAGGCGCGTGTGCGTGCATGCCCAAGATCCCGAGAGGAGAATGGAGAAGGGATTGTGGCGTGGCCACACCTCCCCCCCCCCCCCCCCCCCCCCGGAGGTGATTTCTTGCTTTCTGTCTCTCTTTCGGACGAGCACATGCACCCTATATAGCAAAAACCTCTCCAAAAAAAAAAAAAAAAAAAAAAAAAAATCTCTCGGGCCAGCAGGTGGCATAGTGTTAAGGTGCTGGAATTCCCACATGACTGACCATGGTTCGAGTCCCAGACCTGGCAGCTTGCTTTCTCCCTCTCCCTCTCTCTCTCAGTCTTTGGCAAAACTCATGTGAAAAATGATAACAAAAATTGGGACCAGCAGTTAGCGTAATGGCTATGTCGCTGGACTCCCATGTAGCCAACCTCGGTTCGTGTCCTGGACCCGGTGACTTAAAACTCACGCTGGGCTCATGTGCGTGCGTGCCCAAGATCCCAAGAGGAAAATGGAGGAGAAGGGATTGCGGCGTAGCCATCCCCTCTGGGGGGTGATTTCTTGCTTTCTGTCTCTCTGTCTCTCTCTGTCTGGCTGGCTAGCGCACGCGCCCTATGGCAAAAACAACCTCTCAAAAGAAAATTGATAACAATAATAGTAAATAAATAAATAAATAAATAATTCTTTTAAAAAATCTCTCAAAAATTATTTCATTTTATTCATCATCATTATTTTTAAATTTTACCAGAGAGAGAGAGAGAAAGAGAAAGTGAGAAAGCTACCAGGTCCAGACCTCAAACTAGTCAGCCACGTGGGAGTCCAGCACCTTCACCACCATGCCATCTGCTGGCCCTCATATAGCTGGATCTTAATTTTTATTTATTGAATCACTGAGAAAGTCATGATGCATTTTTACATAGAAAGACACAGAAAAATACGTAGGACTTTCCCCACGACCTAAGATTTATTTAAGTTGCCAGACGGCACATGCATGCGATAGAGAGGGATGCGGCAGGGAAAGAAAGCACCCGTGGTCACGCCACAGTCACGTCACCATCTCTCCATCCTGTTGGGTCTGGGGTGTGCACACACCGCTGCCCAGCGTGTTTCTCCAACTGTCTGGGCCAAAATTTGATTCACATAGTCCACGCGGGATGCAGTTCCCGCAACGACTAGGCTATGGGGCCGGTCCTTCGTTTTCAGTTAATCTAATCAGCTTTGCCTTTTAACTGGAAAATTTACTCCATTCACATGTATTGAAATATTTTGGTGTTTTTATTTAATTAATTTATTTTAGGTTTTTACCATTAGGGCACATGTGCTCACTAGAGAGACACAGAGTGAGACACCCCCAGGGAGGATGGCTGCAATCCCTTCTCCTCCATTCTCCCCTCAGGATTTTGGGCACACACATCTGGTCTGATTTTCAATGTCTGGGTCTGGGACTCGAACTGTGGGATCTAGCCACCTTAACCACCATGGCATAAGTGGCCCTAGGGGGTCTTTAATTCAAGTATGCATGCGCATAATTTTGAGTTAAATTTTTAAAAATAATTATTTTATTTGTTATTATTATTATTTTAAACTTGTTATAGTCATCAGAGAGAGACAGAAAGAGGACAAGTGAGAAAGCAAGCTGCCAGGTCTGGGACTTGAACTGTGGTCAGCCAAGTGCGAGTCCAGTGCTCCAACCTACATGCCACCTGCTGGTCCTTGAGTTAAATATTTATGATGCTTATTTAAAAACAACACATTCCAGACCACTCTCCCCAGTGTTTCCTAATCTTTTTTTTTTTTTTTTTTTTTTGAGAGATTTTTGCTATAGGGCACGTGCACTTGCCAGAAAGACAGAGAGACAGAGAGCCAGAAAGTGAGAAATCACCCCCCAGGGGGGATGGCCACGCTGCAATCCCTTCTCCTCCATTCTCCTCTCAAGACCTTAGGCAAGCACGCACACACGCCCGGTGTGAGTTTAAGCCACCGGGTCTGGGACTTGAACTACGGTTGACTACATAGGAGTTCGGCGACATAGCCATTACGCTAACTGCTGGTCCCAGTGTCCCCTAATCATAAGCAACCTCTTTCAAATTTTGTACCTGGCATTTTATCAGTTGTCTCTTTCCATATAGCTGACATACTTGCCTTGTGAGGCTTGATTTTTTTTTTTTTTTTTTTTTTTTGAGGGCTTTGTCATAGGGCATGTGTACTCACTGGAGAGAGAGAGGGAAAGAGAGGAATCACCACCACCCCTCCCCCCCAGCAGGGATGGCCATGCCACAATCCCTTCTCTTCCATTTTCCTTTAGGGATTTTGGACATACATGCACACATGCCTGGTGCAATTTTCAAGGCACCAGATGAAGGGCTCAAACAGCGGTCAGCCATTTGGTAGTCCAGCATCTTAATCACACCTACTGGCCCAGTTACTACTTGATTTTTAAGTTTATGTCTTTTTTTAAAAAAAATTATTGACTTGTTTAATTCCATTTGTTGTTATTATTACTAATTTGACCAGAGAGAAATAGAGAAAGGGAAAATGAGAAAGCAAACCACCAGGTCCAGTAGTTGAACTGCAGTTGGCCATGTGGGAGTCCAGTGCCTCAAACACCATGCCACCTGCCGGCCCTTTTTAAATTTATTTCTGTTTTCCCATGCATGCATGAGAGAGACAGCATCCCCAAGAGCGTCTCTCTCTCTGTCTCTTTCTTTTTAAATTAATTTGCCATAGGACCAGCAGTTGGCGTAATGGCTATGTCACTGGACTCCCATGTAGTTGATCACAGTTCGAATCCCGGACCCAGTGGCTTAAACTCACGTTGGGTGCATGTACGCATGCGCATGCCCAAGATCCCGGAAGGAGACTGAAGGGGGAGGGATTGCAGCGTGGCCATCCCCCCTGGGGAGAATTTCTCGCTTTCTGTCTCTGTCTCTCTCTGTCTCTCTGGCAAGCGCACGTGCCCTATAGCAAAAACTTCCCCCCCAAAAAACTTATTTTGCCAGAAGGCACATGGGCTCATGAGGGAGAGATGGATAGAGAAGGAAAAATCATCCCAATAGGATGTGGTCATGCCGCAATCCCTTCTCCATTTCTCCATCCTGTCAGGGTTTGGGGCACGCACATGGACCTGGCGTTTTCCCAAGTAAGGCATCACGGCCAGAGGAGGAAGAGACGGGTGTACTGTAGGATTTACAATGTGGGGCGCTTAGGTGAAATTCAAATACTGGGCCACCAGCTGGTGTGGTGGTTAAAGGCACTGGATTCCCATGTGGCTGACTGTGGTTCGAGTCCTGGACCTGGTGACTTGCTTTCTCACTTTCCCCTTCTCTCTTTCTGACTCTGGGCAAATTAAAAATAAATAAATCAAGGGAACCAGCAATTAGCGTAATGGCTATGTCGCTGGACTCCCACGTAGTCGACAGCGGTTCGCATCCCGAACCCGGTGGCTTAAAACTCACGCCGGGCACGTGTGCGTGCGTGCCCAAGATCCCGAGAGGAGAATGGAGGAGAAGGGATTGCGGCGTGACCATCCCCCCTGGGGGGTGATTTCTCGCTTTCTGTCTCTATGTCTCTCTCTGTCTGTCTGGCGAGTGAACGCGCCCTATAGCGAAAAACCGCTCTAAAAAAGAAAAAAATTAAAAAGAAAATAAATAAATAAATAGCAAATGGAATTAAATACATACATACATACATACATCTTTAAAAAGAAGAAGAAGAAATTCGAATACAACAGTGTCTGAGCTCCTAGTAAACAGAGATCTGGCAGGAAGGGTAACGTCAGGCCTGGACTGCCAGGTAGACCCTGACGTGGAATATGTGCCGAACCGCTTATCTGAGCGTCTGCGCTGCCAGTCAGGCTGCTTCTCTGCCTTGACATGACTTGCAGCCCTCAGCAACGGTGCAGGGATTCATTCTTGGCATGATTGCAGACAGTGATGGGTCTCACAGCCTGGGATTTTAGGAAGTGAGTTTCCCAGGAAGAAAGCCCTGGTCCCCGTGCGGGCTCTTAGGAGCTCTGCTGCGTGCCTTGGAAGAAAGGCCGTTTCCTGTTGCTGCTTTGCAGCAGCTTTTATCTGTGTGGTTATCCCAGCCTGATAAATGACAGGGCAGAATTTTACTTTCTCAGTCAGAGCCGTTAATTGGAAGCTTCTCTCCAGGATGATCTGGGCCAGTGTTTTCCTGGGGAAACCTCGATGTTGGTATATTCAGATCAAATGCTCCACAGCAAACATATTCCAATCTCCTACGTGGAGGGTATCATCCTTGTTCTTTCTTATTTTTATTTTTAAAATTTTTCATTATTATTATGTTTTAGAGATGTTTGCTGTAGGGCATGTGCCTCACTGGAGAGACAGAGAGAGACAGAGACAGAAAGCAAGAAGT
This sequence comes from Tupaia tana, assembly GCA_026018925.1. Classification (NCBI taxonomy): domain Eukaryota; kingdom Metazoa; phylum Chordata; class Mammalia; order Scandentia; family Tupaiidae; genus Tupaia; species Tupaia tana. Next base: position 92,448,051 of record JAKSZU010000004.1, read on the forward strand.
CACACCCCAGGGGGGATAACCACGCCATAATCCCTTGTCCTCCATTCTCCTCTTGGGATTTTGGACACACACGCACACACTCCTGGTGTGAGTTTTAAGCAGCTAGGTCCAGGACGTGAACCATAGTCACCTACGTGGGAGTCCAGCAACGTAACCATTCCGCCATCTGCTGGTCCCAATTATTATTTTTTTGAAAGATTTTTTTGCTATAGTGTATGTGTGCTTGCCAGAGAGACAGAGACAGAGACACAGAAAGCGAGAAATGACCCCCCCCCCCGGGGGGGGGGGTAATGGCCACACCGCAATCCCTTCTCCTCCATTCTCCTCTTAGGATCTTGGGTGCGCACGCACATGCGCCTCACCCGAGTTTTAAGCCTCTGGGTCTAGGACTTGAACCCTTGTTGACCTCTTGGGTGTCCAGTGATTAACCATTATGCCATCTGCTGGTCTCTTTCTTTCTTTCTTTTTTAATAATTATTTTATTTAACTTTATTTATTTATTTTAATTTGACCAGAGAGGGACAGAGTGAGCGAGGGAGAGAAAGTGAGAAAGCAAGCTGCCAGTTCTGGGACTTGAACCGCGGTCAGCCATGTGGGAGTCCAGTACCCTTAGCCACCACGTCACCTGCCGGCCCCTCTTTCTTTTTTTTAAGTTCATTTATTCATTTCTTCTGAGAGAGGGAGGCAGAGACAGAAATAGCACCTATCAGGTTTTGTTTTCTTTTCTTTCTTTTTTTTTTTTGAGAGGTTTTTGCTATAGGGTGCATGCACTTGCCAGAAAGACACAGAGAGACAGAGAGATAAAAAGTGAGAAATCACCCTCCAGGAGGGATGGACACGCCGCAATCCCTTCTCCTCCATTCTCCTCTCGGGATCTTGGGCATGCACTCACATGGGCCTGGCGTGAGTTTAAGCCACCAGGTCCGGGACTTGAACTGCGGTCGACTACATGGGAGTCCAATGACATGGCCATTACACCAACTGCTGGTCCCCCTAATAGGGTTTGATGCCACAATCCAACCCAATCTCAGCCAGCCAGGATCGTGGGAACACGTGTGTACCCGGCATACTCTGGGGTCTCTGGATGGGAACTTGGGACCTTCCTGTGTGGACCAACCTCCCAGAGCAGCTCATTTTACCACCGTGCCACCCTCCGGTCCCCCGGGAGAGTAACTCCCTGATTCCAGTGTTCTGGGTACCGAGATGAGGAAAAGAACTGTGGTTCCCAGCGTTTAGGATGCAATGTTCTTTCAGTCCTCCTGATTTTAGGATAACATTCCTGCCTTCTCTGGAACTTAAACTTCCAGTGTTCTGCCACCGTGGGCGCTGAGCAGAGTTGCACAGAGTGGAGCGGGAACCGGATGTTCAGATCATTCTGTTTTCATCCCACTTCTGTCACGCCCTTTCAGAGGCATCTTGACTCTGACTAATGACGAGGGTCCGGCAGTGTCACTAGCTGATTTTTCAGCTTTGCCCACTGCCTTGGAATCCTGTTGTCTTCCGTCTACCTCGCTGGTGGCCTGAAGACCCAGTTGAGAGTGCCTGTCCCTCTCTCTTTCTCTCTCATGAGGGAAAGGAACTTATAAAAATCTGTTAAAAACAAACATGAATATCAAAGGACTTACGTTCAGAATACACATATACACACACACAAATGAAAAAGAAGAAAAGCCCCCCAAAAAACCATGGGCAAGGCTTAAAAAAGCACTTTACAAAAGAGGAGCTATGGGCTAGACTCGGCCTGGTGGCTGAAGGAGCTAGGTCCCTCGTGGTCAGCTAAGCTTAGAACCCTGGCCTTGGGACCAGCAGTTAGCGTAATGGCTATGTCGCTGGGCTCCCATGTAGTCAACCACAGTTCGAGTCCCGGACCTGGTGGCTTAAACTCACACCGGGCATGTGTGTGTGTGTGCCCAAGATCCCGAGAGGAGAATGGAGGAGAAGGGATTGCGGCATGGCCATCCCCCCTGGGGGGTGATTTCTTGCTTTCTATCTCTCTGTCTCTGTCTGTCTGGCAAAAAAAAAAAAAAAAAAAAAAAGAACCCTGGCCTCAGCGGCCAGGAAACACTGCAGGTGCGTGTGGGTACATGCACCAAATCTTGACGGGGTGGAAAAATGGAGGAGGGATTGCAACATGACCATGCCTTATTGAGAAGTGCTTTTTCTCTCTTTCTCTCTTCGTCTCTACCTGAAGTGCATGTGTCCTCTAGCAAAAAATTTTCAATAAATAAAGCAATGAAATACCACAACATAATCACTAGAATACTGGGAGGACTGAATATCGAGCGTTACAGGATGTCTAGAAAACACGTATGTTGCTGGTGGAAGCACCAACGGGAGACTTTGGAAAACCGATAGTATCTACTAAGCCGAGTACACACACCCTGTGTCCTAGCTGTACAGCCAGGAAAGATGCACGTACCCCCTCTTCAAAATCAAGATACTGCCACTAGCAGGTAGTGTGGTGGTTAAGGTGCTGGACTCCCACATGGCCAGCCATGGTTCAAGTCCTGGACTCAGGAGCTTGAAAATCACACCAGCCATGTGTGTGTGCGTGCCCAAAATCCTGATACTGGAGGAGAATTGGAGAATGGGGAGAAAGGACTTCAGCATGGCCATCTCCTCTGAGGGGTGATTTGTTACTTTCCCCCTCTCTGTCTCTCTCCTGTGAGTGCATACATCCTTTGGCAAAAAACAAACAGATATAAAAATGCTCATAGTAGTTTTTTCATAGTAGGTAAAAAGTGGATACAACTGAAATGTCCAGCAATAGTAGAATGTATAAATTGTGTTTTGTTAATAAAATTAAATACTACACGTCAATAAAAAAGCACAAGTTGGGGCCCGCAGGTGGCATGGTGGTTAAGGCACTGGACTCCCACATTGCCAACTCTGGTTCTAATCCCAGACCTGGCAGTCTGCTTTTCACTCTCTCTCTCTCTCTCTCTCTGTCTCTGGCGAGCACATGTGCCCTGAAGCAAATTAAAACACAATAATGATAATAAATATAATTAAATAATTATTTAAAAAAAACAAGCTGTTGCCACAATATGACTAGATCTCACAAACAAATGATTGAGGGACAGAAGCTAGATGCACAAAAATCATGTGAAGACGAAGTTTAAGAACGAAGTGGATCTCAGCAGTGACGAGCAGAGTACTGAGAGGTACTGTCTGGGAAAGGGTAAGACGGAGCCTTGGCGAGTTAGAAATGTACCCACTGGCACACGTGCACACTCCTGGGACAGTACTGCTTCCTGTTAAAGAATTATTATTATTGTTATTTTGGAGAGGTTTTTGCTATAGAGCACATGCACTTGCCTGAAAGACAGAGAGAGACAGAGAGACAGAAAGCGAGAAATCACCCCCCGGGGCGGGGCGGGGGGGTGGCCACGCCGCAATTCCTTCTCCATTCTCCTCTCAGGATCTTGGGCACACACACACACACACACACACACACGTCTGGCGTGAGTTTCAGCCACTGGGTGTGGGACTTGAACCGCAGTCGACTATATGGGAGTCCAGCAACATAGCCATTACGCCATCTGCTGGCCCTAATAATTATTTTTATTTAATTTTATTTACTTATATATTTATTTTAATTTGACCAGAGAGAGACAGAGCAAGAGAGAGAGAGAGGGAAAGTGAGAAAGCAAGCCACCAGGTCCAGGACTTGACCTATGGTCAGCCCTGCGGGAGTCCAGTGCAGAACCACCACGCCACATGTTGGCCCCATGGAGCAGTACCTTCTGATCACTCCACCCACCACCTCCTCGTTGCCACCATGTACTGCCCCGTGCCCTCTGTCACTTGCTCCTGTACTGCTGCTACCATAGTTCTTGAGTTCAGTACTCATGTAAATGAGCTTTCCTGCACACTGGCCTCTTCTAGTCTCTCTCTCGCGCTCGCACATCTATATTTCCCACCCTTTCTCTTCCTCAGACACCTAACTTTTTCATTATCCTCACTCTCAGAGGGTGATCTCTCTCTCTCTCTTTTTTTTTTTTTTTTTAAAGATTTTTGCCAAAGGGCATATTTGCTCACTGGGGAGAGACAAAGAGAGACAGAGAGGGAAAGTGACAAATCACCCCCCAGGGGGATGGCCATGCCACTGTCCCTTCTCCTCCATTCTCCTCTTGGGATTTTGGGCATCCACACACACACATCCAGAGTGATCTTTGTGCCACCAGATCTAGGATTTGAACTGAAATCAGTCATGTGGGAATCCAGTGCTTTAACCACTACACCACTTGCTGGCCTCTTACCTGGATTCTTTTCTTTTTTTTAAACTTTATTTATTTATTTTAATTTGACCAGAGAGCGATAGAGTGAGAGAGAGAGAGAGAGACAGACAGACAGACACAGTGAGAGGGAAAGTGAGAAATCACCCCACCAGGGGGATGGCCAGGCTGGGATCCCTTCCCCTCCATTCTCCTCCTGGGATCTGGGGCACGCACCACGTGCCCAGCATGATTTTGAAGCCACCAGGTCCGGGATCTGAACCTCAGTTGGCCATGTGGGAGTTCAACAATGTAACCGCTACGTCTGCTGGTCTCACTCTCAGGCTTCATTCACTTGATGTGTTAGTGGCATCTGAGGGTTTAGTGCTCTCTCCTCCTTCTCCAAACTATTTGGCCTCAAGGTCACGACACCGTCTCCAGGCTCCTACCTTCTCTATCTTCTGCCCTTCTTTCTCCGTCTCCTTTGCTGGTTTTTATATTTTGGAGTTCTCCCTGACTCAATTCTTAGGCTTTTTCCTCCTTCCTTTCCTCACAAACTCCCTTGGCGATCTCACTGTTCTGCTCTGAGTGTTGAATACTATCTACAGGGCCAGGAGGTGCCATAGTGGTAAGGCACCGGGCTCCCACAAGGCCAACTGCTGGTTGCGTTCCAGACCTGGCAGCTTGAAACGCATGCTGGGGATGTGCGCACGCGTGCTCTAAATCCCGAGAGGCGAATGGAGAAGGGATTGCAGCATGGTCATCCCCTCTGGGGGGTGATTTCTCACTTCCTCTCTCTCCATCTCTCTGAGCGCATGTGCCCGATAGCAAAAATCTCCCACCCCCCATCAAAATACTGTGTATAAAAGCTGATGGAGGTAGGACCAGCAGTTAGCGTAATGGCTATGTTGCTGGACTCCCACGTAGTTGACAGCGGTTCGAGTCCCGGACCCGGTGGCTTAAACTCACGCCGGGCGCGTGTGCGTGCGTGCCCAAGATCCCGAGAGGAGAATGGAGGAGAAGGGATTGCGGCGTGGCCATCCCCCCTGGGGGGTGATTTCTCGCTTTCTATCTCTCTGTCTCTCTCTGTCTGTCTGGCGAGCGCACGCGCCCTATAGCAAAAACCTCTCCAAAAAAAAGAAAAAAAAAAAAAAAAAGCTGATGGAGGTGAAGGTAGCTGGATCCCACATGGCCGACTGTATGGTTTGAATCCAGGACCTGGTGGCTTAAAAAATGCACTGGGCGAGACCAGCAGTTAGTGTAATGGCTATGTCGCTGGACTCCCATGTAGTCGACTGTGGTTCGAATCCCGGACCCGGTGGCTTAAACTCATGCCAGGCACGTGTGTGTGCGTGCCCAAGATCCTGAGAGGAGAATGGAGAAGGGATTGCGGCGTGGCCACTCCCCCGGGGGGGGCGATTTTTCACTTTCTGTCTCTCTGTCTTTCAGGCGAGTGTACGCTCCCTATAGCAAAAACTGTCCCCCCAAAAAATAGTAAAAAAAAAAAAAAAAATGCACTGGGCACATGTCATGTGTGACCAAAATCCTAAGGAGAATGGAAGAGAAGGGATTGCTTCGTGGCCACCCCTCCTGGGGGTGATTTCTCACTTTCTCCCTTTCTCTGGTGAGTGCATGTGCCCAGTAGCTAAATACATAAATGATGCTAATGGCACCAAAATTTATATCTCCATTGTAGTGTATTAAGTCAATATGACTAAAATTGAATTACCAATCTAATCCCCCGAAACCTGCTTCTCCTAGTGTCTTCTCAGCCCAGGAAATGGCAACATGATTCTTGTGCTCTCTCAGGTTCCATGTTTTTTTTTTTTATTTTTGGAGTGGTTTTTGCTATAGGGCGCGTGGCTTGCCAGAAAGACAGAGAGAGACAGAAATCGAGAAATCACCCCCCAGGGGGGATGGCCACGCTGCAATCCCTTCTCCTCCATTCTCCTCTCGGGATCTTGGGCAAACACGCACACACACCCGGCATGAGTTTAAGCTGCTGGGTCCGGGACTCGAACTGCAGTCAGCTACATGGGAGTCCAGCGACATAGCCATTACACCAACTGCTGATCCTGTCCAACTATTTTTTTTAAAGATTTTATTTATTTTTTTGTAAGAGATTTTTGTTAAAGGGCACGTGTGCTCACCAGAGAGACAGAGATAAAAAGTGAGAAATCACCCCTCCGCCCCAGGGAGATGGCCCATGCTGCAATCCCTTCTCCTCCAGTCTCCTTTCAGGATTTGGGGCACGCATGCACATGCATCCAGTGTGTTTCAAGCTGCTTGGTCTGGGACTCAAACTGTGGTTGGTCAAGTGGGAGTCCAGTGATATAACCATTATGCCATCTGCTGGCTCATGTTTTTATTATTTTTTTTAAAGCATTTTTATTGCCAGAGGCATGTGTGCTGGCCAGAGCCAGAGAGACAGAGGGAGGAAGTTCCCCCAATGAGGTGTGGTCTCACCACAATCCCTTCTCCATCTCTCCATCCTGTTGGGATTTGGGGCACACATGCACATACACCTGGTGTGTTTTCCAGCCACTGAGGCAGGATCCAGTGTCAGTCAGCTGTGTAGCATCTGGCTTCTGATGTACAGAGCTTACCCACTGCACCACAGGACTGGCCCAGGCCCCCTGCTTTTGGATTTTTTTCTCTCACACTGGACTTCCTTACTTCTTAAAAGGTAAGTTAGTGATTGGGCCAGCAGGAGGTGTGGTGGTGGTTAAGGCACTGGATCCCACATGGCGACTCCATAGTTTAGAGTCCTAGACCCCAGCAGCTTGTATGGGTGTCCAAAATCCTGAAAGGAGAATAAAGGAGAAGGGACTGTGGTGTGGCCATTGCCCCTGGTTAGTGATTTCTTATTTTCCCTCTCTCTTTCTCTGGTGGGCACATCCACCCTACACGGGAAAAAAAAAAAAAAAAAAAAAGAAAGAAAGAAAGAAAGAAAGAAAGAAAGAAAGAAAGAAAGAATGAATATCAGGCCACCATGTCATGGGGTTTATTTATTTATTGTTTTAAAGTTTCTTTCTTTCTTTCTTTCTTTTTTTTTAGAGGTTTTTGCTATAGGGCGCGTGCGCTCGCCAGACAGACAGAGAGAGACAGAGAGACAGAAAGCGAGAAATCACCCCCCAGGGGGGATGGTCACGCTGCAATCCCTTCTCCTCCATTCTCCTCTCGGGATCTTGGGCACGCATACACACACGCCCGGCGTGAGTTTTAAGCCACCGGGTCCGGGACCTGAACTGCGGTCGACTACGTGGGAGTCCAGCAACATAGCCATTATGCCAACTACTGGTCCCTAAAGTTTATTTCTTGAGAGAGAAACCTCCAGCAGGGTCTTGTCATGCTCATCCTAGGTTCAGGTCATCCTGGGAATCCAACCCAGGGCCTCCCAAAGGCATGTGCCACCTGTGTCACCACAGCCAGGCCCCATGTCTCCCTGTGATAGCTTCTTATCCCACTCTGAGGAAATGCCGAAGACCTTCTATGACCTGACTCACTTCTCCCACCCCCTCGCCTCTGTGGGGTACACTCTTCTCCAGCTGTATGGCTCATTCCTTTACCTCTTTCAGGCTTTTACTCAATTGCCACCTTCTGGAAAAGGTCATCACAGTCTGTCCTGTCTAAACAACCCTCTCACACTTCCTGTCTTCTTCCCTGGCTTTATTTAGTCTTTCACTCATTCATTTTTTATGAGAGAAAGGTACTTTTAAAAACAATTATTTAAATTAATTTATTTAGTGAAGCAAGCCAGGCTATGAAAGTGAGATATTGTATGCTTCCAATTAATATATACTGATTGTCCACACTCTATTGTAGGGATTAAAAGATTGGAGGGTATAGAAGCAGTGAAAATAGTTACAGACACTGGAGACAGTGTGGAGAGAGGGTGGGAGAGGGGAAGAGTCCAGGGAAGGAAATCAGGGAGAAAACATAGAGAGGAAAGACATTTGTGGTCTTGGGCACATTGTGTGTTGTGTAAATTCTCTTTACAAGCCAAATGATGTATATTGATTGAATGTTTAAAAAAATAAAATAATAACAAACAGTTTGTGGAAAAACAGAAAAAAATGATTTTTTTATTATTATTGGGCTGAAGGAGAGCGTTTTTTTACTTGTAGGTACAGAAAACTTAACAGTGTACATTTAACCCAGTTTGGTGGTGAGCTCTTTAGCCTTTGCCTTTTTTTTTTTTTTTTCAAATAATTATTTACTTAATTTTATTTATTGTTATTTTTTAATTTGGCTGGAGGTAGAGAGTGAGAAAGCAAGCTGCCAGGTCTAGGACTTGAACTGCCGTTAGCCATGTGGGAGTCCAGCACCCCAACCACCACACCACTTGCTGGTCCTAGCCTTTGCCTTTTCCAGCTTGGCAACGTGAGCCATGGATTTCGGGCCCAGGACATCGCCTCTGCAGTCATGGCCGATCTAGTCACATCTGCTCTTGTAATTGGTCCTGATGGCTTCCACCACTTAGCCAGGGCACCTGTGTCCTCTGAGTTTACCTGTGTGAGGGCGACGGTGGTGCAGGTTTTCCTGTGGACCAGGCGTCCCAACATGGCCTTCCCCTGGATAATGCATAGGGAACCCCCATCTTCCGACACAGGGCAGGCAGGAAGAGGGCCAGCTCAGTGGGGTCCACATCATGCGCAGTCACCACTTGCTGAGCCTTCTTGTTCTCCACCAATGCGGTGTCAGTGCTGACCCCTGCCTGGAGGACTGGAGGCCGCTTTAGGGGGACTTCCCCTTTGCCGGCAGCTCTCTTCTCTTCAGCTGGGGCCAGCAGGTGCTGCTGCTTCCGTTTCATCCCTGGCCTGCTCTCCTGGGCCAGCTCCAGCAGCTGAGTAGCCATCTGGCGGTCCGGGGTCTGGGGGAGCTGGGTAATCACAGGAGGCACTTTCAGCCCTGGTAGAGGATGGCCCTCTGCCACTGCAGCTGGATGTCGGGGGCCATTTGACGAAGCAGGTGAGGTCCCTTTCGGGCTGGATGTCCTGTCCTAGGCCAAAATTCTTAGGCCTTTTCTCAAACACGGGATTGACCCCCTTCTTAGCCTCCTGCTTCTTCACGAAAGCAGGGGCCAGACCACCTTATTTCCCTTGGCCTTCTTTCCTTTGGACATCTTAACAACTAGAAGAGAGCTATTTATTGTTTTTTTGTTTTTTTTTTTAATTTGACCAGAGAGAGACCAGCAGTTAGTGTAATGGCTATGTCGCTGGATTCCCATGTAGTCAGCTGTGGTTCAAGTCCCGGTCCTGGTGGTTTAAATTCACACTGGGCGCATGTGCGTGCGTGTCCAAGATCCCAAAAGGAGAATGGAGGAGAAGGGATTGCGGCGAGGCCATCCACACTGGGGGGGGGGGGGGGGGGGGGTGATTTCTCACTCTCTGTCTCTCTGTCTCTCTCTTTCTGGCGAGCGCATGCACCCTATAGCAAAAACCTCACCAAAAAAATAAATAAATAAAAAAATTTTTTTTGACAATTTGACCAGAAAGAGACAGAAGGAAAGTGAGAAAGCAAGCTGCCAGGTCCGGGACTCGAACCATGGTTGGCCTTATGGGAGTCCAGTGCCCCAACCATCATGTCACCTGCAGGCCCTGGGACATAGGTTTTTGCCCTAGGGTATGTGTACTCATTGGAGAGACAGAGAAACAGAGACAGTGAGAGGGAAAGTAAGAATCATCTCCCAGTGGGGATGGCCACACCTCTATCCCTCCTGTCTTCTCCTCCTGGAATCTTCAATCCCTTCTCCTTTCTCCTCCCAGGATCTCCAATCCCTCTTTCCTTCTCCTCTCGGGATCTTCTATCCCTCCTCCTTTCTCCTCCCGGGATCTTGGGCGTGCACACACACATGACTGGCGTGATTTTCAGGCCACCGAGCCTAGGACTCAGCTCACAGTCTGGGACTTGAGCCACAGTCAACTACATGGGAGTCCAGTGATGCAACCATTACGCCACCTGCTGATCTCGATATATATATATATTTTTTTTTGAGAAAGATTTTTGCTATAGGGTGCATGTGCTTGCCTGAGAGAGACAGAGAGAAAGTGAGAACTCACCCCTCAAGCAGGATGCTGCAATCCCTTCTCCTCCATTCTCTTCTCAGGATTTTGGGCATGCATACACTTATGCCCAGCATGAGTGTCAGGCTGTGCCAGGTTCAGGGCTTGAACCATGGTTGATCATGTGGGATTCCAGTGCCTTAACTACCATGCCACCTACCACCTGCTGGCCTCTTTTTTTTTTTTTTTTTTGAGAGGTTTTCGCTATAGGGCGTGTGCACTCGCCAGACAGACAGAGAGAGACATAGAGACAGAAAGCAAGAAATCACCCCCTAGGGGGGATGGCCATGCCGCAATCCCTTCTCCTCCATTCTCCTCTTGGGATTTTGGGCATACATACACATGTGCCTGGAATGAACTTAAAAAAAAATACACAAAAATTATTTTATTAAACTTTATTAATTTATTTTTAATTTGACCAGAGAGGGACAGAGTGAGGGGAGGGGAGTGAGAAAGAAGCCGCCAGGTCCGGGACTCAAACCACGGTCAGCCATGTGGGAATCCAGCACCGCTAACTGCCATGCCACCTGCCGGCCCCAATGCCTGGAGTTTTGTTTTTTTTTTTAGAATTATTTTATTTATGGGTTGGCAGGTGGCATGGTGGTTAAAGGTGCTGGATTCCCACTTGACCATGGTTCAAGTCCTGGATCTGGCAGCTTGCTTTCTTGCTTTCCCTTTCTCTATGTCTCTGTCTGGTCAAATTAAAATAATAATAATAATTATAATAATAATAAATAGAATTAAATAATTCTTTTTTTTTTTTTTTTGGAGAGATTTTTGCTATAGGGCGCATGCGCTCGCCAGACAGAGAGAGACATTAGAGACAGAAAGCGAGAAATCCAGGGGGGATGGTCACGCCGCAATCCCTTCTCCTCCATTCTCCTCTCGGGATCTTGGGCACGCACGCACACGCGCCCGGCGTGAGTTTAAGCCACCGGGTCCGGGACGTGAACCGCGGTCGACTATGTGGGAGTCCAGCGACACAGCCATTACGCTAACTGCTGGTTCCCTAGAATTAAATAATTCTTTTTTTTTTTTTTTTTTTTTGGAGAAGTTTTTCGCTATAGGGCGCGTGCGCTCGCCAGACAGACAGAGAGAGACATAGAGACAGAAAGCAAGAAATCACCCCCAGGGGGGATGGTCACGCCGCAATCCCTTCTCCTCCATTCTCCTCTCAGGATCTTGGGCACGCACGCACACGTGCCCGGCGTGAGTTGTAAGCCACCGGGTCCAAGACGCAAACCGCGGTCGACTACGTGGGAGTCCAGCGACACAGCCATTACGCTAACTGCTGGTTCCCTAGAATTAAATAATTCTTAAAAATAGAAATATTTTCTTTATCTATCTTATGTATTGATATTAATTTGACCAGAGAAGGACAGAGTGAGAGAGAGTGAGAGGGAAAGTAAGAAAGCAAGCTGCCAGGTCCAAAACTCAAACCACGGTCAGCCAAGTGGGAGTCCAGCACCCTTCACCACGCCACCCGCCGGCTCATGCTTGGAGTGAGTTTTAAGCCGCCGAGTCTGGGACTTGAACCATGGTTGACTATGGGGGGAGTCCTGCGATGCCACCATTATGACCTGTTTTTAAGCTGCTGAGGCCAGGATCTGAATTGCGGTTGGCCATGTGGGATCTGGGTCCCTTAACCATGAGGCCATGGGGCAGATTTATGTGTCCGCTCTCGTATCATGCAGGATAGCTTCAGTGCCCTAACTGTCCATATGCCACCTACTTATCCCTCCCTCCTTCTGTCTGAACCCTCGGCAACCAGTGACGTTTTCACGGTTTCCTTTTCCCTTTTGTAGACTATCACAGAGTTGGAACAATGCAGTGTACCCTCTCCGGATTGGCTTCTGTCACTTAGTAATAATCATGTTAAGTTTCCTCCGTTTTTTCGTGGCATGATAGTTCTACTTTATTTTTTTTCTTGGCAGTTACCATTTCTTTTCTTTTTTCCCTTTTTTTAAGGTTTTTGCCAAAGGGCACATGTGATTGCCAGACAGACAGGAAGAGACAGAGAGACAGAAAGTGAGCAGTCGCCCCGGGGGGGATGGCCATGCCACAATCCCTTCTCCTCCATTCTCCTCCTGAGATTTTGGGTACACGTGTACATGTGCCCGGTGTGATTTTCTTTCGTTTTTTTATTTGTTTGTTTGTTTGAAGAGGTTTTTGCTATAGGGCACGTGCGCTCACCAGAAAGACAAAGAGACAGAAAGGGAGAAATCACCCCCCAGGGGGGATGGCCACGCCGCAATCCCTTCTCCTCCATTCTCATCTTGGGATCTTGGGCACGCACGCACACGTGCCTGGTGTGAGTTTAAGCCACTGGGTCCGGGATTCAAACCATGGTCAACTACATGGGAGTCCAGCAACATAGCCATTATGCTAACTGCTGGTCCCTTAAACTGTTTCTTAAATGACTAAGTAGTCATCAAACTGAAGAACAAACTTCTATATAGAACCTTCCTGGCAAAATAACTTATACAATACAGTGTTTAGCTTTCTGGATCATTAGTTTCTTTCTTTCTTTTATTTTTGCTATAGTGTGCATGTGCTTCCCCTCAGGGAAGGCCACTTCCTTCTTCTCTACGAAATTTGGGCATGTGAGCACCGCTGGGAGGGCTTGAACCGTGTTCAACCATGTGGCAGTCCAGCACCTTGACCACTATGCCACCTGCTGGTCCCTGTTTTTTTCTTTTTGAATGCCAGAGAGAGACTGAGGGAAAAAGCCATCTGCAGTGGGGATGTCATACTGAAGCAGAAGCACCTCCATCTTTGAACTTTTACGTTATACTTGCTTCCTCCTCTTGCCCAGAGTAAATGGAGTGATTAATAGTCTTACTGTCTTTGCTAACTAGCTCGAGACCTCTTTGTTTAAAAGTTCCTTAGCAGTGTAACCACCAATCACCAGACCCCTGCCCAGAGCCATGGGACCATTAAACAAAGGTCTGAAGAATGCCCTTAGAAATTATTAACCTGTGGGCCAGCAGTTAGCGTAATGGCTATGTCGCTGGACTCCCACGTAGTCGACCGCGGTTCGAGTCCCGGACCCGGTGGCTTAAACTCACGCCGGGCGCGTGTGCGTGCGTCCCCAAGATCCCGAGAGGAGAATGGAGGAGAAGGGATTGTGGCGTGGCCATCCCCCCAGGGGGTGATTTCTCGCTTTCTATCTCTCTGTCTCTCTCTGTCTGTCTGGCGAGCGCACGCGCCCTATAGTAAAAACCTCTCCAAAAAAAAAAAAAGAAATTATTAACTTGCCCGGTAGCAGCAGTTAGAGTAATGGCTATGTCGCTGAACTCCCATGTGGTTGACTACGGTTCGAGTTCCAGACCCGGTGGCTTAAACTCATGCCGGGCACGTGTGCGTGCGTGCCTAAGATCCCAAGAGGAGAATGGAGGAGAAGGGATTGCGGTGTGGCCATCCCCCCTGGGGGGTGATTTCTCGCTTTCTATCTCTCTGTCTCTCTCCTCCTTTTTGGCGAGTGCATACGCCCTATAGAAAAAAAAAAAGAAATTATTAACCTGCTCGATTTGGCTTTCACATAGGCACCCCACTCCCTTTCCTCCACCTGCTCATTTTCCATTGTAATCTCCATGTCAACCCAGAAATGATTGTGATTTCTGCTTTTAAAAGCACCCCTCTCCTTCCACTCAGGGCTGCAGGATCTTTGAAAGACATGAGTCCTACCAAACGCCGCTGGCGATAAGGCTCCAATAATTCGGCTCTGTTAGGATGTCCTCTTACTACAACAATACAGCCATCCTTTCTCCATTTCTCCCTCCTGTTGGATTTTACGCACTCAGGCGTGCACAGTGCATGGCATCTTTTCAAGCCTCCGGGGCCTGGAATAGAATCTGGTTGGCCATGTGGGATCTGGTTCCCTCAACCACTAGGCCACTGGGAGACCCTAAACCCTTAGAATTTTATTTATTTATTTAAAATAATTATTTAATTTTATTTATTCATTCATTTTAATTTGACCAGAGAGAGACACAGAGAGAAAGAGGGAAAGTGAGACAGCAAGCCACCAGGTCCAGGACTCGAACTGTGGTTGGCCACGTGGGAGCGTCCAGTTCTTTAACCACCATCCACCCGCTGGTCCCCAACCCTCAGAATTTTAATTCTGCTATCTTTACTTTGGATAAGTCACCTAGCCCATGTCTCTGCCTGTTTCTTCCTCTGTAAAATGTGTCTCCCTCCAGGGTTGGGGAAAGAGTAAACTGGTTAATATACTTAAAGTCCTAATAATAAAAAGTCCTGTATATAGTACATGTTGGGAGACCGCCAAGAGAAATGGGACTGGATTGATTCCTGTTGGATACCTCCAGTCCGCAAATCTTTTTTTTTTTTTTTTTTTTTTGGAGACGTTTTTGCTATAGGGCACGTGGGCTCGCCAGAAAGACAGAGACATAGAGACAGAAAACAAGAAATCACCCCCCAGTGGGGATGGCCACGCTGCAATCCCTTCTCCTCCATTCTCCTCTCAGGATCTTGGGCACGCACGCACACGCGCCCGGCGTGAGTTAAAGCCACCGGGTCCGGCGGTCGACTACATGGGAGTCCAGCGGCATAGCCATTATGCTAACTGCTGGTCCCAACGCTTTTTTTTTTTTAAAGAATTATTTCATTTTAACTTTATTTATTATTATTTTCCAATTTGACCAGAGCGAGACAGAGAGAGGGAAGTGAGAAAGGAAGCCACCAGGTCCAAGACTTGAACCATGGTTGGCCATGTGGGAGTCCAGCGCCCCCAACCACCATGCCACCTGCTGGCCGCGACTCTTGATTAGTTGTGTTCAGGGAAGGAAGGAGGCGGGACGCTGGAGCTACTGCAGGCGGCAGAGAGAGGGGGCCGAGCGCTCACTAGTCTCTTTGCCAGCCCCTTTTCAAAATACTTTTACATTCTAGACTCTTTCAGTACGCACAAAAATAATCTTGTCATGTGGATAGTATCATAACCCCCATTTTACCCATGAGAAAACAGGTTCAGGGAGCGGAGCAACCATATGGTATGCAGCGGCCCCAAGATTCCCTTTCAGCAGCTCACATTCGCACTTCGCTGCAGTCTTCATTCTCTACGGAAATCTTAGGGCGCGCCAGAGAGACCAGGGTGGTCCAGTGTCCTGGGACCCCACGGCAGGGTAACAGGAAACCCTCTCCACACTGCGCGGCTTGAGCCGCTGCGCGCCAGCAAGATAGAGCGTGCGCAGGTGGCACACCGGGGTTGCAGATCGGCTCTGCGAGCGCGTGCTGATTAGATTATCAGAGCGATTCATTTTCCCAGCAACTCCTCCCTTTCCCCCGCCTTCGGGGGCGGGGCTACAAAGCGCGGGAAAACTCGACCTCGACCCCACCCCCACCCCGAGCTAGGAGGTGCGAAAGGGAGTGCTCTTAAATGGGAGATGGGTGTGAGAGTCCTTCTCTACCGCGCTTAGGAAGCCCGTCATTATTCTCCTTTAAGATACCTTTGGAAACAGCCCAGGCCACGCCAGCACTCGAACGTCACCTCTTCCCCCACTTCCGGTCCGCAAGCGCGTCCCAGCCTTCTGTCCCAGTTCTTTCCGCACTCCAAGTCCCACGTCCCGTCCAAGCCCTCCCGCAAAGGAGGGGCCATGGGTGGCGCTGCCGCCCAGGAGCTGCCCAGCATCAGGACCCTATCCATCCGGATTATGTGGCGGTTTAGACAGTGAGAAGACCGCGGGGAAACGGTCCACCAGATGACGTAATGTTTGGGGTAGCGTCCCAATCTGTGACTTCTGCACCGCATCACAGACATTGGGGTTTGGCTTGGGAAAACAGCGCAAACGGGTCTACACACCCGAGCTCACTGTCAGTCCAGGAGGTACTCCTCGAGGCGCCCACCAAAGGAAGCGGAGCCTTCTTATATTTGCATAAGTGAACAGCAGCTTCCAGCTTCGAGCTGCCAATAGGCAGCCAGGGGCGGAGACGCACCTGGGATGGTCAGCCCTCCAGTAGGACGGCAGGGAATCGGGCGGGCTTCTTCCTAAGCGACAGTAGCCGGGTCCAATTGTGTCCGAGATACGCAGAATGGGGCAGGTGGACCGTAGTGCAGCCAATGCAGAGAGGTATCTCCAGAGGGCCTAGGCCCCTCGCCCAATGAGGAGAGGAGGACTCTGCGGGGCTAGTTCCGAGTGGCAGTACTTCCGGCCAACCCAATGCAGAACTGGGCGGGACGCACGGCTGACCGACGGGGGTACTGGCCAATCGCGAGTGTGGAAGCGGGCAGCCCAGACCCCGAGCGCAAAGCGAGCCGAGGAAGGGGGAGGCTGAACCGGAGAGAAGCAGGAAGTAGCGGCGGCCGCGGGGAGGGCGGCGGCGGCGGCGGCGGCTGCTGCTGGAGCAGGGCAGAGACCGTCGGGTCTCGGCCCGCACTAGGAGTGGAACAAGTAAGCGTGCCTGGGGTAAATACCCGCCCTTGGCTCCGCCCCCCGGGGGGGCGGGTAAATACCCCTGCCCCTCCCCCACTTGGTCAACTACCCCCTTTTCCGCGCCGCCCCTGGGGCGGCTTCTAGGAAGGCCCCAGTGCCGCGGTATTGCTTGGGCGAATGGGCGAAACTCGCAGCCTGTTGAAAGCACAGCCCTTAGCCGGGTAAAGGTGGAAAGAGGGTCGGGGACCCCACGTCTTGGTGCCCCCAGCCCGAGAGGCGCCCGAAGTGCGGCCAGGGGACTGGAAGCTGCGGGATGTCGCGACCTAAAATGGTGTCCGTGCCCGGGTGTGGGGGCGGGGGAACTGGGCCAGGCCGGAGTAGAGCCCGCACCCCGGTCGGGCTCGGGTCAGCGGCCGGGCCCGGCCAGGACTCGGGCTCGTGCCCCGGGCCTGCCGCGCGCCTTCGATCACACCCCAGTCTCGAGGGAGCCTCGGGGAGTCCGCTCCGGGAGGACGCTGCTCTCGGAGGGGAGGGGACGAGGTCCGACCTGAGACCGACCCTGGCTGCAAAGCTGAGAGTCACGCCGAGCCCGCCCCCTCCCCACCCTCCTCTTCCCACGCGCCCCTCACTCTCAGGTAGTCGTGGGCCCCGAAGTGCTGTGCGGCAGCTCCCAGAGGGCCTGGCCTGGCCTGGTCGAGGCCCGGCCTTCACTTTGCACGCCCGTGGGAGCGAGAGAAGCGCCGCGCGCCTCAGTTTCCCTGCAGCTTCTCCTGTGTACACCCCGCCCCCTCCCCGCAACCCCCGACTTGCTTCCCGCGCCGGCCCTCGGCAGATGGCAGGGACTTAATTCCGCCGGCTGCCCAGCTTGGCCGCAGCCTAATCGCCCCCGGCCGGCCGCTGGCCCCTCGCCCTCCTCTGCGCAGCAGGCCCTGTGCCCGAGCAAAGGGCGGTGGAGCCCCCACCCAACCCTGGCCTGTACACCTCTTCCTGTTTAGCTCCTTCCTTTGGCTTCTGGGGAAGAACGGAGGGAAAAGGGGGCGGGAGAGACGGGCGCCCTAGAGAGGCGCTGCAGCTGCAGAGAGGCCTGGGCGGTGGGGTGGGGGAGCGTCCTCAGCCTTGAGCTCGCTGCTTGGCCGGTGGCTATCAGATGACCTCCAAGTCACTGGGAAGCCAAGGATGAAAGTGGTCTGGGGAGGCTTGTTGGAATGCATTTTCGCGTAGAGCCCACTGTCTGTGACTCCCAGCCCACTTTTCTGAGGGCCAGAGTGGAAGGTGGCCCAGGCCTCTCCTGGTCTGGAGGGAGCCAAGCTGAGGAGGGCTCTAGTGATTCATCAGGGCAGAGGCAAGGGGCAGAGGGCTTTGTTTAAACCCAGAGTCTGCAGATTAAGTAGGGGTGGGGGTAAGGAGGACCCTGCCCTCCTCCAGTTGGTACCCTTTCCCCCCTCACCTTGGTCCCTGCAGTGCCAGCTGCCACCTGCTGGGACTATCTCCAGTTACAGTCTGAAGGCTGGAAAGAGGTGAGATAGTTGGCTCTGGGAAATGGTTTGCATCCTGGGCAGGGAAAGTGAGGCTGGCCTTCCTCCATACAGAAACACTTGTGAGGAGAACTAGTAGGGGACAGGCCTGGGTCCTCCCGTAAGCTCTGAGCTGGCCTCCTTTAGTGTTACATAAATCTTGTGGGATTTTTCTTTTTCTTTTTTTCCTTTTTTTGCACTGGGCCAGGTTGGGTTGGGATGAGACTTCCCCAACAACTTGTTGCCAGAGAAAAATGGAAAAGGTGAGGAGTTTGAATGGGTGGATACCCTGGGGCGAGGAGCTCAGACTAGAAAAGGAGGGAGTAGTAGGGGGCCTGGTACTTTTCCCTGGGGTGGCAGCTGTGCTGGATAAGCTTGTACCCTGGAGTTTTAGCCCTGAGAGAGCAAGATGGGGAGGCAGGAGGAGGGACTGGCTGGGGGAGGGCTGGGGCACTCTGGGGAAGGCAGGTGAGCAAGCAGCAGGTGTTTGTGACAGGAGAGGCCTAGGCTGGGGCCCTTGTGACCAGGCTGCCATCGCTGTTTTCCCCTCTGTCAGTCTTCCCTTTGTCTCTTTTCTGTTTCTGTGTTTTCTTTCCTCTTGGTCTCTTGGGTGATTTTCTTGAATCCATTTCTTTCTACAATCAAGCTAGATCTCCAAGTGTCAGTGATGGCTGCAAATCCCTCAGATGTGACCTGACATGACCTCTGACTCTGGTCTGTGACCCTGGCCCTAGATTTCGAGTGTTTCATGCCTTCTAGCTTCTCCCGGACCTGACATGACCCCCTTTGGCCTCACTGTAATAAGAAATTGTATTCTGGGTCGATTTTCACTTTCACGATTTTGTGTCATGCTCACGATAACCCTGGGGTACATGGCTTATTCTTTGCCTCTTTCAAACAAAAGTAAGGCAGTGAAGTAACTTGCTTGTACAGCAGGCCTGTGATAGTGCTAAACTAGAGTCGTGTCTTGGTGAATTCACTTTCCCTTTGTACACATGGCCTTTCAGAAGTCAGTGGACTCCAGAAGATCCATGAAAAGTATGCATTGATCGTATGATGACACTAACGAGCCCTTAAACCTAGAGCGCCCTGTACTTCTTCCTCCTTAATAATACTATCAATGAATCAGTTCGGTGCTGGGCCTAGGAGGGGATAAGCTGGTTTCAACCAGGACGCTTGTTGAGCTCCCTCGGCCTCTACTACCTTTTTCTGTATTTTTGAAAAGTCTCACTTTCTCTAGATTTTGGCCCTTTAATATGCACGCTAACCTTCTTCTGATTTTAGGGTTTGGCAAACTAAGCACCTCTAGCAGTTCTCTGGGACTCACGCTATGGTGGAGGTGTGCCCAGGTTGGAGTGGGTTCTGAGAGGGGTGAACGTGGAGACCCTGAGGGAGGGGGGCCGGGGGCCTCAGGCCCAGACATCTCAGTTTCTTCTTTCTGTCTTCCTCAGGGCTGGGACCTGTCGCTATGGGGGATATGAAAACCCCTGATTTTGACGACCTCCTTGCTGCCTTTGACATCCCAGACATTGATGCAAATGAAGCCATCCACTCCGGACCAGAAGAAAACGAGGGGCCAGGAGGCCCGGGGAAGCCAGAGGCCAGTGTGGGAGGTGACTCTGGAGACACAGCAGCAGCTGCTGGGGATGGCCCTGTGGTTCCAGCCCAGGTCTCTGACCATGGCCTGCCACCACCAGACATTTCCGCTGTCAGTGTCATTGTCAAGAACACTGTGTGTCCTGAACAGTCTGAGACCCTGGCTGGTGGTTCAGGAGGAGAAGGGGCCCGGGTTGGGGGGGTAACTAAGGAAGGACCTGTGGGGTCCCGTCTGATGCAAAATGGTTTTGGGGGCCCTGAGCCATCCCTCCCAGGAGCCCCCCACTCGCCAGTTCC
This sequence comes from Tupaia tana, assembly GCA_026018925.1. Classification (NCBI taxonomy): domain Eukaryota; kingdom Metazoa; phylum Chordata; class Mammalia; order Scandentia; family Tupaiidae; genus Tupaia; species Tupaia tana. Next base: position 92,468,129 of record JAKSZU010000004.1, read on the forward strand.
TCCCAGTGGTGGCACCTGGAAAGAAAAAGCCATGGAAGGCAAAGCTCCTTTGGACCTTTTTGCTCATTTTGGGCCTGAACCAGGGGAGCATCCTGATCCCCTGCCTCCCTCTGCACCCTCCCCACCTCGGGAGGGGGCCATGACCCCACCTCCTTTCCCCTCTTCCTTTGAACTGGCCCGAGAGAATGGCGGTGCTCTGCTGCCATCCAGTTCTTCCCCACCGCTGGGGACCTTGAAGCAGGGCAGCTGTAGCCCTCTCCCCTCCCAGAGCCGAGCCCGAAGGGGCTCAGGCTCCAGCCCTGAGGCCACAGGCATCCCAGCCAGTGCCTCGCCACCCCGGGTGACAGGCGTGCCCTTCTTCAAGCAGTCTCCAGGGCACCAGAGTCCTCTTGCCTCCCCCAAAGTGCCCGACTGTCAGCCCCTGAAGGAAGAAGATGAAGAGGAACCAGTGGACAAGTCCCCCCCAGGAAGTCCCCAGAGTCCCTCTAGTGGAGCCGAGGCTGCAGACGAGGACAGCAACGACTCCCCTGCCTCTAGCTCCTCTAGGCCCCTCAAGGTGCGGATTAAGACCATTAAAACGTCCTGTGGAAATATCACGAGGACGGTAACCCGGGTTCCCTCAGACCCTGAGCCTCCAGCCCCCTTGGCCGAGGGAACGCTCCTGGCCGAGGCTAGCATTTTGAAATTGTCCCCTGCAGCTCCGAACCCTGAGGGTCCAAAGGTGGTGAGTGTGCAACTAGGGGATGGCACGAGACTGAAGGGCACTGTGTTGCCTGTGGCCACCATCCAGAACGCCAGTACTGCCATGCTGATGGCAGCCAGTGTGGCTCGCAAAGCTGTGGTTCTGCCAGGGGGGACTGCCACCAGCCCCAAGACAATGGCTAAGAATGTGCTAGGCCTGGTGCCCCAAGCCCTGCCCAAGGCTGAGGGACGGGCAGGGCTGGGCACAGGAGGGCAGAAAGTGAATGGTGCCTCAGTGGTGATGGTGCAGCCTTCAAAGTCGGCCACAGGGCCAGGTACAGGCGGGGGCACAGTGATCTCTCGGACCCAGTCCAGCCTGGTGGAGGCCTTCAATAAGATCCTCAACAGTAAGAACCTGCTGCCTGCCTATCGGCCAAATCTGAGCCCACCTGCTGAGGCTGGGCTGGCCCTGCCTCCGACTGGCTACCGCTGCCTCGAGTGTGGCGATGCCTTCTCGTTGGAGAAGAGTCTGGCACGACACTACGACCGCCGGAGCATGCGCATCGAGGTCACCTGCAACCACTGCGCTCGCCGCCTGGTCTTCTTCAACAAGTGCAGCCTGCTCCTGCATGCGCGCGAGCACAAGGACAAGGGGCTCGTCATGCAGTGCTCCCACCTGGTCATGAGGCCCGTGGCTCTTGACCAGATGGTGGGGCAGCCGGACATCACGCCCCTGCTGCCTGTGGCCATCCCACCTGCCCCAGCACCTCCGGCCTTGCCTGCCTTGGGCAAGGGTGAGGGGGCCATTGCCACCTCCGCTGTTACCACAGTTGCAGCCGAGGCCCCGGTGCTGCCACTATCCACAGAACCGCCTGCTGCTCCTGCCACCTCCGCTTACACGTGCTTTCGCTGCCTGGAGTGCAAGGAGCAGTGCCGGGACAAGGCCGGCATGGCGGCCCACTTCCAGCAGCTCGGGGCTCCTGCCCCTGGAGCCACCAGCAATGTGAGTTGCCTTTTTGTGTCCCTTCTTTGGGGAGAGGACCGCCAAATTCTGTGGGGATTGTGTCTGGAGGCATCGGGGCTTGGTTAGAAGTTATGCGGACAGGCCGGCCCTCGCCAACTCGCCTCATTCACCCCTGACAGGTGTGCCCGACCTGCCCCATGATGCTCCCCAGTCGCTGCAGCTTCAGTGCCCATCAGCGCGTGCATAAGAACCGAGCCCCCCACGTCTGTCCTGAGTGTGGGGGCAACTTCCTGCAAGCCAATTTTCAGACCCATCTCCGGGAGGCCTGTCTGCACTTCTCTCGCCGTGTAGGATACAGGTGCCTCATACCTTCCCCTAGTGCTGTATGCTCTCGTGCTACCTGGCACCTGTCTTTTAGGGGCCCCTTAAGAGACCTCCACCTCCCTCTCTGTGCCCCTCAGCCCTGTGTGTTGGTGCCTTTAGCCCTGCCTTCTTGTGGGGCAGCCGGACCCCACAAGAGGGGCGAGCAGAGCTGTGTGGCTTGAGCCCAGCTCTGCCTCAGCAGGCCCCTTGAGGCCAGGCCTCTGTGGCTCTTTGCTCTCTCCTTGGTGCCTTTCCAAGTCCCTGAGAATAAGCATGGGGTGGGGGTGGGCATGGAGACATCCCCTTCTCACGACAGTGCCCTGCTTCCTCCCCAAGGTGCCCCAGCTGTTCCGTGGTGTTCGGGGGTGTGAACTCCATCAAGTCCCACATCCAGACGTCACACTGCGAGGTGTTCCACAAGTGCCCCATCTGCCCCATGGCCTTCAAGTCTGCACCCAGCGCCCACGCCCACCTCTACAGCCAGCATCCCAGCTTCCACACACAGCAGGCCAAGTGAGCCCTGGGGAAGGCGTGTGAGGGGGCATGAGCTGGGGTGGCTGGGGATGGCCTCCACCACCCGCCGACGTCGGTACTGCCTTTCCACTTTCACAGGCTGATCTACAAGTGCGCCATGTGCGACACGGTCTTCACTCACAAACCCCTCCTCTCCTCACACTTCGACCAGCATCTGCTGCCCCAGCGTGTCAGTGTCTTTAAGTGCCCGTCCTGCCCTCTGCTCTTTGCCCAAAAAAGGACCATGCTGGAACATCTCAAGGTACAGGAGCAGAGGGACAGGGAGGGGTGCTGAAGGTGTCCACCTGCGGCTACTACTTAGTCCTCAGGAAGTAGGTGTGGGGGGGAGAGGGCTTTGGCCAGGCTAGGCTGGGCCTTCCTCTGCAGTTGCCACCCCATCTCCCTCTTGCAGAACACCCATCAGTCTGGGCGCCCCGGAGAGGAGACTGCTGGTAAAGGGGCTGCAGGTTCCCTTCTCACCCCCAAGTCTGAGCCCGAGGAGCTGGCTGTGTCTCGAGGAGGGGAAGCCCCCGCTACAGAAGAGTCTTCTTCATCTTCAGAAGAAGAGGAACTGCCCAGCTCCCCTGAGCCTCCGCGTCCAGCCAAACGGCCCCGACGGGACCTAGGCAGCAAAGGCGGCAAGGGTGGGGGCGGGGGGCCTGGGGGCTGGACCTGTGGCCTCTGTCACTCCTGGTTCCCTGAGCGGGACGAGTATGTGGCCCACATGAAGAAAGAGCATGGCAAGGTGAGTGGGCCCTGAGGAGAGGTGGCAGGGAGGGGCAGCGCTGGGGTTGGCCTGTGTGGTGAGGGGTGAGGTCCTGGAGCCTGGCTGAGCCTTCCCACCTCCTGCTCTCCTAGTCTGTGAAGAAGTTTCCCTGTCGCCTGTGCGAGCGCTCCTTCTGCTCCGCCCCCAGCCTGAGGCGCCACGTCAGGGTCAATCATGAGGGAATCAAGCGAGTGTATCCCTGCAGGTAATCCTTGCCTCCTCACCCCTGCAACTTTTCTAAGACAGATGCTTGAGGCCTCCTCCTGCCTTAGTAACCCCTCAGGAGCCAAGGCCTTGGCATTTGGGCTGTGCCCAGGTGCCATCCTGTCCGCTGTCCCACCCCAGGTATTGCACAGAGGGGAAACGCACCTTCAGCAGCCGCCTGATCCTGGAGAAGCACGTCCAGGTCCGGCACGGCCTGCAGCTTGGGGCCCAGTCCCCTGGCCGGGGGAGCACACTGTCTCGGGGGCCTGGTGCCAGGGTCCAGGTAGGCAGAGGCCACCCTGGCTGTGTTGGGTTTGTGGGCATCACTGGGAGGATACAGACCCTGGTCAGGAAGTGAGGGTGGGGTGCTAGGGACAGTGGGGTGATGGTGAGGCCCAGTCTCTTCTGCTCTTGTCCAGGGGCCAGGACGGAAACGCCGTCAGTCTTCTGACTCGTGCAGTGAGGAGCCTGACAGCACAACGCCGCCGGCCAAGTCCCCCCGGGGTGGACCTGGGTCAGGCCATGGCCCGCTGCGCTACAGGAGCAGCGGCTCAACGGAGCAAAGCCTCGTGGTGGGGCTGAGGGTGGATGGCGGTGCTCAGCAGTGCCTCGACTGTGGCTTGTGCTTTGCCTCCCCTGGCTCCCTGAGCCGGCACCGTTTCATCAGCCACAAGAAGAGACGGGGTGCGGGTAGAGCCGGTGCCCTGGGGCTAGAGGAAGGGGAGGAAGAGGCCCCCCCTCCATCCAGGTCTGACCCAGAGGGTGGAGACTCGCCCTTGTCTGCTTCTGGAGGCCCACTGACCTGCAAGGTCTGTGGCAAGAGCTGCGACAGCCCCCTCAACCTCAAGACCCATTTTCGCACGCATGGCATGGCCTTCATCAGGGCCCGGCAGGGGGGTAGTGGGGACAACTAGGCCCTGACCTGGGAACGGGCCTGGGACTGATGCGTTCCCTGTGCCCCAGAAGCCTGGGTTTCACTGCTGCTGCCTGTCCCTGGGCTGGGGAGTTTAACATTCGCATTTCGTTCAGTTCCTCTCTTCCAACTCTGAAGAAAAAAGGCTTGTGAGGATCATAGTTACTTGCAATCCTCTCTTTTGGTTTGGCCCTTGGGTACTAGTTAAGAGTGGCCTCCAGTTCCTCCTTTCTGAGCCCAACACTAATTATGCTCCTGCTGTAGACCCCCAATATGGGACCGAGAACAGGACCATGGGACTCTCCTAGGCCTGCTAGACAGGCAGAGGGGAGGGGAGTCACAAAATCCTCCTGGTTTCTTCAGGCACAGTCTGGAATCTTCTCCTCTGGGCTGGGCCCTGCCCTAGCACCCCTCCAGACTCCCTGGCACTCAAGCCCCCACCCCTGCAGTGCCTTTCACTTGTCTTTTTTCTTGTCCAGAAATCTGGGGAGGGGGGTGGTGGGAATGAGTCCTGTCAAGCGGGGGCCCAGGGAGAGGAGAGGACTGGCTCTCAGGAATCCTCTATTCTTGTAGTAATAATACTAATGGGGAGGGCGGGGGCGAGTGGGATGGGGGGGGAGAACCAGACCATTAAAACTGCTCCTGGTTTAATCCCCACTCAGGCTCCTGTCTTTATGTGACTTGGACAGTTTGGATTTGAGGAGAGGGTGGGAGTCAGAACTGGGGAGGACCTTCTCAGGGCAGAGGTAGAGGTGATGAGGACAGGTAGGGAGAGGAACCTCTGCTTTTTGGGGTGCCTTTTTTAGCTTGGACAAAGGCATCAGTTTGCTCATCACCCCCCAAACAAGAAAAACTCAGAAATGACACACATGACTAACTAAGGACTTTATTTCAAACAAATTAAAAAAAAAAAAGAAAACAGAGCTACTTCCCTGGGTGTGGGGAGGGATCAGGGTAAGGACTCCATGGCTGGGCCAACACCCTCAGTTCTCTGGAGGATATGGTAATTCCTTTCCGCCTGTGATGGGGAACCTCACCAAGTGCTATTACAGGGAGCTTAGGCCAGGGTTCAGTCTCTGGGAGAGGACCGAGTTAGGCAGCAGCAAGGCCAGAGGCCAACCACGAAGTTCTAGGTAAGAAAACCCACTCTGCCCCCTTCCTGGGACCCAGAGCAGATTAAGAGGATGGCCTGTGGAAAGACCCTCTCAGACCCCAGCCAGGAGGAAGGTCCCAGTGGCCCTCACATCCATCACCTGTTCTCTGGAGGGCAGTGAGTCCTGGAGTCTGTCAGGTGGTAATACTGACACAGTGGGGGGGGGGGCAGGGAAGCCCCAACAAGTCTGGACCTCACGCAGGTTCTCGACCCCCCCTCCGCAAGCTCGCGCCGTTACCACATGATCCTTTGTATTCTTGCCTTCCATTTCCCTTGGTGGCTGGTTGGGTAGGTGGGGCTTTCTGGTTTGGGTTTTCTCAGACGAGGATCCCCTACTCCTGGGCCTGAGACGGAGGGTGTCACATGATGCCGTTGGTGAGGTACTGGAAGCCGTCGTAGAGCTTGGTGGTGATGGACCGCATGCTGCCGTCCACCATCTGCTCCACCAGCAGCTGGAGCTGCTCCTCGGTCATGCTCATGTGGAACCTCTCTTTGAGGTTGCGAATGGTGCTGGAGCCATGGAAGCAAGGAAGCTGGGAACCTGGGGGAGCAGTGGGGCTGAGAGTCAAGGGGGGGCTGGGGGGACAGGGGCAGTAGAAGTGGCCATACCAAATACCGGGGTTATCTGAAGTGCCCCTCCCTCCCTACCACAGATAGCTCCCTGGCAGTGTGGCTACAGTTCTGCTGGGGCACAGGAGGACTGGCAGAGACACTGCTTTGGGCCCATCTTCATCCCACACTCTTAACCCCTTCTAGGTGAGAGTATGTGAGTGGGGGAGGGAAGGGGGCACCACCACATCTCCCCCAGGAAGGGCAGAGGGAGCAGTGTCCCAGGACCCAGAGGGGAGTCTGGGAAGAGGCTCCAGGGAATGGGCCCTGAACTGGCACTTATCTGCTTGCGGCCTCTGTCTATGCTACGTCTGACACTCACAGATGACCTGGGCCACCGTCATCACGGGGCCAGACGGGGATGCTCCTGAGCAACGGCGACAACCTGTGGGGTAGGGGTGGGGTGGGAGGAGGAGACTGGCAGCTCAGACCTGGTGTATCCCTGGAGTCATGAAGAGGGGATGAGGACAGGGCCCAGAGGAGCTGGGAGAGAAAGGGAGTCCTGGCAAAAGACTACAGACAGCAAGGCAGTGAGGAGACGGCATGGTGGAAAATGGCAAGTATGAGGGACAGAAAACTGCTGGAGGAGTGGGAAGGGGCAGGGTGGCTGAGGACATGGTCATTAGAGTGAAGTGGGAAGGAGAGGAAAGTGACTGGAAACACTCGAGTTGGCAGAGACGACACTGAAGGAGACAGACTCAGTGGACAAGGGGTGGGTGATAGGAAGGGATCAGGGGGTTGGTGAGTGCACTGTTCTCTTCCTGAGGATTCCTGAGGATGGTTTCTGCTGCCCTCTTCCCCTCACCCCTGGGGCTAGCTCTGCCCTGGTCAGGAGGAATGCCCTCAAGGAGAAATAGCATTGGATTGGAGCTGGAAACCCCCTGGGATCACTCTCATTCTGAGTCTTGGGGTAAAACCAACTTTCTGGAAGTTTTGTGCACCAATGTGGGAATTTTGAGGTCCTAGGGCACCGACCCTCTGCCCAGCCCCACCTTGCTGCATGATCTCCACGATCTGCACCACCTTGTCCATGTGCTTCCGAGCAGCAATCAGCCCTTGGAGCATGAGCATCTTGTAGTAGTTGAACATGTCACCATTCAGGCCACCCATCACCTGGGAAGGAAGGGCTGTGTGCACAAGGGGATTCCAGTGGCAACGGTCCCTGTCCCAACGGGCTCCCATAATTCCTTCTTGGGGCAATCATGCCAAACTCTTGTTATTTTCCTACTCCCTTACTGGGCAGGAAGCCTCTCCCTGACTTACTGTCATTTCTGTTTGGTTCATCCCTGATTTGGGGGAGCTAATGGGCTAATGACCTAAAAAGAACACAGCAACCCAGGAGACACCCCTCATTCCTGACTCACGTCTACAAATTCTGTGGTCAGCTTGAAGGCTGATGTCTCAAAGCCCAAGTTTCGGGGTGAGCTGGACAGGATGAAGCCAAAGTCAATGTGGATGATGTGGCCTTCAGCGTCCAAAAGGATGTTCCCATTGTGTCTGCAAAGGGTGGCAGAGGAGAGGGAGAGGCAGCAGTAAGTCTGATGGAGGCAGGGACCTCAAGTTGGCCACATGACACCAGGCAGAGGAGTCCCCTGCCCTGTTTCTGGCCACCTATAGCTCTGGGTTCACTCTCCTAGGACCTAAAGCTAGCAGTGGGAAAAAAAGAAGTAAGGAAAACTCACAAAGGCTGTGGGGTCCGAAATTGCTTTTAAGAATTCAGTAAAATCTGTTTAAGATACCAGTTTCCCAGAAATTACACATCTAGCACCCAAACTGATCCCAATCTAGCAGAGGATCCAGAAGTGAGGAAAAGAGCTCCAGTGAGAGAGGCCAAGCCCCTTGTTCACAGGAGGCTTCCATGGAGAACCTATTTACCTGTACTTTGTATGTAACTTCTATATCAGCCCATGCAGATTGGAAGCCCCACCAGAAGGGAGCAATAATAGAGTAAGCAGGCTGTGTGGAGTTTGAATGTAAAATAGTGTGGGGGCTTCAAGGGCTGAGTTTTTTTTATTGATTGATTGATTGATTGGAGAGGTTTTTGCTATAGGGCGCGTGCGTTCACCAGACAGACAGAGACATAGGGTAAGCAGGCTGTGTGGAGTTTGAATGTAAAATAGTGTGGGGGCTTCAAGGGCTGAGTTTTATTTATTTATTTATTTATTTATTTATTATTTATTTATTATTTATTTATTTATTATTTATTCATTCATTATTTATTTATTATTGATTGATTGATTGATTGATTGATTGGAGAGGTTTTTGCTATAGGGCGTGTGCGTTCACCAGACAGACAGAGACATAGGGTAAGCAGGCTGTGTGGAGTTTGAATGTAAAATAGAATGTAAAATAGTGTGGGGGCTTCAAGGGCTGAGATAGATAGATAGATAGATAGATAGATAGATAGATAGATAGATTGATAGATTTATTTATTTATTTATTTATTTATTTATTTATTTATTTATTGGAGAGGTTTTTGCTACAGGGCGCGTGCGCTCACCAGACAGACAGAGACAGACAGAAAGCAGGAAATCACCCCCCAGGGGGTATGGCCATGCCACAATCCCTTCTCCATTCTCCCCTCTGGATCTTGGGCACGCATGCACACACGCCCGGCGTGAGTTTAAGCCACCGGGTTCGGGACTCTAACCGCGGTCGACTATGTGGGAGTCCAGCGACATAGCCATTACGCCAACTGCTGGTCCCCAAGGGCTGAGTTTTAAAGCAGTTATGTAAAAGATCTCAAGGCAAGTACTACAGGCCAGCTGTGGGGCAGAAGAGTTCAAGGGAGATACTTCCGAGGTCTTTGTGACCCCCACACGGGTGGCCAGAAGGAGCAGTTAACATGCATGTGAGGCCTGGCCTTCTCAGCACAACTTCCTCATGTCAATAGAGGCTTTGTCAGGCCAAGAGCTCACATCTGAGGGCCATATTCTCTGGGTTTGGCCCAAATGGCCAAGGAGGTGGGATGGAGGGAGAGCTGAGGCCCACCTGAGTCCTTTGCCCTCTGGGACAGCATTAACAGTCAGCAACACAAGCATAATCCTGAAGCCAGAGAAGTTATAAAAGTCCTAATCCAAATTCTTACTTTACAGAAAAGGAAACAGGCCCTGGGCGAGAAAGTGACTGACTTGCCCAAGGTCTTGAGGCTAGGGGGAGAGAGTTTCTCTCTTAACTACTTAGCTCCAGCTGGATACCTATTTGGGATTCATTTCGAAACAGTTCAAGAGATCTTTGGGCCAACAGATGGCATAGTAGTTACATCGCTTGACTACCATGGTTTGAGTCCTGGATCCAGTGGCTTGAAAATCATGCCAGGTATGTGTGTGTGCATGCCTAAGATCCCAGGAGGAAATTGGAGAAGGGACTATGGTGTGGCTGTCCCCTCCCCCCCCTCCAAGGTTGATTTCTTACTTTCCATCTCTCTATCAAGCACATGTGCCCTATGACAAAAACCTTAAAAAAGAAAAAAGAAAAAGAAATCTTAAAACCCAATTCCTGGGGCTGGCAGATGGCGTGGCAGTTAAAGGTGCGGGACTCCCACATGGCTGACTGTGGTTCCAGTCCTGGACCTGGCAGCTTGCTTCCTCATTTTCCTTCTACCTTCCCCCAATTTCACCCCCTCACCCCCCCCCCCCCCACACACACACACACACACACTGTCCCTCTCTGGTCAAATTAAAAATAAATAAAATAAAACCCAATTCCTGTTTGGGGCCCCACTCACTGAGGCTACTTCTTTCCAGTGGCTGGTTCCATTCATAGCCTATCCATTCCTTTTTGAGTTAACACAATGTATCAGCTGCCTGCCTGACTGCCTCTCCACCTCTTTTTATTTTTTTTTTAAAGGAAAGCCCTTAGGCCTTACCAGCACCAGCTTCCCTGCTATCCATTAATCAGTCCTGGAGTTGAGCCCTAGGCTCCTAGGCCCTGGGTTCAAAATCTTGATGTTTCAGGGACAGTCTAAATCTTGTAACCAAATTCCTTATAGATCACTACTGGGTTATCAGAAAAACTCGTCTTGACTTTTCCAATGACCCAATATATTCTCCTATAGCCCTCACAGCTCCGCAGAACCCATCTGGGTTCATTCGTAGGATAGCAGGGAGCACGGGTTACGCTCCTTGACCATTATTTTCTTAACAAGGAAACACTTGTCTGACAAGGTTTTCATCTGCCTTAAATAGCAGAATGTCAGGTCATCAGCAGGCAGGTAATGAATACTAGATTTCTGATAAGCTGCTCCATGAGGGCTAGCCCTCTGGTAAGTGCCACACAGAGGAAGCCAGTTCCTACAAGGCCAGCCAGGGTTTGAGTCTAGGCCCTGGCAGCTTGATAAACATGCCGGACCTGTGTGCATGTGTTCAGGAACCTAACGGTAAAAAGTGGGAGAGAAAGGATTGCAGTATGGCCAGGCCAGCAGCTGGGGGGTGCTTTCTCTCTCACACATGTACATATGTACCCTCTGGCATTAAAAAGAAGGAAAAGAAAAGAAAAATGAAAAGAGAAAGAAAAAGAAAAAGAGGGGCCAGCAGTTGGTGTAATGGCTATGTCGCTGGACTCCCATGTAGTTGACCACGGGTTGAGTCCTGGACCCAGTGGCTTAAACTCATGCCAGCGCGTGTGTGTGCGTGCCCAAGATCCCAAGAGGAGAATGGAGGAGAAGGGACTGCGGTGTGGCCATCCCCCCTGGGGGGGGATTTCTCACTTTCTGTCTCTCTGTCTCTCTCTGTCTTTCTGGCGAGCACACGCCCTACAGCAAAAACCTCTCCAAAAAAAAAAAAAAAGAAGTTTCTCTGTTAGGTCTTAATGGCCCACCATGTCACTGGGAGCCCTGGCAGCATAGGCAGCTGCACTTCTGCCTCCTCAGGACAGCTGTCCCTTGCCAAGGAGAGCCATACCTCACAGGAGCATTCAGGGCACAGACCCTGAATACTGACTAGAGACACTCTCAGAAGGCAGGGCCTAGATGGTGGAACTATCTTTGTACAATATGTGCTTCACTTATAGGTGTACTTAGGCCTCACAGAGATCAAGTGATAGTGAAAGAAATGACAGTTCTGGGGACAGCCACAGGTGTGGTGGTTAAGGCAGCTGGATTCCACATGGCTGAATGCAGTTCAAGTCCCAGACATGGTGGCTTGAAAAACATGGTAGGCATATGTACGTGTGGTGCCCAAAATCCCAAGAGGAGAATGGAGAAGGGATGTGGTATAGCCCTCCCCTTTTGGGGACACTTTCTCACTTTCCCTCTCTCTCTCTTTCCAGCAAGCACATGTGCCCTATTTTTTTTTTTTTAAGGTTTTAATAAAAAAAAAAAAGAGAAAGAAGAGACAGCTCTGGGCAAAACAACAGATACCTATCAGTTGTGAAAATCATATGATGGAATAAGAAGTAAAGAGAGATCCTGGCTGAGAGTTTCATCTTTATATTCACCATGTCTCTTATACCCATCTTCTCTCAGTCACTATCATGCCAGGCTATTATCTCTTGCTATGTTGCTAAGGGTCCAGTCACATTCACCCTCACCCACAGTGCCATAGGGCATTTACTAGTGACTGGATCATGCCATTGCTCTGCCTGCAAAATAAAACTTGCCAGCCTCACAGTGAAGGCCCTTCTGATGTGGCCTCGATTTATTGTGTGATGTCACAGCCCACCACTCCCCTGCCATGCAGTGCAGCCCGAGGTTTGGTCACACCGAGTTGTTTTCTCTACATGGAACGTACTTCTCAGCTTTCTCTGTCCTCATTCTTTCTTCTCCTTGAAGACCCTGCTCACTCGACCCCTACCCGCATACATCCTGTTTCTCTTGCCTCTGCAGCCAGCACTTGCAGTCTCAGCCTACCTCCCTAGCTTAATGTCAAGTGAGCACATCTGTCTACTGAAAATAGGCTGTCCCATCTTTATATCTTGGCAGGGGAGGGTGGTAGTGGGTAACTGAGAACTGCACATGAAGGGACTGGGAAACCCTGGAGAATAGTCAGGATGAGTGGTAGAAGTCACCTACCTGTCCTTGACTTGCAGCAGGTAGCAGACCAAGCAGTAGCCAGCGCAACTTTGAACAAAATTACGCTGGGCACTGAGGAATGCCTCAGTGGTGTAACTGCCATGTTCCTGTAGGAAGTAATCAAGCAAGGAGAGCTGTGACTGCTTCTTCACCTGATGGATGGACACAGCGTTGACCACTGGTTCGATCATGCCACTGTCAGCCGAAATCACAAGAATCTTGTACGGCTTAATCCACAGGGGCACTCGCTCCTGTTCCCAAATGGACTGTAAGGAGACATGGAGATACAGGGACTCTCATCTTTCTCCAAAATGGAGGAGGCGAAACTTCCCTTCTGTCCCCAGCCTCTCTCCTTGGTGGCCTTGGCATCTAGGAAGTCAAGGGTATCGTATAAAACCCACTCATCCTGCTGAGGACCAAGGAGTTTCCAAAGGCAGGCCAGGGCCTGACAAAGAAAGTAAGCTATACTCAGAGGTATGTGGGAAAAGGTATCCCATAGGCAGAAAGTCTACGAAAGGCAAGAAAAACAGGAAACCTCACTGTCACCTCACAAAGGAGAATGGGAACTATTAACGTAAATTCAAAAAACAATAAAGATAGGATCTAGGTCCAGAGAAAGTTTTTCTAGAAAATGAAAATATTTGAATAAAGAACTGGATTAAACTAGTTGCAAATGACCAAACCAGAGGATCAGTATCTCAGTACACTGCCACCACCTGCTGTAGACCATTTGCGAAGTTCTGATCTAAAGGATAAATCCAATGCCCTAAGGGTCAGGGATTAGAATACGTGCAGTTCACAAAAGGGCCAAAAGAGGCCGCTGTGCAGCTGTTCCTGTGGGTGTGCTTCCCAGGGGAAAGGAGGACCAGCTTTAGTTTAATCTGCTTCCAATTCGGACCTGGACAGGAAGATGGTCCTAAGCACAGCTCCCTAAAGAAACCTGTGTGGCCACCTTAGGTGGGCTGGAGTTAGGCTGACTTCCTCTTCTTTCTCCTCCCCTTCTCTTACCTGCAGTTGCTTCAACACCTGGAAGGCCAGCAGTTCCTGCCGAAGGTCATCTCCACACTTGACGATGACGGACAGGAGCCGCCAATTGGGAAGATGGCCATAGGGGGAGCCCTCTCTGATCCGCCTGTGTAAAGAGAAGTCCAGGGTATCAGAGGGTGATGCCAGGGTAAGGACAGAGACATGGCTCCTATCCAGATCAAGTGCCCTGACAAAGCAAGGGCTCTGACTGCTGAGTCCGATGGACATTTTGGAGACTCATAAGCGATGAAGATGGTGCAGTGAGCACCTATGATTGCCTCTTGCTTTGAGAGGGGTCCAGAGAGCAACCCTATCCAACTCACCGTACTTTCTCCTGCCAGGGCTCTTTGAGGGCAACTGCAGAAGGGTCCTCTGGGTCTCGTTTGAAGGCTGTGGGGGTGTGAGCCAGCTGCTCTGAAAGGCGCCGTCTAGCAGGAAGAAAACACATTATTGCTCAGAGAAGTTACCTTATGCCCCATCTATGCTAGAATTTCCTGTGCTATTTCCTAGGTTCTGGTCACACAGAGATAGGAACCTAAGCTGAGAGAGACTCATGGAAGGAAATATAGCCTATGACACCTTTTTGCTAACTTGGTGGCTTGTGATGTTAAATGCAGATGTCAAGACCCTCATCATTCCTCTACCAAGACTGATTCAGAATAGGGTGTGGCCCAAGAACCTGTGTTTCCAAAAAGCTCACCCCACCCTGATTCTGACACATACCACTTTGAGGCCCCATTTTGAGAAACACTGCTCAAATTCTTCCTCTGGTACTTTCATCCCTTAGGAGTCTTCTAAAAATTTTACTTCCTTCTGTAGTAGCCCAAGTAATTTCTCAACCTGCACCTTCAATGCCTCAAGTTTGGTGGTCTCAGGACAAGAGTAAAATAAGGAGAGAGAGAAGGGAAAGACATAGCTGACAACAGATGACTAAGACACAGAGGAAGGGGACAGAACGATAGGTAGGGCCTGGAGTGATGAAAAATGAGGGGGAATGTGATCTGGCCATACCGGATGTCCCCTGCTGCAATGAACACAGGCTCCTTGCTCTCTTGGCTGGTGATGCTGTCCACGGAAAACTGGGAGATGTTGTCACAGCTGTTGGTGTGCACCTCAGGGAGCTGGGGGAGCAGGGCAGTGGTCAGAAGTGCTGAGCACAGGCCTTCCTTCTGTCACCTCTGTGTGTTTCAGTCCTCCTACACTGCTCCAAAAAGCCTTCCCTGGCCACATCATCCTGACCACCTGCTTGGACTCCACAGCACCTAGGCACTCACACAAGTCCTACAGCAGTGTTTCTCAAAGTGGAACCACTTGCATCCAAATTACCTGGGATGCCTGCTCGGCACAAGTTTTCCAGGCCCCACCATCGATCTGAATTAGAACTGCTGAGAATGGGATCTGGAAGTCTGAATTTTTAATAAGTTCTCCAGAATACTCCTAATGCACTAAAGTTTGCAAACCACTTTAGTGGATGGTTTGCATGATTATCATAGAAATCTGAACTTGCAGCCTCAAACTGAGATATGAGGTTCCTCCAAGGCTGGGGAAATGTTCTTTCCTAACGTCCAGAAAAAAGCTCTCTGGATTCCTCTGACTGTTTCTTCAATCCAAGTTGTGTAATCCCTGCATCTCTCCATCTTGCTCCAACTATGGAAAACTGACCCCAGGGCCCACACGGAGTCCCTTCTCACCTTCCTTTGTACCTGAGCATTTCTCCTCAATGCCATCTACCATTGAGTGCACACTGATTTGTTATGTATCTTCATTTTACTTTTCATAAATGTCTAATCTCCCCAAGTGGACTGCAAGCTCCAAGACCAAGATGCTATTTTTTCACAAAGTGAATCTGGTTGTGTTAACACTGCTCTGGCTCCCTATAGTCCCAGAATAAAGTTCAAATTTCTTTCCACAGTTTACTGAATCCTTCCCACAATCTGGCCCATGCCAACCTCCCTGGCTTCATTCCTCACCCCTTCTCACCTCACACATACACATCACAGCCACTCACAATCTCTTTTAGTTCCTATAATGGGCCACGCTCCCTCTTGTCTTCAGTCTTCGCACACACTATTCCCTCTGTCTGGAACACTCTTTGTCTAGCTAATTACTACTCAAGCTTCAGACCTCAGCTGAGATATTACTTCCTCTAGGAAATCTTTCATGACTCCCCCCCATCTGGAGTAAATGCTACTTGCCCCCACAAGGTGCTCCGACAACGCCCAATCCTCTCCACGACTCGGATGCCATCCCTCTACAATTACCTTAATGGCCTTGTCCGCTCTTCTATTGGGTTGTTGAAAAAGTCGTAACGCATTTTGGCATAGAAAAACAGAAAACAATACGTTACAACTTCTCTAACAACTCAATATTTGGTCATATACTCCCCGCAGGCAGAGGCCACGTCTTGTCTACCAGCACAAAGCACTCGGGATTGGGACCAGCAGATAGTGTAATGGAAACATCACTGGACTCCCATGTAGTTGACTGCAGTGTGAGTCCCAGACCCAGCAGCTTAGACTCAAGCCAAGCACATGTGCATGCATGCTGAAAATCCCAAGAGAATGGAGGAGAAGGGACTGTGGTGTGGCCATCCCCCCTCAGGGGATGACTTCTCAATTTCTGTCTCTCTGGTGAGCACACACGCCAGGCAGCAAAAATCTCTCTCTTAAAAAGAAAAAGAAAAAGCACTTGAGATTGGCACATAAAAGGCTCTCAATAGAGAGCTCCCGAATGAATGAATGAATGTATATCTTAACATTCTCTGTTGTCCTAATACAACTGTATACAGTAAGTGTGTAATAAATATTTTCATTAAATTTTCCTCATTCTCTTGGGCCTAGAAGCTTCCTTCCATTTAACCTGAATCTCTTCCTCAGGAAGGTGAGCTTTACCTGAATTTGTTCCTCCAGCGTGTTCGGACCTTTTCTCTCTCACACCCCTCACTACCTACACCACTCATTGGACCCTTGCCTAGTTCTGCCTTGGGTATGTGGTCTTGTTTCAAATATACTGAAAGCTCCTGAACAGTGCCGAACCCCAGTATTACCTCCACCTGCAGCTCGCCTATGTCATCCACCGACCAGGCTTCATCATCATTGTCATAGTTGGGTACAGTGCTGAAGCTGCCAGCCCGTTGCTCATGGGTGATTCCACACTCAGGTAGGTTTTCTACAGACCGTGTGCTCCGAATTCGGTTCTCAGGGATCCGCGCAGGAACACTGGTGGTGTCGAAGTTTTCACATTCAAGGACTTCCACATAGATCAGGTAGGGAGCCTGGGGTGGGGAAGCAAGAACAGTATTTCTAACTTCCTTCCACCACCACCCCCGAATCTCAACTCTGTTAACACATTTCTTCCCACTGCCTACTTCCAGCTCCAACACTCATTGGTCAATCCACTGGCACTAGGAACACCCTATTTATGGCAGGAATGTGTCCTATGATCACCTATATAGAGAATTTGGGTGAGGGTACATAGTTTTCAAAATGTTTCAATTGAGCTACAAAATGTATAGATGATGCACTTGGGCAAAATCCCTCCAGACTCAATTACAGCCTGAAAGAGAGGCCCAGAAGGGCCAGGAGATGACATGATGGTTAAGGCACTGGACTCCCACATGGCTAACCATGGTTTGAGTCCCAAACCTGGCAGCTTGCTTTCTCATTTTCCCTCTTTCTCTCTCTGGTGAGCACATGTGCCCTGTAGCAAATTAAATAATAATAAAAATAAAATAACTCTTTTTTTAAAATAAAGAGAGGCCTAAAAACCACTGAGGGCTTGATGAAAGACAGGGTCTAAGAAGTCACTGCACACAGAGATTTAGACAAAGCTGGGCACTGTGGCAGATTCTAATCTTTGATACTTCCTCTGAAAGCACAATCTGAACCATGAGTACTCATTCCAACCAGCAAATTCAGCTGTTCTCTCCATGTGGACTGGGTAGCCACTTATCCTCTCTGCCCATTCTTATCAGAAAAGGTCTTGGGAACAAACTATCTCTCTAACCTCATGATTGCTGTACCTGGAAGGCCCAAGAGCTACAGAAAGGCTGGAGAAGAGCTATCAAACTAACGGTAAGAAAGGAGTGGAGAGCAAGTCTTCTAAGGCACCGTAAGAGACAAGGCAAAAAGATTAGGTCTATTTGGTCCAGAGAATCAAAGCCCAAGGAGGAAGACGTGGGGGCTTTCGGCATCACAACAGCACCAGGAACTGTGACAGCGCCAAGGGTGCTGGTGTCACATCTCTGAGCACATACCCAAACCCAGGACAATCACAGGAGTAGAGTTAGGTTGGGAGTACGATTTGACCAGGGCCTACCTACCTTGTCCTTGGAGTTGAGGACGACAGCCTGTGTGTGGGGCACCCGAACCACGTGGTGGTCAAAGCCAGCAGTGGGCAGCCAAACTCGGGCAGGGAGCTTATGGTTGAGCAGGGAGAGCTCTGAGATTAGCCTCTGTGTTTTCTGCTCTTTGGTGGGGAGGGTGGCCAATCGCTTGCCGATCGCCATCAGGGACTTGATGAATTCTCGCTCAGGAGCCAGTCGGACAGGCTGCAGGAAGTTAGGATGAAACAAAAGATGCTGAAAAGCCATAGAAAACTGTGGTCTACCCCCTATATCACTCCTGGCCAGGCAGGCCCAGCCCCCCCACGTCTGGAGAACTCCAGGAAAAGAGTTACTTTTGGGCCCTAGGAGATTCCATCCCATCCCTCTCAACTTGAACTGGTAATAGCCAGCACATTCCTTTTCCACAGGCTATATTCTGAGGAGGTGGGCATCAATCCAGGTCACTGGGATATACCCTGCTCTCTTAAGACTTGAGATCCTCAACACCTGTCCCAAGGCTTCGGAATGGGCAGAAGGACAACAATTGGAGAGGTTAGCTGGGACCCCAGAGAGAAGAGTTGCTTACACCTGAAGTACTTGCCCCATCTTGAGATCAGGGTTGTCCCTCCCCCCCCATCTGGACCCCCGAGATGGATCTCTGCTGTGGGGCTCTGGCAGGGATCACAAGCCTGGGGAAGAGAGCTCTGAGTTGACCTTTCCCCCTCAAAAAAGGAAGATACTTTTCATTTAAATGACCATAGTTACTTGCCACAGTGTCCCCCATCCATCCCACCATCTCCTATGAGGGATTAGTGCACATGCAGGGGATGAAAAGAGGATGATCAGATCTTGCATTAATGAGGGAACAATCAAAGAGGGGAAGAGAAAGCAGATGGAGGGAGGGCAGCTGGTATGGGCAGGTGGACAGAGAACGCAGTATCTCCTTTTAGCCTATAATGATGGCCCTGAAGGCCTGAGTCTTTCATTGATTCCTCTTCAGGATCTTAGCCCCTACCTCACAGCGAGAAGGCTGCCATCTGAGTTCCCTGCTACGAGCTGGGCTTGATGAACTGGCTACTTCAGTCATTCTCAGAAAGGGCAAAGTCAGTCTGGCAGTAAGGTGTGGTTGGGGGAGCAGATGACCTAGCTGGACGACGAGAAGTGTTTTTCCCCAGGCTAAGTCCCTTCACCATATGATCATTTTATCTAGATAGCTATCCAACTCACCATCCCCTTTCCTCAGAGAAGTGACAATATCGCCTCCTGTTACAGAAATAGCATTTCACTCACCCGGCTTTTCTCTCCCTTTCTGTGTATGTCCTGCTTATTTTCCTGATTGAGAATTTCTACCCTTACTCCCTCACATTGAAAAAAAAAAGAACTTTTGAAAACTGGGCAGTACCAGGTCTGCCTCTGCATGCACAACAGAGACAGTTCAAAGAAACTCTCAGCCTCTACCCTGGGGGCTGGCTCAGGGCACACAAGTAATGAAATAGGGTGTCTGAAACAGTCAGGAATGCTTTACTGGGCAGGGCTGAAAAAGATAAAGAAGACAGCAGAATTGGGCTTCTATAGTCCCAGGAAATACCCTGGGGCGGTCTAATAGAGAAAGAGAAAGAGGATTTTTGAAGACTCACTTCTACTCTACTAAAGTGGCAAACCGTCACTGTTCCAAGGACCTTCCACCCCAACCACCTCATAGTCAACTCAGGTGAGAGAAGACAAATTCCTTCCCATCCTCAAACCAGTACTTGGGCAGGGGACCCTAAGTTTCATGAGCATGTTGGAAATATTCCTGGCCTTGAGAGGCTCTGCTACATGGGAGGAGACAGGAATCATGATTGAAAGGGAATCAGCACAGAACAGAGAAACTGATTAGGTAGATAAATCAAAATTAAAATGTGGGGGAAAAATCATTCAAACTCCCAGAGGGTCCAGCATTTCCTCTCAGTCTTTGCCCAGCAACAAGGTCCAAGACCCTGTGAGACCAGAGGGTCAGGGGTTAGTCCAGAAGGAACAAGAAAGGAGAATGGGGATTAAGGCACATTCTGGGCAGTGAGCTGGGAAAAGGGAAGAACTCAGACCTGGAAGAAATGTAGTTGAAGTTAAAAAAGAAACCAGTTGTGGGGAGTTAAACTTTCCTTCATGACAAGTCCTGTTTGCTTTTGGAGTCACCCAGCAAAGGGCCTAGCATTTAGAAGACTCTTTAAATATTTGATGGTCTGATGGAAGAAGCCATGGGGAAAGGTTCTGGGTGGGAGAAACAGGATCCCGGGGGTTTCTGCCAAGCAGTTCTTGGCAGCAATCCAGGAGTAATTCTACCTCTCTCCCAGCTGTTTGCTCCAGAGCCCCAAGAGCTGGGGCTGAGCAGCACTGCCTCCCAGCTGTCTCTGAGCAAAGGATCAACTGAGCCCTCATCAGCTGCACTCAAGGCAGCTGCAGCAAAGGTGGGGGAGAGGGGCTCACCCAGATCAGGAAGCCCTGGCAGGCAGGAGCTAATCTCCCAGGAAGAGAGGGGCCTTTTAAGCTAGCCTTGGCCTGGGAGCTCAGAAGACCTGGGGACGGAGAGGAAATGCGGCCATGGGGGATCCTGCCACCCAGTCCCAGCCTGGCCCCACTTACGGAACTGAATGAATTATCAATACTCTCGGTGCTGGAGGAGAGCTCCTGGGAAAGGGCCAGAGGGTGAGGGGAGAAGGAGAGGTAGGGAGGGAAGGGAGAGAGACAAAGGCAAAGAATTTAGCTCCAACTTGGATCATAACTTGCTTCTCTTGTGTAGCTCTATCTTTCTGCTCTAATGAAAGAAAGACAACCCAGAGACACCACTTGCCCAGATTCTTGACACTGTAGATGTTGGAAGACCAGCATAGACCTTGAGGACAGAGGGTTGAAAAAAGTGGCCTCAGCTTTTCATTTTATTCCCTTCTATTTACTTCTGAACTAATCTTCCTTCTGGGGCAAGATCCTTAAGCCACCAGGTCCCTAGGGCATTACCTCTGCACTGCCAAGCTTGCCAGCTCTTTCTCCTCACTCATTCCCATGCTTTCAAGGAAACCTCTCACTCTAAGGACCACCACAGAGGGACCAAATTAAACAATTCTGCTCACACTCCTACAGCTTCTTGGAAGCCTCAGGGAGGAAGAGCCAAACATTCAATGCCACATATGGCTTCACTCTAAACAGACTTGTTATCCCCCTGGGAAGCCTGATTCCAACTACAAACCTACGTGACAAGTGCAATCCCAGACCCACGAACCTGAAACATCTGAACTGGATGCTGGACCCTCTGGCTGGACAGCCGAGGGACTTTGGGAGTAAGGGATAAATCAATCTCCTATTGGGACCAGCAGGTGGTGGTGTGGTGGTTAAGGAGTTGGACACTCCCACATGGCCGACCAGGGTTCAAGTCCTGAATCTGGTGGCTTGCTTTCTCGTTTCCTCTCTCTCTCACTCTCACCCTCTCTCTCTCTCTGGTCAAACGAAAAAATAAATGAATAAATAAAATAAAATAAATAATTATAAAAAAAATTAAAAAAAAATCAATCTCCTATCGGCTAAACCCCCTTAGCCTTCCTATCAGATTATTTCTCATGACACTCATTATATTACATTTTTTACATAAGCTGAGCAGATAGGTTCTAGCTATATCCCATCTAAGAAAGCTAACCAGTTGGGCAGCAGCTGTCTATCTAATCATTGCCCCATTCCTGTATCTTACTAGTGTCTTTGAGCAAAACGGGATGGGCTGGTAGTCAAGCTCTTGTTTGGCTGCTGTGGCAGCACTCGGGCCCATCCTGGTTCTGCAGGGAGCCAGGGCAGCAGTATGTACAAATCTGCAGGAGAGGAGGGGTCTGGACTTAACAAGTCCTGAAAGTTCCCAGAACAGGAGGGCAGTAGTCACTGAGCTTCTATGCCGGAATCAGCATTTCAAGCATCTACCTAATTCAGTTCCAAGGTTTAAGTTCTATTCTAGCTGGAGATACCAGAGTCAGGTCCTTCTTTGAAGGATCTGGGAAAGGAGCACTTGAGAAGCCACACTTAGAAACTTTCCCTAAAGCAACAACTCTTCCAGTTTGCGTAGAAGTGAGAGAGGAAACTAAGGCAGTGAGGGTGCAAGCATCTATGACGACTTAGTGGTTCAATTTCTATGAGTGGAGTGGGGAAGGAATAGTGGGTAAGACCTTGGCTCCATGAGCTGATTCTCTCACAGACAGGTCCTGCCTGACTCATGACCTGCCCTGGGGGAAGGGAGGTATAGCAAGACCTGCTCCTCCTCCTACTCCCAGGGCTTGAGTCACTCATACCAAGTCAGCTCTGGGAGTAAGCAGAGGCCAAAAGCTGACATCTCACCAGATCAGGCTGGAAGGCCTACTGGGGTTTCCAATGTGACACATAGCAGATTTCTCTGTATAAAGGTTGCTTTCCCGAAAAGACAAAGATGATCTACTAAGGATGTTATTATGTGGGGCAGCATGGTGTGGGGGTGGTACCTAATTCTGCTCCCTGTGCCCCTGATCTACTTCAAAATATTTATCATTTGGTAATGACTGAATACAAAAAAATGCCTGAGTAGAGTTCCCTGACCAGGTTGATTAAAAACTGCTTTGAGGGACCAGCAAGTTGTGTGGCGGCTAAAGCACTGGACACTCCCATGTGGCCAACCACGATTCGAGTCCCAGACCTTGCGGCTTGCTTTCTCACTATCCTCCCCCCACCCCCATCAAAATAAAAATAAATGAATGAATAAATAAAATTAAATAATTATTTTAAAAAACTGTTTCAATGGGGCAAGCTTTGAGTGAGGAATGGCAGAAGATGCGAGAAATCAGTGCTACAGCATTCTAACTATGGAGTAGGGTATAAAGGATTGCTCATGAAAAGAAATGGAACCCTTTGTGACCTCTGGAGAGAGAAGAGCTCTGCATGGAGATCCCAGGCTAGAAGAGAAGTGTATGGATACAGACCCTGGACTTCTTCCCTGAGGCCCTAGCACACCCTCTGGAGCTCCTCTGCTCATGGAAGAAGCATAATGTTGCATGACAGGCGAGAAGGAGGAGCAGAAGGAGGAAAAACAACTCCCTTGGTATTTGGGGGACAAAGGCCTTAATAGATGTATTCTCAAACTGCCAAAGACATTGGGAGAAATCCCTGTGTTGGAGACTCCAATGCTTAGAAAACTAGCAATATTCATACCTCTCCTTTTCTCTTTCACTTGTATTTCCTGAGGCACCACAGTGGATTCAGGTGTCTTATTCTGCCGCATCAGATAGCCTAGAACAGGCGGGGCCTGGTGTCTCTTTCTTTTCTTGCATCTACTGACCCAAGATAAGGAGTCAGGCTGGGAAGAATGGCAGCAAAAGAACCCACGCTAGGGGACTTAATCCCTCACAGAATGCCTGCTTCTCAGTGCTAACCAAAATCTCATCCTGGAACATGAGTCAGGCACAAGGAAGAGGGGCCAAGGACCAACGTAATGAAAAGCCCCATGGCCTCAGCTTTTCTGTTCCTAACATGAGAACTACAAAGTAGATAGAGAGACATGCCAAGCCTGATGAGAGGCATCCAAGAATCACATTTGGGTGCTCATATTCATACTGCTACAGGCTTGACTCCAAGATAAAGCACCTCTTAAACCATGGGACCAAGAGATGGCATAATGGTTATGTCACTGGACTCCCATGTAGTTGACCACAGTTCAAGTCCCAGACCTGGTGGCTTAAAACTCACGCTGGGCAAGTGTACATGCCTGCCCAAAATCCCAAGTGGAGACTAGAGAAGGGCCTGCAACATGGCCATCTACCCTTTCTGTCTCTGTATAGCAAAAACCTCTCTAAGCAAAAAAAAAAAAAAAAAAAAAAAAACAGGACCAGCAGTTGGTGTAATGGCTATGTCACTGGATTCCCATGTAGTCAACCATGGTTTGAGTCCCAGGCCTGGTGGCTTAAACTCACACCAGGTGCATGTGCTTGTGTGCCCAAGATCCCAAGAGGAGAATGAAGGAGAAGGGATTGTGGTGTGGCCATCACCTCTGGGAGATGATTTCTTGCTTTCTATCTCAGTCTCTGCCTTTCTGGCAAGCGCACGTGCCCTGTAGCAAAAACCTCTCCAAAAAAAAATTAATTATAAAACAAAACAAAACAGCCCTTTCTGACTCAGTTTCACCTGAATCTGGGTGATTTTTCTTGCTCAGCAATCACATCCCCTCATGACCCTGGATTCTGCTACCAAGCTTCACTGGAAATGAAAACAGTCCATTCTGGGACCGGCCCCAAAGTATAATAGTTAAGAGTTGTACACTGGAAGCTGGATTCCATGTGGTTGACCATGGTTTGAATCTCGGCCCCAGCAGCTTGAAAAACATGCGAGGCACATGCTGTGTGTATATCCAAAATTCTAATGGGAAGGAAATGGGATTGTGGCATGGCTATATCCCACTGGGGGTACTTTCTCTCTCCTTCTGTCTCTGGCAAGCACATGCACTATATCTAGCAATTAAAAAAACAAATTAGGGACCAGCAGTTAGTGTAATGGCTATGTCACTGGACTCCCATGTAGTCGACCATGGTTCAAGTCCTGGACCTGGTGGTTTAAACTCACGCTGGGCGCGTGTGCATGCATGCCCAAGATCCTGAGAGTTAAATGGAGGAGAAGGGATTGCAGCGTGGCCATCCCCCCCCCCGGGGGGGGGGTGATTTCTCGCTTTCTGTCTGTCTCTCTCTGTCTTTCTGGTGAGCGCATGCGCCCTATAGCAAGAACCTCTCCAAAAAAAAGAAAAAAAAAATAGACCAGCAGATGGTGTAATGGTTATGTTGCTGAACTCCCACATAGTCAACCACAGTTCAAATCCTGGACCAGGTGGCTTAAAACTCACACTAGGCACGTGTGCATGCATGTCCAAAATCCCAAGAAGAGAATGGAATAGAAGGGAATGCAATGTGGCCATTACCCCCAGGGGGTGATTTCTCACTTTCTGTCTATCTCTGTCTCTCCAGTGAGCATGCATGCCCTATAGTGAAAATCTCTCTAAAACTAAACAGATCATTCGGGTTCTGAAAAGAGCTTGGACTTTCCTGTGCATGAATGTGGAAACTTAGATGGCCACAGCCTGGGCTGTTCTTCCTCAAATGGCCTCTGAGAACTGGGGACCAAGGGAAGTAAATGCTAGAAAGAATCAAGGCAGCTCTATTTATCAATGACGAGCACCGTGTGGATTTAATCCCGGCCTAATATTCCCTAGTTGAGACCTTGGGCAAATCACCTAACCTAAGCCTCGGTTTCCTCATAGATAGAATAATACCCATCTCTTAGGGTTGTTGTGAAATAGTTTGTATGATGCCCAGCACATACGTGCTCAATAAATGTCAGTCCTCTCAACTTTACCATTTTTAAATGATCATACTAAAACATCAAATTTCCAGACAGCAGGCTCCGTAGTCTCCACCCTTCTTGAATCTCTCTTGAAAGAAGTCTCATTGTATCAAAAACGTGGGTAGGGTATGGGCCCCAGAGAGGCAGATGCCAGGACCATGGCTACATGCATTTTCCAACAAGTGCAAATTCCTCGTTTTTTCTCCCCCCTCTTCTCTAGGCTGGGCTGGCTGCCAGGATGGGAGCCAGGCCAATGGTGAGTCAAAGGGGAGGACTGGTGCACCATTGTCTGGCTGGGACACCAGGTCACCGACACTTGGTTGTCCACTGGGCAACCCTCCCTGCTATCTAGCCAGAGGTGGAGTGGAAAGTGGGTATAATCTACTGATATGCTCACTGCCTCTATGCTCTGTATCCTGAGTTGGATACCCCCACTGCTGCTGTAGCTTCCTCTTCCTCTGTGTGCTTGACTAAGCAATCTCAAGATCGCTTTTCTCTTCCCTTTGTATTTCTCCCAAATGATATGGGAAAGATACCAGCAAGGTACTCTTCCCCACCAAGGAAAGACCACGGGAGGACACTGTGCAGTGCCTCAGTGATAAGAATGAACTTTACCCAATGTCAACAAAAAGCAGGCTCTTCAGAGGTAAGGAGAGAAATTAGGAGGAATGGCCAGGAGAATGAAGCTGATGTTCCACTAACGTCTCCCTTCCCCAGCACACAGAGAGATGACATCCCCTTCTTTCCTCCATGGTTCCTGCTCTGAGAAGCTCTGGTAGCTATCCTAGGTCTCAAGTCAGGGTGGGAAGGCTCTCTGTCACAGTTCTCAGTAAGCAAGTTCATAGAATAGCAGTGTAGTTTGGTAAAAATCCCAGACGGAGACAAGTGTGTCAGTCTGGCCATTAGCTATACGATCTGAGGCAAGTCACTTTATCTCTCTGGGTCTCTGAGTTCTTCCTTTGTAAAATGAGGCAGCTGGAAAACACGAATTGTAAGATCTTTTTCCATTCTAACATTCCATGTTTTATCAGTGAAATGAAGCAGAAGGAAAGACAGAAAAGACAGAGTAACCCTCCATAAGACATCCTGTCTCCATGCAGCCCTCTGCCACCGGCCTCTCTGTCCCTCCCCAGAATTTACCTCATCCTCGTTCTCCACTTTAGGGTTGCTGGCTGTTCGTTTCAGGTTGCTGCTGAGACTTATGCTGGCGGTAGCATCTGACTTAGAGCGCTGATGAGTCCTTTTGGAGGGAGACAGCCCTGTGTCGGGGGCTGGGCTCAAAGAGGGTAGCTCCCTCTTCCGGTGAGCTGGCTTCAGCTCATCTGAGAGGATCAGCTTCCGGAGCTTGGTCCCGCGGGAGTGACGCTGAGTGGAAATGTGCATGTCTGAAGAGTAGGCCCCAAGCAACAGGGCACACTGGAGGGAAAAGTTAATGCTCTGACGGCATCGGTGGACGATGTAGGGCTTAATGGCGTCACCCACATCCTCATCCATGTGAATGTACATGTTAAGCAATTGGGGCAGATAGAAGTCCACATCCTCATTACGAAAGCAGAAGAGCCGGTTGCCAATATAGGCTTGCACTCCAGGCTCCTTGGAGTTGTACAGATATGAAATGGCCATGGAGATATCAAATAGTTTTGACTCAAACAGCCTCAGCAGCCAGGACTGTTTGGCTGAGTTGTTTTGCCGCCTCCTTCTTGTTCCTTTGGCTGTCCCTGAGGCCACAGTGGTCCCCATCTCGTCTTCTTCCTCCCTGATCTGGGCAGGTGGATCATCCAGGCAACGAATCTCACTGTCCACACCATCCCCATTGATCAACTCCAGTGAGGTGCCTCTGCTAGAGACCGCCACACCGCCATGCAAAAGCTTGACTTTCTCCAGCACTTCCTGGCAGGCCTTCTGGGCCACCTCGGGGTCAATCACTGACAGCTCCCCGACCCCCTCCGTGATGACACTTAGCAAGGAGCCCCCATTATTCCCCGGTGGGCCAGTAGTGGACTCAGAAGCTGGTTTCAGTGGGGCAGGTTCCACTACCGTGTCTCCCATGGCCACAACCAGACTTCGAGCTTCCAAGCTATAGGACAAGGGAAGGAGAAAGGAACAGAAAGGGAGACACACACACATACACACACACACTGGTTAGTGGTGCCATTTTCAGGTCTTCCCTTTGCCATGAAACCTTCCCAAACACCTCCTCTGTTTGTCTTCCTGGAATCCTTCAAAATCAGATGAAAAGTCATCTCCCCCCAGGATGCTCTCACACTACCTCCACTTTTGATTACTGCTTACTCTTCATTCCTTCCGCACACACTCAGTTTAGCCTCTGTTCTTAAATTGTATTTGTAAAATGCTGCTTCATGTGTGTTATGTTTACACAGGTTTACACATTTTTCAGGCAGACTGGGGAACACCTTGGGTCTTATTCCCTTGTTCCTAACTCTTCATATACTTTTCTACCTTCTTGTCCTTCCTGTGTCTCCCTTTCATGCCTGCTATAGCCTTTTCATTTTTCTTTTTCTTTTTTGAGAGGTTTTTGCTATAGGGCACGTGCACTCCCCAGAAAGACAGAGAGAGACAGAAAGGAGAAATCACCCCCCAGGGGGGATGGCCACACTGCAACCCCTTCTCCACCATTCTCCTCTCAGGATCTTGGGCACGCATGCACACGTGCCCAGCATGAGTTTAAGCCTCCGGGTCCAGTACTCGAACCGCGGTTGACTACATAGGAGTCCAGCGACATAACCATTACACCAACTGCTGGTCCCTCATTTTTCTCTCTCTCTTTTTTTTTTTTTTTGGAGAGGTTTTCGCTATAGGGCGCGTGCGCTCGCTAGACAGACAGAGAGAGAGACATAGAGACAGAAAGCGAGAAATCACCCCCCAGGGGGGATGGCCACGCCGCAATCCCTTCTCCTTCATTCTCCTCTCGGGATCTTGGGCACGCACGCACACGCGCCTGGTGTGAGTTTTAAGCCACCGGGTCCAGGACGTGAACCGCGGTCGACTATGTGGGAGTCCAGCGACATAGCCATTACGCTAACTGCTGGTTCCCTCATTTTTCTCTTTAACCTATCTCTCCTTGCTCATGTAACACTCCACACACAGGCCCTATGCATCTCACCTTATTTCAAATTGAAGTATTGATGTATTTTTCTAGTTACGGATACTTTCTTACCCTCACTTTTACCCTCAAAGCTTCCAGGGAACAAAAACTAGCAAATGCTATGTCAGGCTTCCGTAGAAAAGAGTTCTAAAACAACCCCCCATTAGCCCTGCTAAAGTTGTACCATTTCTCTGCTTGTGGGAATGACATCATACCCTTTCTCCAATGCCATGGCTGCTGAAGTATTGGGGAAAGAGCTCTGGGCTTGGAGACAAAAATCCTTGCTCTGCCTTTATGAGATGTGCAAACTTAGGCAAGTCATGTATCTTCTGAGTTTTAGTCTCCTCAACTGAAAAGTGGGAAGCAATAATTACTGCTCATTGTTGCTGTGTGGAATAAAAAATTTCACATGTGAAAGGATCAAGCACAGTTCCTGGCACATGGCAGTGCTCAGTACTTATGGTACTTGAATCTTAGGTACCTAACAGGTGAGTGGGGGGTGTGTGTGTGTGCACGTGTTTGCACACACACTCTAAGGGAAGTGAATAAGAGTTACACTTGTTTAAGACTCTTCCCAACATTTATGACAACCTTGTCCAACCCTAGCACTACTTTCCCTGCTATCATGCACACACTCTCAGAACAGCAGGGTCTGTGAGAAGGCAAAGAGAAATCAGTCTGGGACTTTAGGGTCTAGAACTTCCAAAGAACAAGGAGGACCAGGAATAACATAACCAAGAACCCTTCTCAGGAGAGAATCCTGTAAAGAAATTCAGTGAGAGAATACTGCTAACAAGAGACACTGCCTTCCAAGAGCAATTTTTCAGAGCTTCACCAAATCTAGATCAGGAGAATCAGTGCAGAACAAGAGGACATTTCTTCAAATTGGCCTGGCTCCAGAATCTGACTATAGCCAACAATGGACTCAGAGCTTCTTCACAAAAATACAAACAGAATGAATCTAAGATAGGTCTGGCTTCATGGTCTAATGGTTAAAAGAGCTGGATCCCACATGGCCAACTGCAGTTTGAATCCCGGCCCCAAGAGCCTGAGAAACATGCTGGGTGCAGGTGTGTGCCTCAAACCCTGACAGCATAGAAAAAGAAGGAGTTTCAGCATTACCACACTCCATTTAGGGGTGCTTTGTCCCTTTCCCCTTTTTCTCTCTGGCAAGAGCATGTGCCCCCTGGCAGTTAAAAAAAAAAAGTATGACTCTAAGATATACTCAAGAGTGAGCTAGAAGAACACAGAGGCCTTTGTAAAGCTGGAATTCAGGTAATTTCCAACATCACCTCTGACTGATGATTCTGAGTACATAAACTTTGGGTACACAGAAGAAAAAGGCTCAACACGTGAATTATTCTAGATACTCTGGGAGGCCCTGTTTTCCACTGCCACCCTGCTAGCTCTTCCACATCTCTGAGATGTTAAGAGTCCCTTTGATCTGTCCAGCTTCCTGCTCCCCAGATGTTGCCACTAAAGTTTTACAAAAAGACAGACGGGGAACTCTTGTTCTCAGAGATCACCAAAAAAGGACAGTTCAGTTTATGTTCCTCCCAATCCTGTCAAACAAGAAGCACATTCCTGAATTTAATTTACCTGATGCAGTTTGAGGTTGATATTAGTAACACAGTGGCAACTCTTTCACTATGCTCTTTCCCAAAATTAGGCAGTGCCCTCTGAGCAGTAGAACCAGCATGGCTGCCTATGTGGATCTGTCTCTACTTGCCACTATGGGTTGCACAGGAATAAGAAGGAAGTTGTAATCCCTGCCACACCTTTGTAGGACACTCTGAGGGTCACTATAATCAGATGGAACCACTACCTTTTAAGTTTACTTAAGAGACTCACATGACCGCCCCAGTGGTCCTATACCTATACAACCGAACTCTTTCTCAATCTAACATGGCACATCTTTACCTTTTCCTATACTCCGGAGATTTCCAAGTCAACAAAAACTCCTAAAAGTTCACTTTTCAAAACTTTTTTTTTTTTTTTGAGAGGTTTTTGCTATAGGGTGCGTGCGCTCGCCAAACAGACAGAGAGAGACAAAGAGACAGAAAGCGAGAAATCACCCCCCAGGGGGAATGGTCACGCCGCAATCCCTTCTCCTCCATTCTCCTCTCGGGATCTTGGGCACGCACGCACACACGCCTGGCGTGACTTCTAAGCCACCGGGTCCGGGACGTGAACCGCAGTCGACTATGTGGGAGTACAGCGACATAGCCATTACACTAACTGCTGGTTCCCCCACTTTTCAAAACTTTTAAGGGGAAAGCAGCTTAGACATTCTTCCATATGTGGCATCTCAGCCCTCGCTTGGAAATTCAATACATGCCTGCCCCAGTTAATCACAATTGGGATTATTACTGGCACCAGAAAGAAAGATAAGGATACCACCATCTCTTTTATCCCACAGGCAAAGGAAAACTTCCAGAGCTCAGCTAGGAATCCCACATCACAGTATTCGGGGAATGTCCCCATTAGACAGACTCCCACATCTGGCCACCTTTACTTCCCAGGGAACCAGATAATATCAAGAGGTGCAGAATAATCACACTCCTTTCCTATACAAGTAGTTCTGCTACTAGAAACCACTAAACGAGCTGGGCCTCCTTCGTAGCTTCCCAGGGACACAGAAACTGTCTACATCTGAAGCAAGTCATAGGGAGATGTTGAAGAAAACAGGGTTAGATTGTTTAGATAGTAAAAGGTAGAAAAAGGATTCTCCAAAACCTAAATCCAGATACAGTCCTCAATATGCATTCATTTATTTTGAATGCAAAGAAAATATGTCTTCAATGGGTAACTTCTAAAGAAAATGAAAAGACTAGAAAGTAAAAGAAAATGAGAAGGAACAAGTTCTGTATTCACCACCTTTTCCCTTGTAAGTAAGAAGACTAAGAAAAAAGAGAAGAACATTCAAACCCGGGCCAGCCAGTGCCATGGTGGTTAAGGCACTGGATCTCATATGGCTGACTGTGTGGTTTGTGTTCCAGACCCTGCAGTTTGTAAAACATACTGCATGTATGTGTGTGCATGCCTAACATTCCCAGAGGAGAATGGAGAATGGATTTCAAGGTGACCATCTCTTCTGGGGGGGTGACTTCTCACTTTCCTTTTTTCTCTCTCTCCAGCAAGCATACGCGCTCTATAGCAAAACTTAAAAAAAAAAAAAAAAAAAAAAGAAAAGAAAAGAGAGAGAAAATCTTTAATATCAAATTACTACAGCCCTCAAGGATGTTCAGACAACTGGGGCACAACACTTCAAACAAGGAACCTAAACTCTCCTTCCAGCTTGCCCTAGAGTACCAGCTGGTTCTTAGGAAAGAGAGGTGGGAGTAGTAGGAGTGTTGGCGACTAACTGGGCTCCACGGCGCCTGTCTGGGCAAAGTAGGGAATACGAGTCTGAGTCTGAGTGTTAGGGGTTATTACAGGTCAGGATCAGAGCACAGCAGTAGCTGGAAAGGACAGAGAAGGTACTTATGCATGTGTTCTGTATGACCAGGCAGTTAAGCATATGTCTGCAGAGGACCCTGGAGGAAGGTGCTATAGCTTAACCTGGCCTCCCACTTCTCATAACCTCAGAAGATTCTAGGCACATACTCTTCCACTGGCTTCTATTAAAGGACGACTAAATTGGACTTTGCTAGGTCAAGATGGCAAAGAACTCCAAATCAACCTCCTCACTCATTCAAACACCATTCTCTTCTCCAAACCTTTTTCCATGGCCTAGATAAATATGGACTGGGCTAGATAAATATTCACCACCTTTTCCTGGTTCACACCAATCCTGATATTTTCATATATTTCTGCATTTTCACAGAATGGCCTTTAAGAAATCATCTGATCTATAATAGTATTCTGCTTCCAAGCAGGCAGGCAAGTTCAATTTTCCTCCCTTTTTTTTTTTTTTTTTTTTAAATTTGCTGTAGGGTGCATGCACTCACATGAGAGAGACACAAAGAGACAGAGATGAGAGAGAGAAAGTGAGAAAACACTCCCGGGGGTGTGTGTGTGTGTGTGTGGCCACACCACAGTCCCTTCTCCTCTAAGGATTTTGGGCACACATGCACACATACCCAGGGTGTTTCTCAAGCCACTGGGTCCAGGATTTGAACTGCACCATCAGCCATGTGGGAGCTAATCACCCCAACCATCAGGCCACTAGCTGGCCCTTTTCTTCCTTTAAAAAGATCCTTTGAAATGGATCATGAGAGATGGAAAAAAGAGCAAGGGAGCCAATATCTTCATCCTACAAGGGTGGTAGTTAAGAAAAGTATTCAAAGTTAATGAGGGGCCGGCAGGTGGCATGGTGGTTAAGGCTGAACTCCCACATGGCCAACCACAGTTCAAGTCCCAGACCTGGTGGCTTGGTTTCTCACTTTTCCTTTCTCTCTCTTGCTCTATCCCTCTCTGGTCAAATTTAAACAAACAAACAAACAAATGAATAAAGTTAAATAAATTAAAAAAGTTAATGAAAAAGAGGAGGTTCAAATATATTACTTAGAGTTATACAGATGTTCAGTGGAAGAACCAAAATTTATGACAAAATAATATAAACGACAAGTAAAAATTCATTAACGCTAAATCCTTTTCTGTAATAAGAATCAGAGGTACAAGTATTTTCTCTAAAGCTATGGTGATAACCTGAAGGATTAAAACTCAGATAATTACAGAGGTTAACTTTAAGGGAACAGCAGTAGGGATAAATGGAATAAAACTATTGCTTTCATCCTAAATTCTTTCATACCACTAGATTTGGTACCAAGTACATGTAATTTGGTACCAAGTACATTTTTTTTTTTTTTTTTGGAGAGGTTTTTGCTATAGGGCGCATGCGCTCGCCAGACAGACAGAGAGACATAGAGACAGAAAGCGAGAAATCAGCCCCCAGGGGGGATGGTCACACCGCAATCCCTTCTCCTCCATTCTCCTCTCGGGATCTTGGGCATGCACGCACACGTGCCCGGCATGAGTTTTACGCCACCGGGTCCGGGATGTGAACCACGGTCAACTATGTGGGAGTCCAGCGACATAGCCATTACGCTAACTGCTGGTTCCCCATTTTTTTTTTTTTTTTTTTTTTTGAAAGGTTTTAGCTGTAAGCCGCATGTGCTCACTGGAAAGACAATAAGCCAGAGAGACAGAAAGCAAATCACCCCCAGGAGGAATGGCCATGACGCAATCCTTTCTTCTCCATTCTCTTCTTGGACATGCATGCACACACGCCTGGTGTGAGTTTTAAGCCACTGGGTCTGGGACTCAATCTGTGGTTGACTATGTGTAAGTCCAGCCATTATGCATTATGCATAACCATTACGCGTTTGCTAGTCCCATAATAATAATTTTTTGAAAGAGGTTGCTCTGGGCCAGCAGATAGTGTAGCAGTTATGATGCTGGACTCCCATATGGCCAACCACAGTCCAAGTCTTGGACCCAGTGGCTTGAAACACACCAGGCACGTATGTATGTGCGCCCAAGATTCTAGAAGAAGGGATTGCAGTGGTCATCACCTCTGGGGGTAGGGAGGGTTATTTCTCACTTTCCCTCTCATTGTCTCTGTTTCTTTCTCTCTCTGGCAAGTACTTGCACCCTACAGAAAAGCCCCTATCTTAAAAAATGGGGGGGGCTGGCAGGTGGTGTGGTAGTGTAGGGCACTGGACTCCCACAGAGCCGACTATGGT
This sequence comes from Tupaia tana, assembly GCA_026018925.1. Taxonomy (NCBI): domain Eukaryota; kingdom Metazoa; phylum Chordata; class Mammalia; order Scandentia; family Tupaiidae; genus Tupaia; species Tupaia tana. The sequence goes on from JAKSZU010000004.1 coordinate 92,501,816, forward strand.
TTATGTCTTGGATTTGGAGGCTTTCTTTCTTTCTTTCTTTTGGAGAGGTTTTTTTTTTGCGTAATGGCTATATCGCTGGACTCCCATGTAGTCGACCGTGGTTTGCATCCCGGACCCGGCGGCTTAAAACTCACGCTGGGTGTGTGTGCGCATGTGCCCAAGATCCTGAAAGGAGAAAGAAGAAGGGATTGCGGCGTGGCCATCCCCCCTGGGGGGGGGATGATTTCTCACTTTCTATCTCTCTGTCTCTCTCTGTCTGTCTGGCGAGCGCATGCGCCCTATAGCAAAAACCTCTTCAAAAATAAAAAAAAAAAAAAGTTGCCCTTGGGGCTGGCAGGTGGACTAGTGATTAAGATGCTTGACTCCTACACGGCTGACAGTTCAAGTCCTGGACCTGGAGGCTTGCTTTCTCACTTTCTCTCTCTTTCTGTCTCTCTCCTGTCAAGGTAAAAGGATACAATAATAAATAAAATTAAATTAAATAATTATTTTTTAAAAAAATGTTGCTCTTCAAAAGACTCCATTTCACCCCAGGCTGCTTGTTCTGCTGTAGAGAAACTCTTCCTTAAATCTATGGTCTAACACAAACCTTTCTATTGGAAGGTCTCAACTCATCTTTCCCCTTTAACCTCAAGGGTAACACTGAAGACCAAGTATTTTTTCTTAAAGAAACACAGGACCAAGCAACCAGGTAACTGCTTACCCAAGGCCCCAAAGGGTAGTGGCATCAGGGGAGAGGGCATTCTCAAGCTACCAACAGAAGAGTAGGGAGGGCAGTGGTCTCCCAGCAGTTAGATCAATATTGACCCAGGCTGAGAACTCTATGCAAGGCCATGTAGCTGGTATAAGCAGATTCCAGTCAGACAGCCCAAGTCAGCTTTGGGAGCCCCTGCTAAAACAGACAGATGACAAAGAAAGCGACCTTCCTCTGAAGCGCTACTCCTTACACCAAGTCCGAAATGTGCTTAGATCTGGACCTCTCTTGTCCCATGCCTATTATTGAAAAATGTCAGCCAACAATGGCCTCAGAGGATTCTTCGCAAAAATGCAAACAGAATGAACCTAAGACAGGGCTGGTCTTGTAGCTTAGCAGCCTAATGGTTAAGAGAGCTGGATCCTGCATGGCCAACTGCAGTTTGAATCCTGGCCCCAGGAGAATCTCAGATTTCTGCTTTGGATGGTATTCAGAAAACATATTCTCATACAGCATGGACTCAGCTCTGAGAAGAAAGCCTGGAAACTAGGAGAAATACAATTTCTGGTTGAGGGTGCTTCCAAGGAGTGAAGCTTCTAAAAAGAAAGATTATGAGGGTATTACCTAATAGAGAGAGAAGCAGGACAAGACGGTACAACTACTTCCAAACAGGCATAGAGTCAGAAGATGAATGGAACTTCACATGCCCTCTTCAACATCACAGGCCAATGGAGAGACATACAGCATACAAGGCAGTAAGTAACTAATTTCTCAAGGCCCAGCTTACTCCAGGTTTTCTCTTCCAACCAGCCTCCTCAAAGGGCTTTCTCCAAACATATCTTTCACCTACAGAATCTGGAGTTATGGATCAAGTACAGGAGGATCAGGATAGGCAGTCAGCAATTTAATGTCTTTGGGGAAAAAAGCAAGGTAGACATTAGATCGCCAGAAAAGTCATAATGTATTTTTCTATGCAAAAATGTGTCATGACTTTTTCAACAACCCAATAAAAGGGGCAGGCCTGAAGCTAGTCTTTGAACTGATTTACACCCATGGTTTTGGCTACAAAAATCTGACAGCAAGACCAAAATGAAGGAAAATTCTCAGGATGACTAAACCACTGCTAATAAGTACCTTTTGTCTGAGGAACCCAGCATGTTTTATAAACAAACCAGACTAATTCTCCCCCAACCCACATCCTGCAATTTGCCTATTAGTGCACTGATGCCTATAGAGTTGGTCGGTTTTCCAAAAAAGATCACTTTGGAGGTCAGGTAAGGAAGTCATGCTGACACCCAGGAATCCTTATTCTGAATATACAAGCTCTTTCCATTGTCTTGTGTTCTTTTCCCCAGTTTAACCCCTCTTCCCCCTTTTCCCCATCCCCACCTCAGGCCTGAGCTCTTATGAACTAAACCAAAACTATTCTAGTAAGCCAGACAGTAAATTGACTCCTCTTGGAACTGGACAGGGAAGAGAGTCTGTTTTGTAATCCCTTTAACACAAACTAAAATGAACTATTCCAAAACATGATTTCTCACAACCTCAGTCTCCACCAGACCTGTTCCTTTCTCCTAGAGGCTGCTCCTGAGTAGTCAACAAAGTGTAATGTGATAGGGACTTCCTCAAAACTTGCTCCATCCTTCAGAAACATCCTTCTGCCCAGAAAAGCCTGAGACAGCTGAGGCTCCCCCTCCACCCAGTACATTTTCTTCTTAGCTCAAGGTTTAGCAGATCCTGAAATAAGTACTTATGTGGAGATGAGTGTGACAGAAAGCACATAAAGACCACAGAGAAAACAGAACCAAGTGTCATAAGAATCAGCAAAATCCCTGGAACTCGGAGAGGTGCCAACTTTGAAATACTGAATGGGAAGGGGCATGTCAGATGTCTCTCATACAGGAACAAACTTCCAGCGGGTTGAAGGACTGAGAAGGGAGAAAGAGAAACTAAAAAAAGTTACAGGGATCACTAAGCACCCCGGAGAAGAAGGCTGAGGACTAAGGTCAAAGTAGAATGTAAATGGTACCTTGGGAACGATGACAGGGCCTGAAATCCCTTCAGGAGAGGGGTACAGGTAATTCGGAAGCCAGAAGCTGGGTGGCTGGGTGGGTGACAGAGGCAACAGAATCGGAAGAAGCGACAGAAGAAAGGATACAATCTTCAGCATAGGAAAATGGGAAGCCAGGGCTGAGGCTGCACAGAGACCTCGGAGGAAAGGGCAAAATAAGAAAAGGGATGAAGGTTTGGGCAAGAGCACAGGCGATAAGGAAGGACAATATAGAAAGCGTCTTCTGCGTTAAGGGTTCACGACTTTTAAAATAACAATTCAGAACCGAGGTAACAGGGATAAGATCGAGGGAGGGGGGAATCCCCGGGGCAGAGGGAGGAGCTAAACAGAAGAGGAAGCCAAAAGGCAGAGGAGGACCCCAGGCCTGAGGAGAAAGGGTGGAGAGGGAGCCGGGGTGCAGCTGCCACCGGGAGGGCAGTTTTGTAGTCGAACCCAGGAGGGGGAGACTGTGAGAAACAGGGCGAGAGAGAGACCTAACGCACACACACACCCAGGGCAAAGGTGACTCACGAGGGAGGAGTCGCTTACCTCCCGGGGACCCCCGCGCAGGGCGTGCGGGCAGTCGGAGCTGGACTGCCGACACAGCCGCCTCAGCAGCAGCGGCCGCTCCCGGGTTCCATTGGCCGCCTGCGCTTCCCTGACAGCGGCCGCGGCGGCTGCACCAGGCCCCGGCTGCGGGGCTGCCCGCGGCGCCGCCTGAGGGGGCCTTCACGTTGCCTCAAGTTCGACCGAGCTACACAACCTCCTCTTCCTCTCTTCGCCCGCCCAAAAAACAAAATTCCCCAGTAAGTCTCGATGTAAGATTCTACTCCCTGAGTCCAGTCTCTTCTCGGGATAAGCTTTCCTGCTTCCCGACGCTCAGGACCCTACGGATCCCATAGTAATCTAAGCAGTGGGCTGAGCTGTCCTGAACATGCCTGTTTAGAAATAGAAAAGGGGGCGGGGAAAAGCCTTTTGGAAGCTAGAGAGGGAGGAGAGCGCGAAGGGAGGAGCCTACGGGCGCGGGGAGGAGCCAATCTTTGAGAGGCGGACCTAAAAGAGATTGCGAGGCTAAGGAAGCCGAGAGGGAAGTAAGATTTGCTGGATTAGTGGCAAGGCGGGCAGTCAGGCTTGGGTGCTCCGGTAGAGAAGAATGGGTATATCGCCTACTTCCATAAGCATATTAACCTGCAAGTTATATGTAAACGAGCCCGTTTGAGTTAGCAGCCGAATCAGCGCAATTGCAATCAGTGGCTTTTCCCTCTCGCTTATCTTACAAGACTCCTTTAGTAAATCAGCCCATGGGATGGACACTGGAGGCCCAGAAGGCACTGCTTTTTTCAGTTTTATGGACAATGCCATGATCACGCCCCTTATTGCTTTGGGAATGGCGCGGGCCAACCGCGTCAACCTTTCGCCATTAGCGGCCCAACTGGAGGCTGCGGTTCTGCCTCCGTGGTCACCACCTGCCCAGAGGTGGGCAGCCTTTGGCCTCCAGCATCCAGACGCCGAGCCCCCGAGCCCGCCAGGAAGGGGCTGGACAGGGCCAGGTTGGGAGAGGTGAGTGAAATGACAAAGGCTTAGAGGGTATGATTCCTTCCTCCAAACACAACAGAACCATGTGACTAAACAAATAAACACGCCCTGGTGTTGGTTTTGTGTGTTTGTCTGGTAGCATTGTTGATTGAGAGTCCCCTTTCTTCTCAGAACCTCTGTCCTAGGGCTTGACTTAATACTCTACATGGAAGCTTGTTATTTGACCCTAGATCTTGCATACCATTTTCCCTGCCACTACAAGCTGTTTGACTTGGGATGGCAGATTTAAGCCTCTTTGAACCTTAGTTTCTATGTCTCTAAAGGGGATGCAGTAATATTAACACCTTACAGGGTTACATTATGGGGATCAAGAGAGCTCATGTTACTACGATAGTGTACTATATTACTATCCTTGGGACAATAATACTGGATAGATGATGAATGAAAATAGGGTCACTGGGGACCAGCAGATGGTGTAATGGTGATATCACTGGACTACCACATAGTCGATGTGGGTCAAGTCCCAGACCCAGCAGCTTAAAAAACACCCTGGCACATGTGCATGCGTGTCCAGGATCCTGAGAGGAGAATGAAAGAAAAGGGATTGTGGCTGGCCATCCCCCAGGGGACGATTTCTCACTTTCTGTCTCTGTCTCTCTGGGGAACGTACACGCTCTATAGCAAAAATTTCTTAAAAAAAAAAAATAGTGTCACTGCTTCAGTGTTTAATTGGGAGTAATACCTCGAAAACAGCAATGGTAAAACATGCAGTATACATCAAAGTAGAACAAATGGGTACCTAATTCTGAGGGAATGTTGTGGAGTTTGGCTCAATTAATACAGAAGGCCTATTCACGCAGAATATGGTGAATGAATGAATGAGTGGAAGCCTTCTTAGAAATATTGTGAGCCAGGGGGACCAGCAGTTGGTGTAATGGCTATGTCTCTGGACTCCCATGTAGTCGACCGCGGTTCGAGTCCCAGACCCGGTGGCTTAAACTCACACCTGGTGCGTGTGTGTGTGTGCCCAGAATCCAGAGAGGAGAATGGAAGAGAAGGGATTGCGGCATGGCCATCTCCCCTGGGGGGTGATTTCTCGCTTTCTGTATCTGTCTCTGCCTTTCTGGTGAGTGCACACGCCCTATAGCAAGAACCTTTCCAAAAAAAAAAAAAAAGAAAGAAAGATAAGAATACTGTGAGCCAGGTCTTAAAAGAGATGCTGGTGGGACCAGCAGATGGCATAATAGTTCCATCGCTGGACTTCTATGTAGTTGACTGTGGTTCTAGTCTTGGGCCTGGCAGTGTAAAACTCATATTGGGTGTGTGTGTGTGTGTGTGTGTGTGTGTGCCCAAGATCCCAAGATGAGAATAGAGGAGAAGAGATTGCAGTGTGGCCATCCCCCTTAGGGGGTGATTTCTTGCTTATGTCTCTCTCTGTATCTCTGGTGAGTACATGTGTCCTATGGCAAAAATCTCTCTTAAAAAAAAAAAAAGAGAGGGAACCAGCAGTTGGCATAATGGCTATGTCTCTGGACTCCCACATAGTCGACCGCGGTTCGCATCCCGGACCCGGTGGCTTAAAACTCACACCGGGCGCGTGTGCGTGTGTGCCCAAGATCCCGAGAGGAGAATGGAGGAGAAGGGATTGCGGCGTGGCCATACCCCCTGGGGGGTGATTTCTCGCTTTCTGTCTCTATGTCTCTCTCTGTCTGTCTGGTGAGTGCACGTGCCCTATAGTGAAAAAACCTCTCCAAAAAAAAGAGAGAGAGAGAGAGAGATGCTTGCCTTCTCACTCTCTCTCTGGTAAGCTCATATGTCCTATATAGCAAATTTTTAAAAATAATAATAATAAATAAAATTAAATAAGTAATTTTGGGAACATACGCACATAGATGTTTCCAGAGTGTTTTTCAAGTTGCCACAGCTAGGACTCAAAAAATAAAAAGTGATGCTGGATGTGATCCAGCAGAATGAAAAAGGAATGAGTATTCTGAAGGGTAAAAACTGTCTCTTGAAGAGTAGAAATGGGAATTTGCTCAGGTCATGAGAGGAAGCGGGCAAACAGATAAGCTAGGTTAAAACTGGGGTACAGTAATGACACGTGGGCAGAGAAAGAGGACAAGAGTGCCAAAGGTAGTTTAAATCTGTCACCACTGGTCTGGAGTAGGGAGTCATTAGTCCACCTGTCAGGCCCAGCAGCTCTTGGCCAGCTTCCAGTCAACTGTCACACAAGAACCAAGAGGTGATGATCCCACTTTAGCCTAGAGTTTAAAATGTCACACATCTCCTCAAGGGGTGGGGTTACAAAGGGACACAAGACAGGCCTTATTGAGACATCATAGAAAGAAGTGTGACAGCCTCTTTTTGTAGTACGAAGTTGTTTTATTTTCCATTGTTAAGAAAATAAGATTTCAATAATATTGCTCTTTACACTTGAAATAGGGACTTGTTATTACTATAGGCAGTTAGAAGTCCTTTATTAACAAATGAGATCTTGGGACCAGCAGTTGGCATAATGACTATGTCGCTGGACTTGCATGTAGTCCACCTCAGTTTGAGTCCTGGACCTGGCGGCTTAAACTCACACCCAGCACTTGTGCTGCGTGCCCAAGATCCTGAGAGGAGAATGGAGGAGAAGGGATTGCGGTGTGACCATCCCCCCTGGGGGGTGATTTCTTGCTTTCTGTCTCCCTGTCTCTCTCTTTCTGGTGAGTGCATGCACCCTATAGGAAAAAAATTCTCAAAAAACCCCCAAAAAACAAAAAACAAATGAGATCACTCCCCTCAGTTCGCTCTCTCTCTTTCTCGTGCACACACACACACACACACACACACACACACAATTAGGTAGTTTATTTCTAGGTTTCTGTTTATAACTCTAAGAGCTCGTATATGTAAATTTCTCTGGATCTCTTTATGATTTTTGTCTGTCTTTTTTGGGGGGAGGGTACCTCTCTATTTCTGTCAGTCTTGTTCATCCCTGTAGTCTGAACTCTTCCAGGCAGGAAAAGATACATTTTTGTATTCTAGCTGTATCCATTGTTTCTACCACAGGGGGAAAAACCAAGTTAGGTGTGACCTAGCAACAGATTGAATACGGAAATAGATATGACAATCCAGTCAGGTGTTAAAGAGAGCTCCAAAATTGTAGAACAATGCCGATTGTATCACTGATTTTTTTTTGTTTGCAAAATATAATTATTTTTCAAAAATGAAAAAGTTAAATATATTTTAAAAATTTATTTATTTAGGAACCAGTAGTTGGCATAATAGCTATGTCACTGGACTCCCGTTAGTCGACTGAAGTTTGAGTCCCGGTCCCAGTGGCTTAAACTCATGCTGGGCATGCCCAACCTCCTGAGAGGAGAATGGAGGAGAAGGAATTGCGGCATTGCCATACCCCCTGAGGGGGGTGATTTCTTGCTTTCCGTCTCTCCATCTTTCTCTGTCTTTCTGACAAGTGCACATGCCCTATTGTAAAAACATCTCCCCCCCAAAAAAATGTATATTTATTTAATTAATTTTTTAGAAACTTTTTTTTTTTTTTTTTTTTTTTTTTTTTGCTACAGGGTACATGCGCTCTTCAGAGAGACAGAGAGAGACAGGGATACAGAAAGCAAGAAATCACTCCCTAGAGGGGATGGCTATGCTACAATCCCTTCTCTTCCATTCTCCTCTTGGGATCTTGGGCATGAATGCACACACACCTTCTGTGAGTTTCAAACTGCCAGGTCTGAGACTCGAACCACAGTTAGCTATGTGGTAGTCCAGCACCTTAACCATTACACCACCTACTAGCTCCAAAGATTTTTTTCAAGAGATTTTTGCTCTAGGGCACGTGCACTCATCAGAGAGACACAGAAAGTGAGAAATCACCCCCTGGGGGAATGACCACGCCATGATCCCTTCTCCTCCATTCTCCTCTTAGGATCTTAGTCACACGTGCACACACTCCCAGCGTGGGTTTAAGCCACCAGATCTGGGACTTGAACCTCAGTCAACTGTGGGAGTCCAGGGACGTAACCATTATGCCATCTGCTGCCTCCCCAAAGATGTTTTTAAATAAATATTTTGGGGACCAGCAGTTAGCGTCATGGCTATGTCGCTGGACTCTCACGTAGTCGACCACAGTTTGAGTCCCGGACCCGGTGGCTTAAACTCACGCCGGGCGCGTGTGCGTGCGTGCCCAAGATCCCAAGAGGAGAATGGAGGAGAAGGGATTGCGGTGTGGCCATTCCCCCTGGGGGGTGATTTCTTGCTTTCTGGCTCTCTGTCTCTGTCTGGTGAGCGCACACACCCTATAGCAAAAACCTCTCAAAAAAATTAATTAATTAAAAAAAAATATTTTGACTATTTTTCCTCCTCCCTATTTACCTTTATTATTTTCTCCTGTCTCTTTAATTGCCAAATTATAACACTAAATGCTGTTCTCCTCCCCCCCCCAGTTTTTTTTTTTTTGCCATAGGGCACATGCACGTGTCAAAGAGATAGAGTGAAAGAGAGAAAGTACCCCCCATGGAGTGTGGTCACACCGTAATTCTTTCTTCATCCTGTCAGGATTTTGGACAAACTTGCACATACACGTTCCCAGAATGTTTCTCAGGTTGCCATGGTTAGGACTCAATACACAGGGTTGACCGTGTAGGAGCCAGCTCCCGTAACCAGCTACGAGACTGGCCCAAGAAATGCATTTTATATCATGACCACTGAAGAATACATAGGTGTCTAAATTGAAATAAAGTTTCATGAAAAATACCCTTATTGGGGGGACCAGCATTTAGCATAATGGCTATGTCACTGGACTCCCATGTATTCGACTGTGCTTTGAGTCCCGGAGCTGGTGGCTTAAACTCACGCCGGGCGCGTGTGCGTGCGTGCCCAAGATCCTGAGAGGAGAAAGGAGGAAAAGGAATTGCAGCGTGGCCATCCTCCTTGGGGGGGTGATTTCTCGCTTTTTGTCTCTCTGTCTCTCTCTGTCTTTCTGGCAAGCACACACGTCCTATAGCAAAAACCTCTCCCCCCCAAAAAAAATACCCTTATTATGTGCAATACACTCTGATAAGATTTTCAACTCTATTTTATTTCTTTTTTTTTAGTGTTTTTTTTTTTTGGGGGGGGCTCTTGTCATAGAGTGTGTACACTCACTGGAGGGAGACAGTGAGGGAAAGTAAGAAATTACCCTCCCTGAGGGGTGGCCATGCTGCAATCCCTTCTCCTCCCTTCTCCTCTTTGGGCATGCACACACAGGCGCCTCGTGTGATTCTCAAGCTGCTGGGTCCGGGACTCGAACCATGTGGGAATCTAGCACCTTAACCACCACCCCAACTGCTTGACCCTTTATATCATTTTTTTCTCAGTGCTATTTTTCATTCTGTTTGAGTTGATTTCACAGCTCACAAATCGGTTACAATCTACAGTTTGAAAAGACTGGTCTAAATAAATATTCAAAATCACATGGTAAGTGGTTATGCTAAGATCTAAACCTAGGGACCAGCTGGTGGCATGGTGGTTAAGGCAGCTGGATGCCACATGGCTGAATCCCAGACCTGGCGGCTTGAAAAATCATGCCAGGAACATGTGCTTGTGTGCCAAAAATTCTGAGAGGAGAGTGGAGGAAGAGGAGTTGTGGTGTAGCCTTTCTCTATGAGGGGTGATTTCACACGTCCCTGCTCTCGCTCTCTCTCCAGTTAGCACATGTGCCTTATAGCAAAAATTTTTTTTTTAAAAGAAAACAACTTGAACCTAACTCATGTCTTTCTTGTAAACAAATGCCTCCCTGTCGACATTTTTTTTAACTGACAAGGGGTTTATGTGCTCATTAGAGAGAGTGAGCGAGAGAGAGAAAGAAAAAAAACCTTCCTCAATGGGCGTTGGCATACCATAATCCTTTTTTCTCCATTTTTCCACCCTTGGTGCATATCCTTCATGTTTTTCAAGCTGCTGGTGCTTTGATTTGAACTGCAGTTGGCCATGTGGGAACAGGCTCCCTGTGCACAGTGCTTCACTGGTGTACGATGATGCTGGCCCTACCTTTCTTTCTTTTTCTCTCTTTTTTTTTTTTTTTTGGAGAGGTTTTTGCTATAGGGCACGTGCGCTCGCCAGACAGAGAGAGACAGAGATATAGAAAGCAGGAAATCACCCCCCAGGGGGGATGGCCACGCCGCAATCCCTTCTCCTCCATTCTCCTCTTGGGATCTTGGGCACGCACGCACACGCGCCCGGCGTGAGTTTAAGCCGCTGGGTCCGGGACTCGAACCCCGGTCGACTACGTGGGAGTCCAGCGACATAGCCATTACGCTAACTGCTGGTCCCTCTTTTTCTCTTTTTTGAGGTGTTTTTGCTATAGGGCTCGTGTACCTGCCTGAGAGACAGAGACAGAGAGACAGAGAACAAGAAGTTGCCCCCAGGGGGGGAATGCCTGGAATCCATTCTCCTCCTGGGATTTTGGGCACACATGCACAGGTGCCTGGCATGAATTTCAAGCTTCTGGGTCTAGGACTTGAACTACAATCGGCCATGTGGGAGTCCAGTGCCTTAACCACTCCACTATGCAACCTGCTGGCCTACCCCTACATTTCTTAAGAAGTCTGTGAGGGGGACCAGCAGATGGCATAATGGTTATGTCACTAGACTCCCATATAGTCAATATGGTTCAAGTCCTGGACCCAGCAGCTTAAAACTTAACACCAGGCATGTATGCGTGCATGCCCAAAATCCCAAGAGGAGAATGGAAGAGAAGAGATTGAGGTGTGGCCATCCCTTCAGGGGGTGATTTCTTGCTTTCCATCTCTCTGTCTCTCCGGTGAGTGCACAAACCCTATGGCAAAAATCTCTCTTAAAAAAAAAAAAAGTCTGTGAGGTATATGCATGCATATCCATTTAGTTAGCTAGCCATATACACAAATAATGCTTAGCTTTATCTCACAGGATGGAATCAGCAGGGTGTTTTAGACAAAAACGTAGGCCTGCTAAGGAAGAGAAAACACTTAGACAAATATATAGAATGAATTCTCCCATTGAGTGTGTTGTGTGAATGCAGCATTTGCTTTCTTTTCTAAAGGAAGCTGGTTGTTAGCTACAGAAACAGACAATATAGTCATTTACTTGGGGCCACAGACTAGACATTTGCTTTGGTTTAATAACAACAGATTATCTCAAAATTTAGTACAGTTAATTTTTTTGGGGGGGTGGAAAGGTTTTTGCTATAGGGTGCGTGCACTCGCCAGAAAGACAGAGAGAGACAGACAGAAAGTGAGAAATCACCCGCCAGAGGATGGCCACTCCGCAATCCCTTCTCCTCCACTCTCCCCTCGGGATCTTGGGCACACACGCACACGCACCCGGCGTGCGTTTAAGCCACCGGGTCCGGGACTTGAACTGTAGTCAGCTACATGGGAGTGCAGCAACATAGCCATTACACTAACTGCTGGTCCCAATACATTTAATTTATGGTAGGGCCAAAATGAACAAAAATGGAATAGGTGAAGGTAGAAAGTGGGGAACAGGAATTGTAGAGAGTGGAGTGAGGAATAGAGACGTGGAACATAGCATACTCCCCCAAATTTTAATTTGGCCCTTCATCTAATAAACTAAAGATTGTTTGAACTACAGAAGAGTAACTTGCATGTTACATTTTATTTATTTTATTTAACATGGCAGAGAGTACTGTGATGTTCCATTTTAAAAACAGGACAGAAGAGACTTTTTTAGTTTGCTGCCATAGGATATGTGAGCTCACCAGAGAGAGACAGAAACAGGGAAAATGAGAAATTACCTCCCAGAGGGGACCGCCATACTGCAGTCCCTTCTCTGGCATTCTCCTCTTGGGATTTTGGTCATGCATTCACATGTGCCTAGTGTTTGTCAAGCCACCAGGTCTGGGACTCCAACCGCAGTAAGCTATGTGCAAGTCCAACACCTTAACCTCCACGCCACCTGCTGGGCTCCAGAAGAGACCACCTTAACACCCTATAACACTGGTGCAAATCTTAAAATCACACAGTGGCCTGGTCTCCCAAAATGACTAGGCACACCCCAAACCTCAATCATGATGAAAACAGTATTTCCTTGGATGCTTCTATCTACGAGGGAACTTCAAAAAGGTTTGTGGAGGGGCCAGCAGGTGGTGTGGTGGTTAAGGGTGCTGGACTCCCACATAGCTGACTGTGGTTTGAGTCCTGGACCTGGTGGCTTGCTTTCTCTCTCTCCCTCTCTCTCTCTCTCTCTCTCTCACTTGGTCCCTCTCTGGTCAGATTAAAATAAATTAATTAAATTAAAATAATTATTTATAAAAAAAGTTTGTGGAGAAATGGAATTAAAGTATGAGTTTATTTTGGTGCAAACTTTTTTTGAACTTTGTGCATAGTGTTTTCACAATTCACACTTTTTTTTTTTGGAGAGGTTTTTGTTATAGGGTGCATGCACTTGCCACAAAGAGACAGAAAGCAAGAAATCACCCCCCCCCCCCCAGGGGGGATGGCCACACCGCAATCCCTTCTCCTCCACTCTCCTCTCGGGATCTTGGGCACACACGCACACGCGCCCGGCGTGAGTTTAAGCTGCCGTGTCCGGGACTCGAACCATGGTCAACTACATGGGAGTCCAGCAACATAGCCATTATGCTAACTGCTGGTCCCACAATTCACATCTTTCATATTCCATCACCAGTGGTTTATTTTTCCATCTGCCTATATACCTCTAATCTGTCAGCAGCACGGTTCAGTCCCTCATCTCTTCCCACATGGATGATGGCTACAGTGGCCAGGCTGGATTCTTTCACTCCAGTTCTTTCATTCTCTAATGCTAACTTCATATCTTTCATTCATTTATTCAATCAACAGTTAACTATAATGGTTGTGTGTTCTTCCTCTTTTATTTTTTTTAAGAATTATTTAATTCCATTCGTTATTATTATCTTTTTAAAGAGATTTTTGCTATAGGGCATGTGCGCTTGCTGGAGAGACAGAGAATCAAAAAGTGAGAAATCGCCCCCCAGGGGGAAAATGGCCACACCACAATCCCTTCTCCTTCATTCTCCTTGGGATTTTGGGCATGCATGCACATGTGCCCAGCATGAGTTTCAAGCCACCAGGTCTAGAACTGAAACTGCTGCTAGCCATGTGGGAGTCCAGCGCCTACGTCACCTGCTGGCCCCTTATTATAGTTTTTTAATTTGACGAGAGAGAAAAAGAGACACAGAGAGAGAAAGGGAAAGCGAGAAAGCAAGCCACCCGGTCTGGGACTCGGAATGCGGTTGGCCATGTGGGAGTCTAGTGCCTTAACCACCACCTGCCAGCCCCAGGTTGTGTGTTGTAGTTTATTATTCATTCACATCTCTTCTGCCTGGAAGGTTTCTTCCTGAGGTTTTACTCCGATGCCACATCCCTACACCCTGGCTTCTCCTGGAATGCCCTCCCCTTTTTGACCCATTCAAGCTCTACAGACCTTAAAGGCTTTCCTCAAGCCTGCCTTTTCCAAGAAGCTTTTCCAAATTACCCAGCCCAAACTTACGCCTCTGAATTTTTAGTTCTTATCCACTGGAATATCATGATTTTACTCTTTTTTTTCCTTTTTTTTTTTTTTTTTTTTTTGGCCAGAGGTCGGGTATGTTTGTCAGAGATAGAGTGAGGGAGAAAGCACCCTCCAGTTGGGGCATGGTCATGCTGCAATCCTTTCTCCTCCATTTCTCCATCCTCTTGGGATTTTGGGCATGCATGCACATGTGCCTTGCATGCTTTTCAAGCCTCTGGGGCCAGGATTTGAACTGTGCAGTTGGCTGTGTGGATTCCAGCTCCTTAGCCACTAGGTTATAAGGCAGTCCCTCTTCTGTTCTTTGTTTCATGAGTTAGTCCTGTCCAGCTAACTCCTATTCACCTCTGCTGGAAAGTCAACCTGGATCCCTATCTGACCTTCATGTTGTTCCTCTGGGCTCCCACAGTACCCCGGGCTTTCTACTCACATAACATAGGCTGTGCTGTGATCATTACAGCAGGCCTCCTTATCTGTGAGTTAGCTTTCCATGGTTTCAGTTACCTGTGGTCAACTATGGTCCAAAAGGAGTAAATAGAGAGCTCCAGGAATAAGCAGTTCATAAGTTTTCAATTGAACAGTGTTCTGAATAGCAGGATGAAATCTTGTGCTGTCCGGCTTCATCTCACCTGTGACATGAATCATGCCTTTGTTCAGCATGTCCACACTATATATACCCATCCATTAGTCACTTACTAGCCTTCTTGGTTATCAGATCAAACAACCTATATCCTCTGCAAATAAGGGGAACTTGTCTGTCTCCTCAACTAGAATGTTTGAAAAGTTGAGGGACCAGCAGGTAGCATGGTGGTTAAAGTGCTGGACACTTCCATATGGCTGACCATGGTTCAAGTCTCAGACCTGATGGCTTACTTCTCACATTCTCTCTCTTTCTCTCCCTCTCTCTCTGTGTGTCTCTCTCTGGTCAAATTAAAATAAATGAATGAATAAATAAAATTAAATAAAAAATTAAATTATATATATATATATATATATATATATATATATATATATATATAAACAAAGTTGAGTCTAAGTAAGATAGCTTCTTTTTTTTTTTTTTTTAGAGGTTTTCGCTATAGGGCGCGTGCGCTTGCCAGACAGACAGAGAGAGACAGAGAAACGGAAAGTGAGAAATCACACCCCAGGGGGGATGGCCACACCGCAATCCCTTTTCCTCCATTCTCCTCTTGGGATCTTGAGCATGCACCCGGCGTGAGTTTTAAGCCACTGGGTCCGGGATGCGAACCGCGGTTGACTACGTGGGAGTCCAGCGACATAGCCATTACGCTAACTGCTGGTCCCAAAGTAAGCTAGCTTCTACTAAGTACCTGACTCTTAAAAAACAAGAGGTAGGGGGAACCAGCAGTTACCATAATGGCTATATCTCTGGACTCCCACGTAGTCGACTGCGGTTTGCGTCCCGAACCCAATGGCTTAAAACTCATGCCGGGCGCGTGTGCGTGCGTGCCCAAGATCCCGAGAGGAGAATGGAGGAGAAGGGATTGCAGCGTGACCATCCCCCCGGGGGGTGATTTCTCGCTTTCTGTCTCTATGTCTCTCTCTGTCTGTCTGGCGAGTGCACGCGCCCTATAGCGAAAACCTCTCCAAAACAAACAAACAAACAAAAAACACAAAAAACAATAAAGTTTAAAAAAAAAAAAAAAAAACAAGAGGTAGGGCCAGCAGGTGTCACACTGATTAAGGCACTGGACTCCCACACGGCCAATCACAGTTCCAGTCCTGGACCTGCCAGCTTGCTTTCTCACTTTCTACCCCTGTCCTTCTCTGTCTCTCAGTGAGCGCATATGCCCTATAGCAAATTTTAAAAATAATAATGAGATAACTAAAAAAAAAAAAAACTCTAAAAAATCCCCACAAAACAAGATGTGAATAATATCAAAACCACAGTAATAGATTATTTCTAGCAGAATGAATAAGAGAAAGGGCTCTCTTGGGCTTTCTGGGGGTGTGGTGGTTAAGGCAGCTGGATCCCATATGGCTGACTGCTCAGTTGGAATTCCAGACCTGGCAGCTTGAATATACACTGGGCACGTGTGTGTGTACCCAAAATCCAGGAAGGAGGCAGAAATGGAGGAGAAACAATTGTGGCATGACCATCTGTGCTTTCTCACTTTCACTCTCTCCTATCTGTCTCTCTGGGGAGCACATGTGACCTCTGGCAAATAAAGAGAAAGAGAGTTTTATGAAAATACAACTAGAGAGACAATCTGATGGTACTTGCTTACTCCCTGCAACTGATTACAGATTAAACTCCCTTCTTCTTCAGCCTTGCTCTCATTGCATTGACCATGAGATGCAGCAGCTGGCCTTAGTTTGGCCAGTAAAATGTTGCTACACATAAATGTTATCTTCTATGAATTACAGTGGATAAAAGAGCTTTTCTAGGCTTCCAGGAATAATGAAAATGCTGTTTGAAGTGGATTATTCCTTGGCTCTAACTCAAGTTAGAACCCTTTCTATGGACTTGAATGTCCATGATGGCATGTTGTTATGGAGATTATTTCATAATAGAATCCTTGATGAGACCAGTGCTGCTGATTTGCCCAGTGAAGGGCAAGATTCCCTTGAATCTTACCTAGAAGATGGTCTAGTCTACTGGAGATGAGGCATCATGAGGAAACAAACTAAGGTTCACCAGCCAGGAGCTAGAAAGAGCTTCTAGACATGTGCGTGAGGCCAACGTGAACCTTCCAACCTAGCTGACTGTCTTGAGATGCATGAGTAAGCCACAGCAAAATCAGCAGAGAACTTTCCTAATCAAAATTCACAAAATTGTAAGAAACTACAAATGATTATTGCTTTTTTTGGAGAGGTTTTTGCTATAGGGTGCGTGCGCTCTCCAGACAGACAGAGAGAGACAGAGAGACAGAAAGTGAGAAATCACCCCCCAGGGGGGATGGCCACGCCGCAATTCCTTCTCCTTCGTTCTCCTCTAGGGATCTTGGGCACGCACGCACACGCGCCCGGCGTGAGTTTAAGTCACTGGGTCCAGGACTCGAATCGTGGTCGACTATGTGGGAGTCCAGCGACATAGCCATTATGCCAACTGCTGGTCCCAATGATTATTGCTTTAAACCACTAATTTTTGAAATGTTTGTAAGATTGCACAGCAGCTTCTCACATTGAGAATCTTTAGATATAAATGCCCGAGTTTTGTTTTTAGGTTGTGTTATGGTAACTAGCAGGTAAGGATTAATGATTTATAATTTGGATTTTTTTCCCCCTTAAATATATGACCTGTCCGTTGGTTTCATCTTGTCATCTTTCTACTACTATGTATCAAGAAAATCTGATTGGGGCCAGCAGGTGGCGTGATGGTTGGGGCACTGGACTCCCAAATAGCTGACCATGGTTCGAGTCAGCTTGTTTTCTTGCTTTCACTTTCTCTGGACAGATTTTAAAATAAATAAATTAAATAAGTAATTCTTTTTTAAAAAAAAGAAAATCTGATATTCATCTTCATCTTTCTCTTACATGGAATTTTTAATGCTAACTGGCAAAGACATTTAGTGGTTCCATATATTGGGTTGTTGGAAAAATCATGACATTTTTGTATAGAAAAATATGCCACGATTTTCTTGACAACCTAATAGATATAGACCCAGACCTGGTTTCTTAGGTTAATATTAGGTAGATCCAAACTTAGCCAAATTAATGTCTCTGTGAAAACATCCACATTACCATATTCTAATAAAAGCTTGGAATCCAAAATTCATTTTCAAGAAGACAGTTCAAAGACTTTGTTTTCTGAAAACCATTCAGTAGCTATCACTCTGATTTTTGTGTTGATCCTAATATCAATACCAATGATAAATAGATATGTCTGAAAGGGTACATTGTGTCTGAAATCTTAGGAAGGTCTGTGGGTATAGATATCTCTATAGATAGTGAAGATATGAAGAGATGAGCTTGGGTATTTAAAAAAATACTAGATTCTGGATAAATTATAGGAAAACTAATTTTTTTTACATTTTACTTATTGTCATTATTTTATTTTATTTTTTTGAGTTTTTTTTTTGCTATAGGGTGCATGCACTCACTAGAAAGAGAGAGACAGGAAGCGAGAAATCACCCCTCAAGGGGGATGGCCATGCCGCAATCCCTTCTCCATTCTCCTCTCATATCACACCCAGAGTGAGTTTGAGCCACCAGGTCCAGGACTCAAACTGCGATTAGCTACATGGGAGTCCAGCGACATAGCCATTACACCAACTGCTGGTCCTGTCATTATTTTATTTTTAATAATTATTTTATTTATTCATTCAATTAATTTAAAAAAAAATTTTTTTGGAGAGGTTTTTGATATAGGGCGCGTGCGCTCGCCAGACAGACAGAGAGAGACATAGAGACAGAAAGCGAGAAATCACCCCCCAGAGGGGATGGTCACACCGCAATCCCTTCTCCTCCATTCTCCTCTTGGGATCTTGGGCATGCACGCACATGCGCCCGGTGTGAGTTTTAAGCCACCGGGTCCAGGACATGAACCGCGGTCAACTACGTGGGAGTCCAGCGACTTAGCCATTACGCTAACTGCTGGTTCCCATTAATTTTAAAATTTGACCAGAGAGAGATACACACAGAGAGAGAGAGAGAGGGAAAGTGAGAAAACAAGCTGCCAGGTCCAGGACTTGAACCATGGTCAGCCATGTGGTAGTGTCCAGCACCTTAACCACCATGCCACCTGGTGGTCCCAATTTTATTTTTTAAAAGTTGATCAGAGAGAGACAGAAAGAGAGAGAGTAAAGTGAGAAAGCAAGCTGCCAGGTCTGGGACTCGAACTGCAGTCAGCCATGTGCGAGTCCAGCTGCCTTAACCACCATGCCACCTGCTGATGCCCCTAGCAAACTTAATTTTTAGCACATTGCTGGGCTCATTAGGAAATAAGGGGAAATCACGAAGGGAGAAAAGAGTAACATTAAGCTGAAACCTAGGTAAAGGAAAGCAACAGGCAGTAGTAGAAGTTTGCCCTGCGGACAAATGTCAACAACACTGTGAATGAAGTCTAAACTTTGGGCCTAGCCAAGGAAGGGGAGAACAACCTGGGACTCCTGAATTGATCCTGAAGGGGCAGATGTAGTCCTAGGTCAGGACACTCCCTGGCTCCTGAAGAAGCAAATGCAGATCCTTTCAGGAGGGAAGTACCCCTAACTTAGGTCCTAAGGATTCCCATAGATTAAGTTTAACAAAAATATGAGTTAAAAACTGAAAAATACTAAATATACAAAGATACACACTATCATGGGCCAGAGTTAGCAGAAAACAACAGAACAGATTCAGATATTCAAGTTAAGTTACATAATATAAATGAACAATCTCAACAAATTTGAAAGAATTGA
Source organism: Tupaia tana (assembly GCA_026018925.1). Classification (NCBI taxonomy): domain Eukaryota; kingdom Metazoa; phylum Chordata; class Mammalia; order Scandentia; family Tupaiidae; genus Tupaia; species Tupaia tana. The sequence goes on from JAKSZU010000004.1 coordinate 92,520,984, forward strand.
CATCACAGACACTACATTCTCCGAACACAAATGACTAAACTGCAAATCAATATAAAAAAGAAAAATTCCGGTTTCCAGACATTTGGAAATCTATAGAACTTTCCTACATGAGTCAAAAAAGTCACAAAGGCAATTGATAATGTTTAGAACTAAATAATAATAAAAATACTGTACAACACAAAAATCCTGTTAAATATACAGAAAAGCAGGGTGTTGAAAACTTAATATAGAAGACAGCCTAAAGGTTAATCAGCTAAGTGTCAAATATTAAGATGTGGGCTAGTGCCATGGCACAGTGTGTAAATAAAGCTGCTCAAGAGAAGCTGGATCCCGCATGGTGACCATAGCTGGAAGCCCTGGCCCAGCTGTCCTGGAACATAACAGGTACCCAAGAACCAGAGGACTGGAGGGCTGGAAGACTGGAGACAGGGACTGCAGCATGACCAGACCCTGTGGAGGTGCTCATCAATCTCTTTCTTACTCTCATGTGCACATACATGCAATGTCATGAAGAAAGAAAAAAAGATGAATGAAGATATTATAAAAGAACATAAATGGAAAGAAAACGGAAGGAAGGAGATACTATTGCTAAGATCCATAATGAATGAAGTGGAAAACAAATACATAGAGGAGAGGCTCAGCAAAGCCCAAAATAATATCTGAAGATACACAAGTAAAATAAACAAATTTCTGGTGCAATTGATGGAGAACAAAAAGAAGGTTAAATAAACAGAAATGAGAAGGTGAACATGACTACCCAAAGAACAGAGGCAAAAAAGAAAATAGAATACACGAACATCATGTAAAAAAAAAAAAAAAAAGACATGAAATGTACCAAATCCTAATGAAACATATCACCTAAATGGACTCTAGAAGAAATAGAAAACCCAAGTAATCTGTGATTATTAATAAGTTTAACCAATAGATAAAACTATTCCCACAAAGAAACACCAGGCTCAGATGGCTTTATAGGTGAATTTTACCAAACTTTCAAGGAACAATTCATTTCAATCTGGGGTACATTCTTCCAGAGAATAAGACAAGGGAACAGTCCCCAGCTCAGAGGGTATACAGACCAAAAGTACCATCTTAGAAACCTCGTTATAAATCTTACTAAAAACAAAGGCACTAACATGTACAAGAATGTTCATAGCAGCATTGTTTGTAATAGCAAAAAACTGGAAACAGCCCAAATGTCATTGATACGTGTATGGATAAATAACTTGTGGTTAATGCGCTTGATGGAATAGTATACAGGTGAAAATGAATGAATCATAGCTGTCAACAATAACATGGATGAATCTTAGAAACAATGGTAAGTGGGGGGAAAAAAGCAAATTGCAGGGGTCTATTAGAGTGTAACATTTTTGTAAAGTTAAAACAAGCAAAACTAAACATATTTTTGAAGTATACATATGTTTTTAAAAACATGTAGAGCAGTTAATTAATAAACACAAAATCGAGGAAGTAGTTGCCTCTAAGGAGAGGCAGGGGGACAGGACATACACACTCAGTGGTATTTCTAATGTTTTAATGTGTAAATTGAGTGATGGGTCATAGATACTTATTTTACTATGATACTTCATAATTTATTCATGTTACTTATTTTTTAGATATCAAATATTACATATTATAATTTTTAAAAATCTGTTGTGATAGAAATAAATGAACAAATGAATTAAGTTTCCCTGAAAGAATATCTATTTCTTGGGAAGAACCAAGATTCCCTGACAGAAGCTACCCTATATAGAGGACAAAGTAGGTCCTCAGCAAATATTGGTTTACTGCTTTTCTCAAGGACATATGAAGAGGGGCTAGATTCCCTTCCCTTTGGTGATCTCTGATATGCAGAACTGCCTTCTTCCACACATGTAGCCTCAACTTCATAGTCCTGGCTAAGTCTCCATATATATATATATATAACAAGAGACTGACACCTGGTGGAGAGATACAGAATGAACTTAATGAAATGACTAGGAAGTAAAATTTTCACTCTGGTTGGTCAGAGAGGCAGCAGGGTGGTGGATAGGGAAGGGAGGAGGAGAAAACAAAAGTTCAGAAACAGGAAAAGGAAGGAGCTCCATCTCTTAGATAGAAATGGAGGGAAAAGAGGGATTGTCATCTAAATGAGACTGAAGAGAAAGTTCCCAAAGGAGAGTGACTTCCCATTCCTTCCTCTGAGACTAGAACGAGAGCTGCAGTAAATGCAAAACTGAGGAAAAGAGGAAACAGCTGATCTCAACCTAGTGCACTAAAACTACATGGACTTCATAATAGCAGCAGAGTGTCAGCTCCCTGCCCAGCAGCTCCCTCCTCCAAGGTCCCACCTGGAGAACCTATGAGATTTTGGAGGCTGATCCCACCTTTTCCCCAAAGCTGTAGTCCATGATGTAAAATTAGCATACAAATTAGCATATACGATCCTCTGGCTACAGTGATTGGTCAGGGTGGACATGTGACCCTGGCTGGCCTACTCAGAGTGAGTCTCAAGCTTTTTGCTAGCATTACTGTAACAAAGATGTCCTCTCTGGACATAAACGGGAAAACATGTAATCTTAGGCATGCTGCTAGCCGTGAGGTGCCCCAGGTTTAAGTTGATCCTACAGAAGGTGGAGCAGTGAGCAAAACAATCAGCTATTTAGAGACATACTCAGCCACTGGATTAAGCGTCACCTGGAGCCAGCACTACCTCTGGACTTTGTAGTTTCATGAACCAATAAATCCTTTTTGTTTTAAGTCAGTTTGAGTTAGGTTTTCTATGACTTAAAACCAAAAGATCCCTAACTTATACATTCATCGTACTTACCCTATCCCTGTCTTTCTACAGGATGGCAGGGATCCTGGTAAGAAGGTCACTACAGATTTATTGGTTGCACTAAAGCCAAGGGTAACGAGCTGGAACGGTCAGAGGCAGCAACCAGGCACTATGTAAGACTGGGCGACTCAACTGTCTACACGGGAGAAAGAACAGCCAAATAAGAGCAAGTGCAGAGAAGGGCCCCTACTAGGCAGACAGGTAGAATTAACATATAGATATAAATAACGCTTTCCACAGACCTTTCATGGGGATGTTGCTTTGGGGTCTTTATGTTCATGGGATGAGGAACTTTGAAGCACGTGCTCCTTTAAGTCTTTATGACCCTGTGCTGCAGTGTCTAACTCTCCCTTTACCAACTGAAGAGCCTCCTTTTGGCTTCTACAGCCTTTGATGACACTCACTTTTGGGGTGACAAGAGGAATTTTATCTTCTGCTTCTTTGGCATGCCGGGAACTAGGGCCCTTTCCTCCTTTGGAAACAGCACCGTCTTCCCGACCTTGAGCAAGCACTGCTCCCTTCTCAGTCTCTCCCAGAGGCCCTGGCGTCTCTGCCCCTCCAGCTGAGGAGCTTTTCTCTGCAGAGCCCCATGTCTCCCATGGTAACCTTGAGGACTGGGTGGAGTCCGTGGCAGCTGCTGATTTCTCAGATGCAGAATTCCTTTCCCCATTTCCACCTGATTTTTTTCGAGGGCGCCCCCGTTTTCTTTTGGCATCACTTGCTGTGTCTTCTGTATCCGGCTTCGCTGCTTTAGCTGGTGGGTCCTGCCCACTGGCCTCAATCACAGGTACTTCAGCTGTCCTCTTGATGCCCTTGTCATGGGGTGCTGGGTCACCACCTATGCTTAGCTCCCTGTTCTCTGTGCCCCAGAGCTGAGTAGGGCCCCCAGGTGGAGCTCGCCCTGGTCCAGGCCCTGGTCCAGGCCCAGGCCCAGGCCCAGGCAAAGCAGGAACAGTAGGTAAGATCATGTTAATGATGGGCACGGCTGCTGGGGGCCCCCCTGCCCTACTTGGCAGAGGCAGCGTAGCCACTTTTAGGGCACCTGAAGGGAGCTTGGGGGCCAGGATGGGTGAAGAGACTTGGATTGGTGGAATAAGGGAGCGAGGGGCTCGGGGGAGGAGCAGAGGCAGCCGGGCCACTAGAGCATTAACCTGTGGGTTATTCGCTGCGGGAGCCGAGCTCTCAACTACACTCTTCTTCCGCTCTCCCCGTGCTGGAGTGCCAGCCCCAGCCCGGGCTTCCTGCTCCTTTGGAGGCTAAAATGGAACGAGAAGAATGCATGAAGACTGGATACTGGAAGGAACATAGGCACCAGGTGAAGAGTGTCGGACCCAACAGAGCAGGGGTCTACTAAGTCCCCAGTCCAAGGCAGCAAGGTTAGGGCATCGCCATCATTACCTGGGATGGTCGCTCTGATTTCTTATGGGCTCCGCCCTCTAGGTTCTCGACACCGTTCTTGGACTTTGATGACCGCTCCCGAGGGGCGTGTTCGTCCTCTTCTGCAGGATGCCCGAGAAGGTAATAGAATGAAGGTGAGGAGGGGACTGAGGAAGGGAGCAGTGAGGATATTCCGACTGACTGGTAGAGACGGGAAGGAAGGGGTCTGAAGCATGTTGAAGAAGGGACTTTAGGAGCAGAAGGTAAATCCAAGGTTTCTCTATCCTAGTGACAGAGTGGCAGGGCCATTAAGCCGACAGCGGCTGAGGGTTGGTCAGAAGAGACAGAAGGTTTACCCACCAGCAAGCCCCATGGCCTTGAGCACATGGGCATGCGCAGACCGGGCAGAGATGAGATGCTGCTGCAGCAGGAAGCGGGCAACCTCAACGATGGAACTGAAGGAGCGTTTCAGGATTCGCTCTGCCCAGTCACAGGTCAGGGCGCAGGCTGCCTCTACCAGTTCGTCCCGAGGTGCTGGGGTCACTTCTGGGCCCATTTCTGGCTGCAGTGGGGAAGAGCATGCCCAATCACAATCTAAATGAAGGGATCCTTGCCTCCTCCCTGACATTACTATGGATCAAAGCTGGGATCAGAGTGGGAATGAGAGTACCTTTTACCCATCCCATCCCAGAAACCCACAAATCTTCATCTTTTGCCTCAGTTGTAGGTTAGGTGGAAGGGCAGACCCTCTATACCCAGAAACTATATACATGGCACAAAGCATGTCCCAAAGGCCTCGAATTTTTTCTTTTCTTTGTTTCTTCTGCCACAGGGTACATGATTTGCCCAAGAGAGACAGAGAAAAGGAAAGTGAGAAATCACACCCTAGAAGGGATGGCTATGCTGCAATATTCTCCTCAGTTCTCCTCTAGGGACTTTGGGCATGCATGCACATGGACCCGGTGTGACTTTCAAGCCTCCAGGTCTGGGACTCAAACTGTGGTTGGCCATGTGGGAGTGCAACACTTTAACCACCACGCCATCTTTTAGCCCAGTCCTCTAACTTTTACCTGGAAGAGAATGGAATTGGAGGGTTATTTGTTACTTACACTCTCTGAACCTTTTAGGTCAAGTCCAGGCAGTGGTGGCATAGACACCAAGGTCTTCCTCCGTATGCCACTGTAGCAGTATCTGATGCAAGTTAAGGAGCAGTCCACACACTAGGTCTCTAAGCCCCTTAAGCAAATGAAGCTGTTCTTAATCTTGGCTCTCTACACCCTGAGTTTTCCTCCCAGGTCCTCTCGCCCCAGCTTCTCCAGACAAGGATACTTAGACTGGCCCCGGCCACCAAGCCTTCGGGCCTTGATGTCAGGAAAGATCTCCCTGATGATTTTGCCAAAGTTGGCTGTGCTGAGTGGGCGGCAACAGGCGAGGCTCTCACAGTACTTCCTGCGTGGTGGGGGCAGAGTGGGAAGAGACTTAGAGGAGGCCAGGGCTGGGCTCAGAGGGCCCCTAGGGAATTGAGTGTGGGGACCCCTTTAAGAAGTCAGACTGTATCAAGGCAAGAAGCTCTCTAGGGATGAACGCACCAACCCACTCACTGCACCCCCACCCACCGATATGCATCATAGACACTTTGCTTTGGCAGACAGGTGTCGGTGTGCTCTTCAAGGTGGTTGCGGATCCACCGGTAGGCATACATGTACTCCTCGCTGCTGAGTGTGCTTGGCTCTGAGCTGCAGGAGAAATAAAAGGGACAGGCAATATTAAGACCCTGATAGTTGTCTTGCCTCCTCCCAGACTACCACTTCATAGTGATGGACCAAATTAATTCACACAGCTCCACCTGTATTTGGTAAAGTGAGCCAGGGCAGAGCAGATCCCTTTCTTCTGGATCAAGGACAGCAGGTATGAGTCTTCCTAGTCACCTCACCCCTCCCCAGTAAGCCTTTCTCTAGCGATCTGAATCTCTGACCTCTAAGATTCTACCACCAAACCTACCTCTTGTCTGCAGTGCTGGGCCCCGAGGGGAGCTGAAGGTAGAGATACAGCTTATCGTTGTCTGAGAATTTCTGTACGTCTTGCTGAGGCAGAGGGAGAACAGAGGTGGGAGAAACAATAAGGCCACGAATGACCCAATGCTGGACACACTGATCCTTACCACCAAGTCCAGTTGACTTAACGGTTGTTGGGCTGAAAAAGGACCTTCTGAGGGACCAGCAGATGGCATAACAGTTACATTGCTGGACTCCCACACAGTCAACTGCCATTCAAGTCCTGGACCCAGCAGTTTAAAACTCACTCTGGGCGCGTGTGCATGTGTGTCCAAAATCCCAAGAGGAGAATGGAAAAGAAGGGACTGTGGCATGGCCATCTCCCATGGTGGGGGGAGGTTATTTCTCATTTTCTGTCCCCGTGTCTCTCTTTCTGGCAAGCGCACATGCCCTATAGCAAAAATCTCTCTAAGGATCTTCTGATTTGAGACTGGGTGCTCACTGTGCTCTGAGGAGCCCTATGGGCTATTGTGGTGAGAGAGGGAGTTCGGCTCTGATCTGATCTACTGGGCCTTTCTATATAGGAGGCCACAGAGACATGAAGTGAGATGCTCAAGGTTAATCTGACAGCAAGTTGCAGAGCCAACTATCTTCTGAGAAGGTAGACAGCACAGCCTCTCCCACAATCACCTTTCCCATGTCATCTTCACCATTCTCACCACCCACCAGTGCCATCCCTCTAGCGCCCTCTTCCCCAACAGACTTACCAGGATCCCCTCTACTTTGTTCTGCACGGCCTTGCTGTGGGGAAGAGAAAAGGCTGGAGGTCATACACATGATTTTCCCCATTCCTTCGTCTGCCAGCTAGGGAGGGGAGAGGACTGACATGCTGAGAAGTGCACAAGGATGGCTACTGTGACCAAGGACTTCCCTCAGCTCAGACGCACTCGCTCAGGACAGGCGGTTCATCTGTGAAGGAAGTGCTGGAGAGACCTGTAGCCAGGTCTGGAACGGGATCTGGAGATGGCGATGAGTACTTACGAAATGGTACCTCGGAGCCTTTGAAGAAGAGTGGTAGGTTCCCCAGCCTCGGTGCAATCTGGAGGGGCCCTTCCCCCAGTCTTGGGGCTCTTAGCATCGGGCTCATCTTCTGCCATCCCAGCATGTGGGCTAAAGTTGAGAGGGGACAGGGCAAGAAGATTTCATTCATCCTAGCCTCTCCTTTTCCTGAGGCCCCAGGACACTCCTCATCTCCACCCAGGACGACAGAGGAACAGAAGCAAAGCCTCAGAACTGCCTCAGTGGTCTCTTTCTCACCACTTGCCTTCTCCCAAAATTTGAAATGATTCCATTACTTCGCGAGACCCACATAAACCCAAAGAGATCTCTGCCGTCTCCATTCTACCTAACCCACAGCCCTGAAGTCTCCTAAATCTGGAAAACTGTAAAAGGAAGCGATAGGGGGATTGGGAATCCATGTTAGAACGATTTTCATTTCTACCTCTGACCCTACAGTGCGCGCCTCCCCCCAGTCACCACCACCCCCTCAAGACAAAGTTCTCTAATTAACACACTCCTCACCACTGAATTCGCCCGGGAGGTCAGCAAGGAAATGAACATATCCTGCTCATCCAGGCTGGCAAAAGCTGGGCCCAAGTTCTCATGACTTAATCTGGCCGCGACGTCCCCCGCGGCTCCCCCTGCCCGCGTTGCAGGCCGGCCCCTACGTCATCTCCCACAACATCCCATCCCGAGGCGCGCCCCCACCTCCCTCCCTGCCCCCTCCACTCCTCCCGGCTGCGGCGTTGAGGGGGGCTCGGGGCGGCGGAACTCCTGGGCTGGGCGTGGGAGCCCCGGGAACGGGGTCCCAGATTCAGGGCACGTGCACATGGGTGAAGAAGCTGGGGAGACAGCACAGATCTTCCTCGGCTCTCCTCCCGACTCCTGTCGCCCCTCCCTACCTCCCAACAGTCGCCTTCCAACACGAGCAACAATAAAGGTAAGGGAGAAAGAGAAACTACCTCGTAGCCACCTTCACTCCAGCCCAGCCCCACCGTGCTGGCCCAGCGGGCTCGTGCGTTGCTTTATTTTCCTTTTTCTGAATGGTTGTAATAGCCACGATCTGCCTGGATACACGGACAGCCTGCTCTGTGATTGGTTGCTGCTGCCACCCGGAGACAGAAGGCGCCGGGCTCGCACCGGCGGCCGCTGAAGTCTGCCTGGTAACAGAATCTGATTGGCCTGTAGGGGAGGGAAAATCCAAAGTTGGTCTTATTTGAGTCAAGAGGGGGAAGTCCGGGTTAGGTTTCGGTTAAAGCTGGGGTCGGTTGGGACTGCCGGTCCCAAGAGGTTCTTTTCTTAAAGGGACCGCAGAACGGAAGACCGGGAGCGCAGCTCCATTTGCAGCTTTCTTTTCTTTTGCCTGTAGCCGTCAGAGCTGCCCGGAGGGGGAAAAAATCTAAGGATGATAAAATAACTAGAAAATCATGGGCAGTAGTGATGGAAGTTCGCTGTAAGCTCGTATAAACCCCCATTTGTTGTAAATACAAGTTGAGCCATTCTCCCCAACACGAAGAATGCCCGCAAACACAGGCCCTGTTCCTCCTTGATGGGATCCTAAGATACCTCAGCAACTGTACCACACTAAGCTAAAATGCTTTCTCCCCTTGCTGTCCCTCGGTTTCTCGTGTGTATTTTATTTCCTTCGAAGGAGTTGTCCATACCTTTGCATCCCCAGAGTTCTGCACTCTGAACTCGGGAATTTTGACTGGCTCCCACGGAGGGGGTGGGGGGTACCGGGCGCCCACATGAACTTGTCACCCTCAGAGAATGTGGTACCGAAAGTCATCTTCTTGGCTGAGACTTTATTAGGTCATGAATCAAATGAAAGCAATGGACCCTCTGCCTTGAGAAATGCACATGCAGACCAAGGTTGACATCTCATTTCAGCGAGGTGGTGGACCTCAGATCGACACGCTCTTAAATGGATGTATTTTGTTTTGCACAGCAGATATGTTATCTCCAGAACTGTATATTTAGGCTTGTCTTCAATGTGCTTTTTTTTTTTTCTTTTTGAGAGATTTTTGTTGGGTGCGTGCACTCGCAGGAGAGACAGAGAAAGAGGGAGAGAACGTGAGAAATGACCTCTCAGGGGGGATGGCCATGTGCAATCCCTTCTCTTCCATTCTCCTGTCAGGATTTTGGGCATGCATGTACACAAGCTTGGAGTGAGTTTTAAGCTACCCGGTCTGGGAGTTAAAACCCAGTAGATTCTGTGAGTCCAGAGATGTTACCATTTCACCATCTGCTGGTCCCCTTCAAAATGTGCTTCTGTTGGGAACCAGCAGTTAGCGTAATGGCTATGTTGCTGGGCTCCCACGTAGTCGACCGCGGTTCGCGTCCCGGACCCGGTGGCTTAGAACTCACGCTGGGCACGTGTGCGTGCGTGCCCAAGATCCCGAGAGGAGAATGGAGGAGAAGGGATTGCGGCATGACCATCCCCCCTGGGGGGGTGATTTCTCTCTTTCTGTCTCTATGTCTCTCTCTGTCTGTCTGGCGAGCGCACACGCCCTATAGCAAAAACCTCTCAAAAGAAAATGTGCTTCTGTAAAGAAGACAGCAGTGTCACCTGATCGAATCACCACTGCCCTTTATAGCCTCCATTTCCCTTCTACCACGTTCAGTACTACCTACCTTCTAGCAGGGTACTGGAAGCCAGCAGGTGGCGGAGGTGGGGGAAAGCTCCATGACCAGAAGCTTTTCTTTCTTTCTTTTCTTTGGAATTATTTTATTTATTTATTTTTTACAGGTCTGGGACTCGAACCACCCGGTCACATGGGAGTCTAGTGCCCTTAACCACCATGCCACCTGCCGGCCTGGTGAGAAGCTTTTCTAATAACAGATAATGTTTACAGCTCATGCATTGTTCGCAGCAATTCTATGAGGAACGAAACGTTACTGTCTTCATTTTACAGATAAGGAAACGGATTCAGAGAGGTGAAGGAACCTGTTCACAGTTCCATACCAAGTAAGTGCTGAAATCAGGACCCGAAAACAGGCGCTGCTCCCTTGGAGTCTGTTCTCTTGAACACTACCCTAGTCTGCACGTGTGTGTATTTGCAGATGCTCATGTACAAATACAGGAATAGACTAGTGGGAAAATACTTCAAACTCCAATGTTTGGTAAGAAGTGGAAGTTAGAGTACTTTGATTGACAATAGTTTTGGGTAAATTATGCTGTCTTAAAAACTGGCAAGTGAGGGACCAGCCGATAGCATAATGGTTACGTCGCTGGACTCCCACATAGTCTACTTTTTGAGTCCTGCACCCAGCAGCTTAAAACTCAAGCCAGGCACATGTGTGGGTACCCAAGATTCCAGGAGGAGAAAGGATTGCAGCGTGGTCATCTGCCCTGGGAGCGGAGGTGATTTCTCGCTTTCAGGCTGTTTCTCTGTCTCTCTGGTGAGTATGCACCCTATAGCAAAAATCGCTGTCAAAAAAAAAAAAAAAAAAAAAAAAAAAGAATGGGACCAGCAGTTAGTGTAATGGCTATGTCGCTGGACTCCCATGTAGTTGACCGCGGTTCGAGTCCTGGACCCGGTGGCTTAAACTCACGCTGGGCATGTGTGCGTGCATGCCCAAGATCCCGAGAGGAGAATGGAGGAGAAGGGATTGCGGCGTGGCCATACCCCCTGGGGGGGTGATTTCTCGCTTTCTCTCTCTCTGTCTTTCTGGCGAGCGCACACGCCCTATAGCAAAAACCTCTCCAAAAAAAGAAAAGAAAAAAAATAAATAAAAATAAAATTGACAAGTGAAAGAATAATCAGCGTTTTTTTTTTTTTTTTACAGTGTAAATTTTTTTTTATTATCTATTTTTTTTATTACATTGAATTACATATAACTTTACAGTGTATTACATTGCTTTTTCAAAAGGGAATGCCATGCATGTCAGTCAGTACAGAGACATTAATCTCCCCGCTTCAATATTCAATAAATTTCCTATGTTTCCCCCAATCATTATTATTATTCTAATTATTTTTTATGATAAACATGATATTTTTTTTCCAATTATCAGATCATAAAGTTCCCAACAATAGGGAACGTAGACTCCACTCAGGGCTGGACCAAGGGTGGGTCTCGTGCAGCCCCGCAAATGTAGGTGAATCTCCATGGAACACAGTTTCAGGAAAGCGGCTCAGGAAAGCAGAGACAGCCATCAGCTGATGCGGCATGCGGGGCAGACCCCGGCCACGGCCCGCGGGGGCAGAGCCCCGGTAGGGCCGGACCTCCGGATAGGGCACATGGAGCAGAGCCCCGGCCACGGCACGTGGGGCAGACCCCGGCCAAGGCACGCAGGGCAGACCCCGGCCACAGCACGCGGGACAGACCCCGGCTATGGCACGCAGGACAGACCCCGGCCACGGCACGCGGGGCAGACCCAGGCCACGGCACGCGGGGTCAGAGCCCCGGCCATGGCACATGGAGCAGAGCCCCAGTTGGGCCGGACCTCCGGATAGGGCATGCGGAGCAGAGCCCCGGCCACGGCACGCAGGGCAGACCCCGGCCACGGCACGCGGGGCAGACCCCTGCCACGGCACTCGGGACAGAGCCCCGGCCACGACACGCGGGGCAGACCCCGGCCACGGCACGCGGGGCAGACCCCGGCCACGGCACACGGGGTCAGAGCCCCGGCCACGACACGCGGGGCAGACCCCGGCCAAGGCACGTGGGGCAGACCCCGGCCACGGCACGTGGGGTCAGAGCCCCGGTAGGGCCGGACCTCCGGATAGGGCACACGGAGCAGAGCCCCGGCCACGGCACGCGGGGCAGACCCTGGCCAAGGCACGCAGGGCAGACCCCGGCCACGGCACGCGGGACAGACCCCGGCCACAGCACGCGGGACAGAGCCTCGGCCATGGCACGCGGGGCAGACCCAGGCCACAGCACGCGGGGCAGACCCCGGCCACGGCACGCGGGGTCAGAGCCCCGGCCATGGCACATGGGGCAGAGCCCCAGTTGGGCCGGACCTCCGGATAGGGCATGCGGAGCAGAGCCCCGGCCACAGCATGCGGGGCAGACCCCGGCCAAGGCACGCGGGGCAGACCCTGGCCACGGCACGCGGGGCAGACCCCTGCCACGGCACACGGGACAGAGCCCCGGCCAAGGCACGCGGGGCAGACCCCGGCCACGGCACGCGGGGCAGACCCCTGCCACGGCACGCGGGACAGAGCCCCGGCCACGACACGCGGGGCAGACCCCGGCCACAGCACACGGGGCAGACCCCGGCCACGGCACGCGGGGTCAGAGCCCCGGCCACAGCACGCGGGGCAGACCCCGGCCAAGGCACGCGGGGCAGACCCCGGCCACGGCACGCGGGGTCAGAGCCCCGGCCACGGCACGCGGGGCAGACCCCAGCCAAGGCACGCGGGGCAGACCCCGGCCACGAATCAGCAGTTTTAGTAAGGGGGAGAGAAAGTATCATAGCTGTATAGGGAGATTTTTAAAAAGAATTATTTTATTGGGACTAGCAATTAGCATAATGGCTATGTTGCTGGACTCCCATGTGGTCGACCGCGGTTCGAGTCCTGGACTTAAAACTCATGCCGGCGCGTGTGCATGCGCGCCCAAAATCCCAAGAGGAGAATGGAGGAGACGGGATTGCGGCGTGGCCATCCCCCTTGGGGGTGATTTCTCGCTTTCTGTCTCTCTGTCTCTCTCTGTCTGGCGAGCACACGTGCCCTATAACAAAAACCTCTAAAAAAAAAAGAATTATTTTATTTAACTTTATTTGATTATTATTATTTTCCAGTTTGATCAAACAGAGAGAGAGAGAGAGAGAGAGAGAGGAAATGAGAAAGCAAGCCACCAGGTCCAGAATTTGAACCGTGGTTGGCCATGTGGGAGTCCAGTGCCTTAACCACCACGCCACCTGCCGGCCCCTATAAGGGAGATTTTTTTTTTTTTTTTTTTTGAGAGGTTTTGCTATAGAACGCCTGCGCTTGCCAGACAAACAGAGACAGAGAGACAGAAAGCGAGAAATCACCCCCCGGGGGGATGGCCACGCTGCAATCCCTTCTCCTCCATTCTCCTCTCGGGATCTCGGGCATGCACACACACGCGCCTGGCGTGAGTTTAAGCCACGGGATCCAGGACTCGAACTGAGGTTGACTACATGGGAGTCCAGTGACATAGCCATTACGCTAACTGCTGGTCTCGTTAAGGGAGATTATTTTGACAGCACTGTAGAAGGTGGGTTGAGGAGGGAAAGAGTGGGGTTGAGAGAAGATGGGAGAGTAGGGAACTATTCATTTTTGCCATTATGCATAAGAACTGGCGATACAAAACTGAATAAGGTATAGGCCTTGTCCTGAGAAGTAGCAATAAAAATTGTCTGATAAGCATGATAACAACAAATATTTACATGGAACTTAATAGGCTTGGGGACTATTCTAAGGGCCTCACATATGTTATCTCTTTATCTCATAGCAACTCTGTCAAATACATGCTACGATTATCTCCATTTTACAGCCGAGGAGACTGAGACATTGAGTTTGTCCAAGGTTACATGTTTGGTAGGTGACAGAACTAGGATCTGTCTGAACATTTGGTGTCTAGATGCAGAATCTTTTCATAGGCTCTATTATACATTGCCTACTAATATTGGAAGTCAATTTCTTTTTCTTTGTTGGGGGGCAGGCAAGCATACACATCCCGCATATTTCTCAAGCTGCTGAGTCCGAGATTTGAAACATGGAGTTGGCCATGTGGGATCCAGCTGTCTTAACCACTGCACCACTTGGCTGGCCTGGGAGTAATTATTTTTTAAAGAATTGTTTTATTGGGACCAGCAGTTAGCGTAATGGCTATGTTGCTGGACTCCCACATAGTCGATCGCGGTTCGCGTCCCAGACCCGGTGGCTTAAACTCACGCCGGGCGTGTGTGCGTGCATGCCCAAGATCCCGAGAGGAGAATGGAGGAGAAGGGATTGCAGCGTGGCCATCCCCCCTGGGGGGTGATTTCCTGCTTTCTGTCTCTCTGTCTCTCTCTGTCTGTCTAGCGAGCGTATGCGCCCTATAGCAAAAACCTCTCCAAAAAAAGAAAAAAAAATTGTTTTAATTAACTTTATTTATTTATTTACTAGTTTATTAATTTGGCCAGACAGGGACAGAGTGAGAGAGAGAGTGAAAGAGAGAGAGGGAAAGCAAGAAAGTTAGCCGCCAGGTCTGGGACTCGAACTGCGGTAGGCCATGTGGGAGTCCAACACCCTTAACCACCACGCCACCTACTGGTCCCTAAATATTTTTTTAAAAAGAATTGTTTATTTGGGCCAGCAGGTGGCATAGTGGTTAAGGTGCTGGACGCCCACATGGTCGATCAAAGTTTGAGTCCTGGACCTGAAGGCATGAAATTCATGCTGGGTGAGTATGCATGCATACCCAAAATCCCAGGAGAAGAATTGGGGGGAAGGGATTGCAGCATGACCATCCCCTCTCAGGGGGTGAATTCTCACTTTTCCTCTCACTGTCTCTCTGTGTATCTCCAGGGTAAAACACTTTTAAAAAGGGGCCAGCAAGTGGCATGGTATTAAGGCACTAGACTCCCACATGGCCGACCACTGTTTGAGTCCTGGACCTGGCAGCTTGCTTCCTCACTTTCTTTTTCTTTCTCTCTGGTGAATGCATGTGCCATATTGCAAATGAATAAATAAATAAATAGACAATTTTTAAAAAGAACCATTTATTTCATTTTATTTATTATTATTATTTTTTAAATGTGACCAGCAAGAAACAGAGAGAGAGAGAGAAAGTGAGAAAGGAAGTCACCAGGTCCAGGACTTGAACTGTGGTTGACCATGTGGTAGTCCAGCACCTTAACCACAATGCCACCTGTCAGTCCCCAAGGGAGTAAATTGCTTAAAACACAAAAACACAAACCATTGGGGCAGGCAAGTGATGCGGTGGTTAAAGTGCTGGACTCCCACATGGCTGACCATGGTTCTAGTCCCAGACCTGGCAGCTTGCTTTCTCACTTCTCTATCTCTATCTCTCTATGGTCAAATTAAAAAATAAATTAAATTAAAAAAAATACAAGCCACTAAGGAAAATATTGATGAATTCAAAGACATTAGTATTAAAACCTTATATTCATTTTACAAACCACTATTAAAAGATACAAAAACAAGCTACAAATTGAGAGAAAATATTTTCAAGACATGACTGACAAAATGATTATCATCTGGAATGTATAAAGCCCTGCTACAATTAAAAAATAAACAGAAACCAAAGGGAAAACTAGGCAGAGGAAATGAATGAGAATTTCATAAAAGAAGCAGAAATCTCTCATTAAACATATGAAAAATTGTTCACTATGATAGTCAGGAAAATAAAGTTTAAAATCATAGTAAATTTAAAATCTCCATGCCAGGTAGTGCTGGCATGGAGAGTAAAGAGACTCAATCCCCTATGACTAACTGCATAGTTTGAGCTCCAGAACTGGAGGTTAAACCACAGCAGGTGTATGTGCATGTGTGCCCAAAATCCCAAAAGAAGGGAGAAGAAAGGATTGAGACACGACCATGCCCCATGGAGGGTGCTTTCTCAACTTTCTTTCTTTCCCTTTCTCTTTCTCCAGTGAGTACACAAGCCCTCTGGCAAATTTAAAATAAATAAATAAATTAATTAATTAATTAAATGAAAACAAGACCCACACATATACTGAGTTGACAACAATTTAAAAGTCTGGCGATATTGAGGGTTGGCATGTTTGTGGAACCCACCGTCGCGGGAGTGCAGTTTGCTATGACTATTTGGGAAACAGTTCGATATCACCTGGTGATGTTAAATATGAGAGTATCTCAGTCCACATTGGCTGTCTCAGCAACCCCCTCCTAGATATTCCCAGGCAGTAAAGTTCGTGGTCTCACCGCCTGCATCAGCGAAGACTGGAAACAACCCAGTGTCCATCAGCAGTAGAACGGTAAGTCGTGGTGTAATTGTATGATGGAATTTCATAGAGCAGAAAAAAATGAATGTGTCATAGCTACATACATTCACATGGATGAACTTCAGAAACAGGATTAAAACAGCTTGGGAAAAAGAAGAAATAGAATTAAAACACATTGTTTGTCGATGTGTATGGTGAAAAAAAAAGTAATGAAAAGCAATAGAATTATTACCATAAAATTAAGGACAGAAGTTCCTTTGGTAGGCAAGGGGAAGAGATTTGGAAATGGTTGTTCAGTAGCCAATCAGTAATCTCTTCCATACCATTCAATTTAGTTTGTTTTTCCAAATGGATAGCCAGCATTTTGTGACCAGCAGTTGGTGTAATGGCTATGTTGCTGGACTCCCATGTGGGCAACCACAGTTGAAGTCCCAGACCTGGTGGCTTAAACTCATGCTGGGTGTGTGTGTGCGTGCGTGCCCAAGATCCTGAGAGGAGAATGGAGGAGAAGGGATTGCAGCGTGGCCATCCCCCCTGGGGGGTGATTTCTCGCTTTCTGTCTCTCTGTCTCTCTCTGTCTTTCTGGCAAGTGCACATGCCCTATAGCAAAAACCTCTAAAAAAAAAAAAAAGGATGACCAGTATTTCAATATATTGATCATTTACTCCTTTAAAAAAAAATTTAATTTAAAGCATTATTTTATTTAATTTTATTTGTTTACTTATTTATTTTAATTTGACCAGAGAGGGATAGAGTGAGAAAGAGAGGAGGAAAGTGAGAAGGCAAGCTGCCAGGTCCAGGACTCGAACTGCTGTCAGCCATGTGGGAGTCCAGCACCCTTAATCACCATGCCACTTGCCAGCCCCTCCTCCTTTTTTTTAAAGAGAGATTTTTGCTCTAGGGCGCATGTGCTCCTGGAAAAGACAGAGAGAGACAGAGAGACAGGAAGTGAGAAATCACCCCCCCCCCCCCGCCCCCCGGGGATGACCACACTGCAATCCCTTCTCCATTCTCCTCTTGAGATTTTGGGCATGCACGTGCACTCGCCCATCATGAATTTTAAGCAGCTGGTTCAGGCCTGGAACCGTGGTCAACTATGTGGGAGTCCAGAAATGTAATCATTATGCTATCTGCTAGTCCCAATCATTTCTTTCTTATAACTTAATTTCCTTTTATACTTTTATCCTTTTTTTTTTTTTAGGTTTAGCCATAAGGCACATGCACTCACTCAAGAGAGACAGAGAGACAATGAGAGAGAAATTGAGAAATCACCCCCAGAGGAGATGGCCATGTTGCAATCCCTTCTCCTCCATTTACTTTCTGGAATTCTGGGCATGCACGCACATGAATCCAGCATGATTCTTTTTTTTTTTTTTTTGGAGAGGTTTTTGCTATAGGGTGCGTGCTCTCACCAGACAGACAGAGAGAGACATAGAGACAGAAAGCGAGAAATCACCCCCCAGGGGGATGGTCACGCCGCAATCCCTTCTCCTCCATTTTCCTCTCTGGATCTTGGGCACGCACGCACACGCTCCCGGGGTGAGTTTTAAGCCATTGTGTCCGGGACGCGAACCGCGGTCGACTACGTGGGAGTCCAGCGACATAGCCATAACGCTAACTGCTGGTCCTTCCAGCATGACTCTTAAGCCACCAGGTCCAGGACTTGAACTGTGGTCGACCATGTGGGAGCCCAGTGCCTTAACCAAGACACCACCTGCTGGCTCCTATCATTCACTTTAATCATAATGCTAAGTTCCTTTTTATTTATTTATTTTTTAATTAAAACATTATTTATAATTTGGTCAGAGAGGGACAGAGTGAGAGAGAGGAAAAGTGAGAAAGCAAGCCAAAAGGTCTGGGACTTGAACTATGGTCAGCCATGTGGGAGTACAGGGCCCTTAACCACCACACCACCCACTGGCCCCTGCTAAGTTCCCTTTTAGAGTTGGATATGTTTCTGGACCTTATACTCTTTTGTCGATTTGGTCTATTCTTCCATGTATAACACAGTGGTTTGTTTTTGGTTTTGTTTTAATTTTTTTTTTTTTTGAGAGGTTTTTGCTATAGGGTGCGTGTGCTCGCCAAAAAGACAGAGAGAGACAGAGGCAAGAAATCACCCCCCAGGGGGATGGCCATGCTGTAATCCCTTCTCCTCCATTCTCTTCTCGGGATCCTGGGCACGCATGCACACGTGCCCAGCGCGAGTTTAAGCCACCGGGTCTGAGACTCAAACTGCGGTCGACTACATGGGAGTCCAGCGACATAGCCATTACGCTAACTGCTTAACTCACGCTGGGCATGTGTGTGCACGTGCCCAGAATCCCAAAAGGAGAATGGAGGAGAAGGGACTGCAGTATGGCCATCCCCCTGGGGGATGATTTCTCCTTTTCTGTCTCTCTGTCTCTTTCTGTCTTTCTGGCGAGCTCATGAGCCCTATAGCAAAAACCTCTCCAAAAAAAAAAATTGTTAAAGTATATCTATTTAGTTATTTCATGAAAGAGAAATAGACAGAAAGAGACAGAGAGAGATGAACCCCTAACAGGGTTCCCATGCTGCAACCCACCTCCAGTCTCAGTGGCTACTTACATGGCTAGCATACTCAGGAAGGTCCCAGGATGTGAACTCGGGACCTTTTCCTTGCGAGTCCAGCTGCATCACTACTGTGCCACCACTGCCCCCAAACAGTTTTAATTAATATAATTATGAATTATGTTTCTATATCTAATGCTGCAAGTTTTCCAATATTAGTTTTGTTAATTAAAAATATTTCTATATAGGGAGGATTGAATTTTCCAAATATGGCCACAACATTTCTGTCTGCACATACTTTTCCAGAACTTTCCTATTTCCTCGCCTAGAGGTGGCTTCCAGTTCCTGTCCCTTGAACCTGGAAAGTCTATTTTTTTTTTTTTTTTTTTTTTGGAGAGGTTTTTGCTATAGGGCGCGTGTGCTCACCAGACAGACAGAGAGAGACAGAGAGATAGAAAGCGAGAAATCACCCCCCAGGGGGGATGGCCATGCCGCAATCCCTTCTCCTCCATTCTCCTCTCGGGATCTTGGGCACGCATGCACACGCGCCTGGCGTGAGTTTAAGCCGCCGGGTCCGGGACTCGAACCGCGGTCGACTATGTGGGAGTCCAGCGACATAGCCATTACGCTAACTGCTGGTCCCAAAGTCTTTTTTTTTTTAAGAGAGATTTTTGCTCTAGGGCATGTACACTCACCAAAGAGATGGAGAGACA
Organism: Tupaia tana; assembly: GCA_026018925.1. NCBI lineage: Eukaryota > Metazoa > Chordata > Mammalia > Scandentia > Tupaiidae > Tupaia > Tupaia tana. The sequence continues at coordinate 92,540,355 of JAKSZU010000004.1, forward strand.
GCGAGAAGTCACCCCCCTGAGGGGATGGCCATGCTGCAATTCTCCTCTATTCTCCTCTTGGTATCTTGAGCACATACGTACATGCTCCTGGCATGAGTTTTAAGCCACTGGGTCCAGGACTCGAACTGCAGTCGACTACATGAAGTCCAGCGATGTAACCATTCCACCATTGCTGGTCCCAGGAAAGTCTTCTTGACTGCCTTGATGAGTGGTGGTAGCAGTGATGCTGCATACTTCTGGGTTTAGGTTAGAACTGGTAATAGGGCTTTCTCTTTTTTCTCTCAGGAAACTCACCCTTGGGACATAGCCACTTTGTTGTGAAGGAGCCAAGCAGTCACATGGCAAGGCCACATCTAAGTGTTCTGGTCATACCCCAGGGGCGGTTCCAAGTGCCAGCCAATGTGCGTTGCCAGATGTGAGTGAGTGAATGAGCCATCAGGTGATTCTGGTCCTCAGATGAAAGCTGTCCCCACTGACACCAAGTGGAGCAGAGACGAGCAGTTCCCTCTGAGCTCTGTCCAAACCTACAGATTTGTGAGCAAAAATAATGCCATTGCTTTAAGCCATTATTTTTTTTCCCATAGAAGCATTTTTATTTAAAAAAAAAACAAATTGAAAAATAACTGTATCCTCAAATCACCAATAAAATCTTTTTGAAGAGAAAAGATATTTAAATTTTATTTTATTATTTTATTTATTTCTCTGAAACATTTTTTAAATTAATTTATGTTCATTCCCTAAGCATCGTCACAACATACAAAATGTGATTTCCCATCCAGAATATACTGCATAGTGGCTTCATATATATATATATATATATATATATATATATATATATTTTTTTTTTTTTTTTTTAACCCCTATTTCTGACCCTCTGCCCTTTCCCACCCTTTTCCCACACTATCTCTGGTGTCTACAGTTGCCTTCCATTCCTTTTCCCCCCACATTTTATTGATTACACAATTTCTTAAATAATCTTAAATAATCTAACTACTTTCTTTTTTTTTTCCTTTTTTTTTTAGAGGATTTTGTTATAGGACATGTGCGCTCACCAGAAAGACAGTAAGCGGGAAATCACCCCCCAAGGGGGATGGCCACACTGCAATCCCTTCTGCTCCATTCTCCTCTTGGGATCTTGAGCACGCATGCACATGCGCCCGGCACGAGCTTAAGTCACTGGGTCCAGGACTCAAACTGTGGTTGACTACATGGAAGTCCAGTGACATAGCCAGTAGCCAACTGCTGGTCCCAATCTAACTACTTTCTTTCTTTTTTTTGGAGCAGTTTTTGCTATAGGACGTGTGCACTCGCCAGACAGACAGAGACAGAGAGACAGAAAGCGAGAAATCACCCCTCATGGGGGATGGCCATGCCGCAATCCCTTCTCCTCCATTATCCTCTCAGGATCTTGGGCATGTACGCACACGTGCCTGGCGTGAGTTTTAAGCCACCAGGTCCGGGATGTGAACCGCGTGGGAGTCCAGCGACATAGCCATTACGCTAACTGCTGATCCCCAGTCTAACTACTTTCAATAGCAAGTTCAGCTAGTAATTTCAAGAAAAGCAGTTTTTTGGTTTTTTTTGAGAGGTTTTTGCTATAAGGCGCGTGCGCTCGCCAGACAGACAGAGAGAGACAGAGAGACAGAAAGCGAGAAATCACCTCTCAGAGGGGATGGTCACGCCGCAATCCCTTCTCCTCCATTCTCCTCTTGGGATCTTGGGCACGCACGCACACACGCCCGGCGTGAGTTTTAAGCCACCGGGTCCGGGACGCGAACCGCGGTCGACTACGTGGGAGTCCAGCGACATAGCCATTACGCTAACTGCTGGTTCCCAAGAAAAGCAGTTTTAACTTTAATAAATCAAAGAAATGCTAAAGAACGTTGTTTAAGCCCCTATGTTTTGGGGTAGTTTGTTACACAATACTGAATCACTGGATCACTATGCATTTACCTTCCAGATTGGTTGTTTTTAGAATTATTTTATTTGATTATTATTATAACTATTAATTTGACCAGAGAGAGAGAGAGAGAGAGGGAAAGTGAGAGAGCAAGCCGCCAGGTCTGGGACTTGAACCACAGTTAGCCATGTGGGAGTCCAGCGACCCAGCCACCATACCAACAGCCAGCCCCATTATTTTTTAATTTAACTTTATTTATTTAAATTTGACCAGAGAAGGATAAAATGAGAGAGGGAGAGAGAGAGAGAAGGAAAGCAAGAAAGCAAGCTGGCAGGTCTGAGACTTGAACTGTGGTCAGCTATGTGGGAGTCTAACATCCTAGCATCCTTAACCACCATAGCACCTGCTGGCCCCTCTTCCAGATTAGTTTTAGGACAGCTTGTGAAGACTCACAGGAAGTCCTCACCTCTCTGAGGTCACACATTGTGGTAAGTATTCTCCCACACTCGTTTTCATGTTCTTGCAAACAGATGTCCACCTGAATAGACATTTCTGTTGCTACTGGACTGAATTCATTCTTAGATGTGGTTGCTATAGCCCCAGTCATGGCGGTGCAGGTGCAGGATCCTGCTGCATGATACTAGAGCCACATGGAGGCCCAGAGTTTGGATCCTGCATTGATCTGAATGCACGGCAGGAACCTGTGGTCCTGGTTGTGCAGAAGGAGTGGAGTAGGGTGGGAAGAGAATCGTTGTGTAGTGCTACTGTTTCTCTCTCCCTCTCAATAAATAAATAAAGCTTTACGACAGAGAGGGAAAGTGAGAAAGTAAGCCACTGGGGCCGGGACTCAAACTGCAGCTGGCCATGTGGGAGTCCAGCACCGTTAACCACCACACCACCTGCTGACCCCTAAAGCTTTAAATTTTTTAAAAATTTAATTTAATTAATTTATTATTATTGTTTTTAAAAATAATTATTTAATTTCTTTGTTATTATTGTTAACTTGATCAGAAAGAGACAGATGAGAGAGAGAGAGAGAGAGAGAGAGAGAGAGGGAAAGGGAAAGCCAGAAAGCAAGCCAACAGGTCCAGGACTCTAACCATGTTCGACCATGTGGGAGTCCAGTGCCTTAACCACCATGCCACTTGCTGACCCCTATTATTAGTATTTTGAATTTGCTATAGGGCATGTGTGCTCACCAGAGAGAGACAGAGAGAGAGAAAGTGAGAAAGCAAGTTGCTAGGCCCAGGGCTCCAACCGCCATCGGCCCTGTGGAGTCCAGCACCTTAACCACCACCCACTTGCTGGCTCCCATAGTATTCAACTATACGCATAAGTTCCTTTTCTCCACTCAACAATATGTTGTGCAAATTCCTCCAAGTCAGGTAGAACAGAGCGCTGAGTCTGCTGGGCATTCAAAATCAGCGAGTCAGGGAAGGGGCTCCAGAGAGCATGCCAGACCGTAGCCAGGAAGATTTTTTCAGAGCATGGGGTTAAGCAATCGAACACACAGAAGAAACGTATAAGGAGGATGTGATGCAGGGGTGCAAGGAGCACCTTACTAATCCCTGATGAGTGTACTGCCTAAGGCTGCCTTTAAAGATTTGCCAGGTTGCAGGGCGGGAGAGGCCTAATCATGCTTAGCGAACCAACGATGGCGTGAACATCACGCAACAGCAACACTCTCTCCTACCCTCCTACTGTCTCATACTTTTCTTGGTGTGTCCCTGAGAGCAGCAAACTCTAGAATCTACCTGGCTCCATAGACCCACATGTGGAGCTGGCCATGGTGCTGCAAGCCTAGCCGATGTGCCAGACTTTCCCCCGGCATACTTGGCTTTGCCGTTTTTACTCACAGGCACGTGGGGTGGAATCCTGTGGGTTCAGCACAGAGAGGTGTCAGGGTGTTGTAGGGCTTGCACAGGTTGCTGGTGCCTAGATTATGTGGGATGGGAGGGCCTCTCTGTTTTTGGAGTATCGGTTTCAGTAATGTACGGTCAGACCGAGTGAGATGACATCAGGATCAGGGTGAAGGTGAACAGAGTTTTGTGGGTTATTTATTTATTGAAAATAATTATTTTATTTAACTTTATTTATTATTATTATTTTCCAGTTTGATCAGAGAGAGCCAGACAAAGAGAGAGAGGGAAAGTGAGAAAGCAAGCCAACAGATCCGGGGCTCAAACCATGGTTGGCCATGTGGGAATCTAATGCCTTTAACCACCCTGCCACATGCTGGCCCCTGTAGCTTATTTTTGTAAGTTTTTATTACAAAAGAGTTCTTTTCTTTCCTTTTTAAAAGGTTATGTATTTATTTCTTCCATTGGAGATAGAGAGAGAGGCTGAGAGACAATGTCGTCATGCATGACCCACCCTCAACTCCAGTCGGCCTGGGTCACGGGCATGCATGAGTTTGCCCCACAAGCTCAGGGAGGTCCTGGGACACAAACCAGGCCCCTGCAGGGGTCCACCTGCATCACCGCTGTGCCATTGCCTGACCCACCTAAATTTTAATTTTTTCTAATTGCTACTGGGCACATGTGCTTGCCAGAGAATGAGAGACAGAGAGACAGAGAGAGGGAGGAGAACACACTTTCTAATGGGACATGGTCATGCTGCAGTCCCTTCTCTGTTTCTCCAACCTGGGACTTTGGGTGTGCATGCACACGTACCTGGTATTTCTTAAGCCACCAGGCTGGGGTTCAGACTGCACGGTTGGTCAGGTGAGATTGAGCTCCCTTAACCACCAGCCCCCAAATCTCTCTCTCTTTCTTTTTTTATGATCAGTTATTTCATTAATTTTTTGGCAAGAAATTTAGAACACCAATTTGTGAGGCTAAACTCCATTTGTAGCCCTGGAGCTGAGAAACAGTTTTGATTTTTGGTAAATTTTTTTTCTTCACTTTTTTTTTTTTTTTTTTTTTTTTTGAGAGGTTTTTACTACAGGGCACACATGCTCACAAGAGAGACAGAGAGAGACAGACAGAAAGTGAAAAATCACCTCCCGGGGGATGGCCACACCACAATCCCTTCTCCATTCTCCTCTCAGGATCTTGGGCATGCATGCACAGGTGCCCGGCGTGAGTTTAAGCTACCTGGTCTGGGACTTGAACCATAGTCGACTACATGGGAGTTCAGTGACATAGCCATTACACTAACTGCTGGTTCCGATTTTTGGTAAAATTTGCAAGTCCACAGCTTTCTGATCAGCCTCGCGTTGTTCTGTCATCTGGGATTTCTCCTCTGTGTGGAAGATCTTGCCTTCCTGGTGTCTGGGCTTCTGCAGCATCAGTAGGATGTTTTGGGATTTTTACTTTGCTAATATCAATTTTCGTGGAGGTGGCAATCACAAATTTCTGGTGTGTTCTACACAGTGGAACTAGGTTGAGGACCAGAGGTCCAGTCACGAGTAGCAAGCCACGGCTCAGCTGCTTCAGGAAAACCACCCTCTTGCCTCTGTGGCGTCCAGTGCGGATGATCAGAATGGTCCCGGGAGTGATGCTGGCTCGCAGCTTTCTCACAGGCTGACTGAAGAGTGTTTTGCCGTGGCTCGACAGCTTTCGAGGCACATCTTCAGTAGGATAATACCTAGGCATTTAAGAAGTTTAACCACCCGGGTACCACCACTCTTGTCTCCACCAACTGGTTTTGTGACAGTCGCAAGAAACTTCTTTTTCTTTTCAATTCCGATTTAGTGGCCCAGTATCTCCTCTTGTACACGGCCTTCCTGGAATACAGACTGGGCGTATCTGCCGACGCTCCGGACTAAGACCAGGTTTCGGCTGTAATGGGACTTCCCCTCCTTGGGCTTTTTAGCCTTGGGGGTCACTGTTTTTAACCTTGCCACTGGCATCAGCCTTCTTGGCTTCAGGTTTCTTCTTCTTTTTTTTTTTTCCTTTTCTTTTTTTGGAGAGGTTTTTCCTATAGGGCATGCGTGCTCACCAGAAAGACAGAGAGAGAGAGAGACAGAAAGCGAGAAATCACCCCCCGGGGGGATGGCCATGCCGCAATCCCTTCTCCTCCATTCTCCTCTCGGGATCTTGGGCACGCACGCACATGCGCCTGGTGTGAGTTTAAGCCACTGGGTCCCGGACGTGAACCGTGGTCGACTACATGGGAGTCCAGCGACATAGCCATTACGCTAACTGCTGGTCCCAGGTTTCTTCTTAGTATCCCGCTTCCCAGTCTTTCACCTGCCATCTTGTATAGTGGGAAAGAGAACTAAGCTGCTTCCAGCCTGTGAGCACTCATGGCAGCTTTCAGTCCAACTTACTTAAAGTAAACTTTATTGGGTATATTTAAGGTGTGAGGGAGCCTTTCAAAAAGTTTGTGGAAAGGTGGAATTAAAGCATGAGCTTATTATGGTTCAAAAAACTTTGACATCCATTTTTTGTAATATGCATTTCTCAGGAATTTTTTGAAGACTCCACTACACATGATGTTACAAGACATATGCAGAGGGGAGGGTCCTGCTGCTGAACTTTGGGGACAAGTAAGGCCTGCTGGGGACAGGACTTCTAAACAGCAACTGTGTCCAGAAGGCTGTGGGCCAAGGCCATTTTTGCTGGCTATAAGCGGGGTCTCAGGAACCAAAGGGAGCACACAGCTCTTCTTAAAATGGAAGGTGTTTAAGCACGCATTGAAATGGAATTCTATTTAGGCAAGAGGTGTGCTTATGTGTACAAAGCAAAACACAACACAGTGATTCCTGCTGGCAAACCAAATAAAACCAGAAGAATCTGGGGAAAGGTTACCTGTGCCCATGGAAACAGTGCATGCTTTGAGCCAAATTCCGAAGCAACCTTCCGGCTAAGGCCATTGGACACAGAATCCGTGTGATGCTGCACCCCTCAAGGATTTAAAATAATGAAAAGTAAATGAATAAAAATGGTTTCATGTAAAAAAAAAAGATATATGTAGAGGGTAAAAAGGTTAATAGAGGGCCAGCAGGTGGCCTGTGGTTAAGATGCTGGATCCCACATGGCCTACTGTGTAGTTCAAGTCCCAGACCCAGCTGTTTGAGAATCATGCTGGGTGAATGTGCCCAGAATCCTCAGAGTTAAATGGAGAAGGGATTGTGGCATGGCCATCCTCCTGAAGGGGTGACTTTTCACTTTTCCTCTCTCTTTGTCTCTCTGGGGAGCACACATGCCCTATAGCAAAAACTAAAAAAAAAAAAAAAAAAAAAAAAAAAAAAAAAAAAAAAAAAGAGGTTATTATAGTGATACAAATTTTAATATAGCCATCATTTTACAATTACCTTTGTGTGTGTGTGTCAAGAGTACCTAAAACCTATGAAAAAATTTCACAAAAGGTAAAAGAAGAGTATACTCTACAATGCCTCTCATGCTCTTTTAACAGTTATCAACGGGACCAGCATTTAGTGTAATGGCTATGTCACTGAATATAGGATGTAGTCGACTGTGGCTTGAGTCCCGGACCCTGTGGCTTAAACTCACGCCGGGCATGTGTGCGTGCGTGCCCAAGATCCCGAGAGGAGAATGGAGGAGAAGGGATTGCGGCGTGGCCATCCTCGTGGGGGGTGATTTCTCACTTTCTGTCTCTGTCTCTCTCTTTTAGGCGAGTGCACTCGCCCTAAAGCAAAAACCTCTCCAAAAAAAAAAGGTTACCAACATCTGATCATCTTGTTTCATCTAAATCTCCCCTACTGTCCAGTTAACACGCTCTAAATTACTATAATGCAGACATTCATTGTATCATTTCATCTGTATTTACAATAAATATTATGACTAATAACCCTCTCATTTAGCATAGCCCCAATGCCATTATTGCACCTAACAAATTAAAAATAATTTCTTAACGTCATTAAATATCCAATGTTGAAATTACTTTATTTTAAAAAAATGGATTTTCCCCTTGATAGGTTCAAATTAGGATGAACAAAGGCCACACGTTATTGCTTTTAGTTTTGATTAATGTATTTCTTTCTCTTTCTTCCTTTCTTTTTTTCGGGGTTTGCGTTAGGGTGTGCACATTCACTAGGAGTGAGAGAGAACCCTTCGGTGTACTTGCTAGAGATACGGAGAGAGACAGAGAGAGGGAAAATGGGAAATCACCCTCCGGGGGGATGGCCCTGTCACAGTCCTTTGTCTTCCATTCCCCTCTCTGGATTTTGGACATGCACATACACATATCCTGCGCGATTTTCAAGCTGCTGGATCTGGGACTTGAACCATGGCCAGCCATGTGGGAGTCTAGCATCTTAACCACCATGCCATCTGCGGGCCTGGCTAATGTATTTATTAAATCTTCCTAGTCTGTAGTCTCTGGCTCTCTATTTATTTGTTGAGGAAAATTTATTTGTTATTTGCTCTATGGAATTTCCCATATTCTGGATTTTTTTTTCTTCTTTTTTTGGAGAGGTTTTTGCTATAGGGCACATGTACTTGCCAGAAAGCCAAAGAGAGACAGAGAGACAGAAAGCGAGAAATCGCCCCCTAGGGGGGATGGCCATGCCGCAATCCCTTCTCCTCCATTATCCTCTCAAGATCTTGGGCACACACGCACACACGCCCAGTGTGAGTTTAAGTCACGGGGTCTGGGACTCGAACCGCAGTCCACTACATGGGAGTCCAGCGACATAGCCATTATGCTAACTACTGGTCCCCCATATTCTGGATTTTTATCATTGCATCTTTATGTGTGTGTATGGTGGGTTTATTTGTTTTGTTTTGTTTTAAAATAGAGCCTCTCTCTGTCATGACCTTTTTGCCTCAACCTCCTGAGTTGCTGGGATCATAGGAGGTGCCTGTGCTTTTAAGAGTAGGCCAGGAATGAGCCCTGGGCCTCCCACGAGGCCTCAGCATGCCAAGCAGCAGCATCCAGCATCCACTCATGGCTGGGCATTTTATTGTGTTTTAAAACTTGTTCTTCTTTGGGGACCAGCAGTTGGTGTAATGGCTATGTTGTTGGACTCCAACACAGTCGACCTCAGTTCGAGTCCTGGACCTGTTGGTTTAAACTCATGCAGGGTGCGTGTGCATGTGTGCCCAAGATCCCGAGAGGAGAATGGAGGAGAAGGGATTGCGGTGTGACCATCCCCCCTGGGGAGTGATTTCTCGCTTTCTGTCTTTCTGTCTCTCTGTCTTTCTGGCAAGCACACGCGCCCTATAACAAAAACCTCTCCCCACCAAAAATAACCAAAAAAAAGAAAAAAAAAAAACAAAAAAACAAAAAAAATAACAAAACAAAAAACTTGCTCTTCTGCCCCCTGTATTTCCTGTAAAGTGACTGTGAAATCTAGAGGCTTGATCAGATTTATTAGGATGTTTTGACAAGAATACATTATGAGTGGTGTAGTGAACTTCCTTTTGCATCACAATAGGAAGCAAAAACATGTCTGATTTTCTCTCCATGTGTGATGTAAAAACTGATTAGTGAGGGAGTGGCCAACAGGCAGTATGTTGGTTAAGGTGCTAGACTCCCACATGGCCAACTGCAGTTCGAGACCCAGACCAAGCGGCTTGAAGCTCTAGGCACATGTCCATGCGTGCCCAAAATCCCAAGAGGAGAATGGAGGAGAAGAGATTGCAGTGTGGCCACCCCCTGGGGGGTGATCTCTCACTTTCATTCCAGTCTTTTGTATAACGGTTTGAACAGCACTTGATCTTGCCTAGATCCCCGTGTCACTAGACGTTACAAATGGGTGCTAGTCAAACTCTGTCCTTCATTCTGAATTTACTAACCTATAAAGAACTCTATAAAGAACTTTTCCTCATGAACATTTAGCTATCCCAGGGGAAGTTCCTGAAGATTGTGGATTCTATCTCTTTATTTCCCAGTTTTTTTTTTTTTTTTTTTTTTTTTTTTGGAGAGGTTTTTGCTATAGGGTGTATGCACTCACCAGACAGACAGAGACAGACAGAGAGACAAATAGCGAGAAATCACCCCCAGGGGGGATGGTCACGCCGCAATCCCTTCTCCTCCATTCTCCTCTTGGGATCTTGGGCACACAGGCACACACACCCGGTGTGAGTTTAAGCCATCGGGTCTGGGACTCGAACCGTGGTCGACTACATGGGAGTTCAGCAACATAGCCATTAGGCTAACTGCTGGTCCCTATTTCCCAGTTTTCACAATAATGAGATGATATTCTAGACTCTGCCGCACGTGACTAATTAGAGTTTTAGTGTGTGTCATCATGAACGCTGGATTTTAACATATTTGATGCATTTCAATCTATTTCAACAGTTGTTTGTTTGGATAACCAGATTGTTCCATCTTCAGGCAGGGAATGCTCTTTCAGGTTGACATCTGTGTTACTATTGTTATTATTTTTTAAATAAAATTTATTTAATTTTATGTATTATTATTATTTTTTAGTTTTGCTACAAGGCATGTGTGTCCATGGAAAGAGAAGGTGAGAAAGCAAGTTGCCAGATCTGGGACTCAAACCAGTGCCCTAAATACCAGGCCAACCACTGGCCCCATCATTATTATTATTTTTTTTTAAATTTTGCTATAGAGCACAGAAGCTTGTCAGAGAGATGGCATGGGAAATGTGTGCGATTGTTGAGAAAGTACCCCCCACGGAAGATAGCCACACCACAATCCCTTCTCCATCTTTCTCTCACGATTTGGGGCATGCATGCACATACACCTGGTATGTTTTTCAAGCTGCGAGGTCTGGGACTCAAACCGCAGAGTCAGAGATCCAGCACCTTAACTACCATGCCACCTGCTGCCCCACTCCATGTTACTTTTTAATTTGAAATAATTGTAGATTCACATACAGTTGCAAGAAATAATACAGAGAGGGGGCCAGCAAGTGATGTGGTGGTTAAGGCGCTGGACACTCCCTCATGGCTGACCACAGTTCAAGTCCTGGACCTGGTGACTTGCTTTCTCATTTTTCCCTCTCTCTTTCTCTCTGTGTCTCTCTCTGATCAAATTAAAATAAAGGAATGAATAATAACATAAAATAAATAATTATTTTTTTAAAAAAAGAAATAATACAGAGATATTTCATGTACCCTTCACCCAGCTTCCCTGTGGTACATCTTGTAACCATTGTACAATGTTAACCACCAGGAAATTGGCATTAGTACAACCCTCCAAACTTAGACTTCACCAGGTTTACAGTCATTTAACTGTCTGTGCGTTTGGTTCCGTGTAATTTTATCACACTGTCGATTTGTGTAACCACCGTCATAGTCATGATGTAGAACAGTTTCAGCATTGCTAATATCCTTCACGCGCCCCTCTTATACCTACACCCGCTCCTCATACCTAACGCCCATCTCTAGCTCCTGGCAACCACTAATCTGTTCTCCTGTTCCATGATTTTGTCATTTCAAGGCTGTTATATAAATGGAATCCTACTGCATGTAACCTTAGGAGACCAGCTTTTTTTTTTTTTTTTTTTTCTGGAGAGGTTTTTGCTATAGGGCGCATGCGCTCGTCAGACAGACAGAGACAGAGAGACAGGAAGCGAGAAATCACCCCTGGGGAGATGGCCACGCCGCGATCCCTTCTCCTCCATTCTCTCGGGATCTTGGGCATGCACGCACATGTGCCTGATGTTGAGTTTAAGCCACTGGGTCTAAGACTCGAACCGCGGTCGGCTACATGGGAGTCCAGCTACATAGCCATTATGCCAACTACTGGAGACCAGTTTTTTTTTTTTTTTTTTTTTTTGGAGAGGTTTTTGCTATAGGGCGCGTGCGCTCGCCAGACAGACAGAGAGAGTCAGAGAGACAGAAAGCGAGAAATCACCCCCCATGGGGGATGGCCACGCCGCAATTCCTTCTCCTCCATTCTCCTCTAGGGATCTTGGGCACACACGTACATGCACCCAGCGTGAGTTTTAAGCCACCGGGTCTGGGACACGAACTGCAGTTGACTACATGGGAGTCCAGCGACATAGCCATTACGCTAACTGCTGGTCCCGAGACCAGCTTTTTAAAACTCAGCATAATTCTCTTGCGATCCATGTAAATTGTATGTATCAATAGTTCACTCCTAGGCCAGCCAGCTCCCTGGTACAGCAGTGATGCATTACTTGGGAGAAGCCAGATCCCACATGATGACCCTAGTTCGAGTCCCTGGCCCAGTAGGCCTGAAACACACTAAGCGTGTGTGTAGCTGCCCAGGACCCAATGGGCTGGGGAACTGGGAGAAGGGAGGATCGCAGTGTGACCAGACCCTGTGAGGGTATTTATATCTCTCTCTGTCTCTCTCTCTCACATGTGCACATGCATGCTCTATCATGAATAAAGAATAAAGGTTTTTAAATGTAGTTCACTCCAGGACTAGCCCTGTAACCTGCTGGTTAAAGAGAGCCAGATCCCACGTGGCCAACTGCAGTTTGAATCGCATCCCGGCAGCCTGAAAAACAAACCAGGCATATGTGTGTGCATGCCTGAAATCCTGGCAAGATGGAGAAATAAGGATTGCGGTGTGACTGTGCCCCATTTGGGGGTGTATTCTCCTTCTCTGCCTCTCTCTGGGAAGCGCTTGTGCCCTCTGGCAAATAAAAAATAAAGGAAAAGCAAAGCAGTGCATTCCTTTTTATTGCTGAGTAGTATTCCATGGTGTAGATATACCATAGTTTTTTTGTTTTTTTTTTTGGAGAGGTTTTTGCTATAGGGCGCGTGCACTTGCCAGACAGACAGAGAGAGACAGAGAGACAGAAAGCAAGAAATCACCCCCCGGGGGGATGGTCACGCTGCAATCTCTTCTCCTCCGTTCTCTTCTCGAGATCTTGGGCACGCACACACACGCACACGTGCCCAGCATGAGTTTTAAGCCACCGGGTCCGGGATGAGAACCGCAGTCGACTACACGGGAGTCCAGCGACATAGCCATTACGCTAACTGCTGGTCCCCCTAGATATACCATAGTGTGTTTAATCACTCACCGCCTGAATGACATTTGGGTTGTTTACAGTTTGGGGTATTACCAGTAAAGCTGCTGTGAACAGTTGCAAGCAGACATTTTTTTTTTTAAGAGATTTTTTCCAGGGCCAGCAGGTGGTGTGGTGTTTAAAGGCACTGTGCTCCCACGTGACCAACTGTGGTTCGAGCCCTCGACCTGATGGGTTTCTGATGGCTTCTCACTCTCTCTTTCTTTCTAGTCAAACTGGAAAATAATAATAATAAATAAAGTTAAATTTTTTTTTTAAAAAAAGTGTTTTTGTCTTTGGGTGCATGCACTTGCCAGGGAGAGAGAGAGAGACAGAAACAGTGAGAAGGAAAGTGAGAAATCACCCTTGGGTGGATGGCCACACCACAATCCTTTCTCCTCCATTCTCCTCCCAGGATCTTGGTCATGCACGCACATATGCGTGGCATGATTTTCAAGCCACTGAGTTCAAGGTTTGAACCATGGTTGGCCATATGGGAGTCCAATGATGTAATTGCTATGCCATCTGTTGGCCCTCGTGAATAGACTTTTATGTGAGCATACATTTTCAGTTCTTAAGGATAAATGCCCGAGTGCAATTGCTGGGCCACATGGTAAGGGACTCTTTAGTTTTACAAAACTACCTGTTTTCCAGAGTGACTATTCCACTTCGTATCCCCACCAGTGGTGCCTGAACGATCCAGTTTCTCTGCATCTCACCATTTCACATTACCAGTATTTTTAATTTTAGCTTTTCTGATAGGTGTGTAATAGTATTGCATTATGGAATTTTTCTTGTTTTTAAAGGTTTTTGCCATAGGGCACATGTGCTTGCCAGAGAGAGACAAAGAAAGGGAAAGTGAGAAATCACCTCCGCAATCCTTTCTCTTCCATTCTCCTCTCAGGATTTTGGGCATGTGCGCGCATGCACCCAGCATGAGTTTCAAGTCTCCAGGTGTAGGGCTCAAACCGTGGTCTGCCATGTGGAAGTCCAACACTTTAACCACCACTCCACTTGCTGGCTCTTGCATTGTGGTTTAACTTGTATTTCCCTAATGGCTACTGATGTGTGTTTGTCTGTTTATTTGTGGTGCTAGAGGACCTGTATGCTTGCCAGAGGGAGACAGAGGGGAGAGCACCCCCAAAGGGGAATGGTCACTCTGCAAGCCCTTCTCCTCCATATTTCCCTCTTTTCAAAATGCTGGGCACACATGGGACCAGCAGTTAGTGTAATGGCTATGTCGCTGGACTCCCATGTAGTCAACCGTGGTTCGCGTCCTGGACCCGGTGACTTAAAACTCATGCTGGGCGCGTATATGTGCGTGCCCAGGATCCCAAGAGGAGAATGAAGGAGAAGGGATTGCGGCGTGGCCATCCTCCCGGGGGGTGATTTCTCACTTTCTGTCTCTCTGTCTCTCTCTGTCTGTCTGGCGAGCACACGTGCCCTATAGCAAAAATCTCTCCAAAAAAAAAAAAAAAAGAGAAAATGTTGCGCACACATGAACACATACGTGCCTGGTGTGTTTCTCAAACTGCTGGGTCCAGGACTCAGACCATGCAGTTGGCATGTGGGGTCCAGCTGCCGTAATCACTAGGCCACAGAGCCGGCCCTGACCGTTTTTTTCTTAAGCTTATTTTTATAGCCTACACTTTCTCTTCAGTAAAAATGTCTGTTCATTGCCCATTTTCTTTTCTTGGTTTCTCTCTCTCTCTCTCTTTTATTATTATTATTATTATGTTTTGCTATAGGGTGCATGCGCTCACCAGAGAGAGAAAGAGAAGGTGAGAAATCACCCCCCAGTAGGGACGCCCACACCACAATCCCTTCTCCTCCATTCTCTCAGGGTTTGGGCATGCGTGTACACAGGACCAGTGTGTTTTTCAAACTGCTAGGTCCAGAACTTGAACCATGTCATGCGGGATCCAGTTGCCTTAATCTCTGTGCCACCTGCTGGCCCCTTTTGCCCATTTTCTAATCGGAATGTTTGTTTTCTTTCCTGTTGAGTTTTTTTGTTTTTTTGGGGTTTTTTTTAGAGGTTTTTGCTACAGGGTGCGTGCGCTCGCCAGACAGAGACAGAGAGACAGAAAGCGAGAAATCACCCCCCAGGGGGGATGGCCACACTGCAATCCCTTCTCCTCCATTCTCCTCTTGGGATCTTGGGCACGCACGCACACGCACCTGGCCTGAGTTTTAAACCACTGGGCCCGGGACGTGAACCGTGGTCGACTACGTGGGAGTCCAACGACATAGCCATTACGCTAACTGCTGGTTCCAGTGTTGAGTTCTTTTTTAAGAGAGATTTTTGCTATAGTACACATATACTCACTGAAAAGACAGAGAGAGAGGGAGAGAAAGCGAGAAATCACCCCCGAGGGTGGGTGCGGCCACACTGCAATCCCTTCTCCATTCTCCTCTTGGGATCTTGGGCATGCATACCCACTCACCTGGCCTGAGTTTTAAGCCACCAGGTCTGGGACTTGAACTGTGATTAACTACATGGGAGTCCAGTGACTTAACCAATATGGCATCTGCTGGCCCCTCCTGCTGAGTTGTGAGAGCTTTCCACGCATTCCTAGTACGGATCTTTTCTCAGATGTGTCACATCTCCTTTAGGCATAACCCTGTTGTCTTCAATAGTTTCTTTGCTTTCTGGTCTGACAGGTGCTCAAGGTTCATCTTGATTGGAATTTTAAGCGTTTAAGAAGGAAATGATGTAGAGCTATGTAATCCTTTCTTATTCTGAAGAAACTTGACCATTAAAGAAGACAGGGCAGGGACCTAGGGGAGAAACTTTTAGTAACACTCAGTAGATTGCAAGGCTCGCTGTAATTCCTTACCCATCTTGAATGTTTCCTTTGTATTAATTTATTCATTAACATACTATGTGCCAATATCCAACTAGATGCTGGGAATTAACAGGGAATTTCAATTCACAGTGACATGTGTTCATAATGGGACAAGTGCTTGAAGCTTTTTTTTTTTCATCATTATTATATTATTTTAATTTGACCAAAGAGAGACAGAGACGGGGGGGGGGGGGAGGGAAAGTGAGAAAGCAAGCCACTAGGTCCAGGACTTGAACTATGATCGGCCGTATGGTAGTCCAGTGCACTTAACTACCAAGCCACCTGCTGGCCCCAAGTGCTTGAAGCTTTACGGGTGTTAAAAAAGGTCCCTGTGGGGGGAACCAGCAGTTAGCGTAATGGCTATGTCGCTGGACTCCCACGTAGTCGACCGCGGTTCGCATCCCGAACCCGGTGGCTTAAAACTCACGCCGGGCGCGTGTGCGTGCGTGCCCAAGATCCCGAGAGGAGAATGGAGGAGAAGGGATTGCGGCGTGACCATCCCCCCTGGGGGGTGATTTCTCGCTTTCTGTCTCTATGTCTCTCTCTGTCTGTCTGGCGAGCGCACGTGCCCTGTAGCGAAAACCTCTCCAAAAAAAAAAAAAAAGAGGTGTCTGTGGGCTGGCCCTGTGGCTTAGTGGTAAGGGAGCTAGATCTCACATGGCTAATGGTGGTTCTAACCCCAGCCCCAATGGTTTGAAAAAC
The DNA here is from genome assembly GCA_026018925.1 of Tupaia tana. Taxonomy (NCBI): domain Eukaryota; kingdom Metazoa; phylum Chordata; class Mammalia; order Scandentia; family Tupaiidae; genus Tupaia; species Tupaia tana. The sequence continues at coordinate 92,556,667 of JAKSZU010000004.1, forward strand.
ACACCAGGTGCACGTGCATGTGTGCCTGCCATCCTGACAGGATGGAGAAATGGAGGACAGGGAATTGCAGTGTGACCATACCCAACTGGGGGTGCTTTCTCCCGTTCCCCGCCCCCCTCTGTGGTGAGCACATGTGCCCCCTGGAAATAAAAAATTAAAAGTAAAAGGAGAAGGTGGCACCAGCAGCTGGTATAATGGTTACATCACTGGACTCTTGTAGCTGGCTGCAGTTCGAGTCCTGGACCTGGCAACTTAAAGCTCACGGCAGGCACGTGTGGATGTGTGCCCAAGATCCTGAGAGGAGAATGGAGGAGAAGGGATTGCAGTGTGGCCATTCCCCCTGGGGAGTGATTTCTTGCTTTCTGTCCTCTATCTTGTGAGCGCACACTCCCTATAGCAAAAATTTCACAAACAAACAAACAAAGGAAAAAAAATAAAAAGAAAAAGAAGATGCATTTCTGACCCTGAGGGGTTAGTGAAGGAGGCTTTTCAGAGGATGTGATAACCTGGCTCAGATAGCAGGTAAGGCAGAGGGAGAGAGCGGGACCCAGGTTGAGGTAGACATTTCAGGGGGCATGTCTAAAGACTGCAAAGGGAAAGAAAGTACAGTGCACTCCTGGTGTGGCCCGGGCCTCTGGGCACCTTAGAACACTCCAAGGTTTAAAATGAAGACACCCAGGGAAGGGGCCAGCAGGTGATGTGGTGGTTTAGGCACTGGACTGCGGTTTGAATCCCTGACCTGGCAGCTTAAAACTCACACCGGGCACGTGGGCGTGCGTGCCCAAGATCCCAAGAGAAGAGTGGAGGAGAAGGGATTGCAGTGTGTCCATCCCTCCTGAGGGGAGATTTCTCGCTTTTTGTCTCTGTCTCTCCAGCAAACGCATGTTCCCTATAGCAAAAATCTCTAAAACAAAACAAAAGATACATCAGAAAGGAGCCAGCAGGTGGCATATCGGTTAAAGGTGATGGATTCTCACACAGCTGACCAACCATAGTTCAAATCCCGGACCTGGTAGCTTTTTCATCTCTTTTTATCTCTCTCTGGTGAGCACATGTGCCCTATAGAAATTAATAATAATAATAGCATTAAATAAATAATTATTTAAAACAAAACAAAGCAAAAAAGGACACCTCAGGACAAGCAGAAGGTGCAACGTTTACAGCACTGGATTCCCACATGGCCGACTGTGGTGTAAGTCCCGGAGGCTTGAAACAGCACTGGGTGCATGTGTGTGCATGTCCAAAATTCTGAGGGGAGAATGGAGAAGGGATGGTATGGCCATCAACCCAGGGGGTGATTTCTTGCTTTCTGTCTCTTTCCATCTCTTTAGCTTGTGCATGTGCCCTATAGCAAAAATCTCTTAAAAAAAAAAAAAAAAGAAAGAAAGAAAAAGAAACCTCTGCAGAAGCCTCAAAAGAAAATACCTAAATATTGTTTAATATTATTCAGAGTAGAGAATAAAGTATTAACATTACTGTTTGGCTGCTATTTTTGAGGATCCTGAAACTTCCAGTGGAATTTTTTTTTATTTCAATTTTTGCGGAATATGTGCACTTGCCAGAGATCAAAAGAGACAGAGAGGAAAAGTGAGAAAACACCCCCTGGGGGGATGGACACACTGCAATACCTTCTCTATTCTTTTGGGATTTGGGGCATATATATATATATATATACATATATATATATATATACACACACACACCCAGCACTTTTTCAAGTTGCTGTATCTAGAACTTGAGCCACACACTCAGTCATGTGAGATCCAGCCGCCTTAACCACCATGTCACTGGCTGGCCCCCACCAGATTTATTTAGTATTTATTTGGAGAGGTTTTTGCTATAGGGCACATGCACTTGCCAGAAAGACAGAGAGAGACAGACAGAAAATGAGAAATCACCCCCAAGGGGGGATGGCCATGCTGCAATCCCTTCACCTTCATTCTCTTCTCGGGATCTTGGGCACGCACACACCTGCTCCCGGTGTGAGTTTAAGCCACTGGGTGCAGGACTTGAACTGCGGTGGACTACTTAGGAGTCCAGTGACATAGCCATTACACCATCTGCTGGTCCCGGCCCCCATCAGATTTTTCTGATAAAGAATTAGCCTGGGACTAGCCAGGGGCACCGTGGTCACAGTGTGGTAATGCAGCTGTGCAATGCTGAATTCCCCTGGGAGGAGCCTGGGTTTGCATCCCAGGGCCTCGCTGTGTAAGTGGGTGCACACCCATGACCTGGGCTGGCTGAGGCTGGGAGTGGATTGCAACCTCAAGATTTTGTAGGAGGTGACTGTAACTCACTTTTTTTTAATGAAAGAAAAAAGTAAACTTTTTGTAAAAAATCGAAGATCGGGAATAGTAGGTGGCATGGTGGTTAAGGGACTGGACTCCCACATGGCCAACCACAATGCAAGTCCCAGACCTGGAGGCTTGCTTTCTCACTTTCCCTCTCTGTCTCTCTCTGGTCAAATTTTTAAAAATACTACTACTACTACTAATAATAATAAATAAAATGAAATAAATTATTTAAAAAAAACAACTGAAGATCAAGACCAGCAGGTGGCATGGTGGTTACGATGTTGGACACTCCCACATGGCCAACCCCGTTTGAGTCCCAGACCTAGTGACTTGCTTTCTCACTTTCCTTCTCCTTCTCTGTGTGTCTGTCTCTGGTCAAATTAAAGTAAATGAATGAATAAATAAAATTAAATAAATAATTCTTTTACAAAAACAATCGAAACGGAAGATCTAGCACAGGAAAAGGAGACATCTCTGGTTTGGGCAAAGTTCTACAACACCCTTCAGGTGAGAGGACAAGGGTGCCCTCACCCGGCTGGTGGGTTGGTTCACGTTGCTGTTCCCAGCCCTCCTGCATGGAATGTGCTGTCTTCCAGGTAAGGGGTGACACACCTAGCCCCCCAACAACAGGGTGCTGTCCCCATAACATCCCAGCAGTGGAGATAGATGACAGTGTCCACCGTAACCCAGAGGACTCCAGGGAGAGCGTTGCATTTCCTGGGCTGGTGGGTGAGATTTCAGGTTCATTGAAAGAAAGCACAGATTTAAAAAAAAAAAAAGCTTACGTACACCACTGACATTCTCCCCCCAGGTCTCCTCGCAACAATCACCGTCACAATCTTCAGATTCTACCTGGCCACAAATGTGCGATTGTGGCACTGTTGGTGTCGTGGCATGAACACTTGTGTGACCTAGGCACTATAACCCCCCTGGAGTTCTCTTCAGCCCTTCTCTGTGCAGGAGACCAAGGGTCAGGCGGAGAAGGAGTCGCAGGCCGCAGGCCCCCCAAGACAAGATGATGTGAGGATCGGGTTCACCATTTTATTTCCCAGTGCATCGAGTGCTCATGTGAAAACGGCACAGAAAGCGGCAGGTGACAGTGGTCGGTAAGTGGAGGTGCCACTCGGTCTGTTCCTCCAGGCTCAGTTTAGCTTTGGTGGGACAAGCTGCCAGGGGTTAGGGGCCAAGGGAGGGCAGAGTGAAGCCAGGTCCCCAGAGAAGCGAGGGTCCAGAGTGTGGAGTGGGGGCTGCAGGAGCGGGCTTCAGATCCAGATGTCAGAGCTGCAGTCGCCCCCAGGATAGCGGAGCTCGTGGGCCAGGGCTGGGCCGAGGGGCTCCTTCCCAAAGTCCACCAGGAAGTTGGGGTTCAACTTCAGCCCTCCCTTTACTGTGTCTACATCAACCTGCAGCATCACAGAGCCTTCCCTGGTGTGAAAGTGGAAGGGTGTCAGGGAGGGTGAGAGGCGCCCGCCCCTCCCCGGGGTTTTGAGTGCCAGGACTGGTTCCTGAGGGGCAAGCAGGCTCTGAGTGACCTCCCTGGGAGAGGAGCCCAGACGGCCGCTTCTCACCTGATGAGCTCGGGGTAGAACTGCTTGTCCCAGGCACTGTACAGCGATGTGGTGACGTAGAGACGCTTCCCGTCTAGGCTAAGCTGGATCATCTGAGGGCCTCCAGCCACCCGTTTCCCCTTGGGAAAGCCAGGGGTCAGACCCCAGTGTAATACCCAGCTCCTAGGAGGGGGGTAACAGCACCACCCGAACCCCAAGAGCACGCTCAGGGGGACCTGAGGGGCCTGAGCCTCACCTTGACCACCAGGGGGTCCGGCTGGCCTTGCAGCTCCTGGTCCTCTAGCACTTGCACAGGGCCCCCCTTAGCAATGCTGCCCCCGATGAAGAGCTGGACGGGATAACGGGGCAGGGGATGAGGGAGGACAAGGAGGAACAGCAGTCTGCCTCTGTTGGGACACCTCACACTTCAGATATGGGCCCCTTGTCCAGCCATGGCTCCCAGGTTTGCACCTTCCCTCCTTTCCTGCGCTCCCTTACAGTCCCCGCTACTCATGCCGCCCGCCCGCCCCCCATCCCGGACTCTCCTTCCTCCCTTTCCATCCCAGCTCCTGCAGAGCCCCACCTGCCCGGTGAGGCGGGGCCGCTGTGGGTCAGAGACGTCATACTGCCGCAGGTCGCCGTGCAGCCAGTTGCTGAAGTAGAGGAAGTGGTCATCCAGGGACAGCAGGATGTCCGTGATCAGGCCTGGGCATGTTCAGAGCCTTTAAGGACCCTTGTTCCCCGGCCGGGACCAGACTCCTGATCCCCACCCTCCCCTGCACTCTCACCTGGCATTTCCGGCAGCATCCAGCCCTTCACTTTCTTGGGGGGCACCTGGATCACCTTCTCCACTGACCAAGTACCTCCCTACATTGGGGGGTGAAGTGAGGAGGCAGAGAGGTGAGCTTACCCGAGTTGGGGTGGCAGTCAGAGCTGGGTCTCCCCAGGACCTGGGGTGGGGGGTGGATACAAGCCCTTCTTGCCTAACTCCACGCAAGCCCCTTAAGGCAGGGTTGTGCCTGCTTCACTGAGTTACCAACACCCAGCTAGCTCCAAACTTGGAAGCTCACGTCATAGTTTGTGAATGGATGAACAGGGCCACTTAAGGTTCTGGTGGAATTAGCCCAGCCCTGGGAGGACAGGGGCAGCATCCACGGCCTCGGTGTTTGTTCCTGGGGAAGCCTGAATGGGCACGGCAAGACCGCTGGACCGAGGGCGCAGGCTACCTCGTTCCCCCAGGGGGGTGGCCACGCCGCAATCCCTCCTCCTCCGTTCTTCTCTCGGGATCTTGGGCACGCACACACACGTGCCCGGTGTGAGTTTTAAGCCACCGGGTTCAGGACTTGAACCGCGGTCGACTACATGGGAGTCCAGCGACATAGCCATTACGCTAACTGCTGGTCCCCAGGCTACCTCGTTCTTGTAGAAGCGCTGGATGTTGGAGCCGAGGGCGCAGCCCACGAAGCCCTGCGCAGCGGCCGGGTTGTGCAGGAAGCGGATCTCCAGGGGAATGAGCCCGTCCTTCAGGGGCAGGGTCTGTATGATCTCATGGCGCTGCCAGTCCCACACGTGTAAGTGGCTTCCGTAGAGCCCTGGGGGTGGGGTGGGGGGATGGAGGATGGGCTCAGGACCAGGCAGGAGGGCGTGGGCGAAGGCGGAGGCACCGGGCAGGGCGGAGGTCGGAAATGGATTGGAGGGACCAGAGGGACACGAGCGTGTCAGTACTCGGCACGCCTTAGACCATCGCCCAAAGGTCTGAGGCCCACACGAGGGACGTAAGCTAGAGAGAGAGGGGGTTTCGGGAGCAGAAAGCAGGGGGCATGGGTCCAGGGCGCCTGCCAGCGGTGGGGAGTTCTTACCTGCCTCCACATCAGCAGGGTTGAAGCCATCTCGTATGACATTGGGAGCTGCCCATTCGGTGCTGATCATGACGTTGTGTCGAGGTTGGTACCAGAAGTCATAGCCCATCGGGGCAGCACTGCCAGGCCGCTCCCAGGACCCCTTCACCTCGAACGTCTCTCCATCCAGCAGCACAAAACCGCCTGAGCAGAGAAGGAAGCAGAGCGGCAGGTGTGGGCATAGACGCTCTCCCAGCTCTCCCCCAGCTCCTGGGCTCTGAGCCCACTGCCTGCCCCTCCTCTCCCGCTGGGTTTGCCAGATCCTTGAATCCCAGAGTCCTGAAGGGCCCACCCGCAGCCTCATGGGAGGCGGGGCTGTTCCTCTGGGCCCTACCTCCCATCAACCCTTCCAGCTCCCACACCACATGGACACTTTTTCTCCCTTTGAGCCAAGAGACCTCTGGGACTCAGCCCCCGGTTTCTCTTGCCCAGTATCCCGCTTTCAGGATGGGACCCCTCTCAGGGCCCAAGTTTCGGGTTGCGCCCTACATTTTTTTTAATTGATTAATTTATTTTTATTCATTTATTTTAATTTGACAGAGAGGGACTGAGTGAGAGAGAGAGAGAAAGGGAAAGTGAGAAAGCAAGCTGCCAGGTCCAGGACTCGAACCGCAGTCGGCCATGTGGGAGTCCAGCACCTTTAACCACCACACCACTTGCCAGCCCCCCTACAATTTTTTTAATAGAACAGACAAATTATGTTTCTTTATAAGCCAACGTGAGCGCCCAGTATGTCGCTCCTCTGCTGAGTAGGTTATGGCACCTCGAAATATCTTTGCAGAGACAAGCAGATGTCCGCTTGCAAGTGTCTTAAGTCTAGGAACGGCTTACTCCCCTGTGTCCCGCAGAGCAGCAACATGGCGACCACTGCAGCACCCCGGGCTGGAGGACCTTACTGATGTCCCTCTCCCAGTCCTGGCTGGAGGGCTCTGAGGAAGTAGATGAGGACTTGAGAGGCAGCACAGCGTGGGGATTAGGACATAGTTCTGGGGCCGGCATGCTGCGTTCCAGCTCCGTGACTTACTGGCTGTGTGACCTCAGGTAACTTACTGCACCAGGCTGTGCCCCGGCTTTCTCATTCCCACACCGAGCATCATAACAGCTCCTACTTCCCAGGTTGTGTCTGACACCCTGGAGACATGTTACGTGTCCACTCTGGTCATTCCAGAAAGAGACCGCAAATCTGAAGATTTAGGAGTCCCAGGATCGCGAGACTTGCTCCTGAGGTCGCCAAGGCTGATATGAAAGGTGTTTCCTGGGGCCACGCCTGTGCTAACGTTCCCCACAGCAGACTGTTCAGACTAACTTTTACTGCAGTCATCATTCAAGGCTCATCTTTGTAGAAATCCATGGAACCCCTAAAGTTACCTTTTTTTTTTTTTTTTAATAGAGACAAATTTTTGCTATAGGGAACGTGCACTTGCCGGAGAGACAGAGAGACAGAGGTGAGAAATCACTCCCCAGGGGAATGGCCATGCCACAGCCCCATCTCCTCTTGGGATTTTGGTCACTCACACACAGGTACCCAGCATGAGTTTTTCTTTTCTTTCTTTTTTTTTTTTTTTTGAGAGTTTTTTTTGCTATAGGGTGCGTGTGCTTGCCAGAAAGACAGAGAGAGACAAAAAGATAGAAAGCAAGAAATCACCCCCCCAAGGGGGATGGTCACGCCGCAATCCCTTCTCCTCCATTCTCCTCTTGGGATCTTGGGCACGCACGCATACGCGCACAGTGTGAGTTTAAGCCACTGGGTCTGGGACTCGAACTGTAGTCGACTACATGGGAGTCCAGCGACATAGCCATTACGCCAACTGCTGGTCCCACATTCTTATATTTTAAATATTGGATGACACCTCCCTGGGATGTCGCCTCCCCCCTCCCCCTGGGCCTGCTCTCCCCACAGACAGGTGCTGTCTGCACTCGCCGTGCGGCTGGGAGGCACTCGGGCTCACACGGTGCTGCCAGGTACCTTTGCTGTTGCCCTTGGGGTCCCCCAGGGCGCTGATCATCACCTCCCCATTGGCCAGGCAGTGGCTGGTGTGGAGGTAGCCCAGGTCACACTTGGCATGGACGTCCTTGGGCTCCACGACCTGGAGGGGGTGGGGATGGCATCAGCATCTCACGGGGCCGTGAGTGCTCCCTAGTCCATTGTCCCCCGCTTCTACCTGCTGACCCAGCCCTCTTTTCCTTCAGAGGACGGACACGACCCCTGCTGCGGGGATACGGCTGAGATTAGGCCTGGCAACGCCTGGAGAGCCACAGAGGAAAGCCGGGACACTGCCAGTGACTCCCCAGAAGGCCCCAACTCCTCTGTCCTGAGCCCCGTGACATCACAGCTCCTCCTAGGCTAGGGCTGGGCCGATGCCAGTGTCAACTTTGCCACCGCAGCCGGCAGCCAGCACAGCGAGTGCCTGGCACCAAGAGGGCACTGAACAGATGGCGAGAGGAAGGCCCAGAGGCTCCTGCCTAGGGGAAGCCCTGAGCTCACATCTGGGTGAGAAAATTGCTCCCTCTCCACCTCAAAGTATAGCAGAACAGCAGTGGCATGGTGGTTAAGGTGCTGGACACTCCCACATGGCTGACTGTAGTTCAAGTCCCAGACCTGGTGGCTTTGTTCTTACTTTCCCTCTCTCTCTCTGTGTCTCTCTCTGGTCAAATTAAAATAAATGAATAAATAATTTTTTTTTAAAAAAAGTACAGCGGAAAGCCTCCTCCCTCTTCTCCAGTGCCCTGACCCCCGGGTGCTGGAGGGTGACCCCTCAGTGCACCAGGTAACTCTCCTCAGAAATCGGAGCTGCCGGCTGCCGAGCCTGATGCTGGGAGAGCTGGAGGCCGCTGCTTTAGGGGCAGCTTCCGCCAACCCATGCCCTGGGGTGTCCAGGAGCCAGTGAGGGCGGAGAACGTGCCTTGTGCAGCTTTGGGGCCCGGGGCTCGGAGCCCACGTCCACGATGTAGATGCGGGAGGAGATGAGACTGGGCAGCACCAGCTTGGTGCGTGACTTGCTGCTGTCGCCGAAGCAGCTGCTGCAGGTGTTCCACCCGGAGTGATGCAGCTCGTCCTTCAGGTTGGGCATGGGCAGCCGGTGGATGACCTAGGACGAGAGGGGTCAGGGGTGGCACTAGCCTAGAACCCGCCTCATGTACTTCGGCCCCACTCATTTCCGCTCTGTGGCCACGGGCTGGAGAGCAGCACCCCCCCTTCCCTCTGGGCCCTGGGACAGTAAACAGCCTGAACCACTCTACCCCGGAGGGCCGGGAGGATGGAGCTGGGGAGGGCGCTGGTGCCCAAATTCCACCGCACCTGGCAATACTGGGGAGACTTGGGGTCCACATCCACGGTGGCCAGATAATCCGGGGCCTCAGTGCCAGTGTTCCGGTAAATACAGGGCAGGTAGACGATCTCCTCCCTGGGCCCTGGAGGGCAGAAAGCAGGCAGTGCGGAGGGCCGAGTGGCGAGGGGTGGCAGAGGCAGCCCTTGGTGTGCCAGAGGGTGGAGACCAGGTCTGGGGGCTCCCGGCCCCACCAGCGGTGGGGTCAGTGGAGGGCACTGGCTCTGACACGGGGCGGTTACCTTTCATGGCCTCCAGAGGGGTAGCATAGCCAGGTCCACACTGCCCACATTTTGTAGCTGTGGAAACAAGGGGGCATATTGGCTGGAACTTGGGCCCTGGAGAGTGAAGACTCTCCCTCTGTCCTCTGGTCCACAGTGGCCAGCCAGGCCAGGGCCCTCCCCAGCCCCAGGACTCCTCCCGGCCCTTCCCAGTGAGCCCTGGTGAGGGTGAAGGGGGGAAGAGCTGGGTAGACCTGCCCCGAAGGTGGACAGGCACTCCACAGGCCTAGGGAGGGTGGGAGACGGTGAGAGCTGCAAAGGCTGTGTGGGGTAGTGGTTATGACGTCGGCTTGGGGCCCAACCTCAGCCCACCACTGCCTAGCCTGGGGAGCCTGGGCAAATTGCTTAACCTCTCGGCCTCAACTTCCACATCATCTGTCAAAAGGAGGTGATGAGAATACCACAGTGGACTCTACTGAGAAGCAAAGGGAAGTGCAGTGCAGTGGGCAGCCTGTGTTCTAAGGAGCACCCACACACACTCCCGAGTGGTGAGCCGGTGGGTCAGCTCCACCGTCCCCAAGTGTGTCTGCTCTGTAGCTGAGGCACTCCCTGCTCCTCCCTCCTCAGGGTGCTGTCCCAGGCTGGCCAGGACCTGGATTACATAACTGAGGGTTTGGCCCCCAGACGAGGGGCGGGAGGCTGGCGCTCAAGGCTGAGAGGCTAGTTCCAGCTGGATGTCCTCAAGCCCATGTCTACCCATGGATGGGCTCCGCTTCTTATATCTGTCAAGTAAGATGTTTGGCCCAAGTTTGAAAAGTTTGGAGGCTCCCCCGCCAGAGCTGCAGGGAGCTGCCCTCCCAGTCTGAGGAGTCTGGTGAAAGAGGCCACTCAGGGGCCAAAGTCGGCCACTGGGGAGGAGGGCTGGCACCCAGCATCAGCCTGTCGCAAGGGCTGAAGGGTGACCGACAGCGCAGGCTGAAGGAAATCCTGGAGCGGAGTGCACGGGACTGGCACTGCCTCCTGCCCTGGCCCCGGCCCTGACAGCAGGGCTGGGGAGCCAGCAGTGGCTGAGAGTGGAAGGCTAGAGGCAGCAGCAAGTCTAGAAACTTGGTTTCAAGTTCCAGGTTTGGCACGTGCTCTCTCCATTTTTCTCCCCTTCGTTTGTTAAAAGGGGATGATAATAACAATATCCTATTTCTCTAGATAGATCTGAAAGTAAAATAAAACAACATATTCAGAAGTTCTGTCATATGCTACATATATTGCACAAATATGCTCATGCGCATGTTTATAAAACACCAGCAAATAAGACAATGTATTCAAAAGCACTTTTTCTCTCTCTTTTTCTTTTAATTTGCTGGAGGGTGCATGCATTCACCAGAGGTGGAGGGAGAGAGAAAGCACACCCCCCATGGGAGATGGTCACGCTGCAATTCTCTCTCCATTTCTTCCTTCTGTTGGGATGTTGAACACATGCGCACACACACGCGCATGCGCACACACACACACACACACACACGTGCCTTACATGTTTTTCAAGCTGCCAGGTCCTAGACTCAAACCGTGACATCGGCCATGTGGGACCCAGTCACTTAAACACCATGCCACAGGCTGACTGCAAACACACTTTCACAGAAGTGAAGAGTGTATAAATATGGGTAGGGCAGTGCCAGAGGAGGAAAGAATGCCAGGTTGGTGCCCCAGCAGAGGGCTGAGGTGGGTGGGGCAGTGTGTGAGAGGGCTAGGCCAAAGGAATTAGGGAGACTTTGTTCCACTTCACAGTCCATCTGCGTCAGGGCTTGGCACGGGATGCCAGGGGGTGGGAAGGTGGTTGCCGGGCACATAAAGGGAAGGAAACTCAAAAACCCCAACGTATGGGCTGGCAGGTGGCTTGATGGTTAAGGGACTGGACTCCCACAGGGCCAATCGTGGTTCAAGTCCTGGACCTGGAAGTTTCTCACTTTCCCTCTACCTCTCTTTCCCTCTTTCTCTCTCTGGTCAAATTAAATAAATAATAACAATAAATAAAATTAAATTTAAAATGTAAAAGGCACCCCAAGGTATTGAGTCAGAGATACAAAAACTACAGAGTCAAAGAGAGTCTGAGTGAAAAGTCAGGGTGCAAAGCAGGGGTTGCCCATTCCATGGTGGCTACCCGTGTCAGCCCAGCCCCTCACCAGCATTTCTTAGGGTGGGGCCCAGGCGGTGACTCAGGCCCCAGGGAGCACCATTTGCCTTTCCGGGGATTGTGCCCCCTCGTGTTAAGCCTCTCAGGCAAAGTCTCTGGGCATCCTTGGGTCTGAGACTAACCCAGGGAAAGCTCGTTGGCTTTTCAACGCCAGGCTGGCTGCTGGGCATTCTGCCACCCGGAAAGAGCCCCCTACGAGGGGCGGGAACCTCAGCCTTCCCAACAGATCTGGTGCTTCCTTAGCCTGACCCAGGAGCTGCAGATGGAGGACGGGGAGGACTGTGGGACTGGGAGGGTGGGGCGCTGAAACAGGACCCCAGTGAGGAGGGAACTTGATTTCCCCCCTGAAGAGATCAGTGGTGCAGTAGCCAGAGTGACCTGGGTGCCAAAGTTGGGGCTCTCTACGCCCCCCCACCCCACCCCCCAGGCTGAAGTCGGGATTGCCTGTCTCTGTGGTGAGCGCCAAGGACAGCAGAGGCGCCCCTGAAGAACTCCCCACACACCGATCTCAGCTGCAGGGGGAACTTTGGCTCTGCTGTGCAGAGATAGGTGGGGCCGGATCACCTTCCCAGCACGGCCTCAGGAGCCCCAAAGCTGGGTCATGTGCCCCGCAGGGCCAACTAGCAGAGTCCAGGGAGCAGAGTCCAGCGCTCTCGCCCCTGACTGGCGTCCCCACCAGGTTTCCTTGTAGGGAGGACCCTCGGAACTAGGGGCAGGCGCAGCGCAGGTATCAAAGCCCCCTCCTTACCCATGCTGTCGCAGTACACTTGGGTCCGGTTGCTTTGCCAGGAGTGGGCAGAGGCGAGGGAGGGCTGAGCAGGGAAGAGGCGAGGGGAGGAGATTTATACAACCAATTGCGGGTGGGGCGGGCCAAGGGGCGGACCGGGCTGTAGACCGCCCAGCGAATGGCCCCGCAGGGCAGCTGGCCAAGGCGCTCTCAAGTGGCCCGGGAGGCCGGCGTCTGAGTTGGGAGTGTGTTTGTCCCTCTGTGTGCATGCTCCTGAACACCTGTGTGCTGGCCGTGCGTGTGCTTTCACACATGCGCCTTTCTGCACACACCTGCATGAGTGTGTATCTGGGTGGTGGGTGTGCTCATGAGTGACCCTCTGTGCTCGTGTATGCACGTGCGTGTCTGCGTGAACGCGTGTGCCTGTGCCTATGTGCCCAGTGGCTGGGTGCGTGTATGTGTGCGCGTGCACGTTCCCGCGCCGGCAGCTGGCATTCGTGCACTCGGGCCTGTCTCTAGCCACTTGGGGTACCAGCAGTTAGCATAATGGCTATGTCGCTGGACTCCCATGTAGTCGACTGCGGTTCGAGTCCTGGACCCGGTGGCTTAAACTCACGCCGGGCATGTGTGCATGCGTGCCTAAGATCCTGAGAGGAGAATGGAGGAGAAGGGATTACGGTGTGGCCATCCCCCCTGGGGGGTGATTTCTTGCTTTCTGTCTCTCTGTCTCTCTCTGTCTGTCTGGTGAGCGCAAGCGCCCTATAGCAAAAACCTCTCAAAAAAAAAAAAAAAAATCCCCCTCTAGCCACTCAGAGGCACTGTCTGTTCTCACCTCCACAGCCAGGGTCTGCTCTCCCCAAAGACAGTCCTCTTAATCCAGACAGCTGTGCTCCGAAAGGCATAGCCCTGCATGCCCGCGGCTCCTCGCCGGGCCTCTCTGTTGTAGCCGCCCTGGCGGAGCCCATGCGGGGAGGGTGTCCAGGTTCCACCGCACCCAGATCCACTCATTCTCATGAGCTTTGATGTGAACGGAAAGTTGGCAGAGCCCCAGGGGTGAAAGTGGAGTGTCTCCCCCTCACCTCCCAGCCAGGCGTCTCAAAGCCACAGGCTGGGTGGCAGGGCCCAAGGGCAGCCCCACGTAGTGCCACTCACTGACACGCAGCGAGACATAAAGCTTTTTTTTTTTTCAAATCTACCCAGAGGGAGTGCCCAGGGCTGTGAGCCTGCACATGGAACATCCGGGGCGTACTAAAGGCTTTCTGGCAAATGCCCACTCACTCCTGAGAACTGGAAGCAGGGTTGAGGTCTGATGTCCTTCACCCCCTGCGAGGCTGCCCTCGCCCCGAGAAGTCAGTGTTTGAGGGACTGGACAGGAGAGAGGGCAGGGAAATCTACTCAAATTGATCTCCACTGTGAAGCGGAGGGCCCCCTCATACTTGAAGGTGGGTCACCGCCTGCACCCCCACCTCCTCTTCTAGAAACTTGCTGAGGCTGTGTAGTCTCCTTGGATGCTTGGGAGAAGTTTTTATGGGATAGGGAAAAGGGCTTGAGGTTGCCAGTGGAGAGAGCCATAGGGTTTCCAGACCCGAGCAGAGGGAAGGGAAGCAGCTGGTGTCTGTCCTCCCGGCTCCCACTGGTGAGGGGTCGTGTGTCCACCTGGGGAGCTGCAGCTGCCCAGGACCAGGGACTTCCGTTACCCTCCGTTCAACAACCCTCTCAGCTCTGTCCCGCGTCTGTCATCCTCACCGCCCTCAGCCACCATCCAAGTAAGCCTCGTGAGTGCAGCTGCCCCAGAGGAGGCCCCAGAAGGCTCTTCCTTGCCCCCGCCAGTGTCCTGGCCACCTCCGCACACCCAGCCTCCACCCTGCCCCTCTGGCCCTCCTGCTCCATCTCTTACCCCCTCTCCACTCTCCTGCTTTTGGCCTTGAGGAAGCCCACCATCCAAGATCTGAAAGGACAGGAAGCGCCACCCCTGCTCTCGTATCAAGGACTCGTGGGCCGTGAACTCCAAGAAAGCTGCTCTTCGATTTGTTCTGGACTCTGCTGCTGAGAACTGGTTTCTTCACGGCTCTGCACTCTGACCTGGCTGGGCTGGCCTTTGTGACTTCTCCATGACACCCCAGTCTCTGCCTGCTGTTTTCTCCCTGCACTCTTGCTCTGGGGCCAGCAGGGTGGCTGGGGACAGTTGTCTCAATCTGGGCTGCAGACAGAGGCAGTCCCAGGAAAGGGACAGGCGGGTAACCAAGAAGACCCTGTGGTGCCTTTGCTTCTTCAGGAAGAGACAGAGTTGGGCTTCCACAGTCTTGATGGTGGAGGAGCGCACCCCAGTTCACACTGCCATTTCCTAAGCACTCCTAATTTTGCCACCTGGGTGCTTAAGGACACCCTCTGCTATGTGACCTACCCTTCCCTAGCCAAAGGCCCACCAGAGCTGGGCATATCTGAATCCCGGTTCCCGATTCATGACAAGGGGGCTGGTGTGATTCCTGGCTCTAGGGAGTCTGTCTGAGTTGGCAGATCTCTGGCGAGTGCCGGGCTTCATCCTCAGTTTACTAACCCTGGGAGTGGGCACCACCCTGTGCACCCCTGCCCCTAGGAGGGTCCCTGGGAAGGTCAGGGCAGGTGGGTCCGAGGGTCGTCTCTGTGGTCTCAAACCCCAGAAATGCCTAGACAAAGTAGAACTGGAGGAAGCCGGTTATCAGGCCGACAGCTGGACAGCCGGGAGATTACGTTAACTGCCGCTTTGGCCTCCACAAACAGGAAGTGGACGCTCTGGGCCTTGGTGACCTCTCTGTGTGGGAGAGCAGCTCTCTCCCCCTTGCCCATCTCCTACCCTCTCAGATTTCTTTGGGCTTCTTTAAGCAGATTCCCAGATCACAGATGGGCGATGGGGAAGTGAGAACAGAAGGATGGAACCCAGGAGAGAGAAGGGAAGGGCGACGACAAGCTCAGAATCTAAAAGAGAACTCGGTACACTTGGGATTCTTCGTCTGCAGCAAAACCAAGATGAAAGGGAAACAATAAAAGCCCAGTAAAAGGGGGTGAGAGTGGGGAGAAAGGAGCACTGGCGTGTGGGAACCTCCTCGTGCCCCTGCCCTGCCCCATCAGCCTCTTTAGTCTTTACTAGCACCTCGAGCAGCATAATTACCAAGCTCACCAGGAAGCAAAGAAGCTCAGAGGCCGCCAAAGGAGTCCAGAAACCATTGTGTGTTTTTTGTTTTTGTTTTGTTGGTTTTAAAAAAAATTATTTAATTTTCTGGGACCAGCAGTTAGCGTAATGGCTATGTCGCTGGACTCCCACGTAGTCAGCTGAGGTTCGCGTCCCAGACCTGGTGGCTTAAAACTCACGCCGGGTTCATGTGCATGCGTGCCCAAGATCCCGAGAGGAGAATGGAGGAGAAGGGATTGCAGCGTGGCCATCCCCCCTGGGGGGGGTGATTTCTTGCTTTCTGTCTCTCTGTCTCTCTCTGTCTGTCTGGAGAGTGCACGCACCCTATAGCAAAAAAAAAAAAAAAAAAAAAAAAAAAAAAAAAAACTCTCCAAAAAAAATTAGTTAATTTTATTTATTATTATCATTTTAATTTGCTGTAGGATACACATGCTCACCAGAGAGAGAGAGAGAAAGGGAGAGTAAGAAAACAAGCTGCCAGTTCCGGGACTCAAACCACAGTTGGCCATGTGGGAGTTCAGTGCCCCAACCACCACACCACCTGCCGGCCATTGTTTTTCTCAAATTTTGACATGGGGTGTGTGTATGTGTGTGCTCGCTGGTGAGAGACAGAAAAATAGAGGGGGGAAGTGAGAAAGCACGCCCCAGGTGGGATGACCCCACTGCAAACCCTTCTCCTCTCCCGATTTTGGGCACACGTGCACATGCACCCAGCATGATTTTCAAACTGCGGAGGCCAGGTCTGAGACTCAGACCATGCAGTCGGTCATGTGGGATGCAGCTGCCTTCACCACCACGCCACCTGGCTGGCCCTCGCTCATGCTTGTCTTGTTTCCTTTGGTTTGAGAGATGGTGGAGTCAGAAGGCAGAGGAACCAGAAGGAACGTGGAAAGCTGTTGGTTTTCTTTTTTGTTGTTGTTGTTTCTTTTGATTTTCTTTCTAAAGAGATTTTTGCTACAGGACACATGTGCTCACTAGAGAGACAGAGACAGAGAGATGGAAAGCAAGAAATCACCCCATAAGGGGGATGGCCACACCACAATCCCTGCTCCTCCATTATTCTCTGGGGATTTAGAGCACACACACGCATGTGCCCAGTATGAGTTTCAAGTCACTAGGTCGAGACTTGAACCTCAGTCGGCTCTGTGGGAGTCCAGCAATGACACTTATGCCATCTACTGATCCTTCTTTTTATTTTTAATAGAGACTTTTGCCTTAGGGTGTGTGCACTTGCTGGAGAGAGAGACAGAGACAGTGAGAGGGACAGTGAGAAATCACCGCCCGGGGGATGTCCACATCACAATCCATTCTCCTCCTGGGATCCTGGGCATGCAAGCACACACATCTGGCGTGACTTTCAAGTCACTGGGTCCGGGACTTGAACCTTGTCAGCCATGTGGGAGTCCACTGACGTAACCGCTATGCCATCTGCTGGCCCATTTCTTTCTTTCTTAGAAGTCCCTGGACAGAGATAACCTTTCTCAGAAAAGGGGACAAGAGTGAAGCAGTTGTCTTAAGCAATGAGATCTTCATGGAAGAGGTTGGGAGAGGACGGTGGAGACTCCCTAAGCAGAAGAAGACTGTAAGGATATACATCCGAGTGTTTTGTTTGTTTGTTTGTTTGTTTTCAGAAGGTAGATGTGCTTGCCAGAGAGAGAGGGAGGGAGAAAGCACTCTCTAATGGGGCATGCCCATTGTGTAATCCCTTCTCCATTTCTCCATTCTGTTGGCATTTTGGGCACTGCATATGCACACACCAGGTGTGTTTTTCAAATCGCTAGGCTAGGATTTGGACTGCAGTTGACCATGCTGGCTCTGGCTCCCTTAACTATTGGTCTACTGGGCTAGTCCTATGTCTCAGGGTTAACTATCATTTCCTTTGGAGAGAGGCAATGGAAGGAAGGAATGACTTTTTATTTCCACTTTACAAACATTTTTTAAAAATAGAATTATTTTATTTATTATTTTAAAATTTGACCAGAGAGAGACAGAAGGAGAGAGAAGGGGAAAATGAGAAAGCAAGTTGCCAGGTTCAGGACTTGAACCTCCGTCAGCCATGTGAGAGTCCAGTGCCTTAACTGCTACTCCACATGGCTGGCCTCTCTACTTTGTAAACTTATTTTTTGAAAGAGTTATTTTATTTCATTTATTATAATCATTATTACTTGTTTAATTTGACCATAGAGAGACAGAGTGAGAGAAAGGGAGATTAGAAAAGCAGGCCTCCAGGTCCAGGACTCAAATTGTGGTTGGCCATGTGGGAATCCAGCACCTTAACCACCATGCCATCTGCTGGCCCCTCACTTTGTAAACTTTTAAAAAATTATAAGTGCTACTTTTGTAACTAAAAGATCAAGTAGAATTCTTAAAAGAAGGAGAATGAGGCTAAAGAAAGGAAGGAAAAGGGGCTGGCAGGTAGTATGGTGGTTAAGGGCACTGGCCTCCTACATGGCCAACTGCAGTTTGAGTCCCAGACCTGGCAGTTTTCTTTCTCGTGTTCCCTCTCTCTTTCACTCTGTCCCATCCTGGTCAAATTTTAAAAAAGAAGAAGGAGAAGGAGGAGAGGAAGAAAGGAAGGATGGAAGATCAAGTATGTGCGGGAGGACCACAGGAAGACCGACCCTGCTCCCTGTGGGGCAGCTCTCTCCTACCTGCCTGCCCTTTCTTCAAGAAGACACTTGTGCTCGTGGCCATTTATTCATTCTTTTTAAGAATGTAATTGAGGGACCAGCAGTTAGCGTAATGGCTATGTTGCTGGACTCCCACGTAGTCGACTGCGGTTCGAGTCCCGGACCCGGTGGCTTAAACTCACACCGGGCGCATGTACGTGCGTGCCCAAGATCCTGAGAGGAGAATGGAGGAGAAGGGATTGTGGCATGGCCATCCCCCTTGGGGGGTGATTTCCTGCTTTCTGTCTCTCTGTCTCTCTCTGTCTGGCAAGCGCACGCGCCCTATAGCAAAAACCTCTCCAAAAAAAAAAAAAAAAAAAAGAATGTAATTGAGACCAGCAGGTGATGTGGTGGCTGAGGTGCTGGACTCCCATGTGGCTGATCACGAGTTGAGTCCTAGACCTGTCAGCTTGAAAATCATTCTGGGTGCATGTGTGTGTATGCCCAAAATCCCAGTAAGAGAATGGAGAAGGGAACGTGGTGTGGTCACCTCTCAGGGTGATTTCTCACTTTCTGCCTCACTGTCTCTCTCCAGCGAGTGCACGTGCCTTATAGCAAAAACCTAGAAAAAATATGTTTGTATTTGTTTCTTCTATGAATGACAAGAGACAGAGAGAAAGAGAGAACAGGCATTCCCAACCGGGGGAATTCACACAAGGATCTACCCCCAGCTCCAGCCACCCCGGGATCCTGGTGTGTTCAGGGAGGTCTTCGGACGTGAACTAGGAACCTTCCCATGTGGCCAGCCTTGCAGAGTGTTATATTGTGTTGCCGTATTGCCCTGCACCACCCTCCTGCATTCTTGCATTTCACAGACATTTCTGGAGCACCTGCTTCTTGCCAGGGGCAGGAGACAAAGTAGTGAACAAGCTGCCTTCAGAGACAGTGTTCTGGGGAAAGCCAGCACTCAAGCAGATAAATAAATAAGATCATTTCAGATAAACGACATGAAGGAAGCGGGATAATGTAAGAGCAACTGAGAGTGCAGCATGAGGCAGGGCTGTCTGGTCTGTACAGAGAGATTTGTGTGCAAACAAACAGAATAGGCAAACTTAAAAAAAAAAAAAAAAAAAAGAAAAGCAAACACAAGAAGTCCCCAAAGGTGTACAAAATGCCTGTAGTACTTGGAGGTTGCAGTCTGTGGAGCCCCAAGGCAGGACTGGCTGGCTCTTCTCACCTAAGCGAGTTCCTGAGCCCTGTTCTGCTCATTTCTGCGTGCGTTCACAGACCACCCACTTCGCAGAGGTGTGTGGGACGTGTGAAGGGAGTAGTGTGTACTGAGAGCCTGTCACGTCGGCCTGTAGCTGACCTGGAGAGGTAATAGCCTTTCCCTTCAGGACGTCGGGCGCACAGAGTTTGGCCAGTTCGCCCAGCTGCCTTAGTCTCCCTCATTCTCTCTGAACAACCACGAGTTCAAGGCCAGTTCCTTAGGAGAAGAGCAAGGCTCAGAGATGAGAGAAACAGGACATCATAATGTCCTCTACCAGGGCATTCTCGAAGGAGCATTCGAGAGGGACGTGGAGGGCTCCCTTCCTACCCCAATCCACTCAGGAATAGCTCCCTTCTGGCCTGCTGTTGCTTGAAACGTCACCAGGAGCAGATTGTTTTTGTGTGTGATGGGATGGCCTCTCCTCACCTGAGGGCCGCAGGAATTACCTCTGGGTCCTGACTCTCTAAGCTCCAATACTGTGGCACTCAGTCTTATGAGAAGCAAGCCTTCCCCCAGCAGAGCTGAGCAGTGGCCAGTGCCCCAATGACAAGAGCATGGAGAGGCTAAAGTGGTGGAAAGAAAGGGTTTAAAAAGCAACTGTTGGGCCAGCTCAGTGGCCTGGTGGGTAAGGCAGTTGGATTCCACATGGTCAACCCTGCAGTTTGAGCCCCAGGTCCAGTGATTTGAAAAACATGCTGGGTACGTGCGGGTGCTTGCCCAAAATTCCAAAGGAAGGGAGAAATGGAGAAAGGATTGCATCATGACCATTCCCCATGGAGGGGAGAGGGTGCTTTCTCACTTTCCCTCTTTCTTTGTCACTCTGACAAGTACATGTGCCCTCTGGCAAAAAGAAAACAAACAAACAAAAAACACCATTGTGAGAGGATGGGGAGAATTTGGTTAAACTGCACAATGGCTTTGTCGCTGGACTCCCACGTAGCCAACCGCGGATCGAGTCCTGGACCGGGTGTCTTAAACTCACGCCGGGCGCGTGTGCGTGCGTGCCCAAGATCCTGAGAGGAGAAGGGAGGAGACAGGATTGTGGCGTGGCCATCCCCCCTTGGGGGTGATTTCTCACTTTCTGTCTCTCTGTCTCTCTTTATCTTTCTGGTGAGCGCACGCGCCCTATAGCGAAAATCTCTAAAGAAAAAAAAAAAGACACAAGTGCACGTGAACAAGTAGAATAGGTTATGGAACCGTGAGTGTAGCACAGTAAAGAATGTCAGTGACAGGGCCATCGGTGGTGTGGTGGTGAAGGCACTAGACCCTCCCACCCCCCATGGCAGACTGCTATTCGAGTCCCAGACCTGGCCGCTTGGAAATCACACCATACTCATATGTGTGTATGCCCAGAATCCTGAGAGGAGAATGGAGGAGAAGGGATTGTGATGTGGCCATCCTCCGGGGAGGGTGATTTCTGTTTCCCAATTGATAAAACAAACAAACAAACTCTAAAAAATAAAAATTATGGGGCCAGCAGATGGTGTAATGGCTACGTTGCTGGACTCCCACATGACTGACTGCGGTTCAAGTCTTGGACCCGGCAGCTTGAAACTCCCGTGGGGTGCATTGTGCATGCGTGTCCAAAATCCAGAGAGGGGATTGCAACATGGCTATCCCTCCAGGGGATGATTTCTCGCTTTCTGTCTCTGTCTCTCCAGTGAGTGCATGTGCCCTACAGCAAAAACCTCTAAAAAAATTAAAAATTAAAAAAAAAATTTAAGCAACTGTTATCCTCTTGACTATTTTATTCCTATCTCTTAAAGAGAGAGAAGAAAAGAATAGAAAATGGTAGAGGGAGATCTCTCACGGTTAGTGGAAAATTTCAAAATATAGAGAAGTAGAAAATGGTATAATGAACCCCAGGTACATTACTTATCTTTAATAAAAATCAGCTCAGGGACCAGCAGGTGGCATAAATGGTTATCCAAGGTAGTCAAGCACAGTTCGAGTCCCAGATCTGGCGACTTAAAATTCACGCTGGGAGTGCGTGTATGCGTGCTCAAGATCCCGAGAGGAGTATGGAGGAGAAGGGATTGCAGCATGGCCATCTCCCCTGGGGGGGTGATTTCTCATTTTCTGTCTCTCTCTGTCTCTCTGGCAAGTGCAAGTGCCCTACACCAAAAAATCTCTCTAAAAAAAAATTTAGGGTAGAGGGAGGCTAGGCGGTATAGTTGAAACAAGATAGGATATTAACTATATTATTTTACAATCACAGTACCATAGTCCTGCTAATAAGTCTTTACTATTGTCAAATATTCAGTCAGGGGCCAGCCGGTGGTGTGGTGGTTGGAGCAGCTGGACCCCACATGGCCGATTGCGTGGTTCAAGCCCTGAACACGGTGGCTTGGAAAGTGCTCAGGGCCTGTGTGCATTCCTGCCCCAAATCCTGAAGGAGGGTGGAGAAAAAGGGCTGTGGCTTTGCCGCTCCCCATGGGGAGTGCTTTCTCACTTTCCCCTCTTTCTCTCTGTTTTGGCAGAGCACATGAACCCTCTAGCAAATTAAAAATAAATAAATAGGGGCCAGCAGGTGGTATAATGGTTAAGGTACTGGACTCCCATATGGTTGACTTTGGTTTGAGTCCCAGACCTGGAGGCTTGAAACTCACGCCAGGCACATATGTGTGTGTGCTCAAACTCCCAAGAGGAGAATGGAGAAGGGATTGCAGTGTGGCCATCCCCCAGGGGGGTGATTTCTCCCTTTCTGTCTCTCCAGTGAGCACACATGCCCCATAGCAAAAATCTCTCTCTGAAAAAAAAAAGTTCAAACAGTGTTCAAATCTTGCCTATTGTCTCGTACATCTCCCCCTTCCCTGCACGTGCATACGCATTCACATGCTGTCTCATAAATTTTGTTTCACAGTTTGTTGTTTTGAATCAAGATCTAAAGAGCCTGTACTTTCCCGTTCTTCCTTTTGACAACTCTAAGTCTCTTTCATCTGTAGGTGAGGGAACGAGGTACCCTGAAGACGAATTTTCTGTTTAAATAAAAAATAGTCTGACTGGAGCAAAAAGTGTGTGTCTTGTTACCTGTCTAACATACACGAGGGAGGGTGAAGCGGGTTTGAAACCACTTCTGTGGCGTAGAGGCGGGACCGGCACTTAGGTTTCAGGGACAAAGGTGAGCGTTGCCATTACCAACCGCCTCCCTGCAGCCTTTCTCCTGTGCCAAGCCTGGCACCAGAAGCGCTGACATAAAAGCCATGAAGTGGCTTTTATGCCATCATCTCCACCTTTACAGAGGCCTACTTGGCTAGCACCCTCTCGTTTAAGAACTTTGAAAAGAAAGAATTACATCAGTCTTGGTTAATGGCCCAAATTAAGCCATCAAAACCCCCAATAAAGCTTCCATTCTGGACACGTTACAATGCTGTCAATAAAATATCCAAAGAAAAATAAAAGCTTTTCTATGTGGGGCTGGGAAAGACCTTTGGTCCTTGGAGTTAAATCCCTGAGTCACCATTTTTCTACTAAGGCTCAGGACAGGCAGAAACAAATCCCCTCTTCCTACGGGGAGCCCAGGACCTCAGCTTTCCCAGCCGGGCACCTGGATACTGCCTGGGAAGAAGATAAGGGACTCTTCTCCCAGTGTCCCAGGGACACAGAGCCAGGAGAGCGACTTGTCATCCGTTCTCCATGAATTCAGTGGGTGCGGGAACCTGGGGGAGACCTGTGTCCTTCTGGGAGTTGCTTGGTCTCTGCAACATCCTGTCTCCCTGCTCCTTCCCTCTGGGACCACCCCAGGGCTGTAAGCATGCGAAAAGCCCTGTGTAAGGAAGGCTAAGAGCACTGTCAGATATGAGAGCTCCAGATTTCTCTTCTCGACTTATCCAACTCTGACATCAACGTTTTTTTTAAAAGATTTATTTTACTTAACTTTATTTATTTATTTTAATTTGACCAGAGAGGGACAGAGTGTGTGTGTGTGAGAGAGAGAGGAGAGTGAGAAAGTAAGCCACCAGGTCCAGGACTCGAACCGTGGTCAGCCATGTGGGAGTCCAGCGCCCTTAACCACCACGCCACCAGCCGGCCCCCAGACATCAAAGTTTAAATAGGCTTAAACTGGGTTGGCTTTCTCCCCAGTGAGCACACACACCCTATAGCAAAAATTGCTATAATATAATATAATATAATATAATATAATATAATATAATATAATAATATAAACATTTTTATATTAAATTATATACATAGGGGGACCAGCAGGTGGCATGGTGGTTAAGGTGCTGGACATTCCCACATGGCCAACCACGGTTCAAATCCTGGACCTGGTGGCTTGCTTTCTCACTTTCTCTCTCTCTCTTTGCATCTCTGGTCAAATTAAAGTAAATGAATGAATAAATAAAATTAAATAACTAATTCTTTTTTTTAAATTACATGCATAATTTGAAAGCTGAAATAGTGGGGCTAGCCTCATGGCCCAGTTGTAAGTGAGTCAGATCCCACATGACTGATGGTGTGATTTTGACCCAGTAGCTTGAAAACATGCCAGGCATGTGTGTGCGTGTGTGTGTGTTTGTGTGTGTGTGCCCCAAATCCCGATGAGATGGAGAGACAGAGAAGAAGGGATTGCAGCGTGACTATACCCCATTGTGGGGTTCTTTCTCTCGCTCTCTGTGTGTGTCTCTCTGGTGAGTACACGCGCCCAGCCAAAATAAAAAATCCTGAAATAGTGAAAGAATCTGAAAACGTTATCGCCTATTAGATGGGAGAGAATTTTAAGAGTAAAAATCTAGTATTTGTTAGAATATGTGGAAAAGGGCACTCTTTTAGGACTGACACATGTCTCCGTTTGGTGCATTCTTTATTTCACTTTTTAAAAATTTGCCAGAGGACGTATGTGCTTGCTCGGGAGAGAGAAGGAGCGTGAGAAAGCACCACCCGGGGAGATGGTCATCACACAGTCCCCTCTCCTCTCTCTCCTTTTGGGACTTTGAGCGTGAACACACAAGCCCTCAGGATGTTCTTCAAGCTGCCAGGTCTGGGACTTGAACCGTGTAGTCGGCCATGTGGAACCCAGCCACTTTAACCACCACCCACCACCTGGCCCACTTAGTATATCCCTAACAAAGACCATTTGTTCATGGCCATCAAGAGTGAAGTTGTGCACTCCGTGTTACCTAGGAATCCCTCTTACAGGATGTGGTCTGATAGAAGTTCTTGGACAAAGGACCGAACGGTGACACAGGGATGAAACACGACCCTCAGCAGCACGGACCACACAGGAAGGTTCCAGGTTTGTATCTGGACACCCATCGAGTAACCCGGGCACACACATGTCCATGATCCCGGGCTGGTGAAGCTGGGGGCGACTCTAGGGGTCACGACCCTGCTGGGATGCTGCCTCTCCGTCTCTCTCCATGCCTGAATGAGCAGGCAGGTAGGTCATAGGTGATAACAATTCATACGTCCTTGGTACTGTTCTAAACACTTAAAGACAAAGAGACATGGGACCAGCAGTTAGTGTAATGGCTATGTCACTGGACTCCTATGTAGTTGACTGCGGTTTGAGTCCTGGACCCGGTGGCTTAAACTCACGCTGGGCGCATGTGCGTACGTGCCCAAGATCTGAGAGGAGAATGGAGGAGAAGGGACTGCGGTGTGGCCATCCCCCCTGGGAGGTGATTTCTAGCTTTCTGTCTCTCTGCCTCTCTCTCTTTCTGGCAAGCACACGCCCTATAGCAAAAACCTCTCCCCCCCCCCAAAAAAAAAAGACAAAGAGACATGAACAGCACTAGTCTCATGTAACACCTTACTACGCGCCAGGCACGCCCCTAAACTCTCTGCATGACAGAGAGTCTGCACAACAACCTCGTGCAGTGGGTACTCTCTTTATGTGCAATTTGTAGACAACAAAGTCACAGGAGAAAAGACAAGTAACTTGCTCGAAGTCACACAGCTCACAAGTAGGGGAGTCCAGCATTTGAATGCAGGGAGTCAGCTTCAGACCCTGCAGCTGTGACCCCTACTTTAGTGAATGGTATTACACCGTGTGACCTTCACCGCAGCCCTGGCCAGCACATACAGCACTCTTGGTATCTCGTGGGAGGCTCGAGACGCGCCTTCCCTGGTCCCCTGGCGGTGATGAGCAAGCACATGGCTCAGACTCAGCCACCATCCGTTGTGCCCCCTGAGGACGCAGACACCGAGAAATGGTGACAGTGGAGGGCAGGCTGTGTTGACGCGGTGAGCAGGGGTGGGTGGGGGACAGTGCTGCAGAAGCTGCCAGAGCCCAGCACTGCCCGTGGTACGAGGGTGGTGCCTGGACTTTGAGGGGTGCAGGCAGTGTCATTTGGGTGGGATCGGGAACAAGGAGAGGCTCTCTGCTCCCAGCTACAGCTCAGTCCCATCCGGGGTCTCATGACACAGCACATCCAGTTTTGCTTGGCAAATGGAAGTGACCCATGAGATTGCGACAGGCCTGGAGCCCACGGTGGCCCAGAGGGGATTGAGGCCCAGCCCCTTCAGTGAGAAACAACTCTTGGTACATAAACAGTCTCTAGTGAGCTTCTGGGTCTCAACAGAAACCACACAGAGGCAATAGGACACCAGGGGACCTTATGACTCTCCCGAGAACTGAGAATTATCAGACCCACCTAGCTATCCCAAGGACACACCTGCCCAAGAGATCACCTAGAGGTAGAACTGGGTGGCACCCAAGAGAAGCTGCAAAATCTCCTGGCTTGTCCCCTAGCTTGCCCTGTCTTGCCGAGAGCTTCTCCTTCCTCAGTCTACCCTCAGGGTTTCAGGAGAAGTTACACAGGAAAGATATTAAGAAGGAAACGTGTTCTAGCCCGGATTATAGGTGGCTCTCCACAACACACCAGCAGCAACCAGAAGTGGCCTATTATTAAATGATTAACAACAGGAATTTTAGAAACACACTGCAGTTTGTTTAAATTCCAGTTCCACCAGTTACAAGCTGTATGAGGTTAGCAGTTTATTTTCTCTCTCTGTACCTTAGTTTCCTCCTCTCCAGAAGAGATAGGGCCAGTCCTGAGGTGCAGTGATTAAAAACCTATGCATAGGGAACTGGATTCCACATGACTGACTGCAGTTCGAATCCCAGCCTCCACGGCTTGAAAACAAGCTGTGTGTGTGTCTAAAATCCTAATGGGATGAAGAAATGGAGGGGGACCAGCAGTTAGAGTAATGGCTATGTCGCTGGACTCCCACGTAGTCGACCGCGGTTCGAGTCCCGGACCTGGTGGCTTAAACTCACACCAGGCACGTGTGCGTGCGTGCCCAAGATCCCAAGAGGAGAATGGAGGAGAAGGGATTGCGGCGTGGCCATCCCCCCTGGGGGGTGATTTCTCGCTTTCGATTTCTCTGTCTCTCTCTGTCTGTCTGGTGAGCGCACGTGCCCTATAGCAAAAACCTCTCCAAAAAAAAAGAAAGAAAGAAAGAAATGGAGGAAAGGAGATTGTGGCATGACCTTGCCTCATTGGGGACTGCTCGCTCGCTCGCTCTCTATCCTCTCTCTCTCGAAAGTACACACATCCTCTAGCCAAAAAAGGGAGAGAGCTAGCTAGATAGTAAAACACCTACCCTAAGGCCAGCAGATGGCATGGAGGTTAAGGCAGCTGGATCCCACATGACCAACTACACGGTTGGAGTCCCAGACTCAGTGGCTTGAAACATACACGAAGGGCCAGCTGGTTGCATGGTGGTTAAGGTGCTTGACTCCTACATGGCTGACAGCAGTTTGAGTACCGGACCTGGCAGCTTGCTTTCTCCTTCTTCTTCTCTATCTCTGTCTCTCTCCAGTCAAATCGAAGAATAATAAATAAATAAGTAAATAAAAACAAATAATTCTCTTTTATAAAATATTTTATTTAACTTTACTTATTCATTTATTTACTTATTTGAATTTGACCAGAGAGGGACAGAGTGAGAGAGAGAGAGAAAGTGAGAAAGTAAACTGCCGGGTCTGGAACTCAAACCACGGTCGCCCATGTGGGAGTCCAGTGTCCTTAACCACCATGGCACCTGCCAGCCCCAATAAATTCTTTTTAAACGTAATTATTTTATTTAACTTTATTTATTTATTATTTATTTTAATTTTGACAAGAGAGAGAGGGATAGTGAGAAAGCAAGCCACCAGGTCCAGGACTCGAACCATAGTTGGCCATATGGGAGTCCAGTGCCCTTAACCACCACACCACTTGATGGCCCCAATAAATAATTCTTAAAAAAGAAAAAGAAAGAAAGAAAAAAAGAAAGAGAAAGGAAAAATAAACACACACCAGGCACATGTGCATGTGTGCCCAAAATCCCAAAAGGAGAGTGGTGAAGGGGTCACAGAGTGGCCATTCCCTGAGGGAGTGACTTCCCACTTTTCCTCCGCCCTCTCTCTCTTTCTCTCTCTGGCGAGCACGCATGCCCTATAGCAAGCCAAAAAAAGAAAAAAGAAAAGCCTATTCTTTTGGGTTGTTTTGAAAATTGAGAATATGTATGAAAGTCTTAGAAAAGGCATCTAGACCCACATGCATCATTATTGTTACTACAGTAATAAAGGCCTTCTGAGAAAAAGTTCCAGAGATCTGTTGTACAATACAAGTACAGTTAGCACTACCTAGCTGTATGCTTAAAAATTATTAAGACAGTAAATTTAATGTTACGTGGTTTTACCACAACAAAAAAGTTATAAAACATGAAAATGAAACTTTTTAAATGCAAATTTTATGATTTTTAAATGATTACTACTCATGATAGAGTACATGGGTGTACACGAGAGAGAAGAAGAGGAAGGAGAGAGAGAGTAACCCCCTCCCCAGGGCTCGATCACACTAGTCCCAATCCCCCAGCCTGCCAGGATCCTGAGCACATGCGCACACTCCTGGGATTAGACATGACATTTTATAATTAAAATATTCACTTTCAAGTCTAGAAAATGAATGGGCTTTTTTATGATTAAATTACAGATAATTAATAAGTGTCTCTTTATTTAAAAAAAAAAGATAAAGTCTTTGTGACAGGTGGCCTTTGAAGTTAGAGGGCAGGAAACTCCCCCTGAAGGTGAAATGCGAAGCAGAATGTGCCGTTCCGGTGCCGTTGCCTCCGAGTGGACGCCGTCTGAGGAGCCACACTGGTTCGTGTGCGGGCGGGGTGGGCAGCGTGAATAGAACAAGATAGGAAGAGGGGACTGAGGCTTGGGAAGAAGGCCTGGGCCTGGCCCACACAGGAGGAGCCAGAACACGGAACAGTTGTCCAGTGTGGCCACCAGCCACCAGACCCCCTCCTCACGGGCTGCTCCTGACAGCCGGGGTGAGGCGGACCCTCTCTGCGGATGTTACTGTGTGTCCTCCCCAGAAGTCCCGTGAACATGGAAGTGAGCACAGAGGCGGCAGGTGGGCCTTCACTGCGCGGACCCCCTTACCAAGTCAGACCCAGACGCTGCTATTGCTGAAGGCCGCCCTGGGACACAGAAGCTACCAACCAGGCCACCACGCGGGGCGGGCCGCTCACCTTAGCTCACCTCCAACATGGAGGGAATTGAAATGTGCTCGTTCTAGAAAGCAATTGCATCTTTTTAGATTTAGCTTTGATTTCCAGCCCTTACACATCTACCATCACCACATTTGTGGGCATCCTGGGTCCTCAGACCCTGTCATGGTGGCCCCCGCCAGGTGGCCTCTGACAGAAGGTCTCACTGTAGAGTGAAATAGTGATGATGCCTCGCATGCGAAGTGCTCTGTGAGTATGAGCTCAAGTCATCATCGTCACAGCAACCCTGTGGCGTGAAATACTGTTATTAATTCCATTTTAAGATAAGGAAACTGAGCCATAAAAAAATTTTGTAAATTGCCCAGAGTCAAAAGTAGGCCAGTGAGTGGCAAGACCTGATTCGAACCCAGACAGTTTGGTGCCAGAGTCGACACTCTAAACATCCCCCTGAAGGCCCTTGGGAGTCATGGATCTTACCATATACCCCACCCCTCAGAAGTAGCTGGCCCTGTAGGAGACCATTACGGCAAAGCCTTCGAGGTTGAGCGCTGGCCACGGAAAGTGGTTTATTCTCTGAACTGTTTACTAACAATAATCTATGGCACCGGGGTACGCAACGGGCTTGGGAACAGAGGGGTAGATGTGGAAATGGGCCTCTCCCTGTGTCTCCCGACAACCCCTCACTACATTTTTGCTTGTAGTCCTGTGACCCCAGGCTCTGCTGGTTTAGAGATTTGGTACCCTCAAGGAGATCTGCTTCTGCAAAGAAGAGATGCCAATAGTTCTACCGACCGGGAACTGCAGACCTCCAGCCGGGACTCTGGGGCTCACTATAAATAG
This sequence comes from Tupaia tana, assembly GCA_026018925.1. NCBI lineage: Eukaryota > Metazoa > Chordata > Mammalia > Scandentia > Tupaiidae > Tupaia > Tupaia tana. Next base: position 92,586,203 of record JAKSZU010000004.1, read on the forward strand.
GGAGTAAAGGGAGATGAGATGGTGGCTGGGGGGACTAATCCAGACAGCTTGATGATTTAGAGGGAATAGGGTTGCCGCTACACAGCTGGGTCAGGGAGGAGGCTGGGTACCACTCACGAGTACCATGTACCACCACGTCCATTGGTTACGGTTAGCAGAAGACTCGGGGCCAGCAGGTGGCGTGGTGGTTGCATCACTGGACTCCCACGTGGCCCACCCCGGTTAGAGTCTCAGACCTGGTGGCTTGAAAATCATGCCAGGCACGTGTGCTTGCGTGCCCGAGATCCCAGGAGGAGAACGGAGGAGACGGGATTGCAGCGTGGCCATCTCCCCAGGGAGTGATTTCTCACTTTCCCTCTCACTGTCTCTGTCTCTCTCCAGTGAGCGCACAAGCCCTATGGCAAAAACCCTTACAAAATGAAAATAAATAAATAAAGTTAGCAGAAGCCAGACGCTTAGAGTTTGGCTCCTCCAGCAGAGAAGGGCTGGGTTACTCCAGAAGGAAAGAGCCTTGGCTGCTGTGAGTCCCAGCTATCCAACCTCGGGGCCTAGACCTGTGCTCTGGTAGCAGCCCGTGTGGGTTTGGATCTGAGCCCCCACACATGCTGACTTTCTCTCCTTTAGTTTCCACATCTGTAGAACGGGATGCTAACACTTCACATCTCAGGTGGTAATTGTGAGAATGAAGTGAGTAATCCCATAAAGTGTGCAGGATCCGGCGTGGAGCGGGCACTGTGGTTAGCGACTGTGCAGCAAGGGGATGAGAAGCACAAGAGGAAAGTCATAAATGCCAGCCGTGGCCTCTGGGTCAGTTGCAGTAACGAGGCTGGTGCACACAGAAACCTGCGCAGAGAGGTTTATGACAGTTTTATTTGTCATAGCCACAGCGAGAAAGGAAACAGCCCGTATGCGTTGAACATGTGAATGATTAGACAAACCGCGGTGGACCCGCACCAGGGGCACTCCCAACGATACAAAGGAATGAGCTGTGTGCACGGTCCCCTGGACGAGCCTCCAGACAGTCCTGCCAGCCAGTGGTGTGGGGGTCAAGGCAGCGCCATCCCACATGGCTGACTGCGTGGTTTGAGACCCAGACCCCGTGGCTGAAATAGCACTCTAGGCTTAGGAGGGAGAAATGGAGGAGGGCAGATTACAGAGTGACCATCCCCCACGGGGGTGCTTTCTTACCCTCGCCTCCCCAACCCCCGCACCCCGTTCCTCTCTGGTGAATGCATGTGCCTTCTGGCAAATAATAATGGAAAAGATGCAGTTCATAAGCCAGCCCCTTTCTCAGCAATTAAGGGGACTGGGTCGCCCAGGGCCAACCACAGCTCAGATTCAGGCTCCAGCAACTAGAAACATGCACCAGGCATGCATGCGTGCACCCAGAATGTGGACAGGAGAGAGGAATGGTGGAAACATTGGGGTATGGTAGGGGATGCTTGCTCTCTCTCTCTCTCTCTCTCATTTTAAATTTGCCAGTGGGTACATATGCTCACCAGAGAGAGGCAGAGAACAAGAGGAAGAAAGCACCCCCCGATGGGGTGTCATCACATCACAATTCCTTCTCTTCCATTTCCCTTGGGGTCCTGGGCATGCATGCACATAAACCTGGTGTGTTTTTCAAGTCACTGGGGCCAAGATTCCAACTTCATGGTTGATCATGTGGGATCCATCTCCTTTAACCACTAAGCCATGGGGCTGGCTCCAATTCTATTTCTTTTATTTTTTTAGTTAACTTTATCTATCCATTTATTTATTTATTTATTTGGCCAGAGAGAGACAGAGTATGAGAGAGAGAGAGGGATACGAGAAAGCAAGCCACCAGGTCTGGGACTCGAACTGTGGTTCACCATGTAGGAGTCCAGCGCCCTTAACTACCATGCCACCTGCTGCCCCATCCAATTCTATTTCAACTGACAATTTGGATTTTTTTTTTTTTTACTTCTGGGAAATATTTCAGCAATGCCTTGAATTTCTTCCCCAGGGTATCATTATAAGTAAAACTATATAAAACTCACTTTAAGCTGCCACCACAAGCCCATTATAGGCACACACTCTTAGCCTTGTTTGTGTTTTTAATGAACACAAATGGCAACATATCATACGTACCTAAGGGTTCTGCATTTGCAGATTCAGTCAATTCTGGATCAAAAATATTATATCAGGGCCAGCAGGTGATGTAGTGGTTATGGTGCTGGACTCTCACATGGCAGACTGCAGTTTGAGTTCCGGGCCTGTTGGCCTGAAACTCACACTGGGCGTATGTGGGTGCATGCCCAAAATCCCAAGAGTAGAATGGAAGAGAGGGGATGGTAGTGTGGCTGTCCCCCTGGTGGGTGATTTCTCACTTTCTGTCTCTCTGTGTTTCCAGTGAGCATATGCTCCCTATAGCAAAAATTTCTGTAAAACCGCACACAACACACACACACACACACACACACACACACACGTATACAGATATACATAGTATCATTGCTGACATGTGCAACGTAGTTGGGCTTCCAATGGCTGCATCTGAACTGAGCCTGTACAGATTTTCCTCATCATTATTCCCTAAGTGATACAGTGTGACTATTTGCATAGCATTTACCTTTAAAAAAACAATTATTTTATTTAACTTTATTTATTTATTTTAATTTGACCAGAGAGGGACAGAGTGTGAGAAAGAGAGAGAAATTGAGAAAGCAAACTGCCAAGTCCAGGACTTGAACCACAGCTGGCCATGTGGGAATCCAGCGCCCTTAACCACCATGCCACCTGCCAGCCACCGTAGTATTTACTCTTTATCAGGATTAAAAATAATCTAAAGATGATTTAGGGCCAGCTCACGGCCTGGTGGCTAAGAAAGCCAGATCCCTTATGGTTGACAGTGTGATTAGAATCCCAGCCTTGGCAACCTGAAAAACACACCAGATGCATTTGCATGTGTGCCACAAATCCCAACAGGGTGGAGAAATGGAGAAGGCACCGTGGAGTGACCATATTCCCTTGGGGATGATTTCTCCGTCCCGTCCCCTGCCCTCCGTCTGTGTCTCTCTGGTGAGCTCACTTGCCCTATAGCAATAAATAAATAAATAAAATTAATTATCTCAAAATTAATCTACATATTTTATTTAAATTAGTAATGTCAATTGGAATGGCAACATGATTTTTTCTTTTTTTTTTTCCTTTGGAGAGGTTTTTGCTATAGGGCGCGTGTGCTTGCCAGACAGACAGAGACAGAGAGACAGAAAGCGAGAAATCACCCCCCAGGGGGGATGGCCATGCCGCAATCCCTTCTCCTTCATTCTCCTCTCGGGATCTTGGGCACGCACGCACACACGCCCGGTGTGAGTTTTAAGCCACTGGGTCTGGGACATGAACTGTGGTCGACTACGTGGAAGTCCAGCGACATAGCCATTCCGCTAACTGCTGGTCCCGCAACATGATTTTTTTAAGTTTGTTTTTTCCGTGAACAAGACACACAGACACAGAGAGAGAGAGAGAGATCACACCCCCAGTAGGGTCATGACGCTGAGATCCACCCCCTTCAGCTGGCCCTGGATCATGGCAAGCACAAGCCCAGCGTACTTAGGGAAACTTCCAGACTTGAACCAGAACCTTCCCACATGTGATGGTCTCATTGAGTGTCATGTTTTTTACTGCCGCACCACTATCTGGCCCCTATTTGGTATTCTTTTTTTCTTTTTTTCATACAAAAGGCCTCTGTATTTATTACCGAACCAACCTACCAATGCAGAACTTGAGACAAGGTGAAGCATCATTTTTTTCCAATAAAGCACCCCCAAGTATCCAGGCACTGGTGACCATTTTCAGCTTGATGTGGCATGAAAGTGACCTTGGTACAGCATAAATATGTGGCCATATTCTGTCCAGTTCCTCCTAGACCCAGCATGGTTCTTCTCCAGTCTCTCCTCTTGGAGCTGTATCTGATTTTATCACCAGTTTTCATTCTAATCCACTGGGGAATGGGACGATTTTGCTTCTATTTTTTGGCCAGAAATTGCTTGAAAGTCTTGTGAGAAGACATGGCAAAGAGCCAAGTGGACCGCACACATCCTGATGGTGGAGAAAGGAAGAGGGTATTCTCGTTTTTTGAGCTAGACATGCACACATACGCATGAAGGAGAGAGAAGATGGGAAGCACTGCCTTTTCCAAGGGGCCTGGTCATACTGCAATTCCTTTTCCTCCAACTCTGCATCATCAGGATATTCTTTTTTTTTTTTTTAATTATTTTAACTTTATTTATTCATTTATTTATTTATTTCAATTTGACCAGAGAGGGATAGAGAGAGAGAGAGAGAGAGAGAGAGAGAGAGAGCTGCCAGGTCCAGGACTTGAACCATAGTCAGCCACGTGGGAGTCCAGCACCCTTAACCACCAAGCCACCTGCCAGCCCCGTGGATATTCTTTTTAATTGGATAAAATTATCCTAAAATTTATAAGGAAAGATAAACACATAGGAAGACAAATAATATGTACAATATAATACACAGAAAGGTCTTACAAATGGATAGGGAGACTTCCAATCCAGTCAAAGAATAGACACATAATGTGAATGGACAGCGCACAGAGGAGAAAATTCTCTGCCAAAAAATATGAAAAGGCACTCAGATTCACAGGGAGCCAGAAAATGCAACGTGAAGTAATGAGAGAGATTACATCTCACCTTGTCAGATGGGAAAAAACGGAAAGGAGCCATTAACCAGGTAATGCTGGCACGGTGTACAGAAAACTGTATTTTCAAGACCAGCAGATGGTGGAGCAGTTACTTCACTGGACTCCCACATGGCTGGACTCCCACATGGCTGACCACAGTTTGAATCCTGGACCCAACGGCTTGAAACTCACGCCAAGCATGTGTGCGTGCATGCCCAAAATCCTGAGAGGAGAATGGAGGAGAAAGGATTGCAGCGTAGCCATCCCCTTGGGGAGGGAGGGGGGGAGTTATTTCTTGCTTTCTGTCTCTCCCATGAGTGCACGTGCCCTATAGCAAAAATCTCTCTAAAATTAATTAATTAATTAATTAAAAGTTTTCACAGATCTGGCCCCCTAATCTGGTGGTTAAGGAAAGCTGGATCTCATGTGGTGGACTGTGGTTTGATACTGGCTCTGGTGGTTTGAAAAGCACAGTAGGTGTGTGTGTGTGTGTGTGTGTGTGTATAAATAATTATATACACCCCAAATCCCAACAGGATGGATAATGGAGAAGGGACTATGGCATGACCATGCCTCTTCAGGGTGCTTTCTGTCTCTCTCTCTCCAGCAAGCTCATGTGCCCTCTTACAACTTAAAAAAAATAAAAGTTTTTTATATTATTTTCATGGACGACTATTAGATTTATCAAATTATTTTTCTGATTCCATTGAAATCATAACATGAAAGGGGAGGATCTTCAAGTAGTTCATAGAAAATATGTATTGCAAGAAAATACACACATACTTCAATTCCATTTTTCCACAAACTTTTCGAAGTCCCCTTGAAATTCCGTTTGCCAGAAGGAGGGAGAAAGCATCCTTCAGTGGGGTGTAACTCTTTCTCCTCCATCTTTTCATCCCCTTGGGATTGGGGGCACACACATGTGCACACACCCACTGTATTCTTTTCTTTTCTGCAACAGGGTGTGTGTGCTCACTACAGACAGAGAGAGAGAGAGAGAGAGCACCATGGGGAATGGTCATGCTGCAATCCCTTTTCATTCATTCCCCCTCCTTTGGGATTTTGGGCGTGTACACACACATGCCCAGTGTGTTTCTCAAGCCACTGGGTCCAGGACTCAAATCATGTGGTTGGCCATGCAGGATCTGGTTGCCTTAACCATCAAGCCATGGAGTCAGGCCCCTCTTTCTCTTAATTTAGTGAACCTAGCAATGAACTTAAAAAAATTTTTTTAAGAGAGAGAGTTTTGCTATAGGGTGCATGTGCTCACCAGGGAGACAGAGATAGAAAGCAAGAAATCCCCCCAAGAGGGGATGGCCATACCACAGTCCCTTCTCCTCCATTCTCCTCTTGGGATTTTTGGCATACGCACACATGCGCCCGGAGTGAATTTTAAGCCACCAGGTCTGGGACTCGAACTGCGACTGACTTCATGGGAGCCCAGCAATGTAACCATTATGCCATCTGCTGGTCCCAAGCTTTTAAATTTTTATTTATTTTTCCATGACAGAGAGAAAGAACCCTCATCTGGTTTTCACGCACAATCTACTCCCAGCTTCAGCCAGCCAGGATCATAGGCACATGCGTGCGTGCCCACCCCCTGTTCAGGAAGACTCAGGGTACCAAGCTGGAACTTTCCCACACAGCTGCAGCGTCACAGAGCATTGTATAACTGCTGCTCCACTGAGGTGGGCCTAAAGGATGGATTAGCATGGAATATACTGTTGTTTTCCATTTGCTAATATCCTGTTGATTTTGCAAATTTGTTTAATAGCCCCAACTTTTCCTAAACTCTCCTTGCCTCAAGTCTCAGTGGCCTTTGCCTAGAGATGTAAAACTCGACTCTGATCTACCTTGAGTAAAGGACGATGCCTCTCCAGCATACTCTAGTCAGGGAGCATGTTAGAATTGCTCTTCTCGGGGCCAGCAGGTGGTATGGTGGTTAAGGGTGCTGAACTTCCACATAGCCGACCATGGTTTGAGTCCCAGACCTGGCAGCTTGCTTTCTCTCTCTCTTTGTCACTCTCCAGTCAAATTAAATAAATAAATAAATACAGTTAAGATAAAAAATAATTCTTAAAAAAATGCCTTTCTTATCTCTGAACTCTGCTTTTATTTGTTTGATTTAGGGGGGATTAGGGTAGATTTTGAATAGCCATAAGCAGACAAGGTTCACCAGCCTGGGAGGGTGTGGAGATTGAGCACTCAATTCCCTCTGTCCCTTCTAGAACTTGTACCCGGGCAGTTCAGAGAGCACTTAAAGGTGTGGCGTCAGAGAACTGGGCATGTAAACAGTTTGGTTTGTTTTTCTAAGCACTCCTGGCTCTGAGCTTTCCCAGCAAGAGAGGTGCTCAGAAGGCAATGGTCAGGCCCGTGGCTCAGGAGAAGCCACGTGCTGTGAACACACGCTTGCTCTTTTTCAATCTCAGAGCTCTAAAACAGGATGACTTTGTGAGTGTGGATATAAAAGACTGGAACAGTTGGGATATTATAAACATGTCTTTCAAACAGATCATTGTTACTGTATTTAAAAAGCTTGTATACAGGGGCCAGCAGGTGGCACAGTGGTTAAGGCACTGGACTCCCACATGATTGACCGTGGTTTGGGTCCTTGACCTGGTGGCTTGAGAATCACACCAGGTGTGTGTGTGTGTGTGTGTCTGTGTGTCTGTATGTGTCTGTGTGTGCCCAAAATCCCAGGAGGAGAATGGCAAAGGGATTGTGGCTTGGCCATCCCACCTGGGGTGGGGGGGTGATTTCTCACTTTCCCTTTCACTGTCTCTGTCTCTCTCCAGAGCGCATATGCACCCTGTGACAAAAACCTTAAAAAAATAGTTTGTGTATATTTCTCTTTTATCAGCTACTTTATTACATTGTCATATAAATTTTTATAGTCTAGTCCCTTAGGTTTTAACTTGCTTTTAGCCAAAAGAAGTTGTTTATCCCTTAGAATTTCTAGAAATGTAATTTTTTCTGTAAATAAACCCGATTTTATTTTTTCTTTAAAAAGCTCTTTTTCTAGAGGGAGTAAGCAGTGATAGACGCAGAGAGTGAGAAAGCATCCCTCACGGGGAATGGTCACACTGCAATCCCTTCTCCTCCATTTCTCTCTCCTTTCAGGGTTTTGGGCATGCATGAACATGTGGCTAGTGTGTTTCTCAAACCACTAGATCCAGGAGTCAAACCAGAGTCTGCCACATGGGATCAGCCACCTTACCCTCCACACTGCTGGCTGGCCTTGCAAAACATAAAAATAAATAAATAAAAGCATTATTGAATTCTATTTACTATTATTCTTCTTCTTTAATTTGTTACAGGGTACGTGTGAAAGCAAGCCACCAGGTCCAGGACCCAAGCTGCAGCTGGCCATGTGGGACTCCAGCACCTTAACCACCACTTGCTGGCCCCAGAATTTTTTAAAGTTTATTTTTTTATTTCTTCCATGAATGTGTGCATGAAAGAGAAAGTGAAAAAGAGGCACAGTATTTCCAACAGTGTCTTGATGCCACAATCTATCCCCAGCTTTAGCGGGATCATGGGCACCTGTAGGACATCTCCAGATATGATTCTGAAGCCCTCCCGTGGGCTGGCCTCGAAGAACATCACATTTTACTGTTGCATCTCTGTCTGGCTCCCTTTTTGAGATGTCTTTCCCATTTTTCCCATTTTCTTGTCTTACTCCTTCAGCTCCATAAAGAATACATATTTTTAAAAAGAATTATTTTATTTTTATTTTTAAAAATTATTTATTTAATTTTACTTATTTATTCATTTATTTTAATTTGACCACAGAGAGAGAAAGAGAGAGAGAGGGAGAGAGAGGGGGGGAGAGAGAGAGAGAGAGAAGGAGAGAGAGAGAGAGAGAGAGAGAGAGAGAGAGAGAGAGAGAGAGAGAAAGTGAGAAAGTAAGCCTCCAGGTCCAGGACTCAAACCATTGTTGGCCATGTGGGAATCCAGTACCTTAATCACCATGCCACCTGCTGGTCCCAAGAATTATTTTATTTTAACTTTATTTATTTATTTATTTTTATTTTACCAGGAGGGACAGAGTGACGGGGGTGGGGGGAAGAGTGAGAAAGCAAGCTGCCAGGTCCAGGAATCAAACCACAGTTGGCCACGTGGGGAGTCCAGCGCCCTTAACAACCGCATCACTTGCCAGCCCCATCCATAAATATTTTTTACTGGGACCAGTAGATGGTGTAATGGTTACATTGCTGGATTCCCATGTAGACACCAGGGTTTGAGTCCCAGAACCGGCAGCTTAAACCTCACACTGGGCACATGTGTGTATGTGTGTGTGCCCATAATGAGGCAAATGGAGAAGAGATTGTGGTGTGGCCATCCTCCCCAGGGAGGAGGGTGATTTCTTGCCTTTGTCTCTCTGTTTCTTCTGTCTCTCTCTGTCTCTCTGGTGAGTACATGTGCCCTATAGCAAAAATCTCTCAACGACCACAACAACAAAAATTTGGCATCTATTGGTACAGTCATATGGACTCTTTTCTTCTCTCTCTCTCTCTTTTTTTCTTTTTAAGTTTTTTTCTTTAGGGTATGTGCTCTTACCAGAGAGGGACAAAGAGAGAAACAGAGCGAGAAAGTGAGAAATCACTCCTCATGAGGGATGACCATACTGCAATCCCTTCTCCACTTTCCTCTGGGATTTTGGGCATTCACACACACTTGCCCAGCATGATTTTCAAGCTGCCAGATCGGGGACTCAAACTGTACAGCCAGCCTTGTTGGATCCAGTGCCTTAACCACCATGCCACCTGCTGGCTCTATTTTTGTATTTAAAAAAAGTTTATTGGGACCAGCAGTTAGTGTAATGGTTATGTTGCTGAACTCCCATGTAGTCTACTGCGGTTCACGTCCCAGACCCGGTGGCTTAAAACTCACGCAGGGCGCGTGTGTGTGCGTGCCCAAGATCCTGAGAGGAGAATGGAGGAGAAGGGATTGCGGTGTGACCATCCCCCCTGGGGGGTGATTTCTTACTTTCTGTCTCTATGTCTCTCTCTGTCTGTCTGGTGAGTGCACGCGCCCTATAGCGAAAACCTCTCCAAAAAAACCACAAAAACTCATGCTGGGAGCATGTGCATGTGTGCCCAAAATCCTGAGAAGTGGATGGAGAAGGATCTGTGTGTGGCCATCTCTCCTGGGGAGGTGATTTCTCACCTACTGTCTGTCTCTCTCCATCTCTTTGGCGAGTGCACGCGCCCTATCGCAAACCCCTCCCCCCCCAAAAAAAAGGTTATTGAGTTAGGGCATAAATAGTAGACACACAAAAAGTTACAGTCACCATCACTTGCTTAAGAATTACCTTTCAGATGAATGTTTGCTTTGCTAATGTTGGCACCAGATGCGGAGGTCCAAGCTGGCCTGAAGTAAGGACCACACACAGCCCTGAGGCCTGGAAGGCCTGGGTCTCCTTCCTCCTTGCACTGCCTCCCACTGAGCAGCACATCTCCCAGGGTGCCCCTGAAATGGCTGGTTTCATCCAAGTCCCCGTCGACCTAGGCAGGAAAGCACATTCTGTGTCTTTCTGGCTTTGATGCCTCTGAGTCTATAATTAGGATGTTTTTCATGAAATATATTCTTGTTAGTAACTACAGTGTTTTTGCACATGTGTTGGGAGAGGGGCTTCATTTTTAAAAAATAATTATCTTATTTATTATTATTATTAATTTAATTTGACCAGAAAGTGAGAAAGCAAGCCGCCATGTCCAGGACGTGAATTGTGATCGGCCATATGGGAACCCAATGTCTTAACCACTACACCACCTGCAAGCCCCAAGGGAGGCTTCATTTTTATTTATTTTTTTATTTTATTTAGAGAGGTTTGTGCTATAGGGCATGTGAGCTCACCAGAAAAACAGAGAGAGACAGAGAGATAAGACAGAAAGCAAGAAATCACCCCCCAGGGGGGGATGGCCATGCCGCAACCCCTTCTCCTCCATTCTCCTCTCGGGATCCTGGGCACATACGCACACGTGCCTGGTGCAAGTTTAAGCTACTGGGTCCGGGACTCGGACCACTGTCAACTACATGGGAGTTCAGCAACATAGCCATTACACTAACTGCTGGTCCCTCCTTCATTTTTATTCTAATACATACCGATCTTCCCCCTGCGTAGGAGTTCGTTAATGGGGTAGACATGGCCTAAGTGTAGCGGTATGAGTCGACATCCAGCTGCTTTGGACTATTCAGGCTACCTGTGATACTAGACCTTGAAAACTAGCATCTAAAGTAACATTACCCCCAAAAAGGAATTCTTTGATTTTTCTCTTTCTCTTTTTACCACATTAAAGAGAGTATGTCACAGTTTGTTTGTTAGGGAGTAGTTTTACCTCATAATAAGATGTCTAGTTTCTTTTGTTGACAAATCATACTTGTGTGTCTTCAAATTCTTTTTATGTTTTCCTGGTGTATGTCTATTACATAACATCCTCTAAGAACTGAATTGTCACCACAGATATGTCCTCATTAGTAAATCTGTCCGCTCAAGTCTATTCCCAGTTCGACCCTTAGATGTAAGAACTGTTATTACATGTCAAATTCAATTTTTCTGCCTTATGAATGAAAGTCCTACATAAAATATTGGATGAAGTGTAGAAATTTTCCAAGGTTTCAGCTTTATATTCATTGCTAGCATTAGAGTAATTTACATTTAAACTTTTAGACTGAAGTGTTTGCTGTTGCTCTGTGTGAAGATGAGTATCTTTCAGTAAAAACTACATCTTTTTAAAAGAGATTTTTGCTATAGGGCACATGTGCTCACCAGAGAGAGAGAGAGAGAGAGAAAGTAAACAAGAAATCACCCCCTCCCCCCCCCCCCCGGGGGAATGACCACGCAGCAATCTCGTCTCCTCTACTCTCTTCTCAGGATTTTGGGCACACACACACATGCGCCTGGTGTGAGTTTTAAGTCACTGGGTTCGGTACTTGAACTGTGCTTGACTACGCAGTGACATAACCATTACGCCCATCTGCTGATCCCAGTAAACTACATTTTTAACTTAAAAAGAAGTTTTTTATTGGGGCCAGCAGGTGTTGTAGTGATTAAGACACTGGACTCCCATGTGGCTAACCATGGTTCAAGTCCCAGACCCTGCAGCTTGAAAATCACATGGGTGTGTGTGTGCATGTGCCCAAAATCCTGACAGAGAGAAGAATGCAGAAGAAAGGATTGCGGCGTGGCCATGCCCTCTCGGGAGTGATTTCTTGCTTTCTGTCTCCTCGTAAGTGCACATGCAAAAAACTTCTAAAACAAAAAGTTTATTATTAATTTCTTCCACAAGTGAGAGAGACAGAGACACACGATCCCAACAATGTTTCAACAGTGGGAGCCACTTCCAGCCTCAGCCAATTCCAGGTCATGGGAATATGTGTGGCTGGTGCACTCAGGGAGGTCTCCAGATGCATATGTGGAACCTTCCCATGTAGATGAGCTTTGCAGAGCATCACACTTCACTGTCGTGCCATCATTCAGTCCTCTCTTACTTTATCAGTGTAATGAATTATGTTGGCACATTATTATTATTATTATTTTGGAGAGGTTTTTGCCAGAAAGAGAGAGAGAGAGAGAGAGACAGAAAGCGAGAAATCACCCCTGAGGGGGATGGCCACGCTGCAATCCCTTCTCCTCCCTTCTTTCCTCGGGATCTTGGGCATGCACGCACACGTGCCCGGCGTGAGTTTAAGCCACCGGGTCCAGGACTCGAACCATGGTCGATTACATGGGAGTCCAGCAACATAGCCATGACTCCAACTGCTGGTCCCTATTGGTGCATTATTAAAAAGTAATAAATGTTAAGTCCGCAATCTAGTAGGTTGTTAGAAAAGTCATGATGTACTTTTCTATGCAAAAATGTATCATGACTTTTCTAATGACCCACTATATGAGGAAAAAGATAAAATCTTACTAAAACAATCAAGAAATGACTACGCAGGGCTAAACCACACATTTCGAGTCCTGGACCTGGCTTCTCATCTGGAGACCTCCCTAACCACACTGGGCACACAAGTGCCCAGGATTGGGACTGAGTAAGGCTGGGGGTGGATTGCATAGCCAAGACTCTGTTGGGGGTACTTGTCTCTCAGTTTCTCTCTGGCTTTTTCATTCATGAAGAAACAAAAAGAAATTTTTTTTTTTTTGAGAGTTTTTTCGCTATAGGGCGCGTGCGCTCGCCAGACAGACAGAGAGAGACAGAGAGACAGAAAGCGAGAAATCACCCCCCAGGGGGGATGGTCACGCCGCAATCCCTTCTCCTCCATTCTCCTCTCGGGATCTTGGGCACGCACGCACACGCGCCCGGCGTGAGTTGTAAGCCACCGGGTCCGAGACGCGAACCGCGGTCGACTACGTGGGAGTCCAGCGACATAGCCATTACGCTAACTGCTGGTTCCCAAAAAAAAAGAAATTTTTTTAAGGAGAAGTTTTTACTACAGGGTGCATGTGCTCACCAGAAAGAGAGAGACAGAAAGCGAGAAACCACTCCCTAGGGAGGATGGCCACACTGCAATCCCTTCTCCTCCATTCTCCTTTCAGGATATTGGGCACACATGAACATGCGTCTAGTGTGTTTTTCATGCTGCTGGGTCTGGGACTTGAACCAGTCATGTGAGGTCCAGCCACCTTAACTACTACTGGCTGACCAGAAGCAAATTTTAAAAAACTTTCTAGAAGTTTGTGGAGAGGGGCCAGCAGGTGGTGTGGTGGTTATAGGTGCTGGACTCCCACATGGCTGACCGTGTTTTGAGCCCCAAACCTGGCAGCTTGCTTTATTGCTTTCCCTTTCTCGCTCTCTCTGGTCAAATTTAAAAAATAATAACAAATTAAAATAAATAAATAATTCTTCTAAAAAAGTTTGTGGAGAAATGGAGTTTAAAGTATGAATTTATTTGGTGCAAAAAGAAATGTGAAGTCCACGCATCTTTTTCATAATATCCATTTTCGTGAACATTTTGAAGACTTCTTGTATAATAGGTAATACCTTTAGTGAAACAGAAGGTAAAACATTTTTTAAGTTGAAAATAAAGGAAGGGACCAGAAGGACTCAAGAGGTGGCAGTAAACACTAAAGTTAGGTAGGGAAGGCCCGAAGCACTAGCATACAGATAACAGCAAAAAAGAAAACCCAAACAAGGGAGCGGAACAGATACTGGGGCCGGCTGGTGGCATGGTGGTTAAGGGGCTGATCCCACGTAGCCAACTGTATGATTTGAGTCCCAGCTTGATAAACACACTGGGTGCATGTGTGTGTGTGCCCAAATCCCACAGGGAGAATGGAGGAGAAGGGATTGCAGTATGGCCATTCCCGTCCTCACCACCTCCGCCCTGTCTTTCTCCTGTGAGTGCATGCACCCTATAGCAAATTGAAGAACAAAAACAAAAACAACCCTAAAAATTAAGGGGAAAATATGTAAAAAAAAAAACCAAAAAAACAAAAAACACAAAAAATCCTGCATAATGGAAGAACACACCACACACATAAGAACTTCAGCTCAGAATGACTCATATACAAGTCACTTTCCAGTAAACTTATCGGACTTTAAGGAAAAAGGTCCTTTTGTCATCTGGGCAAAAAGAGCAAGTGACCTATAAAAGGGAACATTTCATATTGTCATTAGACTCTTTTTGCTGGACTTAAGTATACCAGAAGAAAACAGATTAACATAACTAAAATGTACTCAAGGAAAACAAATGTGGGCCAAGGATTCTATATCTAGCAAAACTGACTTTGAAGTTTGAAGGGCACAGACAACTCCAACCAGCATTCAAGAACCAAGAGAATGTCAATTTCAAGAGCCTCTCGAAGGGATCTAGAAATGAACGTCAAATGAAATGACTAGAGCAACATCAACATAAAGAGGACTAGTGGGAAGCCATGTATGCAAGTTTTCAAATTTCTCTCTTGGGACCAGCAGGTGGCATAGTGATTAAGGCACTGGATTCCCATGTGATCGCCCATGGTTCCAGTCCCAGATCTGGTGGCTTGAAATTCCCCTGGGGGGGGGGGGTTGTGATTTCTTGCTTTCTGTCCCTCTGCAAACACACACACCCCACAACAAAAATCTCTCAAAAAAAAATTCTTGGAGCCAGTAGGTGGTGTGGTGGTTAAGGGTGCTGGACTCCCACATGGCTGAATACGGTTCAAGTCCCAGACCTGGTGGCTTGCTTTCTAATTTTCCCTCTCTCTCTCTTGTTCTCATTCTGTCCCTCTAAGTAAATAAATAAAGTTTAATAAAAATAATTCTTTAAAAATAAAATTAAAGGGGGACCAGCAGTTAGCATAATGACTATGTCGCTGGACTCCCACGTAGTCGACCGCAGTTCAAGTCCCAGACCCGGCGGCTTAAACTTACGCCAGCAGCGTGTGCGTGTGTGCCCAGGATCCCAAGAGGAGAATGGAGGAGAAGGGATTGTGGCGTGGCCATCCCCCCTCAGGGGTGATTTCTTGCTTTCTGTCTCTCTGTCTCTCTCTGTCTGGCGAGCACACGCGCCCTATAGCAAAAAAAAAAAAAAAAAAAAAACAAAAAAAAAAAACCTCTCCAAAAAATAAATTAAGTTAAAGGGACCAGCAGTTAGCATAATGGCTGTGTCACTGAACTCCCATGTAGTCGACCACGGTTCGAATCTTGGACCTGATGGCTTAAACTCACTCTGGGTGCGTGTGCATGTGTACCCAAGATCCCGAGAGGAGAATGGAAGAGAAGTGATTGTGGCATGGCCATCCCCCCTTAGGAGTGATCTCTCGCTTTCTATCTCTCCATCTCTCTCTGTCTTTCTGGTGAGTACATGCGCCCTATAGCAAAAACCTCTCAAAAAAAAAACCCTAAAAAATAAAATAAATTCTCTATATGCATATAAATATATAGGTCATATAACATAAATATGTGGGATCTATCTTCTTCAACAGCTCCACAGGGCCAGTCCAGATCAAATGATTTGGACTGTGCCAACAACAGTGCCAAGACTCTTAATGGGGAAAGGACAATTTTTTAAACAAATGCTGGTGGGAAAACTAGATAATCACACACAAAAGAATGAAGTTGGGATCAGTCCCCCAGCCTGGTGGCTAAGATAGTCAGATCCCACACGGCTGACTGTGCAGTTCAATCCTGTAGTTCAGTCGCTCAGAAAACATGCCGGGCACATGTGTGTGCACACTTAAATCTTGGCAGGGTAGGGAAGTGCAGAAGGGATTGCGTGTGACCATGCCCCATTGGGGGTGCTTTTCCCAGCCCCTTTCGGTCTCTCTCTGGGGAGGGCACATGCCCTTTGGCAAATTTTTTAAAAAGATTTATTTATTTAATTTTATTTGTTATTTTATTATTTTGAATTTGCTATAGGGCTTGTATACACCAGAGAAATGGGAAAAGTGAGAAAGCAAGCCACCAGGTCCAGGACTTGAACGCCATTGGTCATGTGGGAGTCCAGCGCCTTAACCACACCACCTGCTGGCCCTGCTGTGACAAAATTAAAAAAAAAAAAAAAATTGGGGACTGGAACCAGCAGTTGGCATAATGGCTTTGTCGCTGGACTCCCATGTAGTGGTTTGAGACCTGGACCCGGTGGCTTAAACTCACGCCGGCCATGTGTGCATGCGTGCCTATGATTCTGACAGGAGAATGGAGAAGGGATTGTGGCATGGCCATCCTTCTTAAGGGGTGATTTCTTGCTTTCTGTCTCTCTGGCATGGGCCCTATAGCAAAATCCTCTCCAAAAACAAAACAAAAATATTGGGGACCAGCAGATGGCAGAATGGTTACATTGCTGGACTCCCACATAGTTGACTGTAGTTTGAGTCCTGGACCTGGTGGCTTAAACCTCATGCCAGGTGCGTGTTATGTGCATGCCCAAAATTCCAAGAGGAGAAAACAGGAGAAGGGATTGCAGCATGGCCATCCCCCAGAGGGTGATTTCTCACTTTCTGTCTTTCTGTCTCTCTGGTGAGCACACATGCCCTAAAGGTAGAGCAGTGGTTAAGGTGCTGCACTCACACATGGCCAACCATAGTTCAAGTCCTGGACCTGGTAGCATGAAACTCACACTGGGTGTGTATACGTGAGTGCCCAAAGTCTCCTTCTCCAAGAGGAGAATGGAGAAGGGATTGTGGCATGGTCATCCCTCTTGGGGGGAGGGTTGCCATCCCTCCTGGTGGGAGTGATTTCTCACTTTCTGTCGGTCTGTCTCTCTGGCAAGCGCATGTGCCCTATAGCAAAAATCTCTCTCAAAAAAAAAAAAAAAAAAAAAAAAAAAAAAAAGTTGAATCCTTATTTTACACCATACACAAACATTAACTGGATCAAAGTCTTATATGTAAAATAAGAATGTGATTGAATGTATGGAAGAAAATGAAATGAAAAAAATTAAAAAATATATATATAAAGTCTTATATGTAAGACTCTATGAAGAAAACACAGGAAAAGCTTCATGACATTGCATCTAGCAATGATTTCTTTAAAATGACACCAAAAGCATGGGCAACAAAAGAAAAAAATTAATAAGACTACACCAGAATTAAACATTTTTGTGTATCAAAGAACACTGTTGTAAAACAGACTCGGCTCTGCCTTTGTGGAACTTTTATTCAGTAAAGCAGATGTCTTCAAACAAGTGTGCAAGACGCTATAGCAGGGTACTACAGACTGAATTATAGAGGATGTAGCCACGATCCTTGTGTGGGGGGAAACGAGAGTAATGCACCATGAACAAACAGGACATGTTTTCTTCCTCATCTTTCTTTTTTTTTTTTTAAAGAATTATTTATTTTATTTATTCATTCATTCATTTTAATTTGATGAGAGAGAGAGACGGAGAGAGATAGAAAGTGAGAAAGTAAGCCACCAGGTCCGGGACTCGATCTGCAGTTGGCCATGTGAGAGAGTTCAGCGCCTTAGCCACCACACTACCTGCTGGTCCCTTCTATCTCATCTTTCATAGTCCTTGCAGCCAGAGTCAGGAAATCATCCTTAACTATTTTGAAGTTGAAGGTTCAAATTTCATTCTCTTAAAAATTGGAATATTAAAAATGTTTCTGAGGTGGTGGGGATGGTAGTTCTTTAATTCTAATTTAGTCTGGCTTTATTTCTTTTCAGAGAATTTCAGGACATTCTCTACAACCAAAGACATCTTGATATGTCACAAAACCAGTCCAGGGATTACAGGCTTAAATACTTGAACTTTGGTGGGAGGTGGATACTAATAAAACTCAAAGTAATGGTCAACCATAAAAAATTAGACATGGGGCCAGCAGGTGGCATGGCGGTTAGATGGCTCAATCCCACATAGCTGATGGCCTGGTTTGAGTCCTGGAACTGGTGGCTTGAAAAAATGCTATGTGTGCCCCAAATCCCGAGAGTGAAGGAGAAGGGATTCTGGCATGACCATCCCCTGAGGGGTGATCTCTCACTTTCCCTCTAGGTCTCTCTCTGGTGAGTGCACACACCCACACCCAATAACAAAACTGAAAGAAACAAAGAGAGAGAAAAGTGTACAGCCTCCTAAGGAGGCTGCTCATGTTTAGGCATAAAAAACTGTTAAAAAAAAAGAAAGAAAGAAAGAAAGAAAGAAAGAAAGAAAGAAAGAAAGAAAGAAAGAAAGAAAGAAAGAAAGAAAGAAAGAAAGAAGGAAAGAAAGAAAGAAAAGAAAAAAAAGGAAAAAAAGAGAAAAGAAAAACTGGGCACACGGAAAAGCTTTGGCAGACCTACTTTTAGCCACCAATGCTGGAAACACAAATAGTGCAGTCAGCCACGTGGGCTCTGGCTCCTTTAACCACAAGGCCGTGGGCTGGCCTTGAGCTGAGCTTTTCACTTTTTTTTTTGGAGAGGTTTTTGCTACAGGGCACATGTGCTCGACAGAAAGCAAGAAATCACCCCCCAGGGGGGATGGCCACTCTGCAATCCCTTCTCCTCCACTCTCCTCTCAGGATCTTGGGCACGCACGCACACGCGCCCAGCATGAGTTTAAGCCCCTGGGTCCAGAACTTGAACCGTGGTCAACTACATAGGAGTCCAGCAACATAGCCATGACGCCAACTGCTGGTCTGGCAGACCTACTTTTGAAAGAAAAGAAAGAAACTTCCTCAGTTTTCCTCAATGCAGCTTACATCTTGTTCTCACAAGGACACCAGACATGCCGGTCACCTTCTTTTGAACATTGCATCGTTGGTGGTTAGTGGTCTGCTTTTCCTGTCATCCTATTGTCAGGTTAGAGACGGTTCTGGATCCTTTCACTTTTCTTCTTTTAGACTCTCATGGAATGTGGCTGCCTGTCTCATCTCTGGAACTGGTACTGGTCCAACCAGTCTTAACGAGGGTGCCTAAAAGAGGAGGGACACCAGCCAGCCCTTTCAGGCCACTTCTAAAGCCTGCAGCGGGTTAGTTGACAGTTCACATGGTCAGGGAGCTGTTCTAGAGGCATGCCAGCTAGCCAATTGTCTTCACAACTGAGCACCTGCCATTTTTTTGAGTATATCTCTAAGTGGCCCAAGAATGACCAAGAATCACCAAGAATATAGGATATGGAGAGGAAGTGGCTATAAGTTAGGGAAGAAAATAAAATATCTCTTTTCATTATTATATTCTTTGTATTTTTTTTTAATTGCTAGACAGTGTGACAGAAAGAGAAAGAGACAGAGAGTATCTCCCCCCCCCCCCCATGGGGTGTGATCATACTACAATCCCTTCTCCATTTCTCCAGCTTGTCAGGACTCTGGGCGCACGTGCATATGCATTAACATGTTTTTCTCAAGCTGTGGGGTCAGGACTTGAACCACAGTTGGCCATGTGGGATATGACTTTTTTTTGTTGCTATAGGGTGCTTTCCAGAGAGAGAGGGAAAGTGAAAAACCACCCCAGGAAATGGCCATCCCACAATCCCTTCTCTTCCATTCTTCTCTCAGGATTTAGGGCATGCATGCATGTAAATGTGCCTGGTGCGATTTTCAAGCTGCGGGGTCTGGGACTTGAACTGTTGAGTCAGCTATGTGAGATCCATCATTTTAACCATCATGTCACCTGCTGGCCTCAGGATCTGGCTTTTTTAGCCACCAGGTTATGGGGCCAACCTGGAATAGCTCTCTCTTTCTCTCTCTCTTTTTTTTATTTTAGAAATTTTTGCTACAAGCACGTGTGCTTACCAGAGAGACGGAGACAGAAAGCTAGAACTCGCCCCCCAGAGGGGATATTCACGCTACAATCCCTTCTCCTCCATTGTCCTCTCAGGATCTTTGGGCATGCATGCACAATGCACCCAGCCAGAGTTTTAAGCCACCAGGTCCAACTGTGGCCGACCATGTTGGAGTCTAGCAATGTAACCATTCTGCCTCCTGCTGGTCTCATGGAATAGTTCTTTTTAAACACCAAAAGGTGACACAAACTCACTTGGGTGCCTCTTGCACAAGATCCTGACCTTTCTCTTTTCAGGTTTTCCTTATTTAATAAAATAGTTGAGAGTTTCTGTTAGTGTAAAAATTCATGTACTGGGCGAGTAGGTGGTGTGGTAGTTAAGGTGCTGGACTTCCACATGGCTGATCCTGGTTTGAGTCCCAGACCTGGAGGCTTGCTTTCTCACTTTCCCTCTTTCTGTGTCTCTCTCTGGTGTGTGCACATGCCCTATAGCAATTTAAAGAATAATAATAACCATAATGAAAAATAAAATTAAATAAATTTTTTTAAGAGAGGATTTTTATTGTGGGGCACATGCACTTACCAGAAAGACAGAGAGAGAGAGAGACTGAGAGACAGAAAGTCAGAAATCATCCCCAGGGAAGGATGGCCATGCCCCAATCCCTTCTCCATTCTCCTCTCGGGATTTTGGGCACGCACACAGACATGCCTGGTGTGAGTTTTAAGCCACCGGGTCTAGGACTTGAACCACAATTGACTATGTGGGAGTCCAGGGATGTAACCATTATGCCATCGGCTGGTCTGTAAATTAAATAAATAATTCTTTAAAAACATCATGCACTGCTTTGGCTTAAATTAACTTCGTCAGAGCCAGGCTGTGTGGCCTACTGGTTAAAGGAGCTGGGTCAGTGGCATGGTTTGAGTCCTGGCCCTGGTAGCTTGAAATAAACACTCTGTATTCTTGTGCATGTGTGGCCAAAAACCTGACAGGTCGGAGAGATGGAGGAGAAAGGTGGCAGTGTAACCATGCGCATTGGAGGGGGTGCTTCCTCTCTCTCTCTTCAATGAGTACATTACCCTCTGGCAAACAAAAACAAAAACAAAAACAAAAACAAAAAAACCCAAAAAACCCACACAACAAGGTTTTTTTTTTTTTTTTTAAGAGGTTTTTGTCATAGGATGTATGCTCTCACTGGAGAGAGACAGAGATAGTGAGAGGGAAAGTGAGAAATCATCCCCCCAGGGGGAATGGCCACACTGCAACCCTTTCTCTTACACTCTCCTTTTGGGATCTTGGGCATACACACACAAGCACCTGGCGTGATTTTCAAGCCATTGGGTGTGGGACTCAAATCAGTCAGCCTTGTGGGAGTCCAGAGATGTAACTGCTCTGCCATCTGCTGGCCCCACAACAACTTGGTTTTTAAAACAAATTGGATTGGGAACCAGCAGTTAGTGTAATGGCTATGTTGCTGGACTCCCACGTAGTCGACCGCGTCCCGGACCCGGTGGCTTAAAACTCACGCTGGGCGCGTGTGCGTGCGTGCCCAAGATCCCGAGAGGAGAATGGAGGAGAAGGGATTGCGGTGTGACTATCCCCCCTGGGGGGGTGATTTCTCGCTTTCTGTCTCTATGTCTCTCTCTGTCTGGCGAGCGCACGCGCCCTATAGCAAAAATCTCTCTCTCAAAAAAAAAATTGGATTTGTTTTATTTGAGCTAAATAATAATAATAATAATGATATCAATAATACAAAGTATATAGGGTGGAGCAGGAGGTAGGGTGGTTTATTTGGTTTTAGACTGACAAAGATTCTGCCCACGATCACACTCCAGGCTCCTCTGAGCCCTCTCTAGTTCTAGGTTTCAACCTTGGCCTTTAAAAGCTTGAACAAACACGAAAATAGCTTCTAACAGCTCAAGGCCACATCCCCAAGAGGCCCCTAGCCTCTGTGCCCCCTCCCCCGCCCCCACCAAGTGCCTGCCTGAGAAAACTCAACTTCCAAAAAATGCACAGGTTTGCCTCAGCCAACACCTGAGGACAGTCTCTGTGAGAGGACAGGCCCCTCACTTCTGGAAGGGTCAGCGTGCACATACAGCTCCCTAATCAGGTTTACACTGACTAACCCTTTGTGATTTTTTTTTTTTTAAAGAGGTTTTTGCTATAGGGCACGTGTGCTCGCCAGACAGAGAGACAGAGAGACAGAAAGCGAGAAATCACCCCCTACGGGGGATGGCCACGCCGCAATCCCTTCTCCTCCGGTCTCCTCTCGGGATCTTGTGCATGCACACACACACAGAGAGACAGAGAGACAGAAAGCAGGAAATCACCACCACCCCCCCAGGGGGGATGGCCACGCTGCAATCCCTTCTCCTCCATTCTCCTCTCGGGATCTTGGGCACGCACGCACACGCGCCTGGCGTGAGTTTAAGCCACCGGGTCCGGGAGCAAACTGCGGTCGACTACGTGGGAGTCCAGCGACATAGCCATTACGCTAACTGCTGGTCTCTCCCTTTGTGATTTTTTAAATCCCTGACTACTGAGCTCTCTCCCCACCTGGTGGTAACAGTAGTGTTCAGGTCACACTAGACTCTTCTCCCCATGGCAATCGTTATTACTAACTGTCCTTGGGCTGGCAGGCCGCACGGCCCTGCTGTGTTGCACCAGCAATGCTGGTTCCATGTGGAAGATCAAGGGTTTGGCTCCCTGGTGGGCCTGTCCTGAGGAGGATGCCCATGATGCTGGCTGGCTGGGAAGGCTGGGGACATATGGGAATTGCCACGTGAGACCTATTGTAAGTGCTTGTCTTTCTCTCCTTCACTCTTGAGAAAGAAGTAAACTTAGAACAGAACAAAACAAAACCTGTCCTTACCACCAGGGTCTGGCTTGTTTATCTTTGACCAAGTTCACCTGTTTGAGTGAAGGCATTGCCTCCAGCTCCTGCTACAAGTCACATGAGAAGGGAAACTGGTCTGTAGTCTCACTCCCACAGTCTTGGTCATTTTCTGGTACTTAAGAGGTGGGCAAAGATGCTTGACAATCAGGAAACTTTCAGAGACTTGTCCAGGGTCTCACAGAGTGTATAATGTATCTGCTAGTGGACACCACAGGGAATACACAACTGAACCCGACTCCTTTTTTTGGAGAGGTTTTTGCTATAGGACGGAAAGCCAGAAATCACCCCCCACGGGGGGATGCAGAGAGACAGAAAGCAAATCACCCCACACACACGCCACAAACCCGTTTCCTCTGGGGATCTTGGGCACGCCTGAAGTTTAAGCCACGGGGTCTGGGACTCGAACCACAGTTGACTAGATGCGAGTCCAGCGACACAGCCATTACGTCGACTGCTGGTGCCGACATGACTTTTACACACCGGATTTAGAATCAGTTCTACCCGTGCTGGCGAGCGGCCTACCCTTGAGGCACGCCACAGCCTCGGGTTATCTGTGAAATAGGTCCCACACCGCTGCTTGGGGCTGCTTCGAGGACGCGTGAAGAGATCCTGGGCTCACTCATATTTCCGTAGGGGCTTTTTGATAAAGGTCCAAAAGGGACATGAGAATTGCCGGCTGCTCGCTCAGGGTCGGCGTCACGGATCGTGTGTCGGAACACGCTGATCTAGCCCCAACACTGCGACGCGACGCGGGGCGACTCCAGCTCTGCGTTCCGGTCGGACCTCATCACCATGGCTGCTGGCAGAGGCTTGCAGGAAGGAGGAGGTGTGGCACTGAAGGACCACTTCCGCTTCCGTCGGCGCAAGCACTTTCGTTTCTCCGACTACGGTGACTAAGATGGAAGCGTTTTTGGAGTCGCGATGCGGGCATTGGGCCGGGGGTCCGGCCCCCGGGCAGTTCTATCGTGTCCCGTCCACTCCGGCTTCCTTCATGGACCCAGCGTCCGCGCTCTACGGGAGTCCGATCACGCGGACCCAGTAAGTTCTCCGCCGCGGAGGGGAGGCGTGGGCCCTGGGGCCGCGCTCGGGTTTTCAGAGGTCCCAGCGGAAGGCAGGGGCCACCCGGCGCCGAGTCCCCGAAAATGCGGAGCGATTGGAGCGGAACCCGATGCGCGGAAAGAGGGTGCGGGCTCTTGCTCTGCACCGCCTGGGCAAGCCCTTGCTCACCTTCCCTCACCCTCCAGGAACCCCATGGTGACCGGGACCTCGGTGCTCGGCGTTAAGTTCGAGGGCGGAGTGGTGATTGCTGCCGACATGCTGGGCTCCTACGGTTCCCTGGCTCGTTTCCGCAACATCTCTCGGATCATGCGCGTCAACAACAGCACCATGCTGGGCGCCTCTGGAGACTACGCCGACTTCCAGTACTTGAAGCAGGTTCTCGGCCAGATGGTGTAAGTTATCTAGAGAATAGGGAGTAGTTCCCAAGAGGGGAGGGGCATCCCACCCTTTTTAAAAGGATTATTTTATTTACTTAAAGAATTATTTAATTTTATTTATTCATTTATTTTAATTTGACCAGAGAGAGAAAGAGAAAGTGAGAAAGCAAGCCACCAGGTCCGGGACTCAAACCGTGGTCGACTATGTGGGAGTGTCCAGCACCTTAGCTACCACGCCACCTGCTGGTCCCAAGAATTATTTTATTTAACTCTTTATTTTAGTGTGACAAGAGAGGGACAAAGTGAGAGAGAAAGTGAGAAAGCAAGCTCGCAGGTCCGGGACTTGAACCTCAGTGGGCCATGTGGGAGTCCAGTGCCCTTAACCACCACACCACCTGCTGGTTCCAGGGAATCCCTTCTTATTCCCTTAGATGAGATGGGAAGACTTGAGGCTGCAGAGGAGTACTGGGAGAATTGTTGGGGTGGAAAATGCAGTAAGTTGTTTTGGGCATTAGAGGAGGCGTAAAGTGGGGAAGTTTGGGGTTAACTACTTTTGGAGGTGGGTAGAGATGCCCACTTCCATTCTGTCCACCAATTCCTTTTAAGGATCGATGAGGAGCTGCTGGGAGATGGACACAGCTATAGTCCCAGAGCTATTCATTCTTGGCTGACCAGGGCCATGTACAGCCGCCGCTCGAAGATGAACCCTCTGTGGAACACCATGGTCATTGGAGGCTATGCTGATGGAGAGAGGTTGATTTGAGTACAGATAACTTACTTCCTTGACCACCCAACCCAGGGCTTGCAGTGTCTCCTCTATCTCCCCCGTGAATCCTAAACTCAGACCCCTAGGGCCCATTCTTCAGCTAAGATAAAAAAACGTTAAGATGAAATGAGTTCTTTGACCCATTGTGTCCTGTTAGCTTCCTTGGTTACGTGGACATGCTTGGTGTAGCCTACGAAGCCCCTTCACTGGCCACTGGTTATGGTGCATACCTGGCTCAGGTAAGTAGTGGGTCTGCAGGGAGGGGAAAGGGGAACAGAAGAAATGGGTTCTTAGTTGTTATTCTGCCCCTGGGAATATTGTGGCTGGGATCCCTATTGCTCTGCAAATGGTTTTCTTTGTGGTCTGAGTCTGTAAGTGTTGGTTGGCATGTAAGAGTCCAGTGACAGAGTGGCATGAGTGGAAGTCATCAGGCTTGTGTAGAGAGGATGCCCTAAAGTTTCCTCTTGAAGTGTATCTTAACTCGATTAGCAGAATTCACACTGGTGAGGCAGTAGCGCGTGTTTTTTACTCCTTTATTTGTGCTGCTGTTTGCTACTATGAATTTGAGAAAACGAAAATGTTATTCAGCCTGATAGTTCCCATGGTTTTTCCCCCACCTTCACTAGCCTCTGCTACGAGAAGTTCTGGAGAAGCAGCCTGTGCTGAGCCAGACCGAGGCCCGAGAACTAGTGGAGCGCTGCATGAGAGTGCTGTACTATCGAGACGCCCGTTCTTACAATCGGGTGAGGAGCAGGGTGAAAATGAAAGCGGTGGGATCTAGACAGGCTCTGGATCCTTGCAATCCCTGAATCTCTGTGTTCTCAAGAACAGATGCCTTCACTTCGGTGACTTTTATGACTGGGGGACCTTTGGCTGGCCCCATGGCCTTCCTTTGGGATCGGGCATTTTCACAGTAAGCTCTGCTTTCTTTTAGTTCCAAATCGCCACTGTAACGGAAAAAGGGGTTGAGATAGAGGGACCACTGTCTGCAGAGACGAACTGGGAGATTGCCCACATGATCAGGTGATTTAAATTTCAATTACAGTAGTTGAAAATGGTGGTGTAAGAATTGGGAGGTCCACTGAAGTGGGCTTTTCTGGAAGGTTCAACTGGAAAAATTCCTTGGGTGGAGGTGGTTTTGGTCAGAGGGTAGAGCTGTTTTTAGAATTGGTCCTGATATGCTAATTTTATTGTGCTTCCTTTTCAGTGGTTTTGAGTGAAATACAGATGTGCTACCCATAACAATTGTACTTTTTTTTGAACTTGGCTGGTTCAAAGGGAGTCATTTCTTTTGTAAAATAAATCCATCCTTTGCAATGCTTGCTGAGCGGTTTGACTGTCTGGCTGGGTCACACCAAGAGCAAAACTGCCTACGTCCTTTCCGTCCCTGCTCAGAGAACCTTTGGGCTCTTCTAACTAGTACAGAATCCTCTGTGTGACAGTACAGAAGACCCACTACTGTCTTCACTAGGGATGTCCTAGCTTCCTGTACAAGCCAGACTTTGTGACATAAGGTAACTGGCTTTTCTGTATTTTCTTGGTTTTCCCCACTGTAGAAGATTCTATATACATTTTCATTAAGCCACTGTTCCAGGGATAGAAGTGTATTATCTACTACAGCTGCTCTGTATGAGGTTACCTTATGAGGTTACCTTCAACCTGGAACTGATGGCCTTGATCCCTTACCCCTCCGGGAATTCTTCCAAGCAGGGAACACTAAGTACAGATGCTCCTTGCTTAAAGACCAATTCCATTGGACTGGTCAACAAACAAGGATTTTAAATGCAGGTGTTGTGGGTGCCAGCAGGTGACATGGTGGTTGGGATGCTGGATTTCCACATGGCTGACTACAGTTCCAAGTCCCAGACCTGGCAGCTTGCTTTCTCTCTCTCTGAAAACACGTGCCCCTTGGCAAATAATCTCATTCTATACAAAATGCATAATTAGAGGCTGGCAGGTGGTATGGTAGTTAAAGGTGCTGGACTCGCACATGGCAGAGCATGGTTTGAGTCCTGGACCTGGCAGCTTGCTTCTCTCTCTTGCTCCTGCTCTTGCTCTCCCTCTGTCCCTCTGGTCAAATTTAAATCAATAAAGTTAAATAATTCTTTAAAAAAAAAAGAAAAGAAAAAGAAAAGCATAATTAGATAAGCACCAGAAAGCAACAAGACACAAGACATAAATCTGGAGTTTTTATTTATTCTGAATACTATAGATGTACAATAAAGTATAAATTTATAAATGGAATATGTAATCTTGTGTGATTGTAAACACTTCTTGTGGTGAATACTGACTACAGGAATAAGAGAGACGTTGGAAAGGTATTCCCACATGATACAGACTGAGGGGGGCTGTCTGTGCTAGAGAACTGGTGGGGAGCCTCAGCAGTTAGAAAGGCAGGGCGGTAGGTGATGAGTGGTTGTAATGTAAACATTTAACCTAAATGTCTGTTGTCCACAAGCTATTGACTTTTTAGCACTGTCAGAAAACTTCCAAGTACTGTGTGTTCATTGAAAAGGCCTAAGTGTAGCTCTGGGTTGTCTGTTATGTATTAGCCACGTTCCATCCCTGGAGTGTTTTTACACCTGAATTTTAAAAATGAACACCTTATGTGATTGTGATACATACCTTCTCCAAACCTTTTTGAGAAACTGGTATAGGTAGTAAACTACTGGGTTGTCGGAAAAGTCTTAAAAATATTTTTACATACAAAAATGTGTCATGACTTTTCTAATAACCCAGTAGTACAGGAATTCAGTAAGGTGAGGAAACTGAGGGAGAAATGAGACGCCTCCATTTGTACTGTCCATTACCACCACTACTAAATTTAGGCAAAAGAAAATCACAAGCTTCACCATTTGAAACGTCTACACATCCAGTCTCAACACAGAAAGTAGTCAATAAATACGTTTATTGATTAAACTGAATTATAAAAAACAACAAAACAAAAAAACTTCCTTCTACTACTAAGCCATGCAGGCGGAGTCCACAAAGACAACGTCCTGGCCAAAACCCAGCTGACCCGCTGTTGGTATTAATGATCTTTAAAAACAAAACAAAAAAATTGCCCATCAAGAAAGTCAGCCTGTGCAGAGGCCAGGAGCCCAGCCCTGCTAAAGCTGCGGCTGCTGCAGACTACCAAAGAGGAGGATCAGGCTGTAGATAGAAGTGACCAATCACAGTTCTTGAACTTTCTCAAAGGCAAAGGGTTGACTTGAAAGTCCATAGTCTGTCAATAAAATGGCATCCAGCAAAAAGCTGGGAAGAGAAGCCCAGATGGATCCTTAGTTCAGTTTCCAGATGCCACGGGTTCACAAAGCTGGCCAAGCTGTTTCTGGGAGGGATCGCTCCAGTTCACTATATTATAGTGTGCTGGGGTTTTTAAAAAGGGGAGTGGGGCAGAAGAGGGACATGGGTGGTAACAAATGTCACACCTGCACAACCAGGCCCATCACATCTTGAGCATCTGCCAGTATGAAAAGACTAAACAAGGTCACCTAGGAAAAAAACAGTTTATAAATCCACTTCCCTTCATTTTATTAAACGTTCCACTTATGTACATTTAAAGATGAACCATTTACAAGCTTGTGCGGGCTGCCTCCTTGGCTCACAGGAGGGAAACGATGCTGAAAGCCTCAGGATGGACAGGACAGTGGTACAACTGTGGGAGAGGTGGACTTGGTTTTTTGCTCCTTTTCTCTGTACAGCACAGTACATTTTGGTTGTTAACTGTAAGTACATAACAAAAAAAAATCCCTCATGCAAACTGTAGAAAAAAATTTCCTTTCCTTGAAGCTGGCAGTGAAAAATAAATTTTCATGTCTCTTTGTGCATATACCCCCATGTGTTGCTTCTTCATGTCAGGTTCTTCTGAGCACAAAGAGAAATGGGAAAGCCACAGACAGGGTAAGCAGGATCTCAAGTGGTGTGTCTTTTCAAGTTCAACACTCAACTTCTTGCACAATTAGCTCCTGGCTGTAGGACCTGGGATCTCTTGAACAGGCAGGCTGTCCAATGAACAGGATGAAGTTCGACAAAGCAGGGACTGCCCCTGGGGCTGGTAAGATGAAGACTCAAACTGGGAATGGCTTCCACCCTACACTCTGTTTCATCACCTCAGGACCTCCTGCTAATGACACATGAATGGTCCTTGGTCCAGAGGGATGGATGGTGTGAGAATGGGGAAGGGGGTCAAGGAACACAAGTGCAAAGAGTATCGTTTTGTTGTGTTTTTGTTGGAGGGAGCGTGGTGAGGAAAATATAAATTTATTCATCATTCTGGAGGATTAAAGGTGGTTTCATGCATTTTTAAAGCCACAATTTTATATCTAGAGTTGCCATAGAAACCAACATCTCTGGAGAGGGAAGGAAAGAAAGGAGAAGGAAGAGAGAGTTCAGTGGAATTTTTTTCCATTTTCGTTTTTATATAAAAGTGTTAAGACCACAATGAAAAAGTTTTTTATCCATATATATAATACACCAGTTTATGAGCTACATATTGTCTTTCCCATCTTCAGAAGTGTTCTCACATTGACAATGGCTAGATAGCATCATGCCCAAAGACATTGGCCACACAGTAAAACAAACAAAAAACCAGAAGTACTATGATACAATTGAGGTAAAGGGGGAACAAAAAATTTAACATTCGCCCGCAAAGGATTTTTTTCCTTTTTCTTGATTTTGTCAGAAAAATACCAAACACAGTGATTTAAAATTAAAAAAAAAAAAGTCACAAAAACCTGTTTTTAGCAGAAGTGAATGACCAATGGGCCAGCTCCTCGGCTCAGACGTGATCACTATTGGTTTTCCTAATAATCCACAAATCCACAGGGAAGTGTAAGTCAACATTGGGGGGGAGTGGTGGCATAAAATTAAAAAATATAAACCAAATACTCCACCTGGTATGCCCCCTTGTCCCTAAATCCCTCTACCCACCCTCACATTTTCCCACCCCCAATCCACACCCCCCTCAGGACCCCAACGCTCAAATCTCCATCAGATCTAGGTCAGCTTCTTCAAAGCCATAGAAAGACTCGGTCTCACTTTCACCCTCAAACAGCTGGTGAAGGCTTTCGGGCTCAATTGTCTCTTCAGGAGATGACCTGGGCCGGGGAGTGGAAGCTGAGGGTTCCTCAGACTGTTCCCCACTCAGCTTCAGCTGCTCCTCCAAGGAGGCTATCAGCTCCTCCTGCATGTCAGCATTTTTTGTAGGGGAGTTGATGTTGCCGTCGGGGCCAGGCAGAACACTAGCCACGAGGAAGGACCGCTGAACCAGCTCTGGACAGTCTCCAATGACGGCCAGCACTTCACCCAGCCAGACCAGCACCAGCTGAAGCAGGACGTCAGAATCACATGCAGCGTCTGCCATTTCCCGAGCCTGCTCCTTCCACTTTTTGTGCAGGAAGTTCTTGACAGTTCGTTTGATGCACACATCTAAGGGCTGGATTTTGGAGCTACAGCCTGCTGGGACCACGGCAGGCAAAGTGCTGGAGGCACTGAGCATGGCCAGCACCTCCTCTGACAGGTGGGTGCGATGGCAGTCCATCACCAGCATGCCTTTGCTGCGCTGGCAGGCTGTGTGCTTCTGCCACACCCGGGCTGACCACAACTCCATGATCTCGTCATCGCTGTAGCCGCTTTCCTTTGCCTCCAGCAATATAGAGTCTGGCACGGAAGCAGGCTGATCCATCTGTCCTCGGTAGAAAACCAAGGTGGGAAGGACAGTGCCATCTGCCAGGATGGCCAGCACCACATCACACCACGGCTCCCCCGTGCCCACTGTCTGCAGGGCATTCTCCTTTCGGTCATCACTGCTCAGCACCTCTGTATCCAGAAACAAGGAGATCTCATCAACAGCTACAATCATAGACAAGGGTAAGTCCTGGTTGTGGATCTGCCGCTGAACGAATTCAATGAAGAGTCCTGCATTCTCTGCCACGTCCTTAGGTAGGGTGTGGGCCACCGCTCGCCGGGCATGAGGAGTCAGGTGGTGCCGCAGCATGAAACGCACAGCCCACTCGTAGGAGATCTTAAACCCCCCCTCCAGAGAACGCCCTATCTTGGTCGCCTTCTGGAACAAGGTCTCCTCATTTACAGGGAGCTGCTGCTCTCGTTGGGTCAGCACCCACTCAGCCAGTTTCTCTTCTGCCTCAAAGCTCAGATACTTGCCCTCTAGATTTTCCCCCTGGGAGGACTGGAAGCGTCGAAGCCAACGCCGGATACGGCGCTGGGGGTTCCGGAAGTGTTCGGCTGCCTGTTCCGTATTGCAGCAGAGGGCAAACAGCACCACTCGGAGCTTCTTCACAGACAACTGCTCCTTCTTGCCGACCCCCCCACCACTGCCACCCCCTAATACTGGCTCAGGCTCCTGGGTGACTGGGCTTCCTTCATCCTGGTCATCTACATTCAGACATTCAGCCCCCTCTGCTGCTAAGGGTGGGAGGGCTAACGGCTGTGGGTGAGTGGGCGTTGGTGGTGGGGTTGCAGTGGAGGCTGGTGATGGAAGTGCCTGGGCCATGGGAGTTGGTAGCTCTTCAGGCTCAGTGGGGGTGGCCCCTACAGATTTCACAGTGGCAGCTTTGTTGGGAGGGAAGGAAGGAGGAGAGTACATATTCTTCACGTTCCGGTCAAGCACCAGGTCACGAGTCTGGCCATGCCTATAGCAGTGAGAGTGGGAAGCAAAGAGGAAGAGAGAGCTCAGTTAAAGTAGGAAACGGAAACAACAGAAATAACAACGAAGAGCCAATTGTACAGAACAGAAATTAATTCATGAAGTGAGTTGTTGTTACCTTGAATGAGATATCCAAGTGAGTCCTAGGAAAAACGAGACAATAAAAAAATGTTAACTTAGTGAAGAAACAAGCATTCCAAAGACAAGTGTCCTGGGATTTCACCCCACTCACACCCTCCACAATGACTGGGCTTCGCTGAAGGACAGGAACTTCAGGTCAGAACGTTTCTGGTTGGGGCAGGTACAGGAACAGTGAGTGGGGAAGGCCAGGAAGGGCTGCTCCTGACACACACAGTAGGACCCGTTATCTTTTCTCTGTCTTGTCCAACTCACCCCGTGGCAGGATGCTGCTGGATCTGTGAGAGGGGTTGAACACCAAATGCTTCGCCATGGCATCTCCCACAGAGGTAACGAAGGTACATGAAGTGCAGGCCAGCCTGATTCCACTAGGAAAGAGCAGAGCATGTTAAGACAAAATACAGCAGTGACACTGGAATAAAGAAGTGCCCTTCTGTCTTTTTTCTCTCAAACTCATTTCCATCACCACCCCCCAAATAATGAAAATGATTTAATGTAAAAACTTTAAAAATGGACGGCCATGTGGTATAGCAGTTAACACAATGCTCTGCAATGCAGAAGCCACATGGGAAGGTTCTGGGTTTGTGTTCCGAGGCCTCCCTCTACAGGCTGGGCATGTGCGTGATCCCGTTATCCTGGCTGGCTAGGGGCAGACTACAGCCTGAAAACCCTGTTATGTGTATTGTGCATGCCTCCCCCAACTCTCTCCCATCGGAGATGAGATAAATAAATAAACTGAACAAAATGAAGTTACTACCAGTTAAATTTTTCCTTACCTCACAGAATTTTTAAACAAAGCCAAATACTTGGGGCTCTTCCGTGGAACATGATTGCTGAGAAAGACAAGACATGGTATGAGTCAGGAGTTCTATGGGTAAACTGGAAACCAATGGCCAGTGGCAATACCCCAACAAAAGAGATGCCTCTTTATCCTAATCTCAACCCAAGCCACTTTTTTGTCACTACGTTTCTTAAACCGTGCACATGAAGCACCTAAGAACCTATTACAATGCATACTCTGACTTAGTGGACCTAGGGCAGGGCTGAACCCCTGTGTTTCTAACAAGCTCCCATCTAATGCTAATAGTCCTGAACCACACTTCTAAAACCAGAGCACAGGCCATCAAAGCCAAAGGAACATGGTTCTGCAATCTTGCTCCGCTAGGAGAGATGGAGGAGGAAACATACTATCAGCAGGGTAGGGAATGAAGTGATTTCTGGAGAATCTGAACTTCCAAGTAAAACACTAACTTAATCACAACTTACTTGATCATGTGGTTGGCATAAGCTCGAGAGCAGCAGGTGCTATAGCGACAAAGAGAGCAGTGTACATAGGTAGGGAAATGGTTGGGGAAATCTGGGATCTCAAAGCTGCACTCCAGACACGTCTGCCGGCCCATGACACTCCTGACAAGAAAGAGGAAAAAGCTCATTACTGCCCGAGGGCTACCCAGATCACAGGATTTTAGACATCAGACCCTGCCAAAAGGCTACCAGGCTACACTGGCTAACAGAAACCCTGCCCGCCCAGCCCCCACCCGCCCAGCAGTTAAGAGAAGGCGCTGACATTTTCCTAACAGCTCTCTTCTGGATGTTGCGCTGGACAGGGGGGTAAAGGAAGACGGGCAGAGGGTCCATGGAGGAGGTCAGTGGTGCCGCCTCCTGCAAGGCGCCGGGAGGTGTATCACTGGAGGATACAGGAACTGTTCGTGGCTGCCCTCGGGAAGCCCGGATTGTCACCTGAGAGTCAAGGGAAAGAACAATAAGACATGACCCACACTATACCTCAGAATACTGAAGTCTACTCCTCCCCTCCCCGGGTCTGTAAGAAGACAAAAAGTTGGCCACCTCTTTACCTTTGTGCCTGGTTTCAAGCCTTCCAGCTGCTTGGGTTTACGGAAGGTTTTATGGTGCTGAAGTTTGTGTTCAATTTTGTCCTTGGCAAAGAGAAACTGTAGCCGACATTTGTTGCAGTGATAAACATTTCTCTTCTGATAAGAAAAAAAAAGAGACAATCCCTTGAAGGTTCCCAATGAATTTTCTTCTGAGAAGAACAATGCCAATCAAATTCTTCCCACTTTCTGGTGATAATTAAGAGAGTAAGAAATACATAACACAACAAAACCCACTATGGGGAATCACCAACTCCCACGCTCCCAGATAAAGGTGGACTCAATGCCAGGATAAGTTTTCCTTTTTTTTTTTTTTTTTTTTTGAGGAGAGGTTTTTGCTATAGGGCGCATGCGCTCACCAGAAAGACAGAGAGAGAGAGAGAAAGCAAGAAATCACCCCCCAGGGAGGATGGCCACACCGCAATCCCTTCTCCTCCATTCTCCTCTCGGGATTTTGGGCACGCACGCACATGCGCCCAGTATGAGTTTAAGCCACCGGGTCCGGGACTCAAACCGCAGTCGACTACATGGAAGTTCAGCAACATGGCCAATACGCTAACTGCTGGTCCCCCAGGATAAGTTCTTGAAGCACCCCTTTCAGCTTCCTCTATGACATACATAGTAGCATAAGCCCCTGCATCTTCACGTTGTGAACAATACACCCATTCCTGGGTATCCTTTTTATTTTTATTTTTTTAGAGAGTTTTGCCTTAGGGCGCATTAGGGAGAGAAACAGTGAAAGAGAGAGTGAGAAATCGCTCCTGGGGGTATGGCCATGCTACAATACTTTCTCTACTCTCATTCTGGGACTCTCGGCATTCACGCGCATGCACCTGGCATAATTTTCAAGTCACCAGGTCCAGGACTCGAACTGCAGTCAGTCACATGGGAGTCCAGTGTCTTAACTACCATGCCATCTGCTGGCCCGGCTTTTCTTTTTCTTAAACACAAGTGATAATACTTTTATATACTTCGTTGTTTTTCCACTCAACACATCAAGATATATAGCTATGTTTCCTGTGAGACCACTTTGATGATTCACTCTACTTAGTATGGAAGTCCTTCAAAGACAGGACCCACATCTATGATCTTCCTTCCTAGGATAGCAAGGCTCTGAAACCTCAGGCCGAGTTACGCATCACAATTTCCATACCCTATTTGGAAATGCACTTTGGTAGATGAAAAGGAGAATGTGAGTTATACGGAAGCGCTTTCAAGTGCCAGAGTGCACGTTTGTGTAAAGCCTCCCTGCCTCTGATACGTACCTTCTCCCGTGTTTCTCTCTCAGTAAACAGTCCCATTATTCATCCAATTGCCCAAGTCAGAATCTTGGCATGATCCTTAACTTATTCCCTTTTACTTCACCTAGCATCTCAGTATTTCTCAACTGTATTCTACTTTACTTCATTTCAAAAGCCGACAGCCACTATCAATGATCATCTTTTACCTAAACTACCGAAAAAGCCTTCTGGCTAGTCTCCCTAAATCTAGCCTTTTTTTTTTTTTTTTTTTGGGAGAAGTTTTTGCTATAGGGCGGGTGCGCTCACCAGAAAGACAGAGAGAGACAGAGAGACAGAAAGTGAGAAATCACCCCCCAGGGGGGATGGCCACACCGCAATCCCTTCTCCTCCCATTCTCCTCTCGGTATCTTGGGCACGCACGCACACGTGCCCGGCGTGAGTTTTAAGTCACTGACTGGGTCCGGGACTCGAACCACGGTCGACTACATGGGAGTTCAGCAATATAGCCATTATGCTAACTGCTGGTCCCCCTAAAGCTAGTCTTAAACTACTTTAAACATTTTTGCTATAGGGTGCGTGCGGTAGCCATTGAGGCAGAAAGCGAGAAATCACCCCCTGGGGGGATGGCCACGCCGATATCCCTTCTCCGTTCTCCTCTTGGGATCTTGGGCATGCACGCACATACACCCAGATTGAGTTTTAAGCCACTGGGTCCGGCACTTGAACCAGGGTTGACTACATGGGAGTCCAACGACGAAACCATTATGCCATCTGCTGGTCCCCCACTATCCGTAAATTTTAAAAATGAGAATATAGGAATAGCTTGATGCCTGGTACCTGGTGCCTCATGTAGTGCTGCTGGAATGCATTGCCATTCTTGAAGACCTTCAGGCAGTAAGGGCAGAGTAGATGCCGGGTATCCTCATGGATCATCCGAAAATGGACATCTACCTCAGAGTAGAGTGAGGAGCGATATTGACATACCTGTTACATAAGAGGGAAAGGCTAAGAATGAAGTGAACAACTAAGTCCTTAACGAGGCAGCAACAAAAATTTCAAAATATGAAAAAAAAAGCTCTTGCATGCATAGAAATTAATTTTTCTGACTTTATAATGTATGACTATGTGATAAACCCAGCTATGACTTAAGATAAAAATAGAAACGAACAGAATAGGCTGAGAATAACCCTTCGTCTGTAACTAAGAGGCCTGAAGCTTTCTCTGTCCGTCTCCTAAGAGCAGGTACAGGAGGCAGACACTCCCTCAGTACATGCACACATTTTCTGCCTGTAAGTACTATACTTGTGGACACATTCTTTTGTATTTTTCCCCTGTGAGGTAACTCCAGAAGACAGAAACCGTGTTTATTAATTCTTCTGTACTCCTCAGAGTTCCTAAACTGAGTGTATGCAGCAGGTACAGGTACATAGCAATACTCACTAGTGGATTCCTAACAGTCTGCCTAAAAGCAAAATGACTAAACCTCCCTAGAGAAAAAGGCCATACCTGGCAAACATAAGGCATCTCTCCGGGCTTATGAGTATCCTTCATATGCTGAAGAAACAGAGGCTCGCTTTCAAACGCCCACTCACAGATCTTGCACTTGGCTGTAAGAAGAAGAACAATCAATAAATCCACCTGAAAACAAGACCAGGTCCTGTCACATAATCATAATCTTTACTTTCTGGCCCCTTATACCTTCCTTTGCCAGTGGTAAATCATAGTTTCTTCTATCTTTCTTTAAAATGGTTATGTCTTAACATCTGAGTTGTGGCAAAAACTAACCTATGTCTCTAGCTCAGACTTTTTACCAAAGTGCCACTGTAGATTTTGAACCATCTGCAAGACCTTTTATTTTTTATTTATTTTTTTAATAGGTTTTTGCTATAGGGCACGTGCGCTCGCCAGACAGACAGAGAGAGACAGAGAGAGAGAGAGAGAAAATGAGAAACCACCCCCCAGGGGGGATGGCTGTGCCACAATCCCTTCTCCATTCTCCTCTCGGGATCTTGGGCACGCACGCACACGTGCCTGGCGTGAGTTTTAAGCTACTGGGTCCGGGATGCGAACCGCGGTCGACTACATGGGAATCCAGCGACATAGCCATTACACTAACTGCTGGTCTCTGCAAGACCTTTTAAATTGGATAGTCTACCATCAACTCTAACTTAACTTAGTGTCCTCCTGGTTACCACTGTTTCCTGTCTCACCTCCTCATCTCTTCCTGGGCTCAACTTAGATGCTTTCTTGACTCCAGACTCCTGTGTATATGCAGAAACCTGGTTGAGACCTGTCTAACTTCCTACTGCTAATCATCTGGCTCCCAATACTGCCTCTCTCCAATTAACGTATACACTATCTCTTCTTTTTTTTTTGGGGGGGGGGGGGAGGTTTTTGCTATAGGTCGCGTGTGCTCGCCAGACAGACAGAGACAGACAGAAAGCGAGAAATCACCCCCCGGGGGGATGGCCACGCTGCAATCCCTTCTCCTCATTTCTCCTCTTGGGATCTTGGGCATGCATGCACACGTGCCCGGCATGAGTTTAAGTCACTGGGTCCGGGACTCAAACTGCGGTCGACTCCGTGGGAGTCCAGTGACATAACCATTACTCTAACTGCTGGTCCCTACACTATCTCTTCTTTACATATCATTGCCAAATAAATTATCTTGAAATACTACATGACTTCATTCATCTGAGGACGACGATTATCTCATATGGCTAACTCAACATTTATTTAACACCTATTAAAGTACTCACTTGACTTCAAGACAGAATCGTGAATAGAAGTTCTTGCCTTATTATAATACTTAATTTTTTCCAATATTAAATTCAAAATAATTATATTTTTGTCAAGCTTCTGAGGTTGTATTCTAAATTTTTGGTCAAATTTGTAATTACTACACTTTTTTTCCTTCTTTGCTTTTCTGCTACAAGAGGGCGTGTGCTCACTGGAGACAGAGAGAGAGAAAGGGAGGGAGGGAAGGAAAGTGATAAATCACCCCTTAGAGGGGATGACCATACCACAATCCCTTCTACTCTCGGGATTTGAGCACATGTGCCTGGCATGTTTTTCAAGCTGCTGGGTCCAGAACTCAAACCTTGCAGTTGGCCATATGGGATCCAGCCACCTTAACTACCATGCTGCTGGGTGGGACAACTGCTACATATTTTTTTGTTTTTGTTTTTATTTATTCATTTAATCTTAATTTGACCAGAGAGAGAGAGAGAGAAAGAGAAGAGAGCCACCACGTCCAGGACTAGAATTGTGGTCAGCCATGTGGGGAGTGTCCAGTGCCTTTAACCACCATGCCACCTGTTGGTCCCCACTGCTACGTATTTTTGAATTATACAATGTGGCAAAAACACCACAAAAATAATTATTTGCAGTTTTTGGTGTGTTTCTTTTTTTTTTAAACTTTCACTGGAATTATATTTAAGTTTTTACAAATAAAACTGTAAACTTAAAGCTCTAACCACTATTGAACAATCCCTCATCGACCTCTAAAAACGATGGATGAAACTGAAATAATTCTTTAAACAACCTAAGAAAAACCAAGGGTTCTTAATTTGGGATTCATGGAGAAGACCTTAGAAAATGGAGATATCCCCTGAAATTATGTGTGAGGGAGTAAAACGTGTATTTCCTAGGAAGAGGGTTCACAGGTTTCGTGTTTACTCTCAAAGAGGTCTGCAACCCATTGAGAACCACTGCCTTGAGGTCCATTAGGTGCTAAAAGAATACGGACAAATAAATTCTGGAGAAGCTGTAAGAAGCACAGCTGAGTCTTTGAAGAAGAATGGAGTTTTCCAGCGGTGTCCAGGAAAAGTGGGAAGAAAGGCAAGTAGAAAATTCACAGCACGACTGGGGACAATCACCTAGGAGCATGACAGCAACTTCTCCTTTTCTTCCCCCGGCCTCTCAATTTATTTTTCTTTGCTAGAACACCAATGAACACTGACGGTTTCTGATCTTCTATTTCTGTTGTTTTCCTTGGGAAATCTCATTTAACTTTTTTTTTTAAGTTTTTCTATTTATTTTTTCCCTTAGCAAGACGGAGGGGGTGGGGAGGTGGGGGGAGGGAGGGAGGGGGAGAGAGAGAGAGAAAGAGAGAGATGGGGGGGGGAGAGGAAGAG
This sequence comes from Tupaia tana, assembly GCA_026018925.1. Classification (NCBI taxonomy): domain Eukaryota; kingdom Metazoa; phylum Chordata; class Mammalia; order Scandentia; family Tupaiidae; genus Tupaia; species Tupaia tana. Next base: position 92,625,161 of record JAKSZU010000004.1, read on the forward strand.
AGAGAAGCACCCCTAAAAGGCTTGACACTGTGATTCTCTCCCAGATTCAGGCAGCTCCAGATCATGGGCACACACATGCTCAGCATTTTTTTTTTTTTTTTGGAGAGGTTTTTGCTATAGGGCATGTGCGCTCACCAGGCAGACAGAGAGAGACAGAGAGACAGAAAGCGAGAAATCACCCCCCAGGGGGGATGGCCACGCCGCAATCCCTTCTCCTCCATTCTCCTCTCCTCTCGGGACCTTGGGCATACACGCACACACTCCCAGCATGAGTTTAAGCCACCGGGTCCAGGACTCGAACCGTGGTTGACTACATGGGAGTTCGGTGACATAGCCATTACGCTAACTGCTGGTCCCAGCATTCTCAGAGAGGTCTCTAGACATGAACCCTGGAACCCTCCCATGTGGGTCAGCCTTGCAGAGCATCACACTTTACTGTTGCCCAATTGTCTAGCTCACATTTAATCTTGGTGGCTTTTCTTCTAAACTATACATATGAGCTCTACTGTCACAGCTATCAGATAACGTCAACAATAAAAACATGGGCCAAGTAAAAGGCCCACGCAATGGGTAACTGCACTGGAAGCTGAATCCCACATGGTCGACCACAGTTTGACTACTGGCTCCAACAGCTTCGAAGACACATTGGACATGTGTGTATGTGTGTCCAGAAACCTGAAGGGACAAAGAACTGGAGGAAAAGGGACAGCAGCCTAGTCATGCACCACTCACTGCAGGGTGCTCTCTCTTCCTCTCTGGTGAGTGCATGCACCCTGTGGCAATAAACACACACATGCACATACACACACAGAGATAAAAAAAAAAAAAAAAAAAAACTATTAGGCAATTTCTTTTTTTTTTGATTTTTTAACCTTAATATTATCTTCCAATTTGACCAGAGTGAGACACACACACACACACACACACACACACACAAACAGAAAGAGAGAGAGAGAGAGAGAAGGGACCAGAGTGAGACAGAGAGAGAGAGAGAGAGAGAGAGAGAGAAGGGACCAGAGTGAGACAGAGAGAGAGAGAGAGAGAGAGAGAGAGAAGGAAAGTGAGAAAGGAAGCCACCAGGTCCAAGACTTTAACCACGGTCGGCCATGTGGGAGTCCAACGCCCTTAACCACCACGTCACCTGCTGGCCCCAAAAATACTATTAAGCAATTTCTAAAGCATAAATATCAATGCTAAGATTTACATGTATGATCTGATACCTAAGAATGAGATAGAAACCCAAAGTATCAAGAGATTAAAGAGATCTTTAGTGGGCTAGCAGGTGGTGTGGCAGTTAGGGTGCTGGACACCCACATGGCCCAAGGTGGTTCAAGTAGCGGACCTAGCAGTTTGAAAATCACACCTGGTGCCTGCGTGCGCATGCCCAAAGTCCCAGGAGAATGGAGAAGGGACTGTGATGTGACCACTCCCCCTCCAGGGGGGTGATTTCTCACTTTCCCATAGTCTATGATAAGCATACACACACTTCGGCAGACAAAAAACTATCATAAGCAATTTGTAACACATCAGTTGTGTAAGGGAAGGAGCAGATGTAGAGAAAGGTTCAAGAGGGAGAATGAACTCGTTTTCTGTAGTGACCACCCTGTCAGTGTCCTTTCCAGCACCGTCACCCTCACCTCCTTAACGCCTAATAGCTTCCTACTTTGAGAAAGGAATGAATTACTACAGCTTTTGCAATCTATTTTCCAAATTATGAAAGAGTAGTTCTTTTTTAAAAAAAGAATAGATTCTTTATGCCTTCCTAAAACTCACCCCACCTTATCATTCCACACACTCCTGGACTTTGGAATACAATCAATAGGTCCTCTCTCTCTGGAGTTCTTTCCCACAGACTTCTCCTTGACACTTGGACATGTTAAGTCCCTGAAAGCATTCTTCTCTAAATTGTACCTCTACCTCAGTCTGTTTTCCTTTCTACCACTGTAAGATTTTTTTAGAGGATTAGAATAGTATTATTTGTTTTCTTTAACTGAGTGCTTAAGAAGTAGGGTAATAATGCTAGGAACAAGAGTGCTAGGATATTTGGGAAAAAAAAGTAGCTCAGAGGCCAGTGAGGTGGTGTGGTGGTGAAGGCAGCTGGACCCCACATGGCTGACTACATGGTTTGAGTCCTGGGCCTGGAGGTTTAAAAAAATGCTAGGCACTTGTGTCTGCATGCTCAAAATACTACGAGGAGAGGGGAGGAAAAGGTACTTTCCCTCTCCCTTTTTCTCTTTTTGGCGTGCGCATGTACCCATAGAAAACTTAAAACGTGGCTACGGGATGGCCACTACAGCAAACAGAGTAGGAATCAACGATTTAGCCACTTTTGAGTCCTAAACCCCTCTAAGACAAACACAAGCTATGCAATTCCTATCCTGAAAAATGTATGATTTCAAGGGATTCAAAGGAAACCGAATAGCAAAGCACGATAAACTTCTATGTTAGGTATAAATTAGAAGACTACAAAACAGCAATAAATAAACTTGTGCAAGAACCCTAGAGCTACATAGATGCCTTAAAACCATCCACTGCTCTTAAATAAATGTTAAGAAAAACATAACGCTATTAGGAATATACTGTTACCACAATTAAATTCAAGGATCCATGGATATTGTCAGGACAACTCAGGAAATTTGAAAACACAGCGGGTATTAGACGATATTAAGAATTTACAATTAGTTCCTATTAGGTTGTAACAAAAGTATCAAGGCTATACGTCGCTGGACTCTCACGTAGTCAACCGCGGTTCGCGTCCCGGACCCGGTGGCTTAAAAAACTCATGCCGGGCGTGTGTGCGTGCGTGCCCAAGATCCCGAGAGGAGAATGGAGGAAAAGGGACTGCGGCGTGACCATCCCCCCTGGGGGTTGATTTCTCACTTTCTGTCTCTATGTCTCTGTCTGTCTGGCGAGCGCACATGCCCTATAGCAAAAACCTCTCCCAAAAAAAAAAAAAAAAAGTATCAAGGCTATATAAAAAAAATCCTTATTTTTTTAGAGGTACAAAATATTTAAGGGTAAAATGTCACAATGTCTAAAGTTAAAAAACACTTCAGAAAATAAAAGAAAAAATAATATTCTCCCAGAAAATAAAAAGTGATGAGTACCAAAATATTAGTGTTAAAAATAAACTACTTTTGGAGGCCAGCAGGTGGCGTGGTGGATAAGGACGCTGGACTCCCACATGGCTCACCACGATTCGAGTCTCGGACCTGGTGGCCTGCTTTCTCACTTTCCCTCTCTCACTCTCTCTGTGTCTTTCTGGTCAAATTAAAAAATAAAATGAATGAATAATTAATTCTTAAAAAAAAAAATAGAGAAAGACTTAAAAAAAAAAAAACTACTTTCACTCAGGATCTGTTGTTGGTCCAAAAAAGGGAGTTACAAAAAGTTTAAAAATAAAACAAAAGAATAACATTGATATATACTAAGGAAAGACATTTTACTTGTTGGAGTCAATAATTTCTTAGGTTTAAAATTATTTTTTTTTGTTTTTTCAAGAGAGATTTTTGCTATAGGGCATGTATGCTTGCTGGAGAGACATGTAGCAAGAAATCACTGTCCCCCGCCCCCGCCCAGGGAGATGGCCACGCCGCAATTGCTTCTTTTCCAATCTCCTCTCAGGATTTTGGGCACGCTTGCATATGTGCCTGGTGTGATTTTGAAGCAACCAGGTCTGGGACTCAAACTGCAGCCAAGTGGGAGTCCACCAACGTAAAGACTACGCCATCTGCTGGTCCCAAAAAATAAGTATAAATTTAAGTCATGAGATTCAAAAAAATTAAAAGTCAGGAATAATAGCATAAGAAGCTTACAGAAAAATTCAGAGAGGATCTGTATGATGTTTGTTTTTCTTTGTTTTTGGAGAGGTTTTTGCTATAGGGCACATGCGCTCAGCAAAGAGAGAGAGACAGAAAGTGAGAAATCACCCACCAGGGAAAATGGCCACGCTGCAATCCCTTCTCCTCCATTCTCCTCTCGGGATCTTGGGCACGCATGCGTCCAGCGTGAGTTTAAGCCACCGGGTCCAGAACTCGAACTGCAGTCGACTACATGGGAGTCCAGCGACATAGCCATTACGCTAACTGCTGGTCCCTATGATCGGTTTCTTTATCCTAAGTCAAAACTTACCTTCCCTCAGTGGACTCCAAATATAAATGGAGTAATAAAAACCCACCCACTAGATTTCATATAAAAATGAGCTGGACATTTTCTTTTTATTAACTTTTAATTCGATTGGAGACAGACAGAGAGAGAGGAAGAGAAACTGAGAAAGCAAGCCACTAGGTCCTGGACTTTAACCGTGGTCAACCATATGAGAGTCCAGTGCCTTAACCATCACACCACCTGCCGGTCCCATTTTCACTAGAAGTGTGAATGAGTTATTCTGGCTTTGCATCACTGACAGTGAAGAGTCTGGTTTCCTGACCTAGACCAAGGCTATCCTGGCACTATGTTACAGTGTAATGATGGCTGATGCCAACATCCATTCTCCTCCCAAGAAACTGGTCTAAAGATCCACTGTGGTAGTCATCAGCAATACGTAACTAGTGAATGCTTGAAATGTGGTATGTCGAGGAGCTGGCAGGTGACGTGGTGGTTAAGGTGCTGGACTCCCACATGGCCAACCAAGGTTCAAGTCCTGGACTTGGTGGCTTGCTTTCTCACTTTCCCTCTCTCCCTCTCTCTCTGTCTCTCTCTCGGGTCAATTAAAAAAATAATAATGAGTAAAATTAAATAACATAACTAAAAAAGAAAAAGAAATGTATGGTACGTCAAAGTAAGATGTGTATTTCAAAAATATCTAATTTTAATAGGAAGAAAATGTTAAATATCTCATTCGTTTTTAATTGTCATTACATTTTGAAATTATTTTTTATTGTTTCTGGAGATCTTTTTAAAAGGAATTATTTTATTTAACTTTACTTTTTAAATTTGACCAGAGAGGGACAGAGTGAGAGAGAGAGGGAAGGAAGGTAAGAAAGTAAGCTGCCCAGCTGGGACTCGAACCGCAGTTAGCCACATGGGAGTCCAGCGCCCTTAACCACCATGCCACCTGTGGGACCCTTGGAGAGAGTTTTGCTGTCGGGCAAGTGTACTCACCAAAGAGATCGAGAGAGATGGAGAGAGAGAAAGTGAGAAATCAGATGCCACAATACTCTCTACTCCCCTCTCTTCTTGGGATCTTGGGCACGCATGCACAACCAGGTCCAAGACTAGAACTGCGGTAGCCCATGTGGGAGTCCAATGCCTTAACCACTATGCCACCTGCTGGCCCCCATTTTGAAATTATTATATTTTAGCTATACTGAGTTAAACAAAATACACTACTAAAATTAATCCACTCTGAGCCAGAGATCAGAGAGTTGTTGAGAAACAGATCAAGGAAGTCAAGCTCTGGGCTTGACACCTACTCTACTCCCAGCTAGGTCCCTCAGTTAAATGACATAATGTAAATCCTTACTGTTTAATTCATTTTTACTCAAGGTTTTTAATATGCAGAAAATGCATCCAAATAATATGCATATTTTTGTCTTTATGCCTTTGATTATTCTGTTGCCAATCACCTAAAAGCCTTTCTTACTAAATTTCATCCATCTAAATCTTTCTTATATTTAAAAACCCTCAAAGTTCAAGCACTGGGCTGGCAGGTGGTGTGGTGGTAAGGACTCCCATATGGCTGACTGCGGTTCGGGTCCCGGACCTGGCGGCTTTCTCTCTCTATCTCACTTACTCACTCTGTCCCTCTCTGGTCAAATTAAAATAAGTAAGTAAATAAAATAATTCTTAAAAAAAAGTTCAAGCACCACTTTCTGTGAGACCTGGCCACAAGGACTTTTTCCCTTCTCTGAACTATTTATCACTGGTATCATAATGTATACATTAACAAATAATCTGATTCTCACATTTTCCTATATTTGCATATTTTTGTCTTTTCAACAAAACTGGAAATCTCCTAAAGGACATTAGGAAAATTCTAAAGACTGGGCTGAAATCCTCTCATCTCCTTATTAGAGGTATATGCTCTTAAGCAAATGGCTTAGTTTCTCTGTATTCAGCCTGTGTTCCTTCACTGGTAAGACATACAGCAAAGATAACGCTCCAACTGACCATGTTATTTTACTGAAAACACTGTATTAACAGTGTTTTGGAAGGGAGAGGTTTTTGCTACAGGGTGCGTGCGCTCGCCAGAAAGACAAGAGAGAGACAGAGAGACAGAAAGCGAGAAATCACCCCCCAGGGGGGATGGCCACGCCGCAATCCCTTCTCCTCCATTCTCCTCTTGGGATCTTGGGCGTGCATGCACACACATCTGGCGTGAGTTTAAGCCACCGGGTCTGGGACTCAAACCACTATCAACAACATGGGAGTCCAGCGACATATCCATTATGCCATCTGCTGGTCCCAACAGTAAAGGACTTTATATTATCTTTTGCCCTATTAAATACTCTGTCAGGGTACCAACTAAGGTGAAGATCCAACTGTAGATGACTGCTCCTCCTCTAAAAGGATCTCAGTAATAAATTCGTATGTGTGTGTTTCTACGGTCATCCTCAACCAAAGTTCCCTAATAATTCAGAATCTAGCACTGAGCTCAGCTTGAACTGAAAAGTAAGGCTTGTAAGAAAATAGGGTAAATGAAGTAAGAAACTGGCTATAAATATGCAAAATACTTTCTCTACACTGTTACCTGCAAAAAAATAAATATAATGGACTCCCCCTGGCACCATTCAACAAATGAAGAGCAAGGTATATTCCCCTAGAGTTTAAGAGTGTCCAAACTTACTAGTAGACTCATAGGGACTATGAACATTTTCCAAGTGGCACTGGAGCTGGAAGGGAGTGGAAAACTGGCGGTAACAGTGTTGGCAGATAGTGTGACCATCCACCTCGCCATTCTGCTGATCAAGCTCTACATGGTGTTTCATATGGTTCATGAATCTGGAGAACAGCACAAAGAGAAAGTACAGAAACCATGTAAAGAATCAGTAGCCTTTGAGAAATATGATGGCAGAAGCACAGAGCAAACATCTCTTATCTGAAATGCTTGGGACCAAAAGAGTTTTAAGATTTCAGATTTTTGGGAATTTCGAAATATTTACACATACATAATGAAATTATCTTGGGGATAGGACTCAAGTCTAAACACGAAATTCATTTCCGGTTCACATACACCGTATGTACACAGCCTGAAGGTATCTTGCACACTATTTTGTGTTGCAATGTTTTGACTACAACCTGTCACATGAGGTCAGGTATGGAATTTTCCATTTGTGGGATCATGTTGGCACTAAGAAGGTTTTTGTATTTTGGAGCATTTCAGTTTTGGACTTTCAGATTAGGGATGCTCAACCTGTTCTAGATAACTGATTTAATGATAACCACCCCTGTAAGACTGAGTAACAATTAGGAACATTCTCCAAAGAGAAAATTTAAGTCTTCTCTTGTCCAAGGTTAACTTCCAAGGCTCTCCAAGGCTTACCGAATGTTGTTTTTTAGCCTTTTTGTACAATGCGGGCATCGAAAAGATGTGGCGACCTTCGGGAAGTTTGTGAGCTGGGCCACCTTGCCACCATCCCGTCCATAGTAAAAGTCATCGACTAGCATAATGAGCTTGGTCTGGACGGCATCACCCACGTTCTCATTTGGCTCTGGTACTTTGGTAGGTGGAGACAGAGCAGGGATAGGTGTGGAAGAGGGTGTAGAAGCAATAGGAGTTGTCTTCTCAGGGGATGGGGGCTTTGCAGCTGATGGGACACTGGGCTCTGAATCCAGGGACTTTCCTTTCTTCTGGTATTCAACCATTTCTGGGCAACAATACTGTAAGAAAGAAGACATCTGATCACCTTGGTTATCCTGGGGCTAGGATGTGCTGTTCCTTAACTTCACTAACTTCCTTGATAACCGTTTGGTTCTGGTACTCTCATTCATTTTCATTCTTCGTTTCCTACAGTGTTTCTAAGCTTCACTCTTTCTAGTGTATACCCACAGATATATGCCACCTCAAGCACCAAACCTTTTACTGTTCCTTCCTGCCTAAGATCTCTTACCCGCTCACTAGCATAATTTGGCTCTAGCTTATTATTAGAAATAGGTAGCAACTTTTGCATCTGGACTAAAAGTAAAAAATGAAAAAGTTAGGAAATGAGAACCAGGTAACAGCTTGTGATTAATATAATTACAAGAAACAAAATAAACTGAGGCCCCTGTGGTCTGAGTTCTTTTTTTCTCCTTTCATTTTTGCTACAGGGTGCATGCACTTGGCAGAGACAGACAGAGAGACATAGAAAGGGAAAGTGAGAAAATCACTCCCCAGGGGAGATGGCCACACTAAAGTCCCTTCTCCCTCATTCTATTCTCAGGATATTGGGCACGTATACACATGTGCCTGGTGTGATTTTCAAGCTGCTAGGTCTGGGACTCGATCCATGGTTGACCGGTCATGTGAGAGGCCAGAGCCTTAACCACGCCACCTGCTGGCCCACGTCTGAGTTCTTATCATCTAATAAACCTATCCTCCTGTGCGTTTCAAAATCTACTATGCTATTCAGACATTTGGTGTACATGCTTGGCTGAGGAGTCAATGGGGCAAAGCTACCACCTGGGGGATTATGTCTGAATCCTGTAAGTCAGAATCCTGCACAGGCAGAACAGGACAGTGCTGCGGAGCCTCAGTTGGTTTCAGGTGGGTGGGCCCTCAGGCACGCCCCACCATGAATCAGGACCGGAGTCTGGTGTGGAGGGCCCTTCATCCTGGGAACCGGGACATAGCCAGAAAGGGAGCAGCCACAGAACACAGGATCATGGGGAAACCTGGGGCTAAACCATTCACAGCCAATGGTCTAGCAGTTTTCTGGGTCAGGGTTTTCTTTCTTTTTTAAAAATTATTTATTTAATTTTATTTGTTAATATCATTTATTTTTTAATTTTACCAAAGAGACAGAGTGAGAGAAGGGGAAAGTGAGAAAGCAAGCCACCAGGTCCGGGACTCGAACCATGGTCAGCCATGTGGGAGTCCAACACCTTAATCGCCACGCCATTTGACAGCCCCAGTCAGGGTTTTTCTAAGTAGCAGAGGAGCTCCCTCACTGTGATCTATTGAGAGTCAGCCCTCCACACAGGGTTTAAAAAAAACCCAAAAAACGAAAAACAAGAAACAAAATCTACTATGCTATTAAGGAAATAAGGTTATCACATGTTCTTCCTCTTTTTTAAGATGGGGTCTCATTAGGCTGCAGTCCTCCCTCTTCAGCCTTCTGAGGAGGTGGGACTGCAGGTGTGCAGTGTCATGACCAGCTTTAAGGGGGCCAGGAATCAAACCTGGGCCTCCTCTATGACAACCACCTGCCATGTTGCAGCATCTACCAACATATACCACCACAGCTGGGCAAGGTCACGTATGTTGTGGTCTATTTGAGGATCTTTAAATGTATCCCATCACGTTCCAAAGTACATAGCTTTCTAAAATCAGACCAAAAGAGAGAAATTCCTTAAAAAGCTTCTAAGTAATTTCAGAATCCTGCTTCCCATGCTCCTGATATTACAGAAAATGTACGGCAGCAACCACTTAAGCATGATCCCTATCGTAGGTGGTATTACTTACACACATGTGACCTCTCAAAGCTTCCGTTACACGAAATTGAGCATTACAGCGTGGACATACTTTCCGTCCACCATCTTGGAGGTCAAACACTGAGATGGAAGAGGTCACTGGAAGAAGTGAGAAGAATTGCTAAGATTAATCCAATGATAATGAAAAAAGCTTACTAATCTTTAGGAAAAGGGTAAAAACACTCTGAGAGGTAAGCAAGCATGAGAAATCCCTAGATTTAAGGCACACTCCTTTTTCATTTTTTATTTTATTTATTTATTTTTTGACTAGAGGGTACATATATCTCTAGAGAGAGAGGGAGAGGAGAAAGCATCTCCCAATGTGGGAGATGCTGCAATCTCACTCCTCCATTTGTTTGGGATTTTGGGCGCACGTGCACACAGACCGCGCATGTTTCTCAAGCTACTAGGTCGAGGGTTCAAAACTGCAGTCGGTGGTGTGGGATCCACTGTCTTTAACTATCAGGCCACTGACCCTGCCTGAGGCACATTTCCTTTACTCTCCTCCTAATTTTAGGCCATGGATTGGTAAAATACAGCCCACAGATCAAATCCAGCCTGCCTACCTGTCCATGTAGCCCATAAAAGAATAGGTTTCACATTACTTATCGATTTATTTTGGTTAGTCAAGTTCTAATGCTTTCTTTTTTATTTGGGGTGTATACGTAACAAAATTTACTTCTTTTTGAAAAGTTTTTTTAAGTAATATTTTTGCTATAGGGCATGTGCGCTCGCCAGAGAGACAAAAAGCAGGGAATCACACCCCCCCCCCCCCCCCGGGATGGGTCGTAACCCCTTCTCTTCCATTCTCCTCTTGGGAATGCACGCACATGCATCTGGTGTGACTTTTTTTTTTTTTTTTTAAAGAATTACTTATTTAATTGTATATATTCATTCATTCATTTTAATTTGACCAGAGAGACACACAGAGAGAGAGAAGGAGAGAAAGAGAGAAAGAGAGAAAGAGAAAGCAAGCCACCAGGTCCAGGACTCGAACTGTGGTTGACCACGTGGGACTGTCCAGCACTTAAACCACCACATCACCGCTGGTGCCCCATGGCTGAGTTTTTTAAGCCACCAACTCTGGAACTCAAACTGCAGTCAACTATGTGGGAGTCTAGTGATGTAACCATTATGGTATCTGCTGGTCCCCCAAATTTACCATTTTAGTCATTTTTTTAAGGGGGGGATTTTTGATACAGGGTATACATGCTCACTAGAGACAGAGAGACAGAGAGACAGAAAGTGAGAAATCACCCCCCCATGTGGGACGGCCACGCTGCAATCCCTTCTCCTCTATCCTCCTCACAGGATTCTGGGCATGTGTGCAGACATGCCCAGTGTGAATTTCAACCGCCAGGTCTGGCACTCGAACCACAGTCAACCATATGGGAGTCCAGCAATGTAAACTTACGCCATCTGCTGGTCCCCCATTTTAATCATTTTTAAGTACACACTTGAGTAGTGTTAGGGGCATTCATGTTGTTGTGCAATTAACCTACAGAATTCATCTAACAGAACAAATTCTATACCCATTAAAAACAATTCCCCATTCTTCCCAACACTCCTCTGCTCTATTGGGTCATTGGAAAAGTCATGACGTGTTTTTCTATGCAAATGTTCTTTTTTTTTTTTTTGGAGAGGTTTTTGCTATAGGTTTCGCAGAGACAGAGAAACAGAAAGTGAGAAATCACCCCCCAGGGGAGGATGGCCACGCCGCAATCCCTTCTCCTCCATACTCCTCTCGGGATCTTGGGCATGCACATGCGCCTGGCATGAGTTCAAGCCACCGGGTCCGGGACTCAAACCGCGGTCGACTACATGGGAGTCCAGAGACATAGCCATTATGCTAACTGCTGGTCCCTATGCAAACGTTCTTTGCAACGTTTTTTCTGCATAGAAACATTCTATGCAACTTTTTTTTGAGAGAGGTTTTTTTTGCTATAGGGCGCGTGCGCTCGCCTGACAGACAGAGAGACAGAAAGTGAGAAATCACTCCCCAGGAGGGATGGTCACGCCACAATCCCTTCTCCTCCGTTCTCCTCTCGGGATCTTGGGCATGCATGCACACACACCCGGCGTGAGTTTTTTAAGTCACCGGGTCCAGAATGCGAACCGCAGTTGACTACATGGGAGTCCAGCAACATAGCCATTACGCTAACTGCTGGTCCCCTATGCAACTTTTTTTTGCATAGAAAAACATGTCATGACTTTTTTGACAACTCAATACTTTGTGCCTCTATGAATCTGACCACTCTAGTTACCTGATACAAACATCATCAGACAGTATTTGTCCTTCTATAACTGGCTTATTTTATTCAGTATTGTCTTCTACAGTCTTCTGTGTAGTAACATGTACAGACTTTTTCCCTTTTAAGTCTGAAAAACTTACACACTGTATATATGTAACACGTTTTGTTTACCCATTCATCAGTTGATAGTAATGTAGGCTGCTTTCACCTTTCAGCTACAATAAATAATGCTGTTATAAATACAGGTGTGCAAATATTTTTTTCTGGCCCCTGCTTTCACTTCTTTTGGGTGTATATCCAGAAGCAGAACTAAATCATATATATATATATATATATATATATATATATATATATATATATATATATGATACATACACATCTATAGATATATATCTACCTTTTGCTTTGGCCAGAGAGCACATGTCTGTGTGGGTGAAGCACCCTTCTGACAGGACCAAGTCATGCTGTAATCCTTTTTTCCCCCAATTCTCTGTCCTATTAGGATCCCGAGCATGGGTACAAAGCCAGCATGTTTTTCAACTCAATGGGGACAGGACTCAAACCCAGGCCAACCCCATGGGATCTGATTTCCTCTGAATAGTGCCTAATCAATGCCCTACAATGGTCAATCCAGTAATTCTGTTTTGTTTTGTCTTGTTTTTTTCTTAGAGATTTTTGCTATCGGGCGCACATGCTTGCTGGAGATACAGAGAGAGAGAGACAGAAAGCGAGAAATCAGCCCAGGGGAGATGGCCATGTCGCAATCTCTTCTCTATTCTCCTTTCAGGATTTTGGGCATATATGCACAAGCGCCTGGCATGAGTTTTAAGACACCAGGTCCAGTACTCAAATTATTTTCCACTACATGGAGTCCAGTGACATAACCATCACACCATCTGCTGGTAGTAATTCTATTTTGAATCTTTTTTTTTTTTAAAAGGTTTTTGTCATAATGTGAGTGCCCTCGTTCGAGAGAGGGAAAGTCATTCACCCTCTGGGAGAATGACCATGCCACAGTCCTTTCTCCTCCTCTTTCCTCCTTGAATTTTGGGCACACATGCACACACACCTGGCATGATTTTCAAGCTGCCAGTTCTGGGACACAAACTGTGGTTGGTCACGTGGGAATCTAGTACCTTAATCACCATATCACACTCTGGTTACCTATTTTTAATTTTTTGAGGAACCACCATACTGTTTTCCAGGCTGCCTACATCATTTTACATTCCCACGAAGAGAATGTTAAGTGTTCTACTTTTTCCCTATCTTTTTTTTTTTTTTTCCGGGGCAGAGGTTTTTGCTATAGGGTGCGTGCACTCGCCAGAAAGACAGAGAGAGACAGAGACAGAAAGAGAGAAATCCTCCCCCCCCGGGGCGGGGGGGGATGGCCACACAGCAATCCCTTCTCCTTTCTCCTCTCGGGATCTTGGGCACACATGCACATGTGCCCGGTATAAGTTTAAGCCACCGGGTCCAGGACTAGAACTGCGGTTGACTACACAGGAGTCTAGCGACATAACCATTATGCTAACTGCTGGTCCCTACTTTTTCCAAATCTTCATGATCGTTGATTATTTTACATTGTTTATTCATTTGTTCTGTAAGTGAGACAGAGAGGCAGATACACACACAGATATAGCACCCTGACAGTGGCAACAATACAGTTACCTCTAGCCTCAGCCACTCCGGAGCATAGAAATGTGAGTGCCCAGCAGTCAGGAAGGTGTCTGGACACCAACCAGCAACCTTCCCATGTGGGTCTGCCTTGCATAGTATTACGTTTTACCACTGTACCACTGTCTGGTCCCAAATTTCTGGACAGTACCCATTTTAATAGGTGTGAGATGATCTCTCTCTGTAGTAATGATGTACATTTCTCTAATACTAAATGATGATGAACTTTTTTTTTCATGATCTTATCAGTTATTTTATCATTTTCTCTAGAGAAACAAACAAGTCCTTTGCCTGACTTTTTTTTTTTTTTTTTTAAGGAGAGATATTTTTACTATAGGGTGTGTGTGCTCAACTGAGAGACAAAAAGTGAGAAATTGCCCCCTGGGATGATGACCATGCTGCAATCCCTTCTATCATTCTCCTCTCGGGATTTTGGGCAAATATGTACATGTGCCTGGAGTGAGTTTTAAGCCACTGGACTGGGGACTCAAACCATGGTCAACTATGTAGAGTCTAGAGACATAACCATTACATTATCTGTTAATCTCCCTTTACCTGTTTTTAAACTGGGTTGCTTTAGTGTTGTGGAGTTGCAGTAGTTTATATATACTGCATATTAACTCCTTATCAGTTACAGAACTTACAAAAAAATTTTTTTAAAGAATTATTTTATTTATTTACTTTTTTAATTGACCAGAGAGGGACTGAGCATGAAAGAAAGTGAGAAAGCAAGCCACCAGGTCTGGGACTCAAACCGTGGTCAGCCATGTGGGTGTCCAGTGCCCTTAACCACCACGTGACCTGCAGGTCCCTCTCTTTATTTATTTTATATATATATATATATATATATATGAGGTTTATGCCATAGGGTGCATGTACTTGCTAGAGAGAGAGAGAGAGAGAGAGAGAGAGAGAGAGAGAGAGAGGACAGTGAGAGGGAAAGTGAGAAATCACCCTCTGGGGGGGATGGCTACACCCTAATTCCTTCTTCTCCACTCTTCTGGGATTTTAGGCACATATGAATGTGTGCCCAGTGTGAGTTTCAAGGTACCAGGTCCAGGATGCAGTCTATGGTGGTCCATGCAGGAGTCCAGCACCTTAACTACTGTGCCACCTGCTGGCTCTGAAAGTTTGTAATTTTAATGTAATCCAGTTAACCTATTTCTCTGTTTGCTTATGCTTTTTGTGTCATATCCAAGAAATAAAAATAACTGTCATATGCAATATAATGAGGTTTTCTTCTAAGAATCTTATAGTTTTAGCTCGTATGTATAGGTCTTTGATCCATTTTGAGTTAATTTTTGAAAATGGAATAAAGTAAAGGTCTAGCTTCACTTTCTTGGATGTGGATACCCAGTTTTCCCAACACTGTTTGTTAAAGATTTTGTTTTGTTTTTGCTATAGGGGGTGTGTGCTTGCCAGAGAAAGAGACAGAGAAAGTGAGAATGCACCCCCTCAGGGTGATGGTAACACCACAATCTCTTCTCCTCCAATATCCTTTCAGGATTTTAGGCATGCATGCACATGTGCCCATTGTAATTTTTAAGCTGCCAGGTCTGGGACTCAAATCGTAGAGCTGGCCATGTGGGGTCCAGCCACCTGTTGGCCCATTTGTTAAAAGATTTTTAAATGGTTGAAATAAAGATTTTCTGACACATGAACATTTATAAAAAGGGCCTGCTCTGTAGTACAGTGGTTATATACTGCTGCTCAAAATCTCTCAGGTTTTCATACCTTTCATTGAAGACTCAGCTCCGCTGGTTCTTTGAGAGCTGTGAGCAGAGCTGTTATTGGATACCACCATTGGCCCAGGACTCTGGCCCAGGGAAGGGATGGTGTTAAGGGTATTCACCAATTTGGCCACTTCGTTGCTATTTTCACCTGTAACCCCAGGTCGCTTCACAGTAACGAAGCTGGCAATGCTCACTGCAGGTGGAGAGGGAAAGGAGGGAGCTACGTTGACCAAGTGATAATCATCTATTCTCTACCCACCACCCCGTTCTGGCTCTGCCACATCCTCTTCCCCATTCTCACCCAGCTTGGGATTCGAGGTCTGGCTGGACTGGCCTGGAGGCTGGACAGCTAACTGTCCCAATGAGGTCGGCTGCGTGGCTGTGGGAGTGGTGGAAGTGCTGGGAGTGGACTTGGTCTGCTGGGACTGGGACTGTGGGACGGTGCTTCGAATGGTGAGAGTAGCTGGGATGACAGTGGTAAAGGTGTTGGTGGTGGGCCTCACAGGCATTGTGGAGCCTGGCCTCACAGGGGTCATCTGAGAGAACACTTGTGGGACTCCAACCGTCGGCTTAACAAACTGGGTACCTGGGGCTTTAAAAGAGAGACAAAGAAAAGTACCAAATCTTGGTCAATGAGTTCACCTATCACTTATTTTTCCCTGCCTTTACTGGAAATAACTAGACTAAGAAAAGGTCACTTCTCCAAATAAGACCATCAGAGGTTACCAAGAATGGTATATACAGAATCTAAAGTCTGAGAACACACTGGGCACCCAAATTGAAACTAGCTTGGGTAACCTAAACATATTAAATTGAAGAAGAATCCTATCGACTCTTCCTCCAAATACCTTATCATGCTGCCTTTCATGCTAAGAATAAAGTCAGTAGCTTGACCTCGGCAATGGAAGAAAGAGCGGGAAGCAGAATGGGCAGACTTGGTCCTCCAAAAATGATCTTCTTCGTCAGAATACTAAAGGAACCATCCATTTATCGTACATAAATTCAAACAGAAGAAAGACTGTAACATTCTACCACGA
This sequence comes from Tupaia tana, assembly GCA_026018925.1. Lineage (NCBI taxonomy): Eukaryota > Metazoa > Chordata > Mammalia > Scandentia > Tupaiidae > Tupaia > Tupaia tana. The sequence goes on from JAKSZU010000004.1 coordinate 92,641,469, forward strand.
ATGTCCCAAAGGAGAACATCTCCTAGCTCATCAATTCCACTGAGAAATATTTAAGAAATACCAGAATCCAATAGGGTAATCTGATCAGACTGAGGCAAAAAAAAAACAAAACAAAACAAAAAAAAACCTGAAAACAAAAAGCCAAAAATCTTAGGAAGACAACCTAGGTACCCTTACAAAACAAAGATGCTCTTTTCTGAATTAAACTGTAGTAAACTTACACACACTGAACAAAGAAATGGGGGAATTACCAGATTTTTAAAAATTACTTTTCTCAGCTCCTTAAAATACTGTATAGTCGCTGGTATTATTTATCCATAAAGGGTATATCATTTGTTATTAATTTATATCTAAGAATTTATGCTATAAAAATTAAAGCAAAATAAAGTTTACAATTCCATATACTCAATAGCTGACTAAAACACCAGTTACAGAAAAATGAGTAGATTAAACCCTGTTTTACTGTCTCATGAAGGGTGGTGAAAAGCTAAGCAGAAAAAATAAGTAAAATCACCACCCCTGGCCAAAGGTTAGAAAAACACAATTGAGCTTAAACCATAAAGATTTTTATATTTTCAGATTTTCTTGAAATACATTTTAAAAATAATCTAGAATATTTTGAAACAATAAAAACAAATCTGGATGCCAGTTTACTCCAAAGGGAAAGACATTTTTCCTTACCTGGGACTAGTGTAATTGGTCTAACCGTTTGGCCCTGCTGTACGTTCAGCACAATCCCAACCTGATTCATTGCATTTTGTACAGGCCGGACATTCCTTACAGGAAATCCCTGTGTTAAAAAGCAAAATGACCTTTAATATGGACATCAACTAGCACTAGCAGAGATTGCAGTATGACCTATATCTGGGAAAAAATGCCCACTCTCTTATTTAATGGATCTCTCTCTAGAGTTACAACTTCTAAAGGACTGAGATAGAGAAATTAGGCATACTTTTGAGTGACAAAATATCAAAACTGGAAAATAAGCTTCGAAACAGATAAGCAAAAATGAAAACCTATTTCTTAAGAGGGACTCAGCTTGGGGCTGGCAGGTGGTGTGGTGGTTAAGGGTGCTGGACTCCCACGTGGCTGATCACAGTTCAAGTCCCGAACCTGGTGGCTTGCTTTCTCACTTTCCCTCCCTCCCTTCTCTCTTTTTCTCACTCTGTCCCTCTCTGGTTAAATTAAAATAAATAAAATAATTCTTTAAAAAAAAAAAAAGAGTGCCTCAGCTTAAAAAAAAAAACACCCACAGTTTGGCCCCTACACTGCTAAAAGTATAAAAAGGGAGGGAAAAAAAGAAAAGAAAGACAGATACTATAGTGTTTACTGGAGGAATTCAACATATAAACAATCCTAAGAAACTGTTCCCAGAGATCACTTCAAAGGCTATAAACCTCTGGTAAATTTATAAGAGGAGAGTTTATAATTCAGAAAACCACAGGCAAAGAGAAGCATTTGGCCTTTAGAATCTACATTCATAATTAGGCTTTCAACTTTAATTTACTACATTATATGGCAAACCAGTCAAATCTTCCTTCTCTTTCAAAGATCTCCATACACTTATCAGTTTCAAGAAGCCCGAGCAAAGGGTGATAAGCCAAGTGCTAATGCTTCCTAATTCATTTCCCACTACCTTCTGCTCCAGACCTTAATCAAATCACTTAACAGACTTCTAAGGGATATGGAGAAGAAAGCAGCTGTGATGTTATGCTGGGCTTTCTACACAAGTTGGCATCAAATTGCAAACAGCAAACAAGAAGGCCAAGTCAAAAGGTAACACTTAGGACCATTTCTAATGATGCCAAAGACCCTGAGAGCTTCAAGTCAGAGTTCTACTCACCTGTGTAGTGATGAATATTGGTTGGGAGGCCACAGGGGAACTAGTCACATGATTGGCATTTTGCATGACCTGGACAGGCCTTAATACTGGTTGGGTCACCATTGTGCCCAGACCTGGGGCTGGATTCTGAGTCAGGATGAGTGGCTGTCCACCTTGCTGGACCAAAGGATTGCCAGCTAAAGGGTAAAAGGAAAAAGAACAACAACAAAATGTTAAAAACAATGTTAAATCCATATTTTATAAGAAACATTACAGGGACCAGCAAGTGGCATGGTGGTTAAGATGCCGGATTCCCACAGGTCTGACCATGGTTCAAGTCCCATGGTTCAAACCTGATGGCTTCCTTTCTCACTTTCCCTCTCTGGTAAATGCACATGCCCTACAGCAAATTAAATAACAACAATAAATAAATAAAATTAATTATTTTTAAAACAAATATTACAATCTTAGATAAGAAATTATGTCACTTGGGGCTGGCAGGTCGCATAGTGGTTAAGGGTGCTGAACTCCCCCATGGCTGACCGTGGTTCGTGTCCTAGACCCAGCGACTTGCTTCTCACTCTCTCTCTCTCTCACTCTGTCACTCACTCTGTTTTGTTCTGATCAAATTAAAATAAATAAAGTTAAATAAACTAATTCTTTAAAAAAAGAAATGGTGTCACCAAACTCACCAAAAATATGTTTCACCCAAATCTACAACTAACAGACACACAGGCGGGCAAGAGAGATTCACTAACATCACACCCGCACCTCTTAAGTAGGGATGAAGGACACATTAAGACTTATGGGACCATATTTATTGATGAGAATGTGTGTATGTTCTGAACTGGGCTGGACTGAGGTGTGTGTCACACTGGATAAAGTCGCTTTATAATCTAAATGATGTACAGTGATTAAATGTATAAATAATAATTAAAATTAATTTTAAAAATCATAAAAAAAAGACTTATGGGACCAGCAGATGTTATAATGGTTATGTCGCTGGTCTCCCACATAGTTGACTGCAGTTCGAGTCCCAAACTCAGTGACTTAAAACTCACGTTGGGTGGGTGCATGCATGCCTGTCCTCTTGGGGGGCAATTTCCTTTCTGTCTCTCTGTCTCTCCAGCAAATGCACATACCCTAAACCAAAGAATCTCTCTAAAAAAAGAAAAAAGAGACTTTTCTGTGGCTAGTGCCTAGATTCTGATAATTTAAGTGACCACACATAATCTCTCCACACCAAATCAGCGGAACAAAAGAATATGTAAGTCTTTTTTCCGTATTTCAATGAGGTAAAACCTATTTTGTCACATAATTTATTGTTAGCTAATCTGTCTTAATCATTATTAAAAGAGGAATATTCATCAGCAAACATTAATTCAGCAAGTATAGAGTCTAAAGAATGGCATCTCTTCCTAGTGAGTCAAATATGAGAAATGCAACAAAATCGGTTGAAACAAACATTGTCTTTTTAGGTATGGGAACACAGAGATTGACATGCAACCTACCTCCTTTCTTTTTATGTCATTAGGGATAATAAATAGAAATAACCAGGCCAGCTGGTGGTGTGGTAGTTAAGGCAGCAGGATCACACATGACTGACTACACAGTTTGAGTCCTGGAGAGCAGGCAGCTTGAAAAACACACTGGGGGAACCAGCAGATGGCAGACTGGTTACGTTGCTGGACTCCCACATGGCCAACTGCAGTTCAAGTCCTGGATCTAGAGGCATGTATGTGTGCGTGCCCAAAACCTCAAGAGGAGAATGGAGAAGGGATTGCAGCGTAGTCATTCCTCCCCCACCCTGGGGGCGGGGGGTGGTTTCTCGCTTTCTGTGTCTCTGGGGAGCACATGTGCCCTAGAGCATAAATCTCTTTTAAAAAAAGGAAAAACACACTAAGTTTGTATGTATGTATGCCCCAAAAGAGGGAAACATGGAAGAGAAGGGATTGCAAATGAACCATTCCCAGCGGAAGAGTGCTTTCTCATTCTTTTTCTGTGTCTCTCTCAGGCAAGCACATGTGCCCTCTAACAATTTTTTTTTAATTATCCAACCATGCCTCTAGTTTGCTCTCCAATAAAGCTGGCACTATAACTACAAACTGATGAAATAACAAAGGGTTTTTTTGAAGATTTATTTATTTAACTTTATCCACTATTACTGTTTCTTAATTTGACCAGAGACAGACAGAAGACAGACAGACAGAAAGGGAAAGTGAGAAAGCAAGCTATCACGTCCTGGAATCGAACTGTAGCCAGCCATGTGGGAATCCAGCACCCTGACCACCACACCACCTGCTGGCCCCAGTATGCTGTTTCTTTTACAAATCTGAAGGTCTTGATTTTTTCCCTACATTCTTTTAAGTTCACTTATACAATTTTTTTAAAGAGATTTTTGCTATAGGGCATGTATGCTCACTGGAGAGACAGAAAGACAAAGCGAGCAATCACCCCCGGGGTGATGGCTCCGCTGCAATCCCTTTTCCTCCATTCTCCTCTCAAGATATTGGACGTGCACACACACGCACCCAAAGTGAGTTTTAAGCCACCAGGGCTGGGACTTGAACCGTAGTCAACTACATGGGAGTCCAGCAATATGACCATTATGCCATCTGCTGGTCCCAAGTTCACTTATATAATCTTCTTTTAAAGAATTGTTTTTATCACTTTATTTATTTATTTATTTATTTATTTATTTATTTATTTATTTATTTAATAATTCCATCAGAGAGAGGGGGAAAGGGGCAGGGGGATGGGGGTGGGCAAGAGAGAGAGAGGAGAAAGCCGCCAGGTCCAGGACTTGAACCGCAGTTGGCCATGTGGGAGTCCAGTGTCCTTAACCACCATGCCACCTGCCATCCCATTTCCTTTTTTCTAACAGAGATTTTTTGCTATAGGCTGCTTACACTCACTAGAGAGACAGAGACAGACAGAAAGCAAGAAATCACCTCCCAGAGAGATGGCCATGCTACAACCGCTTCTCCTTCATTCTCCTCTTGGGATTTTGGGCATGCACGCACACACACCTGGACTGTTTTAAACCTCCAGGTCTGCGACATGAACTGCGGTTGACTATGTGGGAGTTCCGCAACGTAAATATTATGTCATTTGATGGCCCCACTTATATAATCTTAAAGCCCAGAGAAAGAGAGCTAAATACAACAGATATTATATCATAATTAGTTATTCAGAAAAAAAAATTTTTTTATTGGGACAGTCAGGTGGCACGCTGACTGAGGCATGCTTATTCCACACAGCCATCTGTGCACTTTGAGTCTCAGACCCCAAAAAATATGTCAGGCGCATTGTGCCCAAAGTCCCAAGAGGAGAATGGAAAAGGAACTGCAGTGTGCTCATCCCCCTTAGGGGGTGCTTTCTTACTTTCTTTCCCTCCCTGTTCCTCTCCAATGAGTACACATGCCTTACAGCAAATTTTAAAAAATGTTTTTTGATGGGGCCAGCAGTTAGCGTAATGGCTATGTCGCTGGACTCCCATGTCGTCGACCGTGGTTTGTGTCCCGGACCCGGTGACTTAAAACTCACGCCGGGCGCGTGTGTGTGCGTGCCCAAGATCCCGAGAGGAAAATGGAGGAGAAGGGACTGCAGCGTTGCCATCCCCCCTGGTGGGTGATTTCTCGCTTTCTGTCTCTCTGTCTCTGTCTGTCTGTCTGGTGAGTGCACGCGCCCTATAGCAAAAACCTCTCAAAAAAAAATGTTTTTTGCTTCTTGTTTTGACTAGAAGGTACATGTGATTATGAGAGAGACACAGAGAGAGCGCAAGAAAATGAAAAAGCACCCCCATACTGCAAAGGGGGATGATCGTACCACAATCCTTTCTCTTCCATGCTCCTCTTGGGACTCTGAGCACACACATACGCGCTTAGAATGTTTTTCTTTTTCTTTTCTTTTTTTTTTTAAAGCATTTTTTTTTTGCCGTAGGGCAGATACATGCACTGAAGGAGAGAGAGAGGGAAAGTGAGGAATCACCCCCCCAGGGGGATGGCCGCATTGCAATCCCTCCTCCTCCATGGTCCTCTCGGGATTTGGGGCACGCTGCACATGTGCTCAGTGTGCTTTTCAAGCCAGAGTCTAGGACTCGAACCATGGTCGGCTATGTGGTAGTCCAACACCTTAACCACTACATCACCTGCTGGCCCCAGGATTTGAAGGCATAAGAGTACACATGCATGTGCATGTGTGCACATACTTACGTGTACACACACACACACACACACACACACACACACTTTTCAAACCAGCAGTTCTGGGACTCAAAAATGCTGTCAGCCATGTGGGATCCAGCTGCTTTAACCATCACACCACTGGCTGGCCAGCCCTTGGAATGATTTTCAAGCCAAAGGGTCTGGGACTTGAACCATGAAGACAACCACATGGAATCCAGCACCTTAACCACACCATGGGCTAGCTCCCCAAAAAATGTTTTCTATATGCTAGCCAGAGAGAGGGGGAGATAAAGCACCCCCAATGAGGCATGGTCAAGCTGCAATCCCTCCTCCTCCATCTTGTTAGGATTGGGGCATGCATGCATGTGTGCCTGGAGTGTTTTGTGAAGCCACCAGGCTGGGATTCAAATTGTAGTCAGCCATGTGGGATCTGGCTCCTCCTAATCACCAGGCTTTGGGGCTGATCCCAGTAAGAATCTGTAAACAGCACTCAGAGCTTAGAATTAAGCAAGTTTATTTTACTTTATAATGTTTCTTTCCTATGTGAATATATGACCAGTTGGGACTACAGAAATAATTTCTAAATGCAGAATAGTAAATTCTAAAGAATATCAAAAAGAACAGTAAAAAGTACCAAATTTGTATTCCTGACATATGGTTTAAAAAAAACTGAAAAACAACAGAGCCAGCTTGGTGGTGCACTGGTAACAAACTCCTCAAGAGAAGTCAGATCCCACATGGCGACCACAGTTGTAATAACTGGGCTAATCAGCCTGGAATAAGCCAGACACAAGAGGTCCCAGATCTAATGGGCTGGAGGACTGGAAGGACATCACAACATGACCAAACCCTGTGGAGGGTGCTCCTCCCTCCGTCCTTCCGGCACCCTCCTCAAGCACACACATGTGCTCTACCAAGAATAAAGAATGGGTCAGCCACCTAGCGCAGTGGCTAAGTTGTCATGCACTGGGAGTTGAATCTCGCAAGTCTGACTGGGACCCGAATCCCAGCCTTAGCAACCAGTAAATGCAGCAGGTATGTATGCATGTGCGCCCCAAATTCTTATGGGATGGAGAAATGAAGGAGAAGGGATTGCAGAATGACCATGCCCCACTGGGGAGTGTTGTGCTTCTCTTCTCTGATAAATGCACACAACACACCCTCTGGAGATTTAAAAAAAAAAAAAAAAAAAAAAAAAAGAAGGAAGAGAGGAAGGAAGGGAGGAAGAAAGGAAAGAGACTGAAGGAAAAAATGTTAAGGAAAAAACCCTCCCAAAACCCAGCTTTATTGAGATATAATCTATGTATCATCCACTTAAAGTGCATAAGCTGGCATTTTTAGTATTTTCCCAAGATTGTGCAATCACCATCACTGTTTAACTCCAGACATTTTTGTCACACCAAAACAAACCCCATAACCATTAGCAGTTATTCCTCAATCTCTCTCCCCAGCCCCTAGTAACCACTAATCTACTTTCTATCTCTATAAATGTGTCTCTTCTGAATAGTTCACATAAATGGGATCATATAGTATGCCTTGTGTGTATAGCTTATTTCACTGAGCATTACATTTCCGAGGTTCATCAATGTTGTTGCATATATCGAATATTTCATTCCTTGTTGTGGCCTAATATTTTGTTGTATGAAGAGAATTCTTGTTTAGCCATTTATCAGCAAATGAACACTTAATGTTGCTGCCAATTTCTGGCTGTAAGGAACAATGACCCTATAACCATTTGCGTGTATGGTTTTGAGTGAACATAAGTTTCATTTCTCTTTGGCAGATAACTAGGAGAACTGCTGGGTTATACTATGTTAACTTTTTGAGAAACTTGACAAGAAGTTTTTAAAGCAGCCATAGCATTTTATATTCTTACCAATTATTTATGATAGTTCCAATTTCTCCACCTAATTGACATCTAAGTTATTATCCTTAGTAACAGGATGGCTTGTTTATTATAGCTATCTGAATGGGTGTGAAGTGGTATCTCACTGAGTTTTTGATCTGCATTTCCTTAATGACTGAGATGTTCAGTATCTTTTGATATGCTTACTGGGAGGCTCTCTTGTCTGGAGCAATGTCTAAAAAGGTCCTTTGCCCACTTTGTAATTGAATTGCTTGTCTTTTTATTATTAGGTTATAGCAGTTCTTTGTAGTTTAGATACATGTCCCTTATCAGATAAATGTTATGCCAATTTTTTCCTCTTACTCTAAGTTATCTTTTCACCTTTCTTGATTGTGTCCTTTGAAACGTAAAAGGTTCCAATTTTGGTAAAGGCCATTCTTCTGTTTTTTTCCCTTTGGTAACTTATTCTTTTGGTGTCATATTAAAGTCACCAAGTTTTTTTTAAAAATATTTATTTTATTCCATTTGTTATTATTATTTTTTAATCTGATCAGAGAGAGAGAGAGAGAAAGGGAAAGTGAGAAAGCAAGCGGCCAGGTCCGGGACTCAAACCATAGTCAGCCATATGGGAATCTAGCGCCTTTAATCACCACACCATCCGCCAGCTCCAGGGTTTTTTTTGTTTTTGTTTTTGTTTTAGGTTTGCGCTATAGGGTGAGTATGCTCATATGAGACAGACAAAGACAATGAGAGGGAAAATGAGAAATCACCCTCAGGGGCATGATGACCATCCCTCAATCCCTTCTCCTTTGTTTTCTTCCTGGGATTTTAAACACACAAGGACATGTACCTAGTGCGATTTTCAAGCCACCAGGTCTGGGACTCAAACTGTAGTCAGTTATGTGGGAGTTTAGTGCCTTTACCATCACACAACCTGTTGGCCACCAGTCATAGAGATTTACACATTTTTTTCTTCTAAGAGTTTCTTTTATAGCTTTAGCTTTTACGTTTTGGTTTCTGATTTATTCGAGTCAATTAAAGTAAATGGTATGAGGTAGGGTTAAGATTTTACTCTTTTCCATGTGTACAAAGTAGCTATCCAATTGTCCCAGGCTGGCCCTATTGAATTATCTTGACTTCCTTGTTAAAAATCAATTGATTGAGACCAGCAGATGGCGTAATGGTTATGTCACTGGACTCCCACATAGTTTACTGAGGCTCGAGTACTGGACCCAGCAGCACACATTTTGTGTACGCACACACACATGCCTAGCATGAGTTTTAAGCCACTGGGTCCAGGACTCAAACCATGGTCGACTACATGGGAGTCCAGCGACATACCCATTATGTCATCTGTTGGTCCCAATAAACTTCAGGAAATCTTGAAAAGGAATAATGTTGGAGGACTCACACTTACTACAAAGTTATGGTAATTTGGGGACTAGCAGTTAGTGTAATGGCTATGTCACTGGACTCCCACGTAGTCGACTGCGGTTCGCGTCCTGGATCCGGTGGCTTAAAACTCACGCCGGGAACGTGTGCGTGCATGCCCAAGATCCCGAGAGGAGAACGGAGGAGAAAGGATTGCGGCGTGGCCATCCCCCCTGGGGGGTGATTTCTCGCTTTCTGTCTCTCTGTCTCTGTCTGGTGAGTGCATGCACCCTATAGCAAAAACCTCTCCAAAAAAAGAAAAAAAAAGTTATGGTAATTTAAGACAGTGTACTACTTACTGATTTAAGGATAGACAGAACAGTGGGATGGATGAATGCATTTGAGGATCCAGAAATAAACCACCATTTTTATAACTGATAGATTATTTTAATTTTTTTGAGAAATTTTTGCTATAGAGCATTTGCACTGGCTGGAGAGACAGACACAGAAAGCAAGAAATCACCCCTCCCAGGCGGATGACCACGCTACATTCCCTTCTCCTCCATTCTCCTCTTGGGATTTTTTTTTTTAAAGAGGTTATTGCTATAGGGCACGTGCGCTTGCCAGAAAGACAGAGACAGACAGAAAGTGAGAAATCACCCCCCCAGGGGGGATGGCCATGCCGCAATCTCTTCTCCTCCATTCTCCTCTTGGAATCTTGGGCACGCACGCACATGCGCCTGGCGTGAGCTTAAGCCACCGGGTCCAGGACTCGAACCATGGTCGACTACATGGGAGTCCAGCGACATAGCCATTACACTAACTGCTGGTCCCTTAGATTTTGTGCACACATGCACATGCACCAAGCATGAGTTTAAGCCACCAGGTCCGGGACTCGAACCACAGTCAACTACATGGGAGTCCAGCGATGTAGCCATTAACGCCATCTGCTGGTCCCTTGTGCACCTAATTAACAACTATGAAAGGATTACATGTTTTTTATAAACTCTTTCCATCTATGGAATGACAGATATTTTGGAATATTAGACAAAACTATGCCACTCCAAGCCTATATTCTCCCCTTACAAAAAATTATCTTTATAATGTTTAATCCATATAAAATGCTATATATATTTAAGTTACAAAGCATAATGAAAAAACAAATAATCCTGAATTGACCATGCAACTTACGACTAAACCATTGTAACTCTTTCCCGATTCTTGTTCTCCCTTCCAGAGGCAACCTTTTTCCTGAATTTATGACTACCGTTCTTTTGCTTTTTAATTCTTTAAAAATGTTTTTTCATTTACTTCCTCTTTGAGAGAAAGAGGAAAAAAAAAAGAGAGACAGAAAGACACAGAGACATAGCACCCCAACAAGATCGTGATGCTGCCATACACTCCTGGCCTTAGCCGGCCCTGGATCATGGGCAAGCAAGTGCCCACTGTACTCAGGAAGGTCTCTGTTCACAAATCCAGAACGTCCACATGTAGGTCAGCCTTGCGGAGCATCATGCTTTACTACTGCCCAGTTCTCTTTTGTATTTTTTAAAAGTTTTTTGTTTTTTTATTTGTTTTTACTATAGAGCATGTGCACTGCTGGACAGAGACAGAGAGATAAGAGAGAAAGTGAGAAATCACCACCCAAGGGGGATGACTTTACTGCAATACCTTCTCCATCCCCCTTTTGGAATTTTGGGCATGCAAGCACATGTGCCCACAGTATTTTTCAAGTGGCTGGGTCTGGGACTCAAACTGCAAGCCGGCCATGTGTGATCCAGCCCCCTGAACCACCACACCTTATTGGGTGAGCAATGTAGTCACCAGAAAGACAAAGAGAGATAGGGAGGAGAGAGCACTACCCAATGTAATTCCATTAAAATTCCATTAATCCATCCTGTTGAGATTTTGGACATGGACACATACATGCCTGGCATGTCTTTCAAGCTGCTGGGACTAGAATTTGAACCATGGGTGGCCATGTGGAATCTAGCTCCCTTAACCACTAGACCACGGGCCCAGCCTCCTCTTCTGGTTTTTTTTTTTTTTTTTAAACGAGTTTTCCTAAGCATTTTCCATAAACAATATATATCTTAGTTTTTTTTTTTTTTTTCCACTGCAAGAGAAAGAGAGACAAAGCACCTGAAATGGGGTGTGGTGACACCACAATCCCATTTCATTTATTTCTCTACCCCATCAGGATTTGGGTATGCACACATGCATGCCCAGCATTTTCTTTTTTTTAATTTGCTATATGGTGCATGCACTCACCAGAGACAGAGAGAGACAGAAAGAGAGAGAAAATGAGAAATCACCTCCAGGGGGTTGCCATGCTTAAATCCCTTTTCCTCAATTCTCCTCTAGGAATTTTGGGCAAGCAAATGCACATACACTGGGTCTAGGACTTGAATTGCACAGTAAGCCATGTAGGATCCAGCTGCCTTAACAACCCCACCACCTGGCTGAACCATTAATTTATGCTTATCTATGCATGGAAAACCTTTTGAAGGGTACACAAAACATATTTAACTGGTTAACAATCTATACCCACTTTTTTTTTTTTAATTATAAACATGGGTTAACTTTTTTAGAAAATTTGCCAAAGGGTGCATACACTTGCTAGAGACAGTAAGAGAGCATGAAAGAGATTGGGGCCAGCAGATGGCGTAATGGTAACATAATGGTTACACTGCTGGACTCCCACGCAGTTTGAGTCTTGGACCTGTGGGCTTAAAACTCATGCCTGTGCATGTGTGCCCAAGATCCCAAGAGGAGAATAGAGGAGAAAGGACTGCAGCATGGCTATCCCCTGGGGGGCAGGGCAATTTCCTGCTTTCTGTCTCTCTGGTGAGCCCACATGACCTACAGCAAAAATCTCTCAAAAAAAGAAAAAAAAAGAAAGAACCACCCAATGAGGTGTAGTCATGCTATAATTAATCCCTTCTCTATTTCTCCATCCTGCTGAGATTTGGGAATGTATCTGGTGTGTTTGTAAAGCTACCAAAGCCAGGACTCAAATCGCGCAGTTGGCTATGAGAGATATGGTCCCTTAATCTAACCAGGCTACATGGCAGGCCCGATTATCATTTTAATTTAAAGGTTTTGTAAATAAATGAAATCTCTCTCTCTCTATATATATATATATATGAACATATACATGTTTGTAAATATGTTTATAAATAGGTATATATTTAAAAATTAGTACACAGGCCCTAGGAGGGTTCTGGAAGCAACAGCCCATTCAAGTCAAAAAGACTAGAGTCATTTCAGCTTGTCGTGGTATGCTTAACCATCTCACTATGGGCTTGGGAACTCTAGGACTGAAGAAAAATTCAGCTAAACTAGTTGCTGGCAGAACTTTGGCAGTGTAAGAGAAACACAAGAAAGAGGAGCCAGCAGATGGCATACTGGTTGAGACACTGGAATATATGGTCGACTGTGGTTTGAATCCTGGAACCAGTCACTTGAAACTCACGCTGGGCGAGCGTGTGTGCATGGCCAAAATCCTGAGGAGAAAAGAGAAGAGGGGATTGCAGTGTGGCCATCCCCACTGGGGGGTGATTTCTCACTTTTCATCTCTCTGTCTCTCTGGCGAGTACACGTGTCCTATACCAAAAATCTCTCTCAAAAAAAAAAAAGAGAAACACAAGAAAACAGTAAAATAAACAAAAATTTCACAAGCTTTTAAAATCCATATAATTAAAATACAATACAGTCACTTACCAACTGTATGACCTTAAACAAATTACTTAAACTCTCTAGGCCTCAGTTGCCATATCTGTAAAATGAGAGAATTCTCTACATAAGTGTTTTACCATACATAAAGGTCTCTACAATTTTTTAAAAATCTAAGGATCTCTCATAACTCACTCTTAGTACCCCAAAATTGAAAGCCAATGGAAATGATAAAGAACCACTGACAAAAATCTAATGACAAGTTGGGAAACAGCAATTGATGGACACTAAGAGCAACCTATTTTAAGACAACTTGACAATGTTCACCTATCCAGTTATCTCACCTCTAAGACTTTATACTGCAAATATGCTTATACAGTGAGCAAAGACATCTGCCTAGGGATGTTCATTACAGTGTTGCTTGTAAACATGAAAAACTAGGATATTACTATAATAAATGTCCAACAATAAGAGAATGCAAACATAAATGATTATATCCAAAAATAAGAAATGACACACTCTTCTAACAGAAACTGACAAAATACGTTTAGATGATCAATCAGGGACAGTATCAATCAAAACCCTTGAAAACTATGACCACCTTTGGTCCAACAATTTGACTTTTAGAAATGTATTTTCAGAATTAAGGATGTGAGAAAAGATACTGAGATAGAGCTGGACACTGTAGTGGTTTTTTTTTTCCCCAAAAGAATTATCTAATTTTATTTATTCATTCACTTATTTAAATTTGACCAGAGAGAAACAGAGAGAAAGAGAGAGAAAGCATACCACCAGGTCTGGGACTCAAACCACGGTCGGCCATGTGGGAGTGTCCAGTGCCTCAGCCACCACACCATCTGCTGGTCTCCAGTCACTGCAGTTTTTAAAAACTGCATAATACTTGGCCTACCCATGTAGTGACAAACAGCAGGGAGCCACTGCATAAGGCTGTGGCCAATGTAGGAAGCCTGGGTTCAGTTCCACACCAACCTAAATAGATAAGATGTGGTAGCACATGCCTGTAAACCTATATAAATGGGAAGATAGGGTAGGAGAATTGCAAAATGGTGTACTCCTGTCAAAAATAACTCTCTTCCCTCCCAAAAAAAAAACATTGGAGCCAGCAGGTGGCATGGAGGTTAAGGTGCTAGATACAACATGGCCGACCGTACAGTAATAGTCCTGGTGGCTTGAAAACCACACTGGGCACATTTGTGTGTGTACCCAAACTCTCAGGGGTTGACTGGAGATGGGATTGCTGAGCGGCCATCCTTCTTGTGGGATGATTCTTACTTTCCCTCTCTCTGGTGAGTGTATGCACCCTATACCCCCCCACCCAAAAAAGAAGAAGAAAGTCTGGAACCAGCAGGTGGCATGGTAGTTAAGGCTCTGGACTCCAACATGGCCCTGGACACCCACACGGCTGATTGTGTTTCGAGTCCCAGACCTGGCAGCTTGCTTTCACACTGTCTCTCTGATTCTCTCTGGTGAGCACACATGCCCTATAGCAAATTTTAAATAATAATAATAATAATAATAATAATAATAATAAATAAAAGTAAGTTTAAAAAAAAGCACTATTTCCTTTTACAAACCTCTGCTAATAATAGTTAAGCAAGGGGCCAGCAGGTGGCATAGTGGTTAAGGTGCTGAACTCCCACATGGCCGACAGTAGCTTAAGTCCCAGACCTGGTGGCTTGAAAATTACATTGGGTGTCGATGTGTGCATGTGTGCCCAAAATCCTGAGAGAAGACTGGAGAAGGGACTGCAGTGTGGTCATCTCTCCCTGGGATGGTGATTTTTCACTTTCTAGTTCTCTGTCTCTCTTCAGCAAGTACATGCACCTTACAGCAAAAAAAAAAAAAAAAAAAAAACTATAAATAAATAAATAAATAAAATAAAATAAAATAAAATAAAAGTTAATCAAATAATGGAAAACACATTCAGTCATAGAATGTGTTACAGGTAATGTGCAAGTCACCACATATTAAGGGGGAAAATCAGGTACAGAGTAATATAGAGTCTGTATGATCTAATTTTTATCAAAAGGAAATCACTATATAGAAACAGAAATATATCAACATCCATACATGCACAGAACAAGAGTTATGTGTAATTTTCTTCAAGAGGTAGGATAAGATTCAAATTATTTTCCTTTCTTTTGAAGACTATCTTTTTTTACTATGTAGTTTTTCTACCATGCACACATTATTCTTGTAATGCTCAAGTTATTTTTTTAATTTAAAAAGTCCTTGTAACAATGATTCTATCAAAGTACCTATTTTAGTTATGAATCTTGAGACATAATTTGCCAATAACTCATCTTCAGTGTTCAGAAAGAGTCACCAGAAATCAAATAAAAACCAGTACTGTATACCCTGTCTAACCAACAAAAATACTGAAAACACTACTTTCTACCGCATCTTTCAGGTAGACAATAACCCTATTCTGTAATTCCATATCCAGGATACCGATAACCAAATAAATCTGCCAGAGAAAATACAAAACAAAACTGGTCTGGGGAAATTCTTACTAACTAATGGAACTTTTTAAATAAAATAAACAAACACAACCAACCAACCAAAACAAAAGATAAACAAAAAGAAAAAAAAAATCAATAGATCTCTTTCAAAGTTAGGTATTTGGAGTTTATAGTTCATCTTCCAGAAATTAACAGCAGCATGAATCTGCTGCTCTCTGACTTGAAACACCAACATCAATTCAGCACTAACTTGAAAAGAACAGCACCGCTACAGAATCACTTCTCTATCAGAGAACAATTACTAAATTCATTCTCCATCGAGTACAGCCACATTAGTACCTGACTAAACAGATACAGCTGTCCCTAAGACCTCTTTTAGTCTCTTATCCCTCTAGCCCAGGAAAAATTTCCGAATAATCCCACTTACCATTGTTGTTGGCAATTAGTGTGACAAGAGTCTTCTTTGTACTGTCGCTGTTCTGTGCCCCGCTGCTACTAACGGTGGTGGGTGTAGAGAGGTGCCCAGCAACAGAAGCATGGGCAGCGATGGGCACTGGAGCCGACACTGGCTGCTGGCTCACAGAAACTGTGGGGAAGGGGAGGCACAGTCACTTGGAGACAGGGACAGATAATACTATAGGACCTGCTCTAATCTTCCTTTCCCATTTGTTGTGGGTCTCTATAGCCAGTTTCCTGTTCCACTCAAAAATCCAACTGTTCATCTGATTCCCCTTCCTACCTGTCCCTTATTCCAACATTTAGACAATCCCTTCTTCATTGTCTCGTATTTCCTTGTTAATTAAATTAGATCATGAACCCAGTGAACTGAGAATCAAGTTTTGCTGATATAGCACTGGAAAATCTCTAGGATTTGAAAGTATTGTTGCCACTACTGATAATCATAATCATGCACATTAAACTACCCATAAAACCCTGAAATGTGTCCTGTTTGGCCTAAATCAATGTTGTCTTTAGGCCTCAAGGTAGGGAAGAAAAAAATAAAAGAACAATTGGTACAATTTAGGGGAGAAAAGAACTACCACCACTTCCTGAATGCGGGGCAATTAAGAATTTGACTCTGCATTAACAGCCTTATGAAAGAGAAGCTAACAAGCCTAAATGTGTAAACTATCCAAGAAGGCAGACACAAAGCAATTTCTGCTCAGCTCACAAAGGAAACCAAGTTCAAGTGAAACACAACAAAACAAAACCAAAAAAAACACAAGGCCGAGGAACCTGTTTCTGACTGGGTACGACACTGACACACACGACCACTGGGCTCATCCACCATATGATAAAAGGACGGCTAGGTGCTTAAGAAACACAAGTTAATCCAATCTCTCAATGTTTTTAATAAACACGGTCTTGCTAACTTTATGGACGAAGAAACTGAGGTATTCACAGGTTAGGGTGTGGAAAGAAGGTAGCACAATGCCACAATAAGGCTTCCTTAGGTTCTTAAAGTCCTCTACCTCACAATTTCTTAACTAAAAAGCTATTCAACTTAATTAAACAAGCTGAAACCAAAGTGTTTTTGTTACCTGAAGTAGTTTTATCTACTGAATTATAATCTTCAACTACAGAGTCTTCAATGACATCACTGATTTTCTGCCATGGCTCCAACTCCTCCTCCTCACATTCCATAAACAGGTCGGTGTCCGCCATGCTACAAGATAAAAAGTTTAGGTAAGATATTGACCTCAGAACTGGAGAAATAGTTTTATGCAAAATATGGAATCTGATTCTTAACTCTTTTGCTAACTTACCCCTGTGCTGCCTCTAACATTTCCCCTAGCTTTCTTCCAGTTTCAAAGGTTCAAAATTACAATTTTTAGGGGCCAGCAGGTGGTGTGGTGTTTGGGGGTGCTGGACTCCCACATGGCTGACTGTGATTCAAGTTTTGGACCTGGCAGCTTCCTTTCTCTCTCTCTCTCTTCCTCTCTCTCTCCCTGTGTCCCTCTCTGGTCAAATTAAAAAATAAAGTTAAATAAAATAATTCTTAAAAAAAAAATTACAGGGACCAACAAGTGGTGTGGTAGTTAAGGTGCTGGACACTCCCACATGGCTGACCATGGTTCGAGTCTTTGACCTGGTGGCTTGCTTTCTCACTTTCTCTTTCTCTCAGTGTGTCCTTTGGCTAAATTAAAAATGAATAAAATGAAATAATTCTTAAAAAAAAAAAAGAATTACAACTTTTATTCTTTTTAGAATTACTTATTCAGTTTTATTTATTATTATTCTTCGATCTGATCAGAGAGAGAGAAAGGAGGAGTGAGAAAGCAAGCCACCAGGTCCAGGACTCAACTGCAGTCGGCCATGAGGAAGTCCAGCATCTTAACCACCACATCACCTGCTGCCTCCCAACTTTTATTCCTGAATATTACTGGGTTATTGGAAAAGTCATGATGTATTTTTTCCTGTTTTTCTATGCAAAATGCATCAAGACTTTTCTGACAACTCAATAGAATGTCTCCCCCACAGCAAATTCTTTAATACTGAGATGATAGGGGCCAGCAGGTAAGCACGGTGGTTAAGGCATTAGACTCCCAGATGGCTGACTGTGGTTTGAGTCTCAGACCTGGAGGCTTGCTTTCTCATTTTCCCTCTCTCTGGTGAATTTAAAATAATAATAATAATAAATAAAATCAAATAACTTTTAAAATGATAATAATATAGATAATACAAGTTTATTGTATGATACACAGGCCAGTATTATAGGAGTGAGGTGTCACACAAGAGCAGGGTTGGATCTACTATTTAAAATCAGGAGATGGCATGTAGCATGAAGGTGTGGGAGCTGGACTCTCACATGGCCGACCATGGTTCCTGTCTTGGACCTGATGGCTTGCTTTATTACCTTCACTCACTCTCTGTCCCTCTCTCTCTGTCCTTCTCTGCAAAAATTAAAAAATAATAACGATAAATAAAATAATTCTTAAAAAATAAAATCAGTATCTTGCTCATTATAATTATTTTGCATTAATAATCACCTTTTAAAAAATGATGCATTGGACTGGCAGATGGCATGGAGATTAAGGTGGCTGGATCCCACATGCCCAACTCCATGGTTCAAATCCTGGACTTGGCTGCTTGAAAATCATGCCAGGTGTGTGTGTGTGTGTGTGTCACCAAAATCCCAGGAGAAGACTGGAAGAGAAGGGACTGTGGTATGTCCATCCACACCACTGCAGGTGGCCCCCTCCTCCAGTGCACGTGCCCTACGGCAAATACTTAAATCTTTTTTAAAAAAGCATTAAAATAATGGGACCAGCAGTTAGCAGTAATGGCTATGTTGCCGGACTCCCATGTAGTCGACCACGGTTCGAGTCCCAGACCTGGTGGCTTAAACTCACGCCTGGCGTGTATGCGTGCATGCCCAAGATCCTGAGAGGAGAATGGAGAAGGGATTGTGGCGTGGCCATCCCCCCGGGGGGGGGGGGGGGTGATTTTTCGCTTTCTGTCTCTCTGTCTCTGTGTTTCTGGCGAGCGCAAGCACCCTATAGCCAAAAAAAAAAAACAAACCTCCAAAAAAAAAAAAAGGCATTAAAATACTGTTTGTCATGATTACTGAGCCAAACTTCTGTACTCCTTTTAATTTTGCACTAAGATGAGAACCTCACTTTTTGCTCTCTAATCCCAGTCCTACTATTGGCCATACCTTGTACTTCCAGTCAAGGAAATTCTGGAATCTATTCTATTATGACTTTGGAGTTGGATTTTAATTTGAAAATACTGCCTGAGTTACATGCCTATTTCAAATACAAAATCTACACCTCTGCACTGCAAACAAAGAGCTACTGCTCTTCCCCCTTCCAATATCAGTTAACTAAGGGTTAGTTTCTTTGTTTTGGAATAAGAGTAGCATTACTGCTCAGTGTTCAAACAAAATCTTCACTGCAAAGGCTCTCAGCACGCTTAGTGTCTCTGTAATTGTTTTGCCACATCCCAAAGTCAAAAACCAAAATGAAGCAACCAACCTAACCATTCTATTTAATTTAGTAGTAGTTCCACACTACTAGATAGTAGCAGTTTGCAAGGTGCCCAACAGATGGCATTGTTTCTCTTAAAATTTCAAATACCCTGCAATGCCCTAGTGAATTAGCTAGTCAGAGGCAAACTTTGGGAACCACAATTGTTTGGGGCTTTGTTTTGTTTTAAGTTTTTGCTAAAGGACACGTGTGCTCGCCAGACAGAGATGGAGAAAGAAAGAGACTCCCAGGGTGGATGGCCACGAGGCAATTCCTTCTTCACTATTCTCCTCTCAGAATTTTGGGCATGCACGCACACGTGCACAGTGTGATTTCCAAGGCACTGGGTCTAAACCACAAAGTTGGCCACATGAAATCCAGTCACCTCAACCTTCATGCCACCTGTCTGCCCAAGAAACTATGGTTTTAATGGGTCAAATTCTTAATTCAATTCTAAATGGTTTCTAATCATCTATGTTAATTATTTCTGACTTTGCAAACTAAACCAAGTAGGAAAGGAAAAAAAAAAAAAAGATTTAAGAGATCAACTTAAATTTTCTCATATTTAGGGCCAGCTGATGATGTAGCAGTTATGTCACTGAACTCCAACATGGCTAAATGCAGTTCAAGTCCTGAACCTAGTGGCTTCAAAATCACGTCGGGTGCATGTGTGTGCATGCCCGATCCTGGGAGAAGAGAGGAGAAAAGGGATGGCGGCGTAGCCATCCCTCATGAGGGTGATTTCTCACTTTACCTCTCACTGCGTCTGTTTTTCTCTAACAACTGCCTGTACCCTAAAGCAAAAACCTCTCAAAAAAAAAAAAAAAAAAAAAAATCACACTAGGCACATGTAGATACATGCCCAAAAAATTCTGGGAAGAGGATGGAAAGGTACTGTGGTGTGGCCATTCCTCCTGGGGGGTGATTTCTTACGTTCCCCTCTCACTTTCTTTCTCACTGCCTCTGTCTTCCCTAGCGAGTGCATGTGCCCTATAGCAAAAAGCTTAAAAAAAAAAAAAAATCTCTTATCTTCATATTTAATTTATCAGCTACCCCTTGACTTATGATAGGGCTATGTCCCAATAAACTCATCTTAAGTTGAAAATATCATGTGCTGCAAATGCATTTAATTCCCCTAACCCACATGTTCAGAAAATGTTAACGGTAGCCTATGGCTGGATGAAATCATTTAACACAAAGCTTATTTTATAAGTGTTGAATATTGCATGTAATTTATGGACTACTACACTGAAAGTAAAAAACAGTAACTTGCTGCTGCCACTGATCAGTACTGCGAGTATTGTGTACCACACATTGCTACTTCAGGAAAATATCAAACATCAAAATTCGAAGTAGTTTCTACTAAGTGCATATTACTTTCACACTCATCCTAAGTCAGGCCTGTCTCTATATACAATACTAACCAAAAATGGAACTAAAAATACATAAATATCTGATCAGCAGTGGTGGCACAGTAGTATCGCAATACTCTGTGGTGTCAAGGCCACGTGGGAGGGACCAGGTTCGTACCCTGAGATATCCTTGTACATAACAAGCACGTACGCATGATCCTGAACACATGATCCTGGCTGGATGAAACGGGGGTGGGGGGGTGGGGGGGGGGAATGGATGGCATGAGGACCCTGTTGGAAGTAACTTTTTTTCTTTCATGGAGGAGATAACTTTAAATAAAAAACAAAGAAACCAAGTCTATGCAGACACCCTTTGGACCAAACATCATAAAACACAGGCCTTTGTATTTTTCAGTCTAGTTGCACTAAAAAATAAGACATTCTGGGGACCAGCAGACGGCATAGTGGTTACGTTACTGGACTCCCACATGGCTGACCGTGGTTAAGTTCCAGACTTGGGTGGCTTGAAAATCATGCCAGCACATGTGCCTGCACGCCCAAGATCCCAGGAGAATGAAGAAGGGATTGCGGTGTGACCATCCTCCCAGCGGGGTGATTTCTCACTTTCTCTCTCACTGTATATGTGTGTGTGTGTGTGTGTGTGTCTCTCTCTCTGTCTCTCTCTAGTAAGCAAATGTACCCTAGGGCAAAAATCTCTCTCTCTCTCAAAAAAAAAAAAAAGACTTTCTGGAGACCAAGTGTTAGTGCAATGGTACAACTGGACTTGCATGGGGAAAGTTCTCAGTTTACATCCAGGGTTTTCCCTGAGCACACCAGGCACAAGCATACCTACAATCCAGGCTCACTAGTAGGAGGTGGATCACAGTGTGGGAGCCCTGTGGAAAAGTGCCCGTCTCTCTCTGTCTCTTTCAAAGACTGAATGGATGGACTTTGGGGGGAAAATAACATCTAACAACCTTTTCTCCTAACCACTTAATTTTAATTTCACTGTTCTTTGCTGTGTAACTTTCTTAGAACTTAAACAATGGGGGCTGGCAGGTGAGGTGGTGGTTAAGGAGCTGGACTCCCACAGAGCTGACAGTCGTTCGAGTCCGGGATCTGGCGGCTTGCTTTCTCACTTTCCATCTCTCTCTCTCTCTGTCCCTATCTGGTCAAATTAAAATTAAATAAATAAAGTTAAGTAATTCTTTAAAAAAAAAAAAAAAGGACTTAAATAACGTAATGAAACACCCAACAGAATGATGAACAAACTATGGCTGATAACCTCTGCAGAGGCTTTCAAGGACCTTCTTTCAGTCCTGACCAGCTACAAGCAAACTCTCCACACGTACACTGAGCAATCTGCACAGACAACTTTCTTTTTGAGTAAGCCAATAGCTGATATAAACTGTGGTTTTCAATGTCATGCCAGTGTTATTTTAATAGCATATCCAAAAGGCTAGTCTTTTATCTCAAATACTGATATAACATCTTAAGAGAGTTGAGGTTTTCATTTTATTTTATGAAACAATGAATTTTAATAAGAATACAGAAAATTTCTTCCACCTGA
The DNA here is from genome assembly GCA_026018925.1 of Tupaia tana. Lineage (NCBI taxonomy): Eukaryota > Metazoa > Chordata > Mammalia > Scandentia > Tupaiidae > Tupaia > Tupaia tana. The sequence goes on from JAKSZU010000004.1 coordinate 92,663,743, forward strand.
CCAAAGTCAAATGATGTTTTTCCTCCCATGAAGAGGTACTCTAAGAAATGGAAAGAACTGAGAAAGAGTGGACCTGAAAAGATGACTAAGAAAAATTTTTATAAACTTTTCATAAATTTTTAAGATTTTTTTCTTTCTTTCTTTCTTTTTTTTTTTTTTTTTTTTTTTTGCTATACGGCATGTGTGCTTGCCAGAGAGACAAAGAGAGATAGAGACACAGAAAGCGAGAAATCAACCCCCAGGGATTGCCACTCCGCAATCCCTTCTCCTCCATTCTCTTCTCAGGATTTTGGGCACACACACACACGCACATGCCCAGTGTGAGTTTAAGTCACCGGGTCTGGGACTCAAACCGTGGTTGACTACATGGGAGTCCAGTGACATAGCCATTACACCAACTGCTGGTCCCTTCATAAACTTTTTTATTTAAAAAAACAAAAAAGGTTTTTTCTTCCATATGAGAGAGGGGCATCTACACCGAACAGGCCATGATCTACCCCAGCCTCCCGACTGTGGTCAGTTATGTGGGAGTATTCTAGTGCCTTAAACACCATGCCATCTGCTGGTACCTTTTTTATTTTTGTTTTTGTTTTTGAGAGTTTTTTGCTATAGGGTGCGTGCGCTCACCAGAAAGACAGAGAGATAGAAAGCGAAAAATCACCCCCCAGGGGGGGATGGCCACACCACAATCCCTTCTCCATTCTTCTCTTGGGATCTTGGTCATGCATGCACACGCGCCTGGCGTGAATTTAAGCCACCGGGTCTGGGACTTGAACCGTGGTCGACTACATGGGAGTTCAGCGACAGCCATTACGCTAACTGCTAGTCCCCCTTTTTTGGTATTTTTAATGATACGTAAATTTTATTTAAATACAAAAGCGGAAGAGCTACTGGAGCCTGGTGGTTAGGGTAAGTGGACCCTACGTGGCTGGCCCCATGGTTTGTGAATTGGACCCAGCAGCTTGAAAAACATGCTCCGAATCCCATTAGGATGGAGAAATCGAAGTGGAAGTGGCATGGTGGCTAAGGCAGTTGGACTTCACATGGTTACTATGTGGTTTGAATTCTAGACCTGGTAGCTTGAAAAACACACCCGGTAAATGTGCGTGGGTGTTCAAAATCCCAAGAAAGAGAAGGGATTGGAATGTGGTCATCCCCTCTGAGGGGTTCTTACTTCCCCTCTCTTTCTCTCTCTCTCTCTCTTTCCAGTGAGTGTACATACCCTGTAAGAAATTAAACTTGGATATTGTTGATCACATACACACAGCATTTAATACATGCCTCAGTCCTCTACCCTGAAAATTGAGTTAAGGTATTTGGTTCTTTTTTTTTTTTAAATAATTATTTAATTTTATTCATTCATTCATTTATTTTCATTTGACCAGAGAAAGACAGACACACAGAGAGGAGGAAAGTGAGAAAGCAAGCCACCAGGTCTGGGACTTGAACCGTGGTCGGCCATGTGGAGTGTCCAGTACCTTAACTGCCATGCCACCTGCTGGTCCCCAAGATATTTGGTTCTTCAGTAGTAAAATTCATACAAGAAAAATATCTTGTTCTGCTTGATTCTATCCTCCATTTACCCTCTGGTTTTCAAAATAATGAACTGGCTCAGTAGTGTTTCTTTTTCATTTTTTAAAAAATAATCTGTAGGGACCAGCAGTTAGCGTAATGGCTATGTCGCTGGACTCCCACGTAGTCGACCGCAGTTTGCATCCTGGACCCGGTGGCTTAAATCTCACACCGGGCGCAAGTGTGTGCGTGCCCAAGATCCCGAGAGGAGAATGGAGGAGGAGGGATTGCGGCGTGGCCATCCCTTCTGGGGGGTGATTTCTCGCTTTCTGTCTCTCTGTCTCTCTCTGTCTGTCTGGCGAGCGCACACGCCCTTATAGCAAAAACCTCTCAAAAAAAAAATAATAATAATTTGTATAGGGGCTGGCAGGTGGTATGGTGGTTAAGGGCACTGGATTCCCACATGGCTGACTGTGGTTCAAGTCCTGGACCTGGCGGTTTGCTTTCTCACTTTCCCCCCTCTCTCTCTCTCTCTCTCTCTCTCTCTCTGGTCAAATTAAAAATAAAAATAATAAAAATAATAAATGGAATTAAATAAGTTTTAAAAAAATATATTTTGTACAAGGCATGTGCACTCACGAGAGCGAGAAGAGAAAGAAAAAGACAGCAAGCACTTTCCAGAAGGGATGGTCACACCACAATCCCTTTTATATTTTCTCTTCTCCATATTTTGTGTATGTACGCATATGTGTCTGGCATATTTTTCAAGTGATCAGGTCCAGAACTCAAACAGCCATGTGGAATCCACCATCTGAACCACCATGTCACTGGCTGGTCCCTCAGCAAGTAATTTTTAAGACTACCTTTTAGTTTTTTAAGAACTATTTAATTTTGGGGGACCAGCAGATAGCGTAACAGTTATGTCGTTGGACTCCCACATAGTTGACCACAGTTCAAGTCCCAGACCCAGCAGCTTAAAACTCATGCCAGGCATGTGTGCATGCATGCCCAAATTCCCAAGAAGAGAATGGAAAAGAAAGGACTATGGCATGTCCATCTCCTCTGCAGGGTGATTTCTCACTTTCTGCCTATTTCTCTCTGCCTCTCCAGCAAGTGCACATGCCCTATAGCAAAAAACCTATTTCTAAAAAAAAAAAAAATAGAATTTATTATCTTTTCATTTGCTACAAGGCATATGCGCTCACCAGAGACAGAGAGAGAGAGAAAATCTGCCAGGTCCAGGACTCAAACTGCAATTAGCCACGCGGGAGTCCAGTGCTTTTAATCACCATGCTACCTACTGGCCCCAAGAGACTAAACTTTTTTCTTTTTTGAAGAATTTTTTTTTTTTTTTTTTTTTTTTTTGCTATAGTGCGCCAGAAAGACAAAGAGATACAAAGAGAAAGTAAGAAATCACTCCCCGGGGGGATGGCCATATTGCAACCACTTTTCCTCTATTCTCCTGGGATATGGGGCATGCACACACACATGCCCTAAGCCACTGGACCCAATACTCAAACCGTAGTTGACTACATGGGAATCCAGCAACATAACCATTATGCCACCTGCTATTGCCCCAAGACTACCTGCTCTTAATACTAGGATAGATAGATGTCTTCAAAAGTGTCAAACAAGGGAACCAGCAGTTAGCGTAATGGCTATGTTGCTGGACTCCCACATAGTCGACCGCGGTTCGCGTCCTGGACCTGGTGGCTTAAAACTCACACCGGGCGCATGTGCGTACGTGCCCAAGATCCCGAGAGGAGAATGGAGGAGAAGGGATTGCAGCGTGACCATCCCCCCTGAGGGGTGATTTCTCGCTTTCTGTCTCTATGTCTCTGTCTGTCTGGCGAGCGCACGCGCCCTATAGCAAAAACCTCTCAAAAAAAATAAATAAATAAAGTGTCAAACAAAATCCTCTCCAAACAAAAGCTTACCCATACTAGAGAGACCTTTTCTAAGCAAATCTGAGTGTGTATGTAGGGGGAAGGAACAGAATAGAGATTTAGATAAACCAAAATAGCAGTCAGCCATGTGAGATCCAGTCACCTTAACCACACCATGCTATATAGTTTATATAAAAAAAAAACTTGGTTCACGAAAGACACTAACATTATGGGATTTTCCTAAATGCCAAGAGAGTTTATCCAATTCAGGGGCATTCCACAGTCAACTGTGCCCCACAGAGGACATCTGGCAATGTTTGAAGACATTTTTTGTAGTCTTAACTGTGGTGGGGGCAGGGAAGGGTGGTACTAAACATCCTACTATGTACAGGACAGCCTAGCAATTAATCCAGCCTAAAATGTTAATAGCCAAGATTGAGAAACCGTGGTCAGACAGAATACATGCTCTGCAGAAGGGAAAAAAAAAGAATTCTAAAAGACAAGATCACACTGTGTCACAATCCTCCCACCTCAGCCTCCTGGATGGCTGGGTTTATAGGCACACACTACCATGCCAGGCTTTTTAGCAAGGGCTGAGAATAGAACCCAGGCCTCCCATGTGGCCTCGACCAGCAGAGCAATAGTGTCTTAGCAGCACATGGTCCATAGGGAAAATTTTTAAAAAATCATCCCCCACTCTAAAGAAATATCATTTCCTTTTAGGGACCACCAGGTGGAGTGGTGGCTAAGGCGCTGGACACTACCACATGGCCGACTGAAGTTCAAGTTTCAGACCTAGTGGCTTGCTTTCTTGCTTTCCTTCTCTCTTTCTTTTTGGTCAAATTCAAAAATAAATAAATGAATAAAAGAATAAATGAATTAATAAAATTAAATAATTGTAAAAATTACCATTTCCTTTTAAAATATTTACCCTCTCAGCAGAACAAGGTTTCTATGAATTGTTCAAATGATTACACTTTGCACAGTGAATACATTTTAAAAACTTTATTTCTTCCATGAGTGACATAAGAGACAGAGAAACCACCCCAACAGGGTCTCGATGTCACAATTTACCCCCAGCCTCAGCCAGCCCTGGATCATGGGCACACACGTTCTCCAGCATACTCAGGGAGGTCTCCCAGTGCAAACCCAGAACATTTCCATGTGCGTCGGCCTCACAGAGCATCATGATTTACACTGAACTACCACCTGGTCCCATACAAACATTTCTATAAAACCCATACACGCCTAGTTTGTTTCTGTGAAACCTGGTTTTACTTTCATATATATCTGACAACTTTTGCACCACTCACTCTTCTCCAAGTTCCCATTTCTTTTTTGTTGATTGCTTTCAGAGAGATTTTTGCTATAGGGTGAGTGTGCTTGCTGGAGAGAAAGATACAGAAAGCAAGAAATCACCCCCCAGAGGAGATGGCCATGCTGCAATCCCTTCTCCATTCTCCTCTCGGGATCTTGGGCACACACGCATACACGCCGGGCATGAGGTTTAAGCCCCTGGGCCTAGGACTTGAACCATGGTCAACTACATGGGAGTCCAGCAACATAATTGTTATACCATCTGCTGATCCCTTCTCTTTTTTTCCTACATTGCCAAAGAAAGATGGAGAGACAGGGACCAGCAGGTGGCGTGGTGGTTAAGGCACTGGACACTCCTACATGGCCGACCATGGTTCGAGGCCCAAACCTAGAGGCTTCCTCTCTCTCTCTCTCTCTCTCTCTCTCTCTCTCTCTCTCTCTCTCTGGTCAAATTAAAATGAATGAATAAATAAAATAAATAATTATTTTATTAAAATAAATTAAAAAGACTATTTACTTTTCTTTAAAGAAAGGAAAAAAAAAAAAAGACAAAGGCAGGAAGAGGGAAAGATAACCTCCCCCCAATGAAATATGATCGCATTATACTCCTTTTCCTCCATTTTCCCATCCTGCAATCCCTTCTCTCTGGTCTCCTCTTGGGATTTTGAGTATACACACACACACACACACACACACACACACACGCCTGTTTCCAGGTGCCGGGTCCAGGACTTGAACCGCGGTTGACTATATAAGTGTCAAGCAACATAACCAACATAACCATTACTCCATCTGCTGGCCCCAGGATCCACACTCCCTTAATCACTAGGCCATGGGGCAGGCCCAATAGTTTCTTCTAAAAAACTGAAAAATGATGATATAAACGGTCTAAAACATGTTTCTATGATGTTTGACTGGTGAATAATTTTTGTGAAAATAATTTCCAAGTCCTTTTTCCTACTCCCCAATTCTAAATTTTTCTAGTTGTGACCCTTTCACAACTCCTTTTAATAGGTTGCTTTTGCTACACATATATGACAAATATCAACCCTTTGCTTCTTCAGCTTCCAGATCATTTTCTCAAAGGGCAGTAAATCGAAATGACAATGCAAACTTACTTTTGTGCTCTTTCTCAAAGCTGTACAATTGAGATCAGCAGGTGGCGTGGTGGTTAAGGTCCTGGGTTCCCACATGGCTATCTGTGGTTGGAGTCCCGGACCCGGTGGCTTAAAACTCATGACAAGCACATGTGTGTTGTGTGCCCTAAATCCCAAGAGGAGAATAGAGGAGAAGGGATCATGGCATGATCATCCCCCTGGGGAGGATTTCTCACTTTCCCTCTCTGTTTGTACATGCACCCTATGGCAAAAACCCTAACAACAACAAAAAAATGCATATTTAAAAAAAATAGTCTTAGGGTTGGCAAGTGGCATGGTGGTTAAGGTGCTCCCACACCAACTGTGGTTTGAAACCTGGACCCGATGGCTTGCTTTCTCACCACAGCCCTCAAGCCCTGGTCAAATTAAAAAATAATAACAAAATAATAATAATAATAATAATAATAGTAGTAGTAATGATTGGTAAAATTAAACAATTATTTTTTTTAAGTCTTACTGTTGGGGCCAGCAGGTGGTGTGGTGTTTAAGGTTGCTGGATTTCCACATGACCAACCATGGTTTGAGCCCTGAACCTGGTGGCTTGCTTTCTCACTCTCTCTCTCTACATCCCAGCCTCATCCCTCTCTGGTCAAAGTTAGTTAGTTATACACATACATACATACATACTTACATAAATGTTAAATAAAATAATTATTTTAATTTGACCAGAGAGGGACAGAGTGAGAAAAAGAGAGGGAAAGTGAGAAAGCAAGGTGCCAGGTCTAGAACTCGAACCGCAGTTGGCAATGTGGGAGTCCAGCACCCCTAACCACCATGCCACCTGCTGGCCCTTAAAATAAAAAAAGGTCTTATTGTTATGCTTGATCTTATACAGTAGTTCTGTATATTAAATGCCAGAGATTATGACTTAGTCTTAAATCACTTTATTTATTTATTATTATTTTTAATTAATTTGCCATAGGGCACACATGCTCACCAGAGACAGAGGGAGGGAGGAAAATTGAGAAAGCAAACTGCTAGGTTCAGGGCCTGAACTGTGGTCATCCATGCAGGAGTCCAGCACCTCAACCACCATGCCACCTGCTGGCCTCTGACTTACATTTAAAAAGAAATGTAGGGGTCAATAGGTGGTGTGGTGGTTAGGGGTGCTGGACTCCCACATGGCTGACCACAGTTCAAGTCCTGGACCTGGCGGCATGCTTTCTCACTCTCTCTCTCTCTCTCTCTCTCTCTCTGTCCCTCTCTGGTCAAATTTAAATAAATAAAGTTTTAAAATAATAATAAAATAAAAAATAAAAAGAAATGTATTAGGGGCCAGCAGATGGCTTAGAGGTTAAGTACACTGGACTCCCTCACGGCTGACCACAGTTTGAGTCCCAGAACTGGCGGCTTGCTTTCTCACTTTCCTTCTCTTTCTCTCTCTCTCTCTGGTCAAATTAAAATAAATAATAAGTGAAATAAAATTAAATAAAATACTTCTTTTAAAAAATGTATTAGCCAGGGACAGCAGGTGGCATTGTGATTAAGGTGCCGGACATTCCCAAATGGCCAACCATGGTTCGAGTCCCAGACCTGGTGGCTTGCTTTCTCACTTTCTCTCCCTGGTCAAAATTTAAATGAATGAATGAATGAGTAAATAAAAATTTTTAAAATTCTTTTAAAAAAGGTATTAGCCAATAATCCAAATCATTGGCCAACAATCTAAATGTTAGTCATTAGGTGTCGGTCTGTAACTTATTTGGTTTTAAAAAAGAAAAAAAAGAAATACCTAAAACTTTATGAATTATTACAGACAATAATGTTTAACCTAAATCAAATCAAGCACTTTGCACTTATGAATAAATTAATTACTTTCCACATAAATTAATTAATTTCCACAAGGAAACAATGAGATAAATTCAGAAGACAGGACATCTTATAAGGAAATAAAATAAATGCAGGATGTGGAACATTCTATAAAACAATATGATCTCTTTAAAAACCTCAATGTTGGGGCCAGCAGGTCCTGTGGTGGTTAAGGCACTGGACTCCCACATGGCCAGGCATGTAAACATTGTGGCATGGCCATCCCCCCTGCATGGGAGCGACTTCTCACTTTCCCTCTCACTCTTTCTCTCTGGCGAGTCTAAGCACCCTACAGCAAAAACCTAGGGGGAAAAAACTCAGTGTTGGGCCAGATCCTTTGCACAGTGGTGATGCCCTTAGAGAGGCCAGATTCCACATAGAGACTACGGTTCAAATCTCTGGCCTAGTTGGCCAGGCATGCACTTAGGATCCAATGGGCTGGAGAACTAGAGGGAGGGGATTAGAGTGCAGCCAAACTCTGGGTGCTTGTCCTTCTCTCTCTGTCTCTCATGTGTGCACACCACACTCTATCATGAATTAAGAAAAAGGTTTTGGGACCAGAAGTTAGTGTATGTCTGTGTCGCTGGACTCCCACGTAGTCAACCATGGTTCGCGTTCCGGACCTGGTGGCTTAAAACTCACGCCCGTGTGGCGTGGCCATCCCCCCGGGGGGTGATTTCTCGCTTTCTGTTTCTCTGTCTCTGTCTGTCTGGCGAGCGCATGCACCCTATAGCAAAAACCTCTCCAGAAAAAAAAAGAAAAAGGTTTTAATGTCAATATCACACCCCCCTACACACCTACACACACCTACACACACACACACACAAACACACACAGACCATGGCAGATTAAAAAAACTAGAGAACCATAACCAAACGCAACATGTGAACCTTTACTGGATCCTGGTTCATAAAAAAGCTATAAAAGACATTTGTGGACAACTGAAACACTTGAATATAGACAAAATACTAGATGATGATCAGGAATTAGTTTTAGTTTTCTTAGAAAGAATAGTAGTTACAGTTATGTAGAATGTGTTTATTTTTAACAAATGCACGAAATACTTAGTGAAAATGTCCTGAGTGTGACTTCTAAATGACTCAGCTAATAAACAGATGCCCTGGCAGTTTCTTATAGCTAAAATTATACTCCTTTTTTTTTTCATTTTTTTTTTTTTTAATTTTTGTTATAAGGCACTTGTGCTTGCCAGAGAGAGAGAGAAAGAAAGTGAAAAATCTCTCCCAAAGAGGGAATGGTCAGACTCCAATCCCTTCTCTTCTACTCTCCTCTCAGGATTTTGGGAACACATACACCTGGGATGTGCATGTATCACTGGTAGGTCTCAAGTCACTGGGTCTGGTACCACAAAGCCAGATTACGGTTAAAGGGAGTCCATTCATTCGGTTAAACGTGGCCATTCATTTGGTTACACCCTACAACACTGGAGGCCCCAGTGAGATGATCAGATATTTAAGGGGAGTCGTAGGGGTCTTGGGCCCCATCAATTTTTAGTTTTAAAGGCCAGTATGGACTTTAGAAGTCTCAGGCTCAGTGTATTTTGGTTTTAGTGATTAGTTTTATACTTGGGGACAAGGTCTCAGTGGCGAATATGAGGATGTCAGTCCTGGGCATTGTTTAATGCCTGGCTGTCAACTTTGAGAACAATTGTTTTGTTTTGTTTTTTTTAAGAAAGAGGCTCTGATTTGGGCTGTTTAAGTGAGAGTTAAATTAACGGTTAAGGTGTCTTGTCAATTTGTTATAATATTTTTTTGGTTATTTGAGAACTTTAAAAAAAATCTGTTTTGAATTATAAGAGCTTTTGTATTGAGAAGTGAAACTAAATTTTAATAGACTTTGTAAGGAATACTTGAGTACTATCAAGAGGGCAGAGCCCAGTTTATAGGTTTTATAAGGCATTTGTCTTATTGACTATATAAAAACTTTAGTTGGAGAATGTAGTCTTAATTTTTTTTTTTTTTTTAGTTAGACTTTTTGATTATTAATTAAGGGGAGAGTTTAATGGGGAAGAAGCTTAACTAAAGAGAAACAGGAGTATAAGGAGGCAGGGAGGGAGGAGGCAGTCAGGAGTTCTAGTCCTAATTGGTCTCATTTTATTTTTTGAGACTTTAAGTTTTTGGACAGGAATTTTTAGTTGTTTTTGATATATAGGCCAAATTTTTATTAATCGTTTATTTTTTTTATTTTATTTTGGGAAGTTTGATTTTTTTTTTGAGAGGCTTTTTTTTTTTTTTTTTTTCCACTATAGGGCGTGTGCACTTGCCAGACAGAGAGAGAGACAGAGAGACAGAAAGCGAGAAATCACCCCCCAGAGGGGATGGTCACGCCGCAATCCCTTCTCCTCCATTCTCCTCTTGGGATCTTGGGCACGCACGCACACGTGCTCGGCATGAGTTTTAAGCCACCAGGTCTGGGACGCGAACCACGGTCAACTACATGGGAGTCCAGCGACATAGCCATTACGCTAACTGCTGGTTCCCGGAAGTTTGATATTTTTTGAAGAAGTTATTAAGTTTGTAAATACAGAACTATATATATTTACATATATTGACTGGTAGTTTATGAACATGTATAAGTAAACAACAATAGTAATAAAACTTGTTTTAACAACTTTTTTCATGTAAAACTGAACTTTACTAACAGACTTTGTTAATTTTATGAAATTTAAAGACCAACAGTAAGAATAATTAAAGTATGTTAACTTAATAACAAGAATTATGAGGAGGACTTAGAATTAGGCAATAATGTTTTTATGAGTCTATGTCTAACATCAGATTTATATTTTTTATATTAATTTTATTTTTATAACTTAGGTGCATTGTATTGGCTATTTAACATAATTTTGTCCATTTTTTTTTGTTAATTTTGGCCCAATAGTTTAGAAAACCAATTTGTTTAAATAGAAAATGAAAATTTTATTTAGTTAAATGATTAGATTTTTATAACTGGTATTTGTAAGAGTATATATTTTTTTATTCTCTTTGTGAACTTTTTAAAGGATATAACATGATGTTAATGTTTTGACAAAAATTTATAACTGACAAAGGAATTTGGCTATATATATTAATCTAACATAATAACCTATTATATGACTGATACATATTTTATTATATATTTTTGGGAATTTTAAATTATTTTGGAAATACATATAACATATTTTTATATATATAAAACTCAAATATAATATCAAGAAAATTATAATTACTTTGACTTTTTAATTTTTATCTAACTTAGAAAGAGTAAGTCTGATCGGCTCAACATCTTTTTTTTTAGGGGCCCTCTGTAAACATCTAAAAGTTATTTTGAGGTCAAAGATTTTTTTGTTAGTACTAAAACTAAAGACAGAAAGTTAGTCATGAATTTGCTTTTTTGTTAGATATTTACTACATAAAATGTAACACACAAATATTAGTTGTTTTATTCAACTAACCACATTAAAATAAACATGATGTTGTTTGATTAATAAAAACCTAGGCAAAATATATGTTGGAAATTGTGAAGACTTTCACTTATTAATCTTTTTTTTTTTTTTTAATTATATTTGAAGTTTTCATTGGGGCATCATCACTCTAAGGTTCCCAGATCTCGCTGGAATGTTATAGAGTGTAATGAACGACCACCCAAACCAGATTAAGGTTAAAGGGAGTCTTTATTAGATGGCCAGTGACTACAGCCTGAAGCTCAGGGGTCAAGAGTCAGAACTGTAGTTTCAGTCAAAGTTTGGTGTAGTCTTTTATAGGGGTCTGTTGTCAGGAGTATAGGGTTTTATGTGAACGTAGTTATAGAAGCTGAATCAAGCAGGTTAATTATTTTTAAGGGGAGTGGGGTTTTATGTAAGTAGTTATATTGTTAAACAAAAGAGTTTTGGGCTAGTTAGTAAACACAGTAGTAGGTACAGGATGTCGTCTCAGATATGTTTTTTTGTATGGCTAGTACAAGTTGTTTTTTTTTTTTTTTTATGGGAAGAGTAAGTAGGTTTATAGAAATAGACTGTTAAGATAAGAGAACAAAATAGACAAACAGTTGTTCATATATAAGATTTAATATGTGGCCTTCTACAAAACCACAAAGCTGGCCATGAGGGATACAGCAACTTAACCTCCATACCACCTGCTGGCCCCTGTGTCCTTTTTTAATTTAACTTTTTTTTAATTGTCAGAAGGCGTGTGTGTGTGTGTGTGTGAGAGAGAGAGAGAGAGAGACAGAGAGAGAAAGAGCGAGAGAGAGAGAGAGAGAGCGCGCGCGCACGAGAGAACATCCCCCAGTGGAGTGTGATCATACCATAATCCTTTTTCCCCCATTTCTTTCAGTTAGGATTTTTCCCCCAAGTCACTGGTGGGAGAGGGGTGCAGGGCCAGGAGTTTTTGTTGACGTTGTAGTTTTAATTATTGCTAGAGGGTACATACACTCATCAGAAAGATGAGGGGGATGAAAAAGCATCCTCCCCACATTCTCACCCCCTCCCATGGAGGATGGTCATGCTACAAGCCCCACCCCTCCCTACTTTTCTTGTCTTTTCTTCCTTTTAGGGTCTGGGGCAGGTGCATACACACATACGCACCCCTGGAGCATTTCTCAAGCCACTGGATCTGGGACTCGAACCACTCAATCTACCATGTAGGATCTAGCCACCTTAACTACCATTCCATAGGCTGGCCCCAAGGAGCTTGGATTTCAACCATGGTTAGCCATGTGAGATCTAGCTCCCTTAACCACTGCACTACAGAGCTAGCCTCCAACTTTTTAAATATTTGGCACATGTCAAAATATCAAAAATCATTTTGTCTAGGTGGTGGGTGCACTTGTATTATAATATTCTTCCACCTAGTAATATTCTTCCACCTTTTTTACATGTATGAAATTATCTTACTACCAAGCTAGAGGAGAAAACTACCTACTCAATCTTAATTGTGGCATTTGTACTGCTATTCTGCCATTATCTTTCTGGCATTTACTAAGATATATGGCAGCCTCGCTGGCTGAATTTTAACTTGTCCCTATTTCTTTCTTTTCTTTCCTTCCTTCCTTCCTTTCTTTCTTGCTATGGGGAGCATGTGTTTGCCAAAGACAGGGAGAAAGTGAGAAATCATCCCCCATGCGAGAGGCCATGCCACAATCCTTTCTCCTCCATTCTCCTCTTGGGATTGATTTTGGGCATGCAAACACAAGCACCAAGTGTGATTTTCGAGCGGCTAGGTCTGGGTCTTGAACCACACAGCTGGCCATCAGGATCCAGATGCCTTAACCTCCACATCACCTGCTGCCCCATCTTTTTTTTTTTTTTTTTTTTTTTTAATCATTCTTTTGTGAGAAAGAGTCAGAGAGGGAGAAAATAAGACAAGTACCCTCAACAGGGTCTCACATTGCAATCCCCCCAGCCTTTAAGCCAGCCAAGATCATTTGGGTCTACAGGAACCAAATCTCGACCTCCCATATGGCTTCTAGGATTGCAGTGTTGCACTACACTGGGCCAAGACAGCTGGGACACTTTAATCTAGTTGTAATTCTCACACAGTCTACATATACAAGTTTCTTAAAATGTAGCACAATAAATAATTAAGATATTAATCTAAAGTAGATTACATAGGCTACCAAAGAGGTACTTTGAGATGAGAGGTACATTACCTTCTCCTATTAACCCATTATTTGACATCCTGGTAATCTAGTCGGTTTCTATATTCCATAGTAAATACAGTACAGCACGATATTCTATAGTATAAGGACATAATTTTTGTGTGCTGCATAGGGTTTACTTAACTACAGCTCGAAAGGACTATTAGCAATACCCATTATCTCCTGTCTGTGGCATCCATCCTTCCACCCATAACATGAGAGTATAAGATAAACACCTTTCTGGGTAAACGAGGTAGTCTACTTCATACTCAGGTCTACATGATGAGTTAGTCGGTAAAGTCTACATAACTGAAAAGGCAATATACAGACTCTTTACCATCTATTTGATTTGCTAGAAGGCATGTAAGCTCTTCAGAGATAGACAGAGAGGGGAGAAAGCATCCCTCATGGGGAAATAGTTAACACGCTATAACCGCTTCTCCTGACTCTCCTTTTAGGATCTTGGGCACACATGCACCCAGTGTGTTTCTCATACTACTGGATCTGAGACTCAAAACTGCACAGTTGGCCCCACTGGTTCCAGCTGCCTTAACCAACAGGCCAGGGAGTCGGTCCAATAAGCTATTACTTAAAAGGGGCAAAACGAATCCTGCAGTTACACCTGTTTACTTTTGAGGCACTTTTTGTTAAGAATTATTTTATTTATTTATTCATTCATTTATTTTTTAATTTGACCAGAGGGAGACAGAGACAGAGAGAGAGAAAGTGAGAAAGTCAGCCACCAGGTCCAGGGCTTGACCCGTGGTCAGCCATGTGGGAGTGTCCAGCACCTTAACCACCACGCCACCTAGGAGGCATTTAATAGGCAGCAAGTATCTTTGTCTCAAATAAAATTAGTAAAAATATCTGCTTTCTACCAAACTCTCCAGATATTCGTAGTTTTTGAAACTCTGAATGCCTTCGGTTTCTCTAGTTCTTTCATAGCTGTAAATTCCAGGCATGAAAATTCAGTGTCTAACATTTTCAATTCACTGCTAGCACATAACTGCCCATAAATCAAGATTTAAAGAACATCTGGAGGCCAGCAGCTGGCATGGTGGTTAAGGTGCTAGAATCACACATAGCTGACCAAAGTTCGAGACCCAGACCTAGCAGCTTGCTTTCTTGGTTTCCCTCTCTCTACCTGCCTCTCTCTAGTCAAATAAAAAAATAATAAATTAAAAATTATTAAAAGAGGGCGGCCGGCAGGTGGCGTGGTGCTTAAGAGCACTAGACTCTCACACATGGCCAACTGCAGTTTGAGTACCAGACCAGGCAGCTTGCTCTCTCTTGCTGTTTCTCACACTATCCCTCTCTGGTCAAATTAAAAAAATAAATAAGTGGATAAATAAAGTTAAATAAAATAATTTTTAAAATTATTAAAAAGAGAACATGTGGAACGGAAAATAATGCTTAAAAGTAAATGAACAACAAAAAAAATTGGGGGAGGTTTTTCCTGTAGGGAGTGTGCACTCGCCAGAAAGACAGAGAGACAGAGAGACAGAAAGTGAGAAATCACCCCCCAGGAGGGATGGCCACGCGGCAATCCCTTCTCTTCCATTCTCCTCTCAGGATCTTGGGCATGCACGCACACAAGCCCGGCATGAGTTTAAGCCACTGGGGCCAGGATTCGAGCCGCGGTCAATTACATGGGAGTCCAGCAACATAGCCATTGTGCCAACTGCTGATCCTGAACAACAAAATTTTAAGACTACTACTCTCTGGTTAGAAGGTGACGATGATAATAACCCTCTGAAAGAACTGAAATTTATGTTTTCAAGTTACCTCAATTTTTTGCTTTAAAAAGGATTAATTACAGAAAACCTATAGGGCTAAATACTTAATCTGACTATAAAACTAATTATAGCTAAATAATTCATTGAGAAGCTTTAATTTAGTCTTTCACATGGCCCATTTTGTCCCGCACAGTATCTAACAGCATAGAACAGTCATAACGAGTTTTTAAATTATCTTAGTAAACCTGTCTAAAATTCCCAAACTCAAAACATGTTCTGCTTATCTAACAGCAAATCTTCTATCAAGAAAGAACCTCGGGTTGGCAGGTGGCATGGTGGCTAAAGTGCTGGACTCCCATGTGGCTAACCATGGTTCAAGTCCTGGACCTGGCAGCTCACTCACTTGTTCTCTTGCGCTCACTCGCTTGCTCTCCCTGGTCAAACTGAATAATAATAATGAATAAAATAAATAATTCTTTTTTTTTTTTAAGAGAGGTTTTTGCTATAGGGCGCATGCACTCGCCAGACAGACAGAGAGAAACATAGAGACAGAAAGCAAGAAATCACCCCCCAGGGGGGATGGTCACGCTGCAATCCCTTCTCCTCCATTCTCTTCTCGGGATCTTGGGCACGCACGCACACGCGCCCGGCGTGAGTTTTAAGCCACCAGGTCCGGGACGCGAACCGCGGTCGACTACGTGGGAGTCCAGCGACATAGCCATTACGCCAACTGCTGGTTCCCTTTTTTTTTTTTGAGAGGTTTTTGCTATAGGGCACATGCGCTCGACAGACAGAGAGAGAGAGAGACAGAAAGACAGAAAGCGAGAAATTAGCCCCCAGGGGGGATGACCACGCCGCAATCCCTTCTCCTCCACTCTCCTCTCAGGATCTTGGGCACGCATGCACACACGCCCAGTGTGAGTTTAAGCCACCAGGTCCGAGACTCGAACCGTAGTCGACTACGTGGGAGTCCAGCGACATAGCCATTACACTAATTGCTGGTCCCTAAAATAAATAATTCTTAAAAAAAAAAAAAAAGTCACTTGGGCCAGCAAGTGGCGTGGTGGTTAAGGTGCTGGACACTCCCACGTGGTCGACCATGGTTCAAGTCCTGGACCCGGTGGCTTGCTTTCTCACTTTCTTTCTCTTTGTGTCTATCTTTCTCTGGTCAAATAAAAATAAAAGAATGAATAAATTAAATTAAATAAATAATTCTTAAAAAAAAAATGCACTCAAAGACTTTGTGCTCTTTACTAAAGCAACTACTAAAGTAAGCAATAAGGTATTTACTTTAGAAGTGTTTTTACTATGTGGGGGCTGGCAAGTGGCGTGGTGGTTAAGGGCACTGGACTCCCAAAGGCCAACCTCCGGTTCAAGTCCCAGACCCAACGGCTTGCTTTCTCACTCTATCAGCATCCCCCTACCTCTCTGATCAAATTAAAATAAAGAAAGAGAAAGTTAAATAATTATTCCTAAAAAAGTAAATAAAGTTAAATAACATAATTCTAAAAAAAAAGTATTCAATATCCAAAAGACCTATTCCCTAGAAAAGTACCTACTCAACATAGATGCTTTTACTCCCTGATAGCTGTATGTTGTCTAAATTCTATTTAGACAAACATTCCTCAATTTCATTTAACGCTGCTAAATTCTAACAATAGGTTAGTCCCTTTCCCTTCTGCTCGCTTCCCCTTAGTAATATGTGAAAATATGTTTTTATGGCTATGGTCTAACATTACTAACCAGACTACCAATCAAAGGTTTTTTGGGGGGGCCAGCAGGTGGCATGGTGGTTAATGGCACTGGACTCCCACATGGCGAACTATGGTTCCAGTCCCAGATCTGGCAGTTTGCTCTCTCACTTTCCCTCTCTCTCTCTCTCTCACTCTGCTCCTATCTGGTCAAATTTAAATAAATAAATAAATAAACCTAAATAAAATAATTTTTTTTTTTAAAAAGAAGTTTTTTTGAGAGGTTTTTGCGATAGGGAGGGTGTACTTGCCAGAAAGACAGAAAGCGAGAAATCACCCTCCAGGGGTAATGGCCACACTGCAATCCCTTCTCCTCTTGGGACTTTTTTTTTTGGTTTTTTTTTGAGCGGTTTTTGCTACAGGGAGCGTGCGCTCACCAGAAAGAGACAGACAGACAGAAAGCAAGAAATCACCTCCCAGGAGGGATGGCCATGCCACAGTCCCTTTTTCTCCATTCTCCTCTCGGGATCTTAGGCACGCACGCACACATGCCCGGCAAGTTTTAAGCCACCAGGTCTGGGACTCGAATCTCGGTAGACTACATGGGAGTCCAGTGACATAGCCATTATGCTAACTGCTGGTCCCCATCTTGGGATTTTGAGCATGCATACACACACGCCTGACATGAGTTTAAGCCACTGGGTCCAGGACTCGAACTGAGGTCAACTACATGGGAGTCCAGTGATGTAGCCGTTACGCCATCTGTTGGTCCCATTTTTTCCCCCAACTTTATTTACTTTATTTTAATTTGACCAGAGATGGACACACAGAGAGAGAGAGAGCCGCCAGGTCTAGGACCCTAACCGCGGTTGGCCATGTGGGAGTCCAGCGCCCTTAACCACCATGCCACCTACCAGCTCCCCCCAATCAAAGTCTTAGCATACTGAAATTAAGACAAAAGCATTAACCAGCTCTAGGATTTGTGATTTAAATCAGAAATCCCCACCTTTAAAAAAAGTTAAAAGGGGGGACCAACAGGTGGTGTGGTGGTTAAGGTGCTGGACACTCCCACATGGCCGACCACGGTTCGAGTCCTGGACCTGGTGGCTTCCTTTCTCACTTTCCCTCTCTCTCTTTCCTCCTCTGTGTCTCTCTCTGGTCAAATTAAAATAAATGAGTGACTAAATAAAATTAAATAAATAATGATAAAAAAAGGACTGCTCTTTAAAAAAAAAAAAAAAGTTAAAAGGATGTAACATGGAAAAGAAAGACAAAAATAATCTGGAAATTTATTTTACTGTGATATATTAGGCACTGCTATATTCACTTACATTCATTATTGCAATTAAATCTCACGACAATTATGTCTTAAGTAACTATTTCAGTCAATGGTGGCATCGCATAAATAATGGTGGTCCCGTAAGAAGCATACAGGCTATACCATACAGACCAGGAATAAAATATAGGCAAGTAGGTTATACCATGTGAGGTTGGGTACATATACTATGATATACGCACAATGATGAAATTGACTAATAACACATTTCTTAGAATACATCCCCATTGACCAGCAGTTAGCGTAATGGCTATGTCACTGAACTCCCATGTAGTCGACCGTGGTTCGAGTCCCAGACCCGGTGGCTTAAACTCACGCCGGGCGCGTGTGCATGCATGCCCACGATCCCAAGAGGAGAATGGAGGAGAAGGGATTGCGGCATGGCCATCCCCCCTGGGGGGTGATTTCTTGCTTTCTGTCTCTCTGTCTCTGTCTCTGTCTGGCGAGCGCACACGCCCCACAGCAAAAAAGCCTCTCAAAAGAAAAAAAAAAGAATACATCCCCATTGAGAAGCGACACATGGACTGTGTTACATTTTACAGATGAGGTCAAAACAGAGGCTTAAAAGAGAATTTAAGTAACTTTCCTAAGGCTAAATAGTAAATACCCCAGCCAGACAGGCTTTTTGATTCTAGAACTCTTCTCCAAGTCATTGCTCTTCCATTAATTCCAACTAAAATGTGCAAATTCTCCTTCCTAAATGGAGGCAGATGAGAATGGTATGATGAGTAGAAGCACAAGACAGATGCAAACATTCTCAAATGTTTTGGTTTCTCAAACTCTCTCTCTCTTTTTTTTTGATTTCTTAAAATTCAGGACCCCAAAGATCTTTTATTTATGTGAGCTATAGCTTTTGATATTTACATTAGAAATCAAAACTAAAAACTTTAAACTACTTATAAAAATTTTTTAAAAGACCGCTACCTGTTAACATTAATAGCATTTCAATTTTTTAAAACAACCATTTCTTCCAAAAATAGTGAAGAAAGTAACATTTCTTACAGCTTTGCAAATCTCTTCAATGTCTAGCTTAACAGGAGACAGCTGGGTTCTCATAACTGCATTCAGTCTGTTGCTATAGGCTGTTTTGGCTAAGAATATAATGAAAATCTGGCCTTGCACAGATAGTAAGAAAAGAGAGAGGTATATAGTAACCTTTTGGGGTGACTGCGAACATTGATGTATACTAAAACAAGTGGTAGCTTCTTAAATTAAAGCTGCATCCTGAAATCTGTATCACAGAATTTTCATTCTTCATTAAATTAAAATCTACTGCTGTGGGTCAGTCTGTGGCTTGGTGGTTGGGGCAGCTGGTTCCCACATAACCAATTTCACAGCTCAAGTCCCAGAACTGTGTGGATGTGTGTATGCCCTAGAACCCCAAAAGAAGGGAGACATGAAGAAGAAATTGCGGGACCAGCAGTTGGCGTAGTGGCTATGTCGCTGGACTCCCACGTAGTCGACCACAGTTCACGTCCCGGACCCGGTGGCTTAAAACTCACGCTGGGCACATGTGCGTGCATGCCCAAGATCCCGAGAGGAGAATGGAGGAGAAGGGATTGCAGCGTGGCCATCCCCTCTGGGAGGTGATTTCTTGCTTTCTATCTCTCTGTCTGTCTCTGTCTATCTGGCGAGCATACGTGCCCTATAGCAAAAACCTCTAAAAAAAAAAAGAAAGAAAGAAAGAAATTTTGTGACCATTCCCTACAGAAGTGCTTTGTCACTTCTCTCTGGTGATTGCATGCACCCTCTGCATTTTAAAAATTTTAAGAAATCCACTAGTGTACTTTTTAAGCATTATTTTATTTTAAATTTTATTTATTCAAGTATTTATTTTAACTTAACCAGAGAGAGACACAGAAAGAAAGAGAGAGAGATGGAAAGTGAGAATGTAAGCCACCAGGTCTAGGATTCGAACCATGGTAGACCATGTGGAGTGTCCAGAAACTTAACCACCACGCCACCTGCTGGTCCCTCTGTTGATTCACAACAGAGAGCATGCAAGAAAGTGGGGAGTGGAGACAGAGAGAGGTTGAGAGAAAAAAGTACCCTCCACAAAGCTTGGTCACATCATGATCCCCTTCCTCACATCTGGCATGTGTTTTCAAGCTGAACCTGCCCAAGAATTTGAACATGACTTGGCATGTGGCTTCCAGCTCTGTAGTTTGGTATGCTATCAGCCCTGCACAGAGTCTGGGCCAGAACCTTGTATTCTGAAAGGATCATTTCCCTGGGGAAATTTTGCAACATTATACACCAGTTATTTGGAAAACAAAGTTGTTTTGTTTTTTGAGAGACTTTTGTTATAGGGTGAGTGCACTCCCCAGAGAGAAGTAAGAAATCACCCCCTAGGGTGATTCTCTCCTCTTGGGATTTTGGACATGCATGCACATGTGCCTAGCATGAGTTTAAACCGCTGGGTCCGGGACTGGAACAGCAATCAACTCCGTGGGAGTCCAGTGACATAACCATTATGCTGCTGGTATCGAAAAAACAGATTTTCTGAGTTATGCTCCTCTTCCAAGTGACACATCTCATTATATTAATATATTAAATTTTAAAATATTTTCAACATTTAGGGACCAGCAGTTGGCAAAATGGCTATATTTCTGGACCCCCACGTAGTTGACCGCGGTTTGAGTCCCGGACTCCGTGGCTTCAACTCACGCCAGTGCATGTGTGTCTGTGCCCAAGATCCCGAGGAGAGAATGGAGAAGGGATTGAGGTACGGCCATCCCCCCTGGGGGGTGATCCTCCCTTTCTGTGTCTCTATTTCTGGTGAGTGCACGCGTGCTATAGCAAATATCTCTCAAAAAAATTTTTTTCCTCAACATTTAAAAAAATGAAAATCACTAACCACTGATACAAGAAAAGCCTTTTAAGTACCGGGAAGCTACCAAACTCAAGTTGTCAACATTTTAAAATTTCTAATTTTCACTCAAAGTTTACCATTGGTAACTATACTATCAGTTGTTTCCCTGGAAATGACAAGCTCACTTCGTTCATTTTTCAGAAAACACTGCCGAATACTCATGTGTGAAGAATTATAGTTTGTCAGTCATTCTTTCATATAAGAAGGCTTTTCCATGAAGCAACCAAGCGGCTCACAACTCAATCCCACGAATGCTTTTCCACCTGACAACAATCGACCTCAGCAGACAGCATACATGCTTTATGTATGCTTCTCATTTCCTCACAGGTTCTTTTTTTTTTTTTTTTTTTTTGAGAGATTTTCGCTATAGGGCGCGTGCGCTCCCCAGACAGACAGAAACATAGAGACAGAAAGCGAGAAATCACCCCCCGGGGGGATGGTCACGCCGCAATCCCTTCTCCTCCATTCTCCTCCCGGGATCTTGGGCACGCACGCGCCCGGCGTGAGTTTTAAGCCACCAGGTCCGGGACGCGAACCGCGGTCGACTACGTGGGAGTCCAGCGACATAGCCATTACGCTAACTGCTGGTTCCCCTCACAGGTTCTTAAAATTCATGAAGAAGTGGGGGCCAGCTTGTGGCATGGTGGTTGGGGTAGAGGGACCCCACATAGCTGACTGCATTGTTCGGGTCACGGACCCAAAGGCCAGGTGCCTGCCCAAAATCCCAAGAGAAGAATGGAAAACTGATTTTTGGGAGGCCATACCCCCTGCAAAGGGGGAGGATTTTCACACTCAGTCTCTCTCTCCAGGAAGCGCATGCACCCAATAGCAAATATTTAAAACAGTAATAAAATAAATTAAAAATATATATATACACAAAAGCTGAGATTCAATGATATGCATAATATTTACTGTCACCATTAAAAACATTCTCAGGGGAACCAGCAGTTAGCGTAATGGCTATGTCGCTGGACTCCCACGTAGTTGACTGCGGTTTGAGTCCCGGACTCGGTGGCTTAAAACTCACACCGAGCGCGTGTGTGTGCGGGCCCAAGATCCCAGGAGGAGAATGGAGGAGAAGGGATTGCGGTGTGACCATCCCCCCCTGGGGGGTGATTTCTCGCTTTCTGTCTCTCTTTCTGGCGAGCACACGCACCCTATAGCAAAAACCTCTCCCCCACCCCCAAAAAAAAACATTCTCAAGTACAATAGTTAGGTATCATTCTCTTGCTTTGTGCTACCATAGTTTCACACACCACTGCTTTTGGACCATCAAAACCATTGGCGAAAATGCCAATTTAAAAAAACTGTATTATTGTTTTTTTCTTTTTCTTCTCATTTGAATTGCCAGAGGTACAATGTGCTCCCCAGAGAGAATAAAACTGAGAGCTCCCCACCCTTAGGAGGCATGATCAGGCTGCAATCCTTTTCCTCCACTTTTCTAACCCATCAGGATTCCAACATAGGTTGGCAATATGGGAGCCTGTTCCCTACACACAGGGCTTAGCCATGTCTACTGTCCCATTTAGTATTATTTTGAAAGGATCTAAGTCTGAGGAGGCAGCCAGGGATCAGCTGACCACACTTTGAGAACTGCTTCCCTCTAAGTACAACACTAGTTCAAAATGGGAGCTGAAACTAACAAAATCGTGTTCGCCCCAAGAGTCCATTCTATTAGTTTCTCCACTGTGAGACACAAGAAAGGGGGCATTGACTGTCATTTAACTCTGTTTTACATTCTATTCCGAACACCTTTATGTTAGACTAAAATCCTCAACATGGTGGTTTCATTAATCAGTCTAAGCCGAAGGAAAGCCCATTAAAAATGCAAAACTGGCAGAGCTCCTCCACTCCATCCTAAGAAATTTCAGGGACAAGGTCCCCAATACTGCATGTTTAACCATCTCCAAGGTACTTATGTACCCCAAAGTAAAGAACGATTGTGCTAAGCAAGTAGTTGGAATTCACAGGCCAAGCCCCAAGTCCAAGAGCAAGCCCAGTCTCCAAATTCATTGTTGGTCCACCAAGAGGCAGCCTTCTCCACCCCTTCCATTTCCCCTTCAACTAGTTGAGAAAATTCCTTCAAAAGTGAAGCCTCATTTCTGTGGAGTTTTGAGTGAGGTCTAACAGAGTAGAAACGCGGGCTGCTATGTGCACCAAGACGATTGTTCTGCCATGTAAGTACAAATGTATCTGAATCTGCATCTCGAAAATGTGGTTGGGCCAAAGGACTTCCAAGACTCTTCAGCCCTACCCTCATCTGAGCTAAGAATGTCTCAGAGCAGCGGGACCAGTGCTATTATCGGTTTCAGGGAATCCCACGGCTGGCCAGAGAGAGGAAACCAAGCCAACACGCAGAAAGGAGGGAAAGCAGGTGGATCGATGACATTTACTCCTTTTCAGTGGGTGCTAACAATCTAGAGAAAATAGTCCCTGGGATAAACATGGCGCCCACCGCGGCAGGACATAATCGCCAGAAAATAAAAGATTCTCCGCCCCATCCCATTTCATAAATCACGGCGCCATCCCTCCAGAAATTTGGGGGCCGAGGGAGAAGACTTCGTAAACTAGCTGCAGTGCACGACGGCTCGGGATGCACTAGCAGACCGAGCAGAGATTACATAACACAAGGGATCGCTAAGCAATCACTCATTTTCCTCCTCCCGCTCAAAAAGAGCGCCCCGCTCCCTCCCCGAGCGGGGGTGGGGCTGCGGCGCCGAGAGCCCCCGCCCCGGGGGAGCCGGCCCGCCGCCCGCCCTCCTCCCGGCGCGGCCTCGCCCCCTCGCCCGCCCCTCCCGCCGCGCCCGGGCGTCTCGCCGCCGCCCGCGCCCCCGCCCCTTCCCCAGCGGGCCGCCGCCCGCGCCCGCGCCGCCCACTCCTCCGAGACGCCTCGCGCCGGGCGTGCGTGTGGACGTCGGGTGTGTGCGGGGCCGTGGGGCGCGAGTGCGCGCGCGCGCGCCGCGGCGGGCGCCGGGGGGCGGGGGCGGCCGGCCGGCCGGCAGGCAGGGGCCTCCGCCGCCGGCCCGCCGCGCGGCTCCCGCGGCCCGGGGCGCACGCACACACAGACACACGCGCTCGCGCGCCGCACCCCACGGCCGCCACCGCCGCCGGCCGCGCCGCCAGTGGTGGGGGGCGGGAGCGCGCGCCCCGGGCCCTGCCCCCACCCCGCGCGCACCCGCCCCATCCCCCTCTCATTGTCTCGCTACGGAACGCCTCGCCTCGCCGAGCGAAAAGATAACGGAACCCCCGGGAGAAGGGGGTGGGGAGAGGGAAGGCTCGCTCGCTCACTCACCTCCCGTGGTCGTCGCCGCCGGTAGTCTGACCCGAGGAAGGCGCCGTCGCCTTAAAGGGACCTTGCACCCGGCGCCGGGAGAAGGGGGTGGGAGCAGGGGAGGGGACGGGGGCTTGGGGGGAGACGAAGAAGAGGGAACCGTTGAAAGCTCGTCTCCCCGAGGGCGAAAGGCAGTCTCCCTCGGGTTCGAGTGATTTGGGGTGGATTTTTTTCCCGAGGGGGGCGGGGGGGCCCCGAGGGAGGGGGGTGGGGGGGCCAAGGAATGCGGCTCCGTGTACGGGAGCTGGCGCGGGGGAGAGAGACGCCGACTCCCCCCACCGACCCTCTCGCCCCGCGGAGGGATACGGCTCGTCACTTCCGCCCTCCCCCTCTCGTGGCCTTGCAATTGGCTGGGACGCTTGACACGTCATTGGCTCATCCTAACCCCTGCCCGGGCTTCTTTTCTAGTCAAGTTTGTCTGGGCTTGCAAATAAATAAATAAAGAAAACATTTTTTTCATGGAAAAATTAATAATTAGTTTCAGAAGCAATGTCTAAGTTTTGTTGAGAAAAATGGGACTTCCAAAGAACATAGTCCTCAATTTACTTGCCTAGACTTTGCAAGGAAATTTAGGGAGTCTTCCCCCACTTTCCACTCAAAGCTCTTACCCAATGAAGAAGGGGACTTGATGCCACTGGCCAAATGGTGAGGCCCAGTTACACCAACAACTGTCATTGGAACAAAGATCAAAATGGCACTCACTCTTCCTCAAGAGACTCTAGGCCAAGTAGCCTTGGGGCATTGGCCTTGTTTAAGTGAAGAACTTTTAAAAGTCGTTTTTACCCTCAAATCCTGGACTATGGGAAGAAGTCACACGGCGTGGCTTATCAAGGTAATTCTTGTGATGGAAACTTTGGATACCATCATCAATAGACTCAGCAGAGATTCCCAATCCCAAGAAACCATAGACTCCATCCACTTGCTCTTTGAGCCAATCAAGTCTAAGATAGATTGGCCTAAAGAAATTGATTAGTCCATTTCACATCAAACTTTTGTAATTTTTCCCCAAAGAAAAACTAACCTCTTTTCCAGGTAGCTAAGAAATTTTGTCCTTTGTTGCCTCTTGAAATGTTAAAAATTTAATACTTTTATTAGATATTTGAGAATATTTGCTTTTTTAGGAATATGTACACAAATACGTGCTTAAACCCAAATACTAAATCAAGGAACTTGGTGTAAGAATAAACAGATCCAGAACCGTATTTATTCCTTGTCTTTATATGCACATTCCATTCAAACCACAAGACCATGAAAATAAGCAGTGGAAGTAGCCATTCCAAATTGTGCACAAGTGTACACATACATACATGTACACACGTGCAGGTACCCACATAGCCACCATTTTCATTCCCTTTCATCCCATTTCAAACCAAAATGGGACGTCGTCCAACTAGTCATCCTTTGTTTTGTTTTGTTTTGTTTTTTTTTTTTGTCATAAAGTGTATACACTTGCCAGGAGAGACAGAGGGAAAGTGAGAAATCTCTCCCCAGGGGAGATGGCCATGCCACAATCCCTCTTACACTCTCCTCTCAGGATTTTGGGCACACATGCACACAAACCTGGCATGATTTTCAAGCCACCAGGACCAGAATTGAACTGCGGTCAGCCGTATGGAAGTCTAGCACCTTAACCACCATGCCACCTGCTGGGCACCCCAACTGTCATTTTTTTTTTTTTTTTTTTTTTTAGAGAGAGATTTTTGCTATAGGGTGCATGCACTTGCCAGAGAGAAAAAGTGAGAAATCGGGACCAGCAGATGGCATAATGGATACATCGCTGGACTCCCATGTAGTTGACCACGGTTTGAGTTCTGGACCCAGTGGCTTCATCTCACACCAGGCACGTGTGCATGCATGCCCAAGATCCCTAGAGGAGAAGTGATTGTGGTGTGGCCATCCCCCGAGGGGTGATTTCTTGCTTTCTGTCTCTCTCTGTCTTTCTGGCGAATGCACACGCCCTGTAGCAAAAACCTCTCAAAAAAATAATTTAAAAAGGCAAGAAATCACACCCCCCCAAAGGGATGGCCACACCCCAATCCCTTCTCCTCCATTCTTCTCCTGGGAACTTGGGCATGCACACGCACCAGCCATGAGTTTCAAGCTGCTGGGTCTGGGACTTGAACCACAGTCAGCCATGTGGGAGTCCAGTGACTTAACTGATACACCATCTGCTAGTCCTAAGTAGGATATACTGCTGAAGCCTTCCTACACCTGATCTGGAAAAGCCAGATGGCAGGTTTATGGAAGCAATCACCAAAAGACAATTCTACATGAAATTCAAATCCTATTTTATGCTGTCCTGCAGTAATTAACTACAGTTCATTATATGTGGTATGTATACATTTGAGATATTATTTACCTCTCAAATATTCCAACGTATTTTCCCATGCTGTGTGTGCCAGTTCACACTCTGAGCCAATGGGGTCTAGGCCCTCGGACTGCCATATACTGTTGACCAATAACTATTGGCACACTATACTGAAAACGCATCATGCATCCATTCATTCATTTGACAAATATTCTTTGTGTACTTGTTATGTGCCAGGCACCTTATTAGGTGCTGAGAGTACAACAACAAAGAAAACAAATGAAATCCCTGAAACAGTGAAGCTTACACTCCAGTGGGGGAAATACACAAAACATACACAGAAACGAATTGTTCCATTATCTATTGCTAAAATAACAAACAGCCTCAAAACATCATAGCATCAAACGACAATTTTATTATTATCTTTCGTGGTCTGGGATGCAATCAGGCTAAACCAAACAGTTCTCACTTGGCATCGCTTATGCAATGGCTGGGACTGACGTCACCTCGAAAACCTCCTTAAAGGTCTGGAGTTGATGTTGACTCTTGGCCAGACATTTACAAGTGGCCTCTCCATGTGGCCTGGACTTCCTCATATCACAGTGGCTGAGTTCCAAGACTGAGTGTCCCAAGAGGATTAGGCAGAGATCATAATGGCTTTTGTGACCTTAGCCTCAGAGGTCACATGGCATCACTTCCACCAAGTTACAGGCCCATCTTGATTGAAGGGCTCTGAGGGAAATAGGCTTCTATCTCTAAAAGGGAGTAGTAGAAATACCTTTTTTTTTTTTTTTTTTTTTTTTTTTTTAGATTTTTGTCGTAAGGCGCACATGCTTGCTGGAGAGAGACAGAGAGAGGGAAGGTGAGAAGCGCACACGCCCCTCCCCATTGGCCAGGCTGCAATCCCTTTTCCTTCATTCTCTATTCAGGATTTTGGGCATGCACATACATGTGCCCAGAATGATTTTTAAACCATCGGGTCTGGGACTTGAACTGCAGTTGACCATGTGGGAATCCAATGCCTTAACCACCACACTGCCTGTTGGGAATGCCACACTTTAAAAAAGGCATGTGGAAATAGGGAATGTGTTGTGGCCATCTTGGAAAATGCCATCAGCCATGTTATATAAATAAATATGTAAAATGTGGGACCAGCAGTTAGTGTAATGGCTATGTTGCTGAACTCCCATATAGTCAACCACGGTTCGAGTCCCAGACCCGGTGGCTTAAACTCACGCCGGGCATGTGTGCGTGCGTGCCCAAGATCCCAAGAGGAGAATGGAGAAGAAGGGATTGCGGCATGGCCGTCCCCCCCTGGGAGGGGGGCGGTGATTTCTCACTTTCTGTCTCTGTCTCTCTCTGTCTTTCTGATGAGCGCACTCGCCCTATAGCAAAAACCTCTCCAAAAAAATAATAATAAAATAAATATGTAAAATGTGATGTAGTGATAGATGTTATGGAGGGGAATAGGTCAGGATAGGGGAGTTGGAAGTGTGATGCAGGAGTGGGAATAGGGAAGTTGCTATTTTATGTCAGGTGGTGGGAGAAGGCTTTGCCATTAAAGGTGGTATTTAGGCAAAGACCTGAAGAAAACGATGCAAAGTTCACGTTTTACTTACAGTGAAAGTGAAGCCACTGGTCAATGTTGAGCCAAAAAGTGACATGACATTTTTAAGGGATCACCCTGACTGCGGGAGGAGAATAACTGGTAGGGCCAAAGGCAGACGTGGGGAGACCAGTTAGAGGGCTATTGCAGTAATCTAGTGAGAGATGACAGTGGCGTGGGTCAGACAGGAGTTGTGAAGCTGTTTCTTCAGTTGAGTTCTGAGGTGTGTGTTTACTCCTCTCTAACCTATTTTTCTGTCATTTAGATTGTGCCCTAGGAGACAGTTTTGACCCATAATGACTAGCAAAATGTGTGTGAGTGATGGCGTTATGCCTACCACAAAGAAATAAAGGAAAACTATTGTGGAAGGTAAAAATGGGAGTTTTGCGGGCCCTGGAGGCACGTTTGGGTGAGAAATTAGAGAGTAAAGATCAACAGGCAATAAGGGAAAGCAGTAAGTCCTTTATGCCACTATTATACAAGATATCTTAACTGTGCCACAGTGGAGAAATTGAGGAATAATTGAAGGACCAATAGCCATAAGAAATTATGGGCAGAGATGTTTTATAACCCCAGAGAATTAGAGGAAAACTCAGCCACCATACCCTGTGTCATGTCAAAAAGCACTATATAGTTAGTTCTCTTATCTCCAGGAATGTATTCTCTGTGCTAATGAGAGAATACCTGGTACCAGGTGATAGCACAGTGGGAATACAACTGGACCCACATGGGCAGGGTCTTGGGTTTGCATCCTGAAATCTTCCTGAGCATATACAAGCATGCCTGTGATCTGGGGCAAATGAGAATGGAGTGGCTCATGGCGTGGGGACCCTTGCTGTGGGTGCCTCTTTTTCTCTATATATCCTTCTCTAAAAAGAAATATCTTTTTTTTAAAAAAGAAGGTATGGGGACCAGTAGATAGTGTAATGGTTACATTGCTGGATTTCCACGTAGTTGACCATGGTTCAAGTCCTGAACACAACAACTTAAAACTCACGCTGAGTGCATGTGCCTGTGTGCCCAAAATACCAAGAAGAAAATAGAGGAGAAGGGATTTTGGAATGGCTATCTCCCCTCAGGGGTGAGTTCTCACATTATGTTATGTCTCTCTGTCTCTCCAGTGAGTGCATTTTTGCCATATAGCAAAAATCTCTTTAAAAAATAGGTATGACCATATTAATTTGGACAGTTTGGCATTGGAAAAAAATTTATTTAATTTTATTTATTATTATTATTATTTTAAAAATCGAAGACTTTTTTAAGAATTATTTTTATTTTATTTATTATTTTTCCTCTTCAACTTGACCAGAGCGAGACAGAGAGACACAGAGAGAGGGAGAGTGAAAAAGCAAGCCACCAGGTCCAGGACTTGAACCGCAGTTGGCCATGTGGGAGTCCAGAGCCTCAACCACCATGCTACCTGCTGGCCCCTAATTATTATTATTTTAAAATTTGCCATGGGACATGCACACTCACCAAAGAGAGACAGAGAGAGAGAGACTGAGAGACAGAAAGTGAGAAAGCAAGTATCCAGGTCCCAGATTTGAACCACGGTCAGCCATGTGGGAGTCCAGCAGCCTTAACCACCACAACACCTGCTGGACTCCACTTTGGCATTTTGCTGTCATCAGCTAATACTCTCTCTCTCTCGCTCTTGCTCTCACTCTCGCTCTTTCACTTCCTTCCTTCTTCCCTGCCTCCTTTCTTTTTCTTTTTCTCTCTTTCTTTCTTTCCTCTTCCTTTCTCTCTCTCTCTCTTTCTTTGTTCCTTTTATTTTTAATTGCCAGAGCGCATGGGTTAGCTGGTGTCATGGTGGTTAGGGCAGCTGGATCACACATAGTTAATCCCATACAACACAGTTCCAGTCTCAGAGCTTGTGGCTTGAAAAACACACTAGGTATATGTGCATGTGTCCCCTAAATCCCAAGAGGAGAATGGAGGAGAAGGGATTAGGGTGGGGCCATCAACTCAGCATATGGTGTAATGGTGTAATGCCCCTCAGGGAGATGTCTTCTCACTCTCTCTCTCTCTCTCCCCCCACACACCCCCTCCTGACAAGTACACACACCTTATAGCAATATATATTTTTTTAATTACTAGACAGAGGTTGGCAGATGGCATGGTACTTGAGGCGCTGGACTCCCACATGGCTGACCACAGTTTGAGTCCCAGACCTGGTGGTTTGCTTTCTTACTCTCTCTCTCTCTCTCTCTGATCAAATTGAATAATAAAAATAATAAAGAAAAGAAAATAAATCATTTTTTTTTACGGAGAGAATTTTTTTTACTATAGGGTATGTGCACTTGCTGGAGAGACAGAGAAAGACAGAAAGAAAGTGAGAAATCACCCCCCAGGGAGATGGCCATCCTGCAGTCCCTTCTCCTCCATTCTCTCTGGATTTTGGGTATGCATGCATGCATGCCCAGCGTGAGTTTTAAGTTGCCAGATCCAGGACTTGAGCTATGTTGAATATGTGGGAGTCTAGCCATGTAACCTTTACAACATCTGCTGGGTCCCCAGTAATTCTTTCAAAAAAAAAATCACCAGATGGCACATACTGAGAGACAGAGACACATAGAGAAAAAGGGAGAAAGCACCCCCCAATGGGGCATGGTTGCACCACAATCCCTTTTCCTCCATCTTGCCATCCTGTTGGGATTTGGGGCACACGTGTCTGAAAAAATGAAAAAGAACAAGAAAGAAAGAGAGAGAGGGAGGGAGGGGAGGGGAGGGGAGGAGAGAAGAGAATAAAAATTAAATTGTACTGTTAAAATGATACCCTTTGGGGCTAGTAGGTAGTGTGGCGGTTAAGGCACTGGACTCCCACATGGATGACTACAGTTTGAGTCCTGGACCTGGCGGCTTGAAAATTATACCAGGTGTGTGTGAGTGCATGTTCAAAATCCCAGAAAGAGAATAGAGGAGAAGAGATTGGGACCTAGCCATCCCCTCCAGGGGGTGATTTCTCACTTTCTATGTCACTGCCTCTCTGTCTCTCTCCAATGAGTGCACACACCCTATCGCAAAGAAAAAAAAAAACTTAAGAAAAAGAAAATACTACTCCTAAACAGCTTCCCCTGTCTTCAGTAGCCAACTGAGGAAAACTGAATCCCCTCCATATGGATTTCTAAGAAAGAAAGCCAAAGGTTAATGGAAAGCCCACGCTGGGTTTTTCACAGTTCGGTACTAGGAGAGTGTTTCTTCTCCCTGTTTATGGAAACACTTATTTGCTTCCATGGCTTATGGTTTCTGCCACAGATTGAACATTGGAACCACCTGTGGGTTCGGAAGTGTCAAGGCCGAGAGACAAATGATTTCAATGTGTCTTCAGAAACAGTGAATCATGAATGCCCTCTGTGATGTCATTTCACAAATATGCAGACATAATCACTTATTGCTCGGGTTCGTGTGAGGTTGATTGGTATGTATTGGGATGGGCAGTATGGACGATCAGCTTCTGAGGTCAGTCTGGGCAGAAGCCAGCTTCCAGAGGGCACAATGCCAGTTTCTATTAAAAAAAAAAAAATGGGTATCGGGACCAGCAGATGGCATGGTGGTTAAGGTGCTGGAATTCCCATGTGGCTGACGTGGTTCAAGTCCCAGACCTGGTGGCTTGCTTTCTAACTCTCCCTCTCTCCCTCTCTCTGTCTTTCTCTGGCTAAACTCATGTGAATAATAATAATAATAATAATAATTAATAAATAATTATTATTGCTTTAAATCATGGGTATCTGGACCCTGTGGGAAGTGGCTGGATCTATATGGCTGACTGTGTAGTTCAAGACCTGGATCTGGCAGCTTGAGAAATACGCCAGGCAAGTGTGCGCGTGTGTCCAAGATCCTGAGAGAAGAATGGAGAAGGGATTACAGTATGTCCATACCCACTGAGGGATGCTTTCTCACTCTCTCTCGTTCTCTCCAATGAGTGCACATGCCCTATAACAAACTGCAAAAAAAAAAAAAAAAAAAAAAAGGCAGGGGGAACATCTTAGGACTGGATGGTAGTGAAGTGGTAAAATGCAATACTCTTGGAAGTCTGGGAAAGTACTGGGGTCACATTAGGAGATGTTCCTGAGTTTTCCAGGCCCAACTGTGCCTATAGTTGAGAGCTGGCTGAGACTGAGGTTGGATTACATCAGGACTTCTGTCTTTCTGTCACAGTCTCTTTCCCTCTCTCTGTCCCTCTCACTCATGGAAGAAACACATACATTTTAAAAAAAATGGAAACTTCACCCTCTATAACACACACTTAGGGTGGTTGAAGTTGAGAACTCAAAGAGAGCTACTCTTTTTTTTTTTTTTTTTTGGGGGGGGGAGAGGTTTTTTCGCTATAGGGCACGTGCGCTCGCCAGACAGACAGAGAGAGACATAGAGACAGAAAGCGAGAAATCACCCCCCAGGGGGGATGGTCACGCCGCAATCCCTTCTCCTCCATTCTCCTCTCGGGATCTTGGGCACGCACGCACACGTGCCCGGCGTGAGTTGTAAGCCACCGGGTCCGAGACGCGAACCGCGGTCGACTACGTGGGAGTCCAGCGACATAGCCATTACGCTAACTGCTGGTTCCCAAGAGAGCTACTCATTTTGAAAAATTTAAGAAACAGAAAAATAGAGGAGACTTTTTTTTTTTTTTTTTTTTTTTTTTTTTTTTTTTGCTATAAGGCCTGTGCACTCACCGGAAGACAGAGACAGACAGAGTTAGGGAGTCAGAAAGCAAGAAGGGGTGGCCATGCTACAGTCCCTTCTCCATTCTCCTCTCAGGAATTTGGGCACACACGCAGAAGTGCCTGGTACGAGTTTAAAGCCACCAGGTCCAGGACTCGAACTGCAGTCAACTATGTGGGAGTCCAGTGATGTAACCGCTATACCATCTGCTGGTCCCCCAACAGTGAGGAAATTTTTAATCATCTGAGCAGCTCCTGGTTGAAAAGATTTATAGCTGATTGCTCTGAGCCTGGGAGTCTTGAGAAGTCAACCTGTATGAGGGAACAGGAACACACAAAAGTGCCCAACTTGACAGAGAAATTGTCTTGAAACAAAAGGCAAGTGAAAATCAATCTGTGTTTAACTAGTGTCAACTAAAAATGGGGAACTTTGATGCTGTAGCTAGATTTTTTTATAGGAATAATAATTATTGCTACCTGTTTATATTTGGAAGAGGTGGGACTTTTATTTCTAAAACACACGATTTGAAAAACCCAAGGATCTCAAAACAAAGTAATGACAAATATTGGAGGTGATGGATATACTAATCACTCTGATTTGATCAGTACATATTGTATTCATGGACTGAAAAGTCACACTATCCCCCCATAAATAGTACCATTATTATGTGTCAATTGAAAACAATAAACAAGTAAAAGCACAAGGAAGTTTCCAGACCAGGTTTCTTTCTTTCATTCTTAATAATTATTCTATTTTTAACTTTATTTTATTTATTTATTTTAATTTGACCAGAGAGGGACCAAGTGAGAGAGAGAAAGAGAGGGAAAGTGGGAAAGCAAGCCGCCAAGTCCAGGACTCAAGCGCCCCCAACCACCACGCCACTTGGAGGCCCCTCCAGACTGGGTTTCTTTATTTTTTTTTTAATTATTCATTTAATTTTATTTGTTATTATTGATTTTCTTAATTTTAACTAGAGAGATAGAGAGAAAAAGGAAAGTGAGAAAGCACGCTGCCAGGTTCAGGATTCGAAATACGGTCGGCCATGTGAGAGTCCAGCGCCTTAACCACCACATGCTGGCCCCAGACTGGGTTTCTAAAGGAGAACAGTTCCTCATTAGCTTTCAACAGCAATTGAAAGTCTCTGTCTTCAAAATATATCTTGTAAAAAATGCATGAGCAGAAAATTCCTAAGTCATCAGGACTTCGCTGTGAGTTACTGCATGATTTCATAGGAAATAATGTTTAGTTTAACTCTGAATTACAGTAGTAGCGGGCTAGACAGTGGCATTGCAGTAAGATGAGATGCTTTGCCTGGCTGACCCATAAAGGAAGCTTCTGGGTTTATGTCTGGAGACTTCCTTGAGCGTGCAGGTGCCTGTGATCTGGGACTCTGAGGTTGGATCACAGGGTCTGGACTCTGTTGGGGGTGCTGTCCGTCTCTCCCTGTCACTCAGTGAAGAAACTATTTTTTTTCTTTTTTAGTTTTTGTCATAGGGTGTGTGTGCTCATCAGAGACTGACAGAGAGAGAGACAGATAAAGGAAAAGTGAGAAATCATTCCCCCAGAGGGGCTGGCCACACCACAATTACTTTTCCATTCTCCTCTAGGGATTTCAAGCATGCATGCATATGTACCCAGGGTGCTTTTCAAGATGCCAATCCCAGACTTGAACCTTGGTCGGCCATGTCGAATCCAGCACCTTAGCCTCCCACACCACCTACTGACTCTGAAATAAATACATTTAAAAATAAAATAAGGGCCTGGCAGTTGGGATGGTGGTTAAAGGCACTGGATTCCCACATGGCCAACCATAGTTTGAGTCCCAGATCTGGTGACTTGCTTTCTTACTTTCTCTCTCTCTATCTCTCCCTGGTCAAATTAAATAATGATAGTAGTAATAAAGTTAAATAAAATAATTATTTAGAAAAACATAATAAAATAATACTAAGAGATACCCAGAAACAAAACTATACTTGTTTCACTGAGGTTGTTGCTGCAGAGTTTACCAGATAAGATTATCAATAATTACATTGATTCCATAAAGCTTCACAGAGGGCCAGCTCATGGTGTGGTGGTTAAGGGAGCCAGATTCCACATGGCTAACCCTGCAGTTCAAGTCCTGAACCTGGAGGTTTGAAAGACATGCTAGGCACATGTTTACACATGCTCAAAATCCTGAAAGGAGGGAGAAAAGGAGGTTACTGCAGCATGACCATACCCGAGAGGGGACTCTCTTTCCCCTCTCTCTCTGTCTCTGTGACAAGCACATACACTGTCTGACAATTTTAAAAAAAATTTTAAGAATTATTTTTTATTTAATTTTTTAATTTATTCATTTATTTATTTTAATTTGACCAGAGAGAGATATACAGAGAGAGAGAGAAGGAAAGTGAGAAAGCAAGCCACCAGGTCTGAGACTCAAACCCTGGTTAGCCATGTGGGAGTGTCCAGCACCTTAACCACCATGCCGCCTGCTGGTCCCCAACAATTAAAATTTTTTAAAAAGTGCCATAGAACTTTGAATTGGGGGTGGGGGTGCTGGTGTGGAGGTTAAGGTGGCTGGATCCCACATGACCAACTGCAAAGTTCAAGTCCCAGACCCAACAGCGAAAAACATACCAGGCACATGTGTAGACATGTCCAAAATCCTGAGAGGAGAATGGAGGAGAAGGGATTGCAGCATGGTCATCCCTGCTGGGGGGTGATTTCTCACTTTTCTTCTCTCTCTGTCAAATGCACACACCCTATAGAACATTTTAAAATAAACAAGTAAGTAAGAAAACTGAATTGGGGCTAGCTGCTGCGATGCAGCAGTAGTAACTCAATGCTCAGTGATGCTGAGGCCACATGAGAAGGTCCCGGGTTTGTATCCCAAGGCCTGTCTGTACCTGCCAGGCCTGCACATGACTATGACCCTGGATGGCTGAGGCTGGGGGTGGATCACAGCCTAAGAACTGTATTGGGGGACCAGCAGATGGTATAATGTTTACATCCACGGGACTCCCATATAGTCGACTGCAGTTCAAGTTGAGGACCTGTTGGCTTGAAACTCACACTGGGCCTGAGTGCGTGCATGCCCAAAATCCCAAGAGGAGAATGGAGGAGAAGGGATTGCAGCATGGCCATCTCCCCTGGGGGCTGAATTCTTGCTTTCTATCTCTCTGTCTCTCTTTGTATCTCTGGCGAGCACACACACCTTATAGGAAAAATCTCTCTTAAAAGAAAAAAAGAAAAAATCTCTTTTAAAAGAACAAAGTATCGGGAGTATCTCTGTCTCTCTTCCTCTCTCTCTCACTCGTGGAAGAAATAAATGGGTGAACTTTATAAAAAATGAATTGGATTATTTTATAGACACACTTGACATGTAGCTTGTTTGTTATAATGGATTACAGAGTAAATTTTAATAGAAATTTCCTTTTTTCTTTAGGATACATTATTTTCTAATTTAGCAGTTTTTTATATTTTATTATGGTCATTGATAATTTCCAGAACACAATTGGGACAGTAAATAACTTATTAATTCTTTCTTTCGAGGGATGTAAGGATTA
The DNA here is from genome assembly GCA_026018925.1 of Tupaia tana. Classification (NCBI taxonomy): domain Eukaryota; kingdom Metazoa; phylum Chordata; class Mammalia; order Scandentia; family Tupaiidae; genus Tupaia; species Tupaia tana. Next base: position 92,700,145 of record JAKSZU010000004.1, read on the forward strand.
ATATCACTATTTAAAAAAATTTAATATCATTATTTTTTAAAATTCTATTTAGTCATTCATTTATTTTAATTATTTAAGAGAGAGAGAGAGAGAGAAAAATGTGAGAAAGCAAGCCACCAGGTCCAGGACTCAAACTGTGGTCGGCCATGTGGGAGTGTCCAGCGCCTTAACCACCACGCCACCTGCTGGTCCCAATTAATATCACTATTTTACAGATGAAGAGACTGATCTATCCTTGACAATTAAGATTTTAAAGGTTTCTAGTGAGAGCCAGCAGGTAGCGCAGTGGTTGAGGAGGCTGGACTCCCACATGGCTGACCACGGTTCAAGTCCTGGACCTGTCAGCTTGCTTTCTCACTTTCCTTCTTTCTTTCTGTCTCTCTCTGGTCAACTTCAAAAAAATAAAATAAAATAATGACAATGAACAAAGTAAGCAAAACAAAGACCAGCAGTTGGTGTAATGGCTATGTCGCTGGACTTTCATGTAGTCAACCACGGTTCAAGTTCCGGACCCGGTGGCTTAAACTCACACTGGGCACGTGTGTGTGCGTGCCCAAGATCCCGAGAGGAGAATGGAGGAGAAGGGATTGCAGTGTGGCCATCCCCCCAAGGGATGATTTCTTGTTTTCTGTCTCTCTGTCTCTCTCTGTCTTTCTGGTGAATGCACACACCCTATAACAAAAAACGTCTCAAAAAAATTTAAGTAAAACGATTATTTAAAAAGAAAAAGTTTTCAGAACCAGCAGTTAGCGCCCTATCACAAAAACCTCTCAAAAAAAAAAAAAAAAAAAAAGAAAAAGAAAAAAAGAAAAAGAAAACGTTTTCTATTGTAGATTAGTGATCAGACCTCTTTGGGGGTCTTTTCTTATTTTTCTTTTTTTTTGGAGAGGTTTTTGCTATAGGGCGCGTGCGCTTGCTGGACAGACAGAGAGAGACATAGAGATAGAAAGCGAGAAATCACCCCCTGGGGGGGATGGTCACGCTGCAATCCCTTCTCCTCCATTCTCCTCTCGGGATCTTGGGCACGCACGTACACGCGCCCGGAGTGAGTTTTAAGCCACCGGGTCTGGGACGTGAACCGCGGTTGACTACGTGGGAGTCCAGCGACATAGCCATTACGCTAACTGCTGGTTCCCGGGGTCTTTTCTTATTGATGAGTATGTTCAATTGGGGTCAGAGGTGCAAGGAGGCTACCTCATGACAGCCAAGGGTTCACGCTTAATGCCTTTTCTGCTGCCTGGAAAAAAAATGTAATACAACCTGAAAATGTGAAAGTGCCAAGATTTACCAATTTTAAATTATTTTGTAAGTTTTAACCTTCATTCATCTAGGAAATCATTCTCTCTTCTAGGTTTGCATGTAAATGCAGCCATGAATGTAAGCGTGTGAATCTGGTGTGAATATGGGACTCCCTCTTTCCCATGCTCCCTGCTTCCTGGTAGGTTCTGATCTTATTCCTAGCCTAGAAAAGTAAATCTGAATCTTTTCTGCATTAAGAACCCCTTCAAAATCTCTATGAAAACTTTGCATTATATCCCCCAGAAAATGCAGGTTTGTACATACATGCAAAATTTTACAAACATTGTGAGACCTGAAATCCAGTTGTGGGCCTGTCCATGACCCCAGGAAAAGAACCTCAGAACGTCAGGATGAATGAAATGCTTTATTTTCTTTTTCTTTTTTTGGAAATGTTTTTGCTATAGGGTGTGTGTGCTTGCCAGAAAGACAGAGACAGAAAGCGAGAAATCACCTCCCAGGGGGATGGCCACGCCACAATCCCTTCTCCTCCATTCTCCTCTCAGATCTTGGGCACGCATGCACACGTGCCTGGCATGAGTTTAAGCCACCGGGTCCAGGACTTGAACCGTGGTCAACTACATAGAAGTCCAGCGACATAGCCATTACGCTAACTGCTGGCCTTCAAAATGCTTTACTTTCTGTCTTTCCAGAGAAACGATACATCTCTCGATAATCATAGATGCATGTGTGCCCAAAGGAGTAGATTGTTCTCACTCTAACATGGGCCTTATTACTATTATTACTATTTTATTGCTTCATTTATTTTTGCCCAACATGATGTTCAACATCTGGAAAAGTCCAGGAACCCCTTGGACCCAGCAGATGACCAGACCGTCTAGCTACTTCAGCCAGGTGAGTTGATATTACTGGCACTGAGGAAGCTATCTCTGATTCTGCGGCCCTACAACTAGAGCCGTTCTCTCGGAATGCCTGACCCTTACTTCATTTATTCGTCCATCGACTGTGGCTCACTGAATATTTTCATGCTTTTTGCATTTCTAGCCTTCATTGCAGCTACATTAGGGCCTCAGTATTGAGGCTGTATAAATGGGAATACGAGTACAAGTGATGGGTTACTTCTGCCCAGAGAATTTATCTTAGAATTATTTATTTTAATTTTATTTACTATGGCTATTATTTTTTATATATGGAGAGATATTTTTCTGGAGAAACAAAAACAGAGAGACAGAAGCAAGAAATCACCCCCTGGGGGGATGGCCACACCACAATCCCTTCTCTTCTGTTCTCCTCTTGGGATTTGGGGCATGCGTGCACATGCACCTGGTGTGAGTTTTAAGCCACAGGATCCAGGACTTGAACTGTGGTTGACTACATGGGAGTCCAGTGACATAAACATTATGCCATCTGCTGGTCCCTATTTATTATTATTTTTTTAATTTGATCAGTGAGAGACTGAGAGAGAGGGAGAGAGAAGGGGGAGAAAAAGAGAGAAAGCAAGCCACTAGGTCTGGGACTCAAGCCAGAGTTAGCAATGTGGGAATCCAGTGCCCTAACCACTGCACCACCTGCTGGCCCCATGCCCAGAGAATTTAAAGATGCCTGTGTCGCCTCTCCTCTCATTGAGTGAGATGGTAGAACCACAATATGGAAGCAGCCTAGATCCCAGAGTCACCCTATGGAGGACAGCTGAACTAGTGAGTTGCTCAACATTCACTGCTTCTGAGTGGTATGTGTGTCAGGGGACAAGCATGGTTTATGAAACTTTCTGACAAAGGAGAAGAGTCCAGAGACCCCAAGTGTAATATCCTTCTATCCTCCTATGGCCTCTGAGGCAATGTCCCTGCTCTACTTGGCCACTGTCCTGTTGGCATTTACAGCATAATTTGGGGGTTCAAACCAGGTGGGTATAAGTTGTGAATTGGCCTTCCTTAGATTGCCCAAGCCTTATGGCCTGCCTCAACCTCCCTCTAATCTCTAACTCTTTAGACTCCTCTGCAGCTTGTCTGAGAGGCCCTGTTGGCTTGGCCCTGACCTTGAGGTTGGGAAGGGGTGGTTCAGTCCTCACTGCAGGGTCACCCTGCCCCACTAAGACTGTCTCCTTCAGCCAGCTCCTCAACCAGACTCTCTGCCTCTGAGGCTCTCGCCAACAGCACCCCAGGAGAGCGAGATCTCAGGGTCCTTTTGCCAGATAGTAGTTCACTCAGGACACAGGGCCTCCTTGGAGGCCCACGCAGGAACAGGTCGTCTATTCCCTTCAGGCAGCTGCTACACCTGCTCTCCTGATAGGAGCCTGGAGAGGACAGATCAAGACACATTTGTGTAACAGCTTTTTCTTTCTTTTAGTTTTTTTGCTATAAAGGTGCCTGTGCCACTAGAGAGAGAGCAGAGAGAGAGAGAGAGAGAGAGAGAGCAAGAAATCATCTCCCAGCAGGGGTGGCCACGCCACAATGCCTTCTCCTCCAGTCTCCTCTTGGGATTTTGGGAATGCATGCCCATGCACCTGGCGTGATCCCCAAGCTGCCAGGTCTGGGACTCAAACCACACAGTCAGCCATGTGGGATCCAGCTGCCTTAGCCTCCATGCCACCTGCTGGTCCCATGCAAATTGCTTTTTCTCTCTTTCTTTCTCACCATCTTCTTTCATTAGTCTTCAGGATCAGAAAACACAGGCTTTTCCTCCTTTCTCCTCCATGTCTTTCTGCTCAAAGTTTGATTTCTGGGATCAACCCATGGCCTAGTGGTTAAGGGACCTGGATCCCACATGGCCGATTGCATGGTTTGAGTCCTGGCTTAAAAATCATGCTGGGTACTGGGTCAACAGATGTGTGGAGGTTAAAGCAGCTGGATCCCACATGACTGACCGCGGGGTTTGTGTCCCAGACTGATGGCTTGAAAAACACACCAGGCCTGTGTGCGTGAGTGCCTATATTTCCAAGAAGAAAATGGAGATGAAGGGATTGCGGCGTGGCCATCCTCCTGGGAGGTGATTTCTCACTTTCCCTTTCTCTGTCTCTGGCAAGCACATGCATCCTACAGCAAAATGAACAGAAAACATTCTGGGCACAAGCGCATGGCTGCCCAAATACTGGAAAGAGGGGGAGATGGAGGAGAAGCACTGTGGTGTGACCATGCCCCGTGGGCAGTGCTTTCTCCTCTTCCTCTCTCTCTGTATCTCTGTCGCTCTCTGGAGAGCATATGTACCCTCTAGGGAAAAAAAAGTGTGACTTCTCTAACCTTTGGGAGAGCTCCCTGAGTAAGCTGGGCTCTTGAGGAGGTTACAGATTTTTTTTTTTTTTTTTTTTTTTTTTTTGGAGAGGTTTTTGCTATAGGGCACGTGCACTCACCAGAAAAACAGAGAGAGACAGAGAGACAGAAAGCGAGAAATCACCCCCCAGGGGGTATGGCCACGCTGCAATCCCTTCTCCTCCATTCTCCTCTCAGGATCTTGGGCACGCACGCACATGCACCCAGCGTGAGTTTAAGCCACCGGGTCCAGGACTTGAATTGCGAATGACCACATGGGAGTCCAGTGACATAGCCACTATGCCAACTGATGGTCCCCCATGTTACAGAATTTTTAAAAAAGTTTAGTTGTTTCTGTCTTCTGAGAAAGAGAAAGACACCCCAACAGGGTCCTCATGCCCTGACCCACCCCCAGCCTCAGCCAGCCAGGATTACTGGCAAGAGTGTGTGGGACCTGGCATGCGCAGGGCAACCTTGGGACAGTAACCCAGGACCTTCCCATGTGGCCTCAGTATTGCAGAGCGTTATGACCGTACCATCGAGGCTGGCCAGAAAATTTCTTAAATCTTAGAAAGAATTTAGGAAATCTTCTTTTAAGCCACTAACCTGGTACAAAGTTCTTGTCTTGCAGTAAAATTCTATTTTGAATGCCAGAAGCTAAACGTCTCAGTATCCACCCCCCCCACCCCCGCCCATTCTTTCTGTAGCAAATCCTTACCTCCCCCAGGCAGATAGATGCCAAGAGCCAGCTAAGGATAAAGTTATTTATTCAGAAAGCAAAAAAAGGCAATGTGCTACCTTTTCAAAATACTACTTTTTTCTTTGGGAGAGGTTTTTGCTATAGGGCGCGTGCGCTCGCCAGACAGGCAGAGAGACAGAAAGCGAGA